>JAYESA010000020.1:10199903-10834903 GCA_036927795.1 Iris macrosiphon | reverse complement strand
GGCTGCGACAACACCACCGGCAGGGTCACCTCTCTGTACTTCGAAAACAACAACATCTCTCCCGAGTCCATCTTCCTCAACGGCTCCATACCTCCCTCCATCGGAGACCTCTCCTCCCTCTCCTCCCTCCGCTTCCTGCGCATCACCAGCCTCAACGGCCCCATCCCTCGCCAGCTCTCGAAGCTCAAGAAGCTCCGGACCCTCGAGATATACGTCACCCGAGTCTCCGGCCCGGTCCCTTCCTTCCTCTCCCAGCTGGTCTCCCTCAAGGAACTCAGGCTCGGGTACAACAAGCTCTCGGGGACCATCCCCCCTTCCCTCGGCAACCTCGTCCACCTCGACGACATCGAACTCTACGGGAATCAGCTCACCGGGACCATCCCTCCTTCCCTCTTCCGCGAACTCGATCCCAAGAGCTCTCTCGTAACTCTCGTGCTGTCATATAACAAACTGACGGGGAGCATCCCCCGGTCCTTGGCCAATCTCTCCATCACCAGCCTCTACTTGCAAGGGAACAATCTCGACGGAGACGCTTCGTTCCTCTTCGGCAGGGACAAGCCTCTGACGCAACTTAGCCTCGCGAACAACAACCTGGCGTTCGACCTGGGCGAGGTGGAGTTCCCGTTGGCGTTGGGTATTGTGGACATCAGCCACAATAAGATCTACGGGAGCATTCCTGCTCAGGTCGTGGAGTTGCCGAACCTGAGCTCCATCGACGTGAGCTATAATCAGCTGTGCGGAAAGATACCGAGCGGAGGAAAGTTCGTGCAACTGCCTGCCGCAAACTATCAACACAACAAGTGTTTGTGCGGAACGCCGCTGCCGCCATGCAAGTGATCGATCGATCGATCGATGTTCAAGTTTAATTTCCTTCTGTTTGTAATGTTTTCCAGTGAACAGTGATGAGAGTGGCAGTAAAATAAATAAAGAGATGAACGTTTGTCTTTTTAAATGGATTTTACTATATACAGTCGATCGTTCAGTTTAAACAAGAGAAGATTAAGTCGGTTTCTGCCACAAGTAACTAGTACAGATCGACCCTCTTCTCTCGGTGATGAGTTTCCAAAATGCTATTTGGCACCCGCGGATGGACAGCCGGTGCACCAGAAAGGCCGAGGAGGACTCCGCTGCCTCTGTTCCTACCGCTCTGCTGCCGACTTCTTCCCACCCCCTGCCGTTCCGCCGTCGTCTC
This sequence comes from Iris macrosiphon, assembly GCA_036927795.1. Classification (NCBI taxonomy): domain Eukaryota; kingdom Viridiplantae; phylum Streptophyta; class Magnoliopsida; order Asparagales; family Iridaceae; genus Iris; species Iris macrosiphon. Next base: position 10,833,711 of record JAYESA010000020.1, on the reverse strand, counting down.
CTGCTCCACCTACGACGACGACGGTTCCCTTTTGCCTCAACCATGGTTATATTATTTTATTTTCTTGAAATTCCGACATACGTACGAGGAGCGTTACCGACATAACCCACATGGCTCGATCTACTGACCTTATGTCATCCAGTCGGAGTCTTATATCTCTTTTCGGTAATAAGAAGAGTCACTCGAGTTCGGTATGGTTATTCTCTTTTACTCCAGTCATTTCTCACAATTTTTATCACTGCCAACATTTTATCTGCAAATCATCCAATTCCCTCGTGCTATAGTCGGGAGTCCAAATATATCGATCTCATGTAAAAATATTCCATTTTTGCTAAATCAAGGCTTGAAGTAAATGGCAACTTCAGTTGTATTCATAACAGTGAAACAAACAATGCACTATAGTTGGATTAGTACCCCTAGGATTTTCTAAACATAGTTTACACTATTGACAGATATCAATACAATATGGCCGATATCAATGTGCTGTGACATATCGATAACTATCGATAATGATCAGTACCAAAATTGGGAGTTACTTTCCCTATCAGTTTGGTGGAGAGTAAAAGGAAGAAAAAAGTGATTCAAAGACTATGTTATATTGTATGGATATGATTTCTTATTTCTAAATTAAAACCATTATTATTTGTCAAAATTTATGTCCATAAATCTACAACAATTATTTCGTTTAGTAATAAAAGTAACGAGATGCAAGATACAAATATATAAAATTATTTATATAGCAGGTAATGACATATACCACAATAAACATGTCCAACTATTATTTATTCAATTTCAAAACAAATAATAAACAAGACAAAAAAAATACTTGAAATTATGTCTCAACATGTAAAATATATTTTTCTAAATTTTTAATAATTTATTAATAATTATTTGCTTTTCGGTACCAAAATCCAATACCCCAAAATCGTCAATTCTGCCAATGCCCCAATTCTCATACAAAGGCTCCCATACCAGTAGTTGCTTCTGATAACAGTCCCACTGTGACTAGAAAGAATGTGATAGTAATCAAGACCGAGCTGCCTGTACGACAATAGTCAAATAAAAAAACCAGTATCGGCTTGAGTTACCATCTCAACTTAAAATATTTCCCAGTTCAGAACACTGCCAATATGAATGAGTAAATCTTAATTTGAAATGTACTACGAAATACGAAATACAAACTCATAAAGGTTTTTATAGTTAGAAACATCAAATACACAACCAAAGTATTTAACACTCGGTACTACAACTATCCTGCAAGTGTGATAAATGAATCACTTCCAAATGTATCAAGTTGTAGCTTCCAAAAAGTTTCCAACAGACTTGTTTAGAAGTGTGATAAAGGGATCCACTACTAGTAGCACACGGGGAAAAACAAATGATGTCTGAATGAAGACGGATATGGCTGGCACTAACCAAGAAAGAAACAACCTCATCATTGTCGACAGTTTGCAGATTAATTTTGTATCTGCTGGCTAAAGAGAGGTAAAGGGATATCCCACTTGACCTACAGCTTTGCCATAACCCTTGCCTTTGTTTGTTTGTACATTGTACTCTTTCCCGGTAGACATCACCTGCTGGTAGAGAAAAATAATACAAGGAATAACAAAACATAAGGCAAAGGAAAAGTCTTGAGCCTTCATCCATGATTCAAATGGCAACCATTCCTAAAGTGAGCCTTCTTTCCCTGTAGACATCTTCAGATCTCTTGGTTATGTAGAATATTCAAATGCCTGTGGTGGCTGAGGCTCCTCGTCGACAGCCATTGCTGACGAAGCTGGGGCCTGCTGACCTGTTGTCGCAGGGCTACTTGCAGGTGAGACCATACTTGATGGTGCATCTGTAAGAGCAAGTACCTCCGCTTCAGATGGCTGTAGATCCCTCAATAGGACAAACCCAGAGGGAGCTAGCTTCACAGGAACATATCTGCTTCCCTCAAAAAATCTGATGAACTTCTCTTGGGCAGGGACTACCCTAGCTGGGTTTGTCAGGATTTCGAAAGTTGGTTCAACCTCCACCTTCTTTTCCACAGCACTGTCCACCTGATATGCAAAGAACAATCAAAGACTTCTTAGTTCTTTCGAAACATCCATAATACAGTACGACTAAATCTGGGTTTGAAATTATTGCTTGTCATGACTGCTGCTGTTTATATTGTTGAGAATCAGTCTCAGAAGCTGTTTGGTATCAGTAGCTTATTAAGAAAACTTGTTCAATTTTAGGCAGCTTATAAAAGGTGGGTCGCTGCTTTTTGAAACACAGCAACAATCCCAAACCCAAGCCCCTAACCAAATTCTGAATGATAGTAATTTTTTACATCATGGTCGATATGTTACACAGAAATGGCGAAATGGTTTCCGTATCTATATTGTGTCTGTATCGTATTCGTGCAAAACAAAGAACTACTTTTCTACCTATTTGACGATGTCCATATCCCATCTGTATAATGTCCCGTATCTGTGTCCATATTATGCAACATAGCTCATGGTCAGATAGTTGTTGTAACCAGTTCCTCGCCATAATGTCCCGTATCCGTGTCCATATTATGAAACATAGCTCATGGTCAGATAGTTGTTGTAACCAGTTCCTCACCAAAGAGGATTTAATGAAGAGTTGGAAGGAGAAGTTAAGGGTCATTACGAAAAGCAACTTTGAGCAAAAACACAAAAGGCAAGCAAGCTTGCAACATGTCCTTCCCCGTGATATCCTTTAGCATACACTAGAAACTTAACAAAGATACCGTCTCCTAATCATCAATGTACAGGAATCTGCAACCATGACGTTGCTAGTTTTCACACATCTTAGAAGAAAGGTGAAACATACATGTTGCCAACAGAAACTAAAATATCCATCAAATCATCAGTCCTCAATCAAGATGTGAACATCACCAGAACTGAGACTCCACAAATAAGACGTGCATTTACTTCAAACAATCACTATGAACAACCTAATGGGTAAAGATAAACTAATGGATTCAACAATGAGAAGCAGCTTACCTGCATTGTGTCGCTATTTTTCTCTGAAGATTTTAACCCCTTTCCTGAACTTGAGCTGGTTGATGCGTCATCAGTGGCGGACTTCTCCAAGGCTTTTTGCTCTGCATCTTTCTTAGCCCTAGATCTTGCTTTAGCTGAAGTTGATAAAACTGCTGTTGGCAGCTTAACTGCTGATGTCGATGTTGGTAGTGAGGTTGGGTGTGGATATTCAAAAAGGGCAGGTTTGACATTTGATAAGAACTCAAATTTTGGCACTTTTAGATCATAATTGAGACCAATAAAAGCCGTGGGCGAGAAAGCAAGGCTTATGAAATAGGTGAGTGGATACCAATACCAAAATTGGCTGAAGACTGCTAGCCCAACAACAGCTGTGATTTTATCGTGCTTTGTCTTAGAGAGCAATCTAATTGTAACATTACGCCCACCAGCATCAAGAATGCCAGCGGCCAAGATGGCACCCATCTTGCTCATTGTATCTTCATGCTTATCCAGAATTATTTTCTCCAACTGGCGCCTATAAGATCACAAACAGAAATGATAGAAGAAAATCGTGATGTGCTACATGTTCACAACTAGAGATACCTGAATGTTCCAACGCGCGAGTCACAGGATTCATTAGTTTGGATCATAACCATTGCCATGGCTATAAGGGCTCCCTGCCGAACAAAGTCCACCACATCGGAAGTAAGTGGCTCCAGCAAGGATATCGCCTCACTCAAACCCGTACCAGCACATGATATGCCAACTGCAAGAGCCGCACCATACCGTACATGCGGATTGTATGATTCGGAGAGCAGAGAAACAATTCTTGGAGTCTGCAATCCCATTTCAATATAATGATTGAGAAGGAAAAACAGAAGAAGAAAAATAGTACCTAGCAATAATAACTTTGAAATTATGTTTTATTCAAGTACTTTGTGTCACTGACAAAATCGCTTCAAAGTGTAGAAAGTAGAAATCAAAGACAAACTATTATATATTAGAGTTAAAGAGCAAACAACAAAATAAAGGGAGTTGAAGTCGAGCAACCACATGCCAACCAAGTTTAACAATCATAGCTTAATTTATCTATGATGTTGCTTTTTCCTAGTACCATGGCTAAGTATTTAGCCTGGTATGATGGTCCCCCAAGGCCAAGCACATTTCTGTATGATGTTTCATAACTAAGAACAGGTTTAAGTGGACGATAAATTAATATATTTCTTGCTAACAAGGGTAAAAGAACCCTCCCTACAGGTTCGATGTATTCACAACTAAAATAGTGAACAAACCTGCTCGGGTTCGGAGTACAGAACAAATCCAAGGGCCAGGACAGCTGTCCTTCGCACATCATCACTAACATCTGATACAGCAAAATGCAGCAACTGATGGATGGCCTTGTTGTTTGCAGTCCCACTGTAAGCCAACGCCAACGCGTACATACCACCATAACGAAGTATGGGATCTTGATCTCTCGTCAATTGTTCAATCAGTGTATCAGCTGCTTCTTCTCTTCCGTAAACTGTCAATGCGATTCCCAGTGATAGCCCCCTGCAAATCCATAACAAGTGCACAAGGATAAATTAGGGGAGGTAGAAAACATAGGGGTATATGTAAAGTACAATCCTGATATGGCGATTAACATGAACATGTAGACTACAATGGTCAAACATAGGTCATTTCAAACATCTATTGACAACCTACAACACATGGTAGTTGGATAGACAAGTTCTTTCAGAGCTGATAATCAATTGCCATAACCCATCAGATTAATGATATAACTCAAATATGGCTATGTTTCTCATTCTTCCTGTCTATTTCACATTCATAGCCAGATCATGCAACTAGTAACTAGTAGCTCCATATAAAATGCTCCATAATTCATAAAAAGGGAACCACGTCCACTTTAACTCACTCGCCTACAAGATGCACATGCAGAAGGGATAACCCTTGTGTCAATTGTTGTCTATTCATCCCATGAATCCGTCCTTAGCCCATACCCAGACAAGGCTTATATGTATTGTGGCACCTAAATGCAGAAACCTAAAAGTTTGCAGAAAGGTTGATGCATGGTCATAAATGTTACATATGCAGAACTCAACCAGTGTCTACTTTTTCTCTTGTTTAGAAGCACAAGCAAAAAAAAAACTAGTGGCATGGTTTCCAGTTTAATTAATATTCGAGCAAGTTGATCTCAACTAGTTAGATTTGTTATAAAATAAAATCAACCAAAAGCGAGATGTGAAAGTCAAGCTCGTTTAAAAAGTGTATCTACTTTGAAAGAGAATACGAAGGCAAAAAGATTATCATGTACGTCCTTAACTTTACAGCAAAATAACACTCTTCAAGATCTTGCCTAACCAGAGCCAAGGTAGCCAAATGATATCCGTTTTTAGAATTATCTATATAACAAAAAAGAGTTGTTTTTGGCAACGAAAGATAAAAGTGTGTAAAGAAGGGTGGATTAGGGTTCAATCGGATGGCTAGGGAGATGACACGTGTATGTGTCATCTATGTAAGTGTCGCGATTAAAAAGAGTGGTCTTTCCCGACAAAACATAATTGTCACGGTATATGTCAATAAAATTCTTATTAAACATCTATTAAAATAATATTAAATATCCCAATGAGAAGCAATTTGAAAACCCAAATTATCGATGACAACCGGAGGCACGGGGATAAATAATTTAATATAAAGAAGGCTTGCATGTTAATTCCATTGGATATGGGAACACCCATGGGGGTACAAACGAACCCCACCTTAACCAAAAAAGGATTCTACAAACAGATAAATTATCATGCCTCTCATTTCCTCAGTCACATACATGCTACAATGAGGACAGAATCACAATTGTTGAGAGAACTTCTCTAAAACCCAACCTCAGTTTGTTCCGGGGCTGCAATACTGATATATAACTATATAATTCCTAACCAAGCATAACTTTGCAAATCAGCAGTTTACATTATTAAGATGAAAGTCTGCAACCATAACTGCCCATGTTCCTCGGAAGGAAACATGTATAGAACAATCACACAGGGTACAATAAGTAGAGGCGTAGGCACACAATGCCAAGGGGGCGCAGCCGCGCAAACTGAAATTTCAAAATGTTGCCACTATGTTGGCTGGGAATACAAAAGGTTCTCCTTTATCATGTGGAAATGCAACATTCACATCTAATTTTACTCGACTCGTGTAGCAACGGTAGTAGTTGCATGGAACAATCGTCGTATATATATTGTAGTTATGTTTAAACTACTTACTCTTATCAAATATTATCAACACAGACTTTTGGACATGAAATTGACATTTTATAGCAACGTTTACTCTACAGGTAATTAATGTGCAATGCTTCTGACATGAGCAAAAGAGAGTGCAAATTCCCATGAAACTCGAAATTTTCCTGAAAGACTGTTGTTGCATGATAAACATTCTGGGCTAGCTTTTGTTAACATGTGTCCTTAGGACACATGTTAAGGACAATTAATATATAACTTTTACATTAAAAATTAATGTACCCAATAAACAATTAATATAGTAGTTTTTTGCTTTGGAAAGTGTCATCTAGACCTATAAAATAATTCCCAAAATAATATTTTTAATAATTATTTATTTATTGGATCTAGTGTTCTTCTGGATGACACTTTTCACAGTAAAAAAGTTACTCTATTAATTATTAACATGTGCCCTTAGGGCACATGTTAACAAGATCCAACATCCTGAAGGCATTGGTATCACAGTGCACTTAAATGGGTTAAACTTCACAGCTAACTGCCAAGAGGGTGAAATGACAATTGTGTGATTCATGTTTTGTTGTATATGTTGTCTGATAAATGTTAATGCACTAATTATTTTTTGATTTATACTCGGACTATATAAATGCCTTTTACGCAATGAGGTTTCAGATATGTGGTTCCGAATTGCATTACAGTTGTTGAATTATTAGAATAGTTTGGTAGCATGCAAAACTTGCTAGAAAGATGGTTCAGTTAAAGAAATATCGTGCATATCCATTAGTGTATTTGCTTTTGAAGTTGGCATTGTAAAGAGAGTATTTTCTGCAATAAAAATCTTCAAGACTTCATTACGTAATCAATGGGAAATAAGATGATGAATAATTGTTTGGTGGCATATATTGAAAGAGACGTATTGGATGCCTAGGAATATGAAGTCTCGTAGGATTTTATTGTCAAAGAAAAGAATTATTTAATTATTGTAATAGTTTGACATTTGATATTAATATATAATATTTTTGAAATTATAAATGTGTTATTACAATTTATTATTATTTTAATAGTAAATATTGTGTCCCCTGGATTAAAATCCTGACTACGCCACTGGATTAAAATCCTGACTACGCCACTGACAATAAGTGATTGGACCTTTAAATTTTTAAAAAAAAACATGTATAGAACTAAAAGAAATATTTTGCAGTTAACTAGTTACAAATGATGCAATAATATACTGTGATGGTGAAAATAGTTAGGAACTTCAGATATAGACATCAAAGAAATTAAGTACATTAATATAATTAAGAAACAGCATACTTACCGAATGATCTTCTCATGCTGTGTATCATGGGCGTAAGCAAGCATCTCGCTTGCCTTCTCACTTGCAGTACCAACCATAAGCAATCCCATGCTAATACCAGCAGCTTCACCAGCAACAGCACTATCCGTGTAAAGAACATTCTTGACTTCGTCGTATACTTCCTCATCTGCAGTTCCAAGAGCTGACAATCCCAGACCTAAGCATGCTCCATGCTGGATAACCTGAACAATCATAACCCAGCATGATGTAAGTTTAGAGCTTATGAAGTCATGTAATTTGGTAAAAATCACACCAAAGACTTAACAACGGAAAAGAACCACCTCAGAGCTAGTATTTTTTAAGCTTTCTCGAAGAAATTGTTTGATGCCTTCACCATGGTTAGCATGAATCAGACCTAGAGCATAGAGTGCACCACCTTCAGAGTATGGACTGCCACCACCAACAGCACCACTCTGGGGTAGGTATGGTGCCATGAGAGATCTGCCTTGCTGAAGATGGCCTCTGTGAATTACACCAAGACCAGCAGTAGCACTGAACTTAGCCCAATTTGTTGCTCTGCTGAGCCATTCCTGCCAATTCATAGTTCATGTGACATGAAGTTGCAATAGTTTATGGTCTCCACTAGGCATTTGCATACAGTAAGGGCAGAGATCAAAGTGTAAGATTAAACAAAGTTACCAGGTTTTCTCTTAGAAATGTGTCCACAGTTGTTCCAGCGTGCATTATCGCATTAGCACATATAGTAGCACTGTGGCATACACTATTTCGCATTTCTACCGATTGCTTAATTGTCTTCAATATCAAAAGATCTGACCTGCATTCACAAACAACAATATAATTACTTGTGTATAGAATGAAATCAAGATGACTATAAAAACAATGACATATTAGGATCAATAGTGTCATGTGAGTCACCTATTGTGGCTATATAGGAATTGTAATGTAAGCTGTATTGATGTTTCTCCTGACAAAATCCCTTTAGCTTTTGCGAGCTTTTCAGCATAAGCAGCTTCCCTCGGATCTGTGATTTGTGCGCTCCCATTGGGAGCATTTGTCCCCTCATCCATTTGGACATCCCCAGACTCGTTTATGGAATTAGTATCACCTGCATTTCCATTTGCAGCAGAACCTTGGTTTACAGCTTCTGATTGTTCAGCATTTACACGATTTAGTGCTTGGGACTCCGAATCCTGGAGGCGATTTCTTACGTTTAGTAGAAATGCTTGGTGTTCATTCTCTACAAGATCAAACGCAATCTGAAACGCCAGGAGAGCATCATCCTGAAAACCAAAAGGAATAACAGACATCAATTTCAGAAAACCACAACATGAACTCTAGGCAAGAACAGAATGTGTACCTTGCTATCAGATCGCAAAAGCTTCTCCAATATGCCAGCCACAGTTTTAGGCTCGTTGAGAAACATGAGACACTGGCAGATGCTTACGAAATCAGGAGAAGGCAAGCGCTGGTATATTTTCACGAGAAGACGAAGGACCTATAATCAGATAAGGTAAGAATATGATTATCTTAAGATCCATCCAGCTCAAAAGAAGCTAGTAACTATAAAATGTTCTCTTCAGCCCTCTATAAAATAAGATTATCACACTAACTATACAACTCCCTAACCATCACCACTATCTGAGTGATATGCAACAATAAGAAAATACCTAAAAACAAAGATAAACCCTATGTTTAGGATTGTCATCAAGACAATACATCTAACTATCATGTACCAAGGTCTGCTCAACATCTGTTCTACATATTCTCCAGCAACACCGTCTTCTACTAAATCTACAACTTAAGCTCTAACTATTTCCCAAAGTAAGGTTTCTTTTCATACACACACTTATTAGAGAAAGCAATTTGCAAGATAAAACATTAATCACAGAAAAGGCATAATTTTAATAATAACATTTGCAATCAACCAGATTTGCAAAGTGAAACCATTGCTTGTGCACTTAAATTTCCTATCTGATTCAAGAAGGCCACTTGAAGACATAGTTGTCCTGCACAACTTTTTTCCAAAAGCAAATGTGTAAGACGGTAACTCCTTAAGACTATCCCATACCCCACCCCAGTTAAAAGGAAAGAAGTGACAGACACAAACCAGATAGCTTCAGGAAAGCTTTCTGTCCAATTTCAAATATCACAACAGATGTATATGTACCTGGATTGAATTCAGAGATGGTCAAAACGAATGTTCAAGCCAATCTCAAGATGATACTGTATGTTGTTTGGAGAATACTGGCAAACTTTGATATTATCAACCGTTGAGTACCCTCTTAATTGGCAATTCCTTGTTAAATAAGAGGAAGTTGATTTCATTTAATTTGGTCAACTTATGGGCCAACACATCTTTAAAGATGGGAATAACTTGAGATCGACAAAGCATGGACAGACCAGAACCAGTCTCATGCAGAGTCAATACACAACAAAGACTCGCCAAGATAGATGTATCTGTATTGTAAAATGTCAGTCCTTCAAGCTAGCTTGAGATCCAAAAATCCAAATTAGCACAACTTATATGCTTTTGTGTACGTTGACAAAGGGGAAGGAGGAAGCTGGAGAAGGCTGACTTTAACAGTGCATTCTGACAGACTGTTTTCTCTTCAGATGGAAGGGTTAAAATGAAACCAATGTCCAAGATGGGCCCATTAGTTTGTCGTTGAAGTGTTTAGTTTTAGGAGATGGGTTTAGAACTGATGGCTGAGTGGAAGGCGTGGAGAAATCCATGGCACGAAGAAATAATCCATGCAGAGCAGGATTTAGGCCCATCTCATTAATAAAAAGGAAAAAATTTGTGGAGCTTGTGGACAACAAACAGGGAGCACTGCGCCTGCTTGTACATTACTCGCCTCATCCTTCCTGTTCTGCCAAAATCCTTACTACTGATATCTCGCTTCATCGTGACCTCTCTCAGTTCTACCATTCCAATCTTGCTTGCTCAAAACTTCTCTCGTCAAAATTCAACATAAGATAAAATTCTCTAGCTAATTATGTCTTACTCTGATAAAATTCTCTAGCTAATTATGTCTTACTCTCTCTAGAGACAAGCATCTTCCATCACTTCATCCATCTTACGATGAGCTGCTAGCATGCATTTCTGTAAGGAGTATGATATGGCTTTGAAGGCCCCAACAGACACGTCTTTGGATGCTGGTCGCAAAGATCTATACCTACATCCGACTATGAGAGTCAAAGGCCTCAAGTAATGTCCATGCATCACATTAATGAGTCAATGGATAAACGACATCCTCATTATCTTCATTCACAGTGTTGATATTAAAGCTACATGACTAGTCACTTGTCAAAAAAGCTCTCCACTTTCACTACTAATTTATTGATGCAACAATCCAAGGACACTACCAAATCAAATAAAACTAATAAAAAAGTCTCACAAGATCATATCAAAGGTTCAAAAGCTTGGTTTCAGTATAGGCAACTATGTGGGTTCGGACCTCCATTTTCGATCCAAAACGTACTTAAACCTTGCATTGTACATTTACTCCGTGAACTGACCAACTTCTCAAAGAATGGAGACTAAACATAAACAAGGGCAATAGCCACGAGAAAAGGAAACATGAAGAAAGCCAACTATCCGGAAAGACCACAAATAACAAAATCTCAATTAAATTTTAATTTCAAACATGTCCAGCTTCATTAACTCGTTTCTTAGGACTTTATTAGTACAACCAGAGGTTATCTCTTTAAGCAATGGAAGGCTTGGTACTAACATTCTAAGCCGATTTGAGTGCGGAAACAGCATCTACAGATGGAGGGAAATGTATGTAAATCTTGATCCTCCTAGGCTCTACAGAAGTCGAAGACTCATGGTAATGGACCCCTTCCTAATTTCCTACTGAAGGGATACCGAGACAAACTGGACGCTACCTTAAACTAGTCATGTCATGAATGTAAAAAATCATGGAGCATAAGGTATCAACCCACAATAGAAGCTCCTAAACCAAAGTTACCACAACTTTTTCTGCCCCCAGCAACTTCTGTTACGAATTGCGGAACAAATCTGTTCCATAACGCTAAAAGTAAATGTGCTGTTCTGAAATTCAGATCCAAGATATTGAAATTAGTCCTTGTAGCACACGTTTAATTGTTTTGATCAAAAAAAGGCCATGATCATTCAACCCCATTAATCGAGGAAAATTACATCACACAGCTGATTTGCAACAAAAAGAAACCTACCTCATTTGAATCAGGAAAACTACTACTAACCGCACACTTCATTCCACCAAAGAATACCAAAGAAGTCTCCCCCAATGTTTCCTTGTTCCATACCTAGTGACATAGTGTGTTCTGTCTTTGTTCCTTACAAAGATTTTCCTGACGATTGTTGTTTTCCTTAAACAATGCTTTGTCGGTAACCACCAAGAGAAAAAGCATAGTGCACTAAGAGTAGACTGCATATGAGAAAATGTTTCAAGCTCTTTGAACTACCACCCGAGATGCTATGCTCTAGATAACCTTGTCCTAATCACAGTTCTCTGTGTATCGATTTTGCATGAAGAGTTTTATTAAGAATCTTAATTTTAAGGAGTGATATGCACCATTCGCTTATTTCTCAAGATTAAGGGAGCATTTAGATGAATAGATAAGCAAATCACAAGATAATCTAAACAGCATGTCTTAGTAAAAGAAATCAATGATTTTCTTAGGCAATTGGAAAATCTTAAAACCCCCCTCGATTCACAGTTTCAAATTTTCTACCAAATAGTTTTTCATATTACCTCCCATATCTGTAAGAATATTCCTTTATAATCCATATTGTTTGCAACCAATCAACCAGTGGACAAATGAACTTCCAAAAGTCCTGTGACTTCCAAATCAAAAACTTGAAGAAAAAAAAAACTAATTTTACTAAAACTTCTGAAAAACACCCCAAAGCATATTTAACATCCCCATGTAAGCTGAATCATCTATATCATAGGAAAATATAAGATATCGAAGAAACTGATCTAGAATTGGGCACAGTGCTAGCATTAAAATTATAAACAATAATATTAGTACAATATCTACTCACATAATGTCAACAATTTGTTCCTACAAGAAATCATATATCACATGTGCACAGTTATACTTGAAATGATTTCAGAGTGACCTGATAAGGGCATAGAGGTTATCATCTTTCAAGGAACCGAAGTAAAAGAAAGAAAGAATGATTCCAAAAGATCAAGTCAATCAGCATGAAGTATATCATCAAGAAAGTGATGCAGGTTTCCAAGTCGTAACAAGTAGTTAGGGTGTTTTCTCATCTTTATAAAGACAATTCCCCAGTTCATGGATGGACTACTGATAGTATAGGCAGTGATGTGTTCGAAATACCATGAGTGGAGCTAATTTAGATAAGATTTTTTTGGGAGTTGAAATAAAGTTTCTATAATAGGTACAGAAAAGCAAAGAAAGAAGCTATACTTACAGGAAATTAAGATGGCATTAAGCAAAAACTAAGAACTGAAAGGAAGTATGAGAACTAGAATAGAAGAAAAACGTTGTAGTAGAAAACTCCGCTCATTTAGCAAGAGATTCCCCAGTAACTATTTGATGGATTATGCAAGAAACCGTAATTATGGAGAGTTTCAAGTAAGCGCCCAAAAGCTTTTGCAAGAACAATTGCAGTGAACTAAAGCATGTGATTCTAATATCCGTAATTATGGAGAGTTTCAAGTAAGCGCCCAAATGCTTTTGCAAGAACAAATGCAGTGAACTAAAACAGGATATACTTTCCACATGCACTTCGTAAAAACACAATCACTTTTACTTCTACTCAGGGGCATCAATTTCACTTCCAACATGGCATTAAAGTGACATCAAGGAAAAGAAGATAAATTACATTTGGAAGTCAGAAAGCAAAGTTTCAGCATCACATTTTAACCTCTTCTTTTTCTCAATAACAGTCATTTTTAACTTAACGATAACACTTATTCGGCAAACTCATTCTTAGTACTAAAATGTGAAGTGTCTGTTTCCATGTACATTGTGGATACTTTTTCGGTAATATAAAACTGCAAATAGGTCACTCCAGCTACACCTCCTTTCTCCTTCCTAATCATTTTAGGTCCTGATTTCTTCTACCTTAATATCTCTAGCTTTCTAATTGCGAGTCAATGATATATTCTAGTGAGGAAAAGCTCTTACCTCACAGCGATATTCTCTGTGGTTCACAAAAGAATGGGAAAGATTTATACAATAAGAAAGAGCCCCATGCACATTGTCACTGCGAGTAATTGCTTCCTCCAGTTTATCCAATCTCCTACACTCGACTGCCATTCCCATAGCTTGCTGATATTTTCCATCCAAAATGCACCTGCATCAAACATAGTATGACAAAATCAGATTGGTAAGTTAAATATAAGTAACTAGACGAATAGAGTTAGAACATACTTGTCCAGCATTCTCTCCACTATGGTTTCTAATCTAGGATCCAAGGAATTTCCTTCTTCGCTACTTGTCGCAGCTTTGGACTTGATGCTTGCATACTCATCTATAGCCTTAGCTAAATAATACAAAACCAAAGAGATTAGCAAGAGACAATAAGCACTAGTAAAATGAACGAAATATGAAATATCATCCATACCAAGTAGTGTAATGAGCATAATCGGAATCTTCTGAAACATCAAACAGAGAGCCGGCCCCAAGTGCATACGATAGTGAGTCATTAAGTTCACCAAGGTAGTAAAAGACCTGGCACAAGAGGAAGAAAAAAAAGTTTCATAGAGACAAATTGGATATTAGTTATGTGGCATTGACGAGAAAGATAACAATAAAGAATTTGCATACAACATACAACCTTTGAAACAACCAATGAAGCCAGCTCTCTCTGTTCAAACTCTTCATCTTCAGATAAGCTCTCACTGCAAAACAACCGAAAAGTGTCTTTGAGCTCTATTACCTAATGGAGCAAGATCATCCATTTATGTAGCCATATGCTACATTGGGCAAAATGTAAATTACAAGGAGCATTCTACAATAGCATTCACCAAAGTTCCAAACTGCATCCAATTTTAGTAGCAAAGAGGCATCACCAACAGATAAAACCACAAAATTATAAAGTAATCGCTGTTAACTGAATCTTGAGCAAAATCAAGGGGCTTTCTAAACTTAGCACACGACTACCAGAAACACTATCAACATGACTTCCCCAAAGTTCAAATCAAAGCCCGAAAAGGATTGATCACATGATAACCCTTCAAAGACAGAAAATATTCAATGCAAGTCTGAGATTTTCAAAAGTCAAAACCCTATTCAATAATCCTCCAGAATTGTTCACGAACAGTAAGGCTGTGTTAGAGATACAAACTTGACCAGGCCATTGATGCAAAATTGAGATATTTGTCCACTTGGGTTCACCAAAGCGACCTATCCGATCAAATCTACTTCAAGTTCGGACAAGATAAGAAACCATAGAACGAGAAGGAATGGGTTTTGGATTCCTTACCCATGTTTGGTATGTCTAGAAAGAAAGAGGGAGGGGGGGGGGGGGGGGGCGGGGGGGGGGGGATTTCATATTCCCAATTGTTGTGGGAAAGTAAAACCCATGGTCTCCCTTGGGAATAGTTTTGTTTTCTTGGAAATGTTGTTTGGGTGTTTTGTTCGGACAGTAATACCTTCCTTTTACTTTCAAAACTCCAACTTCTATCCCAAACAACATGTGAATTAAGGTATTAGAAGCATTATGAAATTAATAAAAGGGTATTTATGGAAAACTAAAAAAAAATTTTAATTCATGTTTGAACCAAACATGTGAATGAAAAAATTGAATTTTCTGGACTACATATTCCTAACATAACCAAAAATGGACCTGGAAATGTTGAATTCAGTTCCCATGAAAAAGAAATGAAAAGTGGATTCCTAGGAATACAAAACATTCATCCAAACGCCCCCTAAGTCTCTGCATATTAAATGTACAAACTACAAAGTTGACCTCATAAATGGCCAATGATGCAAAATTCAGAAATTTTCCGCTTAAAGAGTTCGTCACGAGCTATCGTTCGAAATCTACTTTGAATACAGAATAAATCCAATATTATGAAACCCTAGAACAGGAAACGTGGAAGAAAATAAGGTTCTGTAAAAGATAAAAAGTTGACTGCAGCCAACTGTCATTGATGCAAAATTTAGAAAAGTTGTCCAATTAGGTTTACCAAATAGATGTCTATCCAACCAAATCTATTGCCAGTTACAAATACAAGAGCAATATAGAGATCACTTAATTCAACTCAAACACGTGAGGTCTCCCCAAAGTTCAACTGGAAGCCAGAATTAAAAAGGATTGATCACATGGTAACCTTCTAAATTTAGCACATATTCAATGCAGATTTTCAAAACCCTAATTACATAATCCCCCTCGGAAATGTTGAGCCTACGTTAAAGTTACAATGACAGCATCCAACGGCCATTGATGCAAAA
The DNA here is from genome assembly GCA_036927795.1 of Iris macrosiphon. Taxonomy (NCBI): domain Eukaryota; kingdom Viridiplantae; phylum Streptophyta; class Magnoliopsida; order Asparagales; family Iridaceae; genus Iris; species Iris macrosiphon. The sequence goes on along the minus strand of JAYESA010000020.1, from coordinate 10,817,767 downwards.
TTAATAAATTTTGCACCCAATTCGGAACAAATCCAAGATTATGAAACCCTATAACAACAAAAAGTTGAAATTTCCTGAATTTTCCATAACCACAAGAATTCTTCAATCGAACGAAAGGGTCCGACAAAGACGCAAACTTTACCAAATCCAACTGCCATCGGCGCTAAAATCATAAATTTTCCAACTAGGGTTTACCATAGCAACCCAGCCAACCAAATCTACTGCCCCTTTCAAAACAAATCAAATACTATGGAAACCTAGAAGAACAAGAAGCAAGGATCCGCTAAAGAAACAAAGTTTACCGCATCGAACAGCAATTGATGCATAATTGTGAAACCCTAGATAAAACAAGACGAATTTGGAAGTTGAACTAGGGTTTGGGTTTGTTTACATGTCGGGGACGCTGGTGGCGATCTCGTGCCAGAAGAGGTGGACGAGGGAGTTGAGGGAGTTGAGCGCGTGGAGCTTGAGCGCCGGGTGCTGCTCGGTCAGCATGGCCAGCAGGCCGCTCGCGGAGCTCACCGTCGCCGCCACCGCCGCCATGATCGATCTCTACTCTTCGTTTGGATCCCTAAGGAAAAAAAAAAAGACGAGGAGAGAACAAATAGGAAAGATTAAAGCTTGGAGAAGGGCAATTCGAGGAGGATGACCTAAGAATAAAAAGAGAGGACAGTAGGGAGGAAAAAAACAGTGGTTGCGGGTTGCGGGTTGCGGGCGGTGACTATAACCCTCTCTGTTATTGGGTTAACGGGTTGTTGGTATGGATATGTTTCACATCTTAGATGTTAGCAGGGATCGGATGAGTAAAACTTTGATATAGATGTTTGTATCAAAAAAATGATAACAGATGGCCCCTCTCCCTCTGAGAGGGGTGCCACATGTCATGCAGTGGCTGTATCAATTTTTTGATACAGCCATCCGTATCAAAGTTTTACTGGAATCGGATTGCGGTTTTCTTAGACACAAATTAAGATCATGTTCATATATCACAAAGTTATAATTCAGAGGAAACAAATTTTTCGATAAATTTTAAATATACCTAGATGATATTTTATTCCATATAAAATTTTGAAAATTTTCTATATCACTTTCTGATTTTGTATCGGATTTGTTTGATTAACAATTCGAATTTATATTCGTAATCCTAAACATATGAATCCTAAAATTTTCAGACTTAAGGTCTAACCCACATAGATGCTACACTTTACGCATATATAAGATGGTTCAGACAAGGACATCTAATATTAGAAAATTTATACAAATAGACTACAAATGTGCGTCAAACCTTCACCAACAAATGTACAAGGTTGTAAGAGCATCTCCAATGACATACCTTGAAGATTACCTAAACTAAGGGGTACGTAAGATTTGTTGGGAACGAAACAAGAAAACCGTTCCCCAAACCAAGAAGCCACGAGAGAAGCGAAGAAAAGCACACAAAACTAAATCACCAAAATCACACAGAAAGCCAAATGCAGACACAAGCAAATTTTACGTGAAAAATTAAGATAAAAAAAATCACGGAATGATCTGAGTCTAACCATAAAAAACTTTCACTATGGGAATAAGAAATACACCGACTCATTACAAGGTTCTCACCGATCCAAAACGGATCACCACAACTATTTGAAAAATCGATTACATACTCCGGAGAACAAAGACGACGAGAAAAATTATCCGATACCATCTTTTCTTCAATGTAGTCGTCAATCTCTTTCTCTCACTTCCAAAAGTTATAAAGTACCAACTTGCATTAAACTCTTGCATGAATTAAGTGTGTGTATATATATATATATATATATATATATATATATATATATATATATATATATATATATATATTGAAGTCTAATATATTCAGAAAGTCCAACACATTCAATCATATATATATATGGTCAAAGATATTGAAATACAATCATAAATTGGCTTATCCGACACGCTCCTCGAGCTTCTCCGACACACGAATGATGTTTGTCGTACTCCTAAATATTCTTTACATAGGTTGGGAACCCCACTCACTCCAACAAATCTTTTCATTTTCAACTAGATGAAGGAGTTTGTCATATCGACAATCCGTCTACAGTACATGAATTTTGTTCTTGATAGAACCTTCGTGAGCATATTCGCTCTTTTGTCATCAGTATGAACCTTCTCAAACACCGTGTCGTTCACCACAAGCACATTATGTATTCAATGATAGCGAGTTTCTACATGCTTGTGGTAATTGGTATATAGTTGCAATTCCTAGCCTTGTAGTACATGGGCCAATACAACTTTTTGGGCTCCTTTCATGTGCCGCGGGGGGGGGGGGGGGGGGGGGTAATTGGTGCTTTTCAATTTTCTCATAGATGGGCCTACGTGGAAAAATTCTGTTGTGGACTGGACATTAGGACGGGCCTAGATTTTTTTTCCCCACAAATAAACTATAAAAGTTGCATTCGCATTCCCATAATAATAATAAAATAGTTTGACTTCCCCTAACTATAGTAATTGGCTTTTCATTCTTGTCAAATACCAAATAACTCTAAAACAATTGGGAAATGAACGAGGGAATAGGGTTCTAGTCCTGTGCTAACTTTTAACTAATATTATTTTGATATATGCAGGTATTTTTATTTCCATGGAAGGTTTTACTTTGCGTCTTCTGAAAAAATTGATAAAATATATTAGGGGTGAGCATTTGATTTATTCTGTTTAAACTGAATTAAAATAGCCAAAAGAATCGAAACAGAACCAAAAATAGTCATAATTAAAATTGAACTGATAATCGATTCAATTTATTTGATTGGACTATTTTTTATTGTTTAATGGACCGGACTCCTGAAGCAAAATCAAAATACATGTCACGCCCCAGTCCCAAAATGCCAAGGGACTGGAGACGTGCGCAATGGCCAGCAGCACGCACCGATGGACAATCCATTTTAATGGATCCATCAGGGCATGCTTAAGCTATAGTCTAACAGGAATTTGGGCAATTGTTACAAGTCACGGGTTATTCTATTCTCATCCACAACAGATAATCACAGATTAAAAGACAGAGTAATGCAAATAGAAATAACTGTCAAATCTCAATAAATTCCTCGGGAAACAATCCGAGAATATGTCTGGTACAACAATGCAAATAGACAGGAAATAAACAACTGGAAATGAAATAACTGACTACATACAGCCACTGCTCAGGAGAAGTCCTCTGGTGCTGGCTCGTCCTCAGGTCCTGGTACAGCTCCTGGAAGGGCTCCTGTACGGTGTATCTCTGGATGGATCTCCTCGGCTATACCTGGGGACATCATCCATTCCAGGTCCTCAGGGGACATAGCAAGGTACAGATAATACAAGCCAAAATATAAGCAGTGCAGAAACAAATAAGCAATAGGGTAAACTATGTAACCAGCTAAGTGAGATGCAACATGAGAGCAGTACAAGAACTCAGGCTGAAACTACTACAAGCTCTGTGTCGGGGAGCCGGTAGCAGTGATATCATGTAGTTGTCTAGCTCGTAGTGAGACTAAGACGCCGGCATAATATAACATCAACCTGTAGCCTGTGTGTCTCTCCCCACCCAATGTAATCACGCATATCATGACCATGACGTCTCATGTCCATGTCAGCGGGATTATAGCTAATGCAACAAGTCATAATGTCTATAAAATATCTCTGTCCAGTCCTGTATCCTATACAGAATCACCATGAATGTCTCAGGAAGACTCTGTCTCATGAATAGTGTCAAGTGTCCTGGGTTCTGGAGTACTTGATAAGACAAGTACGAGAATTGTCGGATCTCGATATCCATCTCTATGTGACGTTACACAACTCCGCGCACGGAGTTGGCACCCGACCAGTAATCGGACGCTAAGTAAAGCCACTCGGCCCTGGTTTTAACAGTTAAACAGGTTTATATGCATTTAAACAAGAATTCAGGCAAGTTCTATAACAAGAATTACTGCGATTTGGCAAGCTTTACTTGCCCAATGATGTAAAAACAAGTCAAGAAAAATAAGTGGCAAGCTGCAGAGTTTGGCAAGGTACACTTGCATGTGGTTCCGGCTCTGTTTGCAGTTCTGACTTCAGCGGAATTTGCAGACGGTACTCCAGTTGCTGAAATAAATATCACCATCAGATCCAGAAAATATCAATCAGCTAGAAACGCCTGTCCTAGGGTCCAATTTGGAGACAAGGGCAAAAACGACAGTTTCGGGTCAAAACGGGGTCCACATGTGGGCCCGCTTTGCACCAAAAAATGTGTCAGGGTCAAAGGTCTCCAAATTCACCAAACTTAGTGTCAACAGGTCATGAACGATGATACGAACCCAACGAAACTTCCAGAATTGGATTCCAATGAGCCGATCACAAAATTGCCCGTCGAGCGGGGCCTGTGGGGCCCACGACACGCGATTTCGTCAACGTCCTCAGAATTGAACCAAACTTGGGTCACAGGACCAGCGTGTCGCTACGAGTCCGATGGCGCAAGTTTCGTTTCAATCCGATGTGTGTACACAAAGTTAGGGTGAATTGCAGAAAAGTCGGATACGGGGCGATGTCCGCGGATACGCGTTGATCCCGGTGTGCACGCACACCCGAATCAGCTTCTGCGAAATCCCACACGTCCGTATCGACGACGCGCACGTGTCTGTGAAGACCGCGCGCGACCAAGTCATCCCGTTTGGCGGGGCGTACTCAGTTCCTGGGTGAAACAGGGTCTGGTTTTTCCTGTTTTTGGATCGCGGTATGCGATCACCACAGGACGCGATGCCCCAAACGGTTTGTCCGGGCACCGAGAGGGTCATACAGGCTTCGCGGCGCAATTTACGGAATCGAAATCCGAGCTACGAGCAAGAAGATACACGCACCTGAACGGGACCCGAAAATCGGGGTTGAATTGTGTCCGACACGACACAGGACACGTGTCCTGTGTCCGAATTAGGAATTAGGGTTAGGGTTAGGGATTGGTGGCCGAGCTCCGGCGGGACGGCGACTGGGCGGCCGGGGGGCAGCGCGGCGAGGTGGTGGCGCGCCGTGGGACGGTGGCGGAGGCACTGGCGGCGTCCACGGCGGCTGGGCAGGGTGGCAGCGGCGCTGCGGGTTGCGGCTGTCGGTGCTCGACGGTGAGAGGAGGAGAGGGGAGGAGCCGTCGACGTCGAGCGGGGAGGCGAGGCGGCTCAGGCGGCGGTCAAGGCGAGGCCGGGGTGCTGGGTGGAGGGAGCCGTCAAGGTCTAGGGCTCCGGCGAGGCTGAGGGGAAGCGGCCGGTGGAGGGAACGGGGCTGGAGGGGGCTGACGGGGGATTTAAAGGGCTGGGGGAGCCGGGGGTGGCCGGGTCTGGCGGAGAGAAGAGGGGGGGGTCGTGGGCGAGGTGGCCGGAGGACGCGGCGGGCGGCGCGGCGCCGGACGCGGGCACGGGGGGGGGAGACGACCGGGTCGAGGGGGAGAGAGGGGAGGCCGGGTCGGGTCGGGTCGGGTGCGGGTCTGGCGGATCCGACCCGACCCGCTAAGCCAGGGTCTTGGGCCGGGTTGGGGCTGGGCCCGGTGGGCCGGGTCCAGTGGGCTGGGTTTATTTTTTTTTATTTTTTTGAAAATTAAATAAATAATTAATTAAATTAATAAATAAATAAATAAATACTTTTTAGGTGTTTAAAAATAGGTCCCGGGCCCAATAAATTCCAGAAAAATTACCCTAAGTCCAGTTTTTCATTTTACACCCAAATATATTATTTTCATAATATTTTAATATCATTTATTATCAATTAAAAATTATTGAATAATTAAAATCCTGTTTTTAAATTACAGAAAATTCCCAGAAAATTCCAGAAAATTGTGAAAAATCCATATTTTAAAATTTTGAAAAATCAGGGGGTTTACAATCTACCCCCTTAAGAGGATTGCGTCCTCGCAATCAAAGAATAATCGGTCAACAGAGATGACGCGGTCGCAAGCATCGTTCGAAACACATCACAGGATACTTAGGGAAATACCGTTTCCCTAAAAATGAAAGTTATACACTTTCCAGAAAAACTAGTTAAAGTAAAAGAGCTATAACTTTTATGAAAACCAGGTTATTATTAACAAGTTGCAAATTACTAGGTTGGGGCTGAGGTCACGAACCAATAGGCACGAACTAAACAAGACTAGAAACGGATAACTACGAATCACTTACGCGCATTGGCTACTCCACGAGTCTGCGCGTTCTCCACTGTCATCGCATAAGCTTGCTCGCGTCCTTGCAGTTGCTTCCTCTGCTGTTGAGCCTGCTGGAAGAGTAGTTCCTGGGGTATCAAGGGTGGCCTCGGCTGATACCCTGCTGAAGCTGGTGGTAGGACTCCTTGAACTTCCGTTTGCGGTACTTCCAACGCTGGAGAGGCTGACCTCGGTACTGGTAATGTAAACTCCCTCACCCAAAATAGGTATTTTGTGTATATTTTATATTATTATATTTATTATATATGTTAAATTTATTTAGAATATGCTCTTAGTTAATTAGAAAATAAATTTCTTGATATATTTACTTATATAAATATTCATTTAGAATTATTTTAGGTTATTTTAGATTTTTGGAGATTTTTCTAGAATTTTTGGTAATTAAAACTTAGAAAACATAAATTTCTAGGACTTCTATGATTTACTATACGACCATACTTGCATGTCGTTCCTACCAAATATTTATTTTAGTTTAAAATATTTAATTATATTTTTTGTAATTTATTTAGAATTTTAAGAAATTTATTTAGATTTTAAAATTATTTAGGATTTATTTGGATATATATAGTCTTAATATTAGATAGATACTAATTTAGTGTTAATAGATATTAATAAGATTTTATAAATTATTTGTATTATCTTTAATTATATTTAAGATTATAAATTATTGAGATAAATTCAAACTCTATTTTAAATTAACTCAAATCCTGAACCTACTAGGAAATCAACTCCATGCATATCCTATCCTTATTTAAATTCATCATAATCCTATCCAAATTAACCAATCCTATTCGTATTTAATTAAGTAGTGTCCACCATTATAAATACCTCATCCTTCATATTTTTTTTTCCCAAATTCCTCTCTTTTTCGTCCAAAAAATAGTCAAAATTTGTCATAAATTCAGCCTCATTTTCTACTAGTTATGACGAATTAAAAAGACGATATCTCCTAGCTCCGGACTCCAAATATGCTCCAGTTTTTTTTTGTTAGAACGATAATGAGGTTAGCTTTCTGATAATATAAATTGTTTTTCTAAATTATTAGTATTAAATTCTAGAAAATTTATAGAGCATAGCATGTCCGAAAATAGACGTATTTCGATATTTTTGCGATTCCGGGAGAACCAGAAATCAGAATCATGAACCGTTTAAAGTTTCGGAAAGCTAATGTCGAGATCATCGACATATATTTTTCCCAGAATTTATTTCGAAGTATTTACATACTGTTAATTCTGTAGAACTTCTAGGTTAGAATTTAACCATCGGTGCACAATACAAAATTTGTATGTGCCATAATTCCCAAACGAATTTGAATTCAGACGAGCCATAAATTCCAGTATGTTTTTGATGCTGAAATCTACAGGAAATCATGCATGAAAGTCGAGTTTGTATCTGTTGACTTTTTGGTCAACAGATTGCCTCGATTTGCGTGCCATGAGTCTCGAGTTGATAAAATTCAGTTTCTTTGGACAAAATTTAGGAATTAACATAAAAATCAGAATAATAAGATTAAAATAGGATTTTAGAGTAATTATTCCAAAATTAAATAAATTAAAATAAATTAATGGTTATATTATTATATAGTTATATGAATATATATGTAAGTAAATGCTAATTGATAATTATGACTAAATATTCAGACTGTATGACCCTAGGACATCGTGGACTATCCCATACTTACCTTGACCATGTTGACCCTAAGAACTTGTGAATTTGTCTGCCTTGCGTACACTAACGTACTGGCATAGACACCTGTCAGTTGACTGACTGATTTCGTACAGTATTTGAAGACGCGACACCCGCGTAATTCAATGCGTAATTGACCGTGTTAGATGACTAGTGTTACCCCTAGTATACCCCCTGATTCCAGTGTAAATGTGGTTGAGTATGTGCTAGTGTAATGACTAATAATTCTATTATATTATATTTATGTGTACATAGGATATTGGATTGTTCTGCGCGATTTCTGGAGCAGGTTATTGGTACATTGCAGCTTCCTTGTCAGGCAAGTATACCTTGCCATTGTACTATTATTTTTATTCTATATGTTGCATGCATCTTTATTTTCTGTCTTTTCATATATTTTAACTGTTATATAAAAATGCGCGCGACGGTGTCGTCGCGGTATATTTTTATTTACGTATTTGCATTGACCTTGTTTATGAGACTACCCCATCATCATGTAGCATCTTTAGGTTCATTGGCCGTGACACAGTTGTTACACGAGTTGTGAGTCTCATGTAGATCACGGACTTGCGTGCAGGTTGGCCTCCTGTACGTGTGGGTCGTGCGTTAGGAATAACTGCTGTTAGAAACTTTGCATGCTAGAAGACTTAGCAGTTATTAGAGGTCTATGGACGTAGCCTATTGTAGTACGGTGGTCCCATCATTGTCCTTGTTTGGTTGCAGGATTGGGCTAGGGTACTAAGGATAGGCTATGGACCAAATCGTGTCATGGATGTGACATGCTTAGAGCATGGGGTGGAGAGAACAACAAGTATCACATTTGGGCTCCTTTGCACTTTCCTTGTGTAACCCGTACGCTCCGTCGGAGATGCGCGGTCATGATGACACCTATACTACTTGGCGGACCTCCGCCGTTCAAAAGACGACGTGCCTTTGTAGGCCCCTGGATCTCCAAGAGAACCATGCCAATCCTATTTATGGCCAGATAGCCCACTTGTTAGAAAGTTGTTCTCAAACTGCATTCACATAGATGGTTAGACGACCCCAATGGATGTTTATTTTCAGTACTTTATTGGCATGTATTTAAATATCTTGTTATGTCCCTCTGAGGACCTGGTCCGCTGCCAGGTGTACCTGTTTCTTGAGTATTTGCAGGAGCGCAGATTTGGATGGTTATAGATGCTTCGTGGATGTCTCCTCTTCGAGCCATGATTGATAGCTGGTACTTATATTGTTTCAGTGAGTTGTACTTATATTGTATTTACTTTTCCCATTTGAGTTGGTAGTGGATTTGTTTCCATCCAACTATCATCCTTAGATACTTCTTATTGAGATCTAGTTTCATAGATACTGTTTATTTATCTCTATATGATTTTGGTGGATGAGATTTAGATTTTACCCTGTGACTTGTATTACAGTTATACCACTTGTGGATTTGATATTCATATTACAGCGTACGTGTGGATTTGGTTTCCATATATTGGAGTTGCCATATCCATGCGGCTGGCATGCTTACGTGTCCTAGTCCTACGTATTTTGGGACTGGGACGTGACATATTTTTGTGGTGGCCCATGCAGGTCGAGAGCATATTGTCTCGGTTACGTTACTGTATCGAACAAGCCTGCACATAGGACTAGAGTATAGGATCTCATCCACAATTGACTATGATTCACCTTCCTCCTCTATGATCTATTCGAACAATTGTATCCTGCTTGATTCCTGTACTTCCCTAATAAGTTCCTTGAGTATATATGGCCTTCTGCTAGAATATAGGAACCCCTGTTATTAGGATGATAATTAGAGTAGCACACCTATTAAGAATACAACGAGAATATAGACACACCACTAAGTTTAGAATATCTAGTGAACCCTAGAATTCCTTATCTTTAGAATTGATTTACCATTACCCCCTGATGTATTATGAAGACTTGAGAGTAGTATAGACACTACTAGAGTTAGTTAGAAGTTTTACCATAATATTTGACCCTAGTATTGAGGAACCAATGGAGAACCAATATTGAACATTAGGACTGAACCTAACCCTCATAATTGGATAGTATTAGAGAACTATAAAACTTATGTCATAGTCTTGTTACTAGTAGACAGCATCCTAGGAAGCCTAGAGGAATGTAATCAACCCTTTCCTTTGATCATACCCCGAACATGGCAACTAGCATGCCACCCCCTTAGAGAACCATGATGCTATCTAGAGCCCTTTATTTTTGATTTCATAACTTGTCCCCCTGCAACCTTAGCATTCGCTAATTGTGTGACGACTAAATTATGATTCTTCTTTCTTCATCATTTAACTCGTGCCACATAACTCGTATGATTGAAGGCCAAGTAATCTTATTCTATGTTAGGACATGTAGTTTGCTAGGGTATAGCTTGGTAATTTGAACTTTGAATTTTGTGCGTGATAGTTGGGATTTGATAGTTTGCGTAGTTCCCTTAGGTTGTGACCTAACGATTACCCCTTAGCTTTAAATACAAAATTTGTACCCATAGCTCGATACGAGTTAAATCCCTTTCCCCTTAACGGCTAGTAACTTTTCTATCCCTACGATTGACACATGTTCTATGAGCACTTGACCCTTACCTATATAATGCAATAGGAGACCCTAATAAGAGTTTCTGTTCTATGTACATGTGCAAGATTATTTTTGTAGGTATCCTTAAGGCAATACAATAGTAGTTAAATTATTTTAAGTTGGATAGTATACCTCACCACCTAGTATCACGTAGTCCCTGTGATCCATTGATGAAGTGTAACTGAATGACATTAATTGTATGCTAGCAAAGACGACAGTGTTTATTCAGACGATAGAATTTAGAGGTCCATGTCCCTATTGGTCGACTAGCGACTTAGACAAGGAATTAGTATGACAACTGTAGAGATTGTGTAGTCTTTCATTATTATTGCTTATTTTGCTTTTGTTTTTGTGAATTTGAATTGTTATGAACCTTCTTTCATCATAATCTAGCGTATTCATATTTGCTGTACTACCTTGACTTATGCTGCTATTATAGCCTAGTTTTTGCAAGCTTATTCTTTATCGAGCTTGTTCATGACATACGTATTATTAGGGTCTAGCTAACCTTAGTGCGCTTGGTTCGCCCTTCGCATAACTACTTTACGTGGATTGAGATATGTAGTGATTAGTAGACGAATATACTTACCCTCTAGATACGACAAAGCATATCATATCAAGTACATAACTGCACCAATGTGAGCATGCGAATAGGAAATTACCAAATTAAGATTTCAATCCACAACTGTCTTGACAATTCCCATTTGAATTCTTTAAACGCTTTGATTCCCATACTTCCATTCTATTACCCCTCCTTGAACTCTTTTCCGTTGCTTTCCGTCTTCCCTTGTTTCGGAAAGACGAAATCTCGTGCTTGGATATAAGTGATACACGGATAGTACAAGATATACCCCATAGGCCAATCACATTATTTGGTGACTATCTTTCATAATTGATTAAGGGCATATCACATATGATATAGTTGGTGTTAAAGTTTTGAAGATTGAATGACATGAGAAAATAAATTGAGGAATATTTTTCTTAAGTGTAAGAGCCTTATGTGATAGATGGGTAAATTCTAAGTTGGGTAGAAATTGCAGTATTAAACTTGAGGAGAATTCTTTTAGATTGTGATCAAGTAGGATTAGATTGAGAGATTAAGTCCTTTTAAATGTGGAGAATTTTAAAAGAGGGATTAAGATAATGAGGATTTAATAAATTTTAAAAATCTTGATATTGAGGACCCAATATTTATACTTTGACCACATAATTTAAATTTTGAATATTGAAGGATGAATCATCGATTTAAATTTTGAGGATAAATATAAAATTTTAGACTTGAACAATTGGTTAATTAGATTTAAATTTTATAATTTGATGATTTGAATTAAAAGTTCAATTTTGATTGTTGGGTCACCTATTTGAAATATTGAGGATGTAAATTGAGTTTAAATATTTGAATAGTACAAAATTCTTAAGTTAAGAATAGGAATAAGATTTGATTAGAATTGTTTATTGTTCAAAGTCTAGAGGAGATTATGATAGTTGGAAATTATGATATAAATTTTGATGTGGGATGTCATATATACTTGAGTCAGATTTGGATGTTGATTATTTAAAAATCGAGAAGAGATTACGACATGTTGAATTTTGATTTAAACAGTGGTTATATTAATTTTGAAGTGATCGCGATAGATTCGAATAGATTTTGTTATTTAAATTTTTGGAAGAGATTGCGATTGACATACCTTATGTACGAATGTGAAGGATTTAACAAATTATGTCTTATTTTAATTTCGAGGACAAAATTATTTTAAGTTGGGTAGATTGTAAACTCCCTCACCCAAAATAGGTATTTTGTGTATATTTTATATTATTATATTTATTATATATGTTGAATTTATTTAGAATATGCTCTTAGTTAATTAGAAAATAAATTTCTTGATATATTTACTTATATAAATATTCATTTAGAATTATTTTAGGTTATTTTAGATTTTTGGAAATTTTTCTAGAATTTTTGGTAATTAAAACTTAGAAAACATAAATTTCTAGGACTTCTATGATTTACTATACGACCATACTTGCATGTCGTTCCTACCAAATATTTATTTTAATTTAAAATATTTAATTATATTTTTTGTAATTTATTTAGAATTTTAAGAAATTTATTTAGATTTTAAAATTATTTAGGATTTATTTGGATATATATAGTCTTAATATTAGATAGATACTAATTTAGTGTTAATAGATATTAATAAGATTTTATAAATTATTTGTATTATCTTTAATTATATTTAAGATTATAAATTATTGAGATAAATTCAAACTCTATTTTAAATTAACTCAAATCCTGAACCTACTAGGAAATCAACTTCATGCATATCCTATCCTTATTTAAATTTATCATAATCCTATCCAAATTAACCAATCCTATTCGTATTTAATTAAGTAGTGTCCACCATTATAAATACCTCATACTTCATATTTTTCTTTCCCAAATTTCTCTCTTTTTCGTCCAAAAAATAGTCAAAATTCGTCATAAATTCAGCCTCATTTTCTACTAGTTATGACGAATTAAAAAGACGATATCTCCTAGCTCCGGACTCCAAACACACTCCAGTTTTTTTTGTTAGAACGATAATGAGGTTAGATTTCTGATAATATAAATTGTTTTTCTAAATTATTAGTATTAAATTCTGGAAAATTTATAGAGCACAACATGTCCGAAAATAGACGTATTTCGATGTTTTCGCGATTCCGGGAGAACCAGGAATCAGAATCATGAACTGTTTAAAGTTTCGGAAAGCTAATGTCGAGATCATCGACATATATTTTTCCCAGAATTTATTTCGAAGTATTTACATACTATTAATTCTATAGAACTTCTAGGTTAGAATTTAACCATCGGTGCACAATACAAAATTTGTATGTGCCATAATTCCCAAACGAATTTGAATTCAGACGAGCCGTAAATTCCAGTATATTTTTGATGCTAAAATCTACAGGAAATCATGCATAAAAGTCGAGTTTGTATCGGTTGACTTTTTGGTCAACAGATCGTCTCGATTTGCGTGCCATGAGTCTCGAGTTGATAAAATTCAGTTTTTTGGACAAAATTTAGGAATTAACATAAAAATCAGAATAATAAGATTAAAATAGGATTTTAGAGTAATTATTCCAGAATTAAATAAATTAAAATAAATTAATGGTTATATTATTATATAGTTATATGAATATATATGTAAGTAAATGCTAATTGATAATTATGACTAAATATTCAGACTGTATGATCCTAGGACATCGTGGACTATCCCATACTTACCTTGACCATGTTGACCCTAAGAACTTGTGAATTTGTCTGCCTTGCGTACACTAACGTACTGGCATAGACACCTGTCAGTTGACTGACTGATTTTGTACAGTACTTGAAGACGCGACACCCGCGTAATTCAATGCGTAATTGACCGTGTTAGATGACTAGTGTTACCCCTAGTATACCCCCTGATTCCAGTGTAAATGTGGTTGAGTATGTGCTAGTGTAATGACTAATAATTCTATTATATTATATTTATGTGTACATAGGATATTGGATTGTTCTGCGCGATTTCTGGAGCAGGTTATTGGTACATTGCAGCTTCCTTGTCAGGCAAGTATACCTTGCCATTGTACTGTTATTTTTATTCCATATGTTGCATGCATCTTTATTTTCTGTCTTTTCATATATTTTAACTGTTATATAAAAATGCGCGCGACGGTGTCGTCGCGGTATATTTTTATTTACGTATTTGCATTGACCTTGTTTATGAGACTACCCCATCATCATGTAGCATCTTTAGGTTCATTGGCCGTGACACAGTTGTTACACGAGTTATGAGTCTCATGTAGATCACGGACTTGCGTGCAGGTTGGCCTCCTGTACGTGTGGGTCGTGCGTTAGGAATAACTGCTGTTAGAAACTTTGCATGCTAGAAGACTTAGCAGTTATTAGAGGTCTATGGACGTAGCCTATTGTAGTACGGTGGTCCCATCCTTGTCCTTGTTTGGTTGCAGGATTGGGCTAGGGTACTAAGGATAGGCTATGGACCAAATCGTGTCATGGATGTGACATGCTTAGAGCATGGGGTGGGGAGAACAACAAGTATCACATTTGGGCTCCTTTGCACTTTTCTTGTGTAACCCGTACGCTCCGCCGGAGATGCGCGGTCATGATGACACCTATACTACTTGGCGGGCCTCCGCCGTTCAAAAGACGACGTGCCTTTGTAGGCCCCTGGATCTCCAAGAGAACCATGCCAATCCTATTTATGGTCAGATAGCCCACTTGTTAGAAAGTTGTTCTCAAACTGCATTCACATAGATGGTTAGACGACCCCAATGGATGTTTATTTTCAGTACTTTATTGGCATGTGTTTAAATATCTTGTTATGTCCCTCTGAGGACCTGGTCCGCTGCCAGGTGTACCTGTTTCTTGAGTATTTGCAGGAGCGCAGATTTGGATGGTTATAGATGCTTCGTGGATGTCTCTTCTTCGAGCCGTGATTGATAGCTGGTACTTATATTGTTTGAGTGAGTTGTACTTATATTGTATAACTTTTCCCATTTGAGTTGGTAGTGGATTTGTTTCCATCCAACTATTATCCTTAGATACTTCTTATTGAGATCTAGTTTCATAGATACTGTTTATTTATCTCTATATGATTTTGGTGGATGAGATTTAGATTTTACCTTGTGACTTGTATTACAGTTATACCACTTGTGGATTTGATATTCATATTACAGCGTACGTGTGGATTTGGTTTCCATATATTGGAGTTGCCATATCCATGCGGCTGGCATGCTTACGTGTCCTAGTCCTACGTATTTTGGGACTGGGGCGTGACAGGTAACGCTTGCTGGTTACCCTTTGGTGCTCTGTCTCGGCGCTCAGGGCATTCCTTTAATAAATGCTGACTGGATCCGCAAACTATGCATAATCTCTTCTTTCGTCTGCACTCGTCTTCAGTATGGCCTCGCTTGCGACAATATGGACAAACATGTATTGTCTGTGGAGATGCTTCTGGTGGCTGGTGTACGTGAGGTCTTTTTGCAACTTCTTCCTGTGGTGCTAAAGTGGAAGTCCGTTTCAGACTAGTCTCTCTCCTGATGACGCGCTCAATGCGTCGCGCTGCAGCAAGAACGTCCGAGTACGAAGTAGGTGCAACGGATCCAATCAGTTTCTGTAGCTCAATGTTTAGTCCGTCGAAGAATTTCTCAGCCTTCTCTTCTTCTGTCGGGATCAACGTTGGAGCGAAGCAACTCAGATGAATGAACTCCGCGTTGTACTCTTCCATCGTCTTAGTATCCTGAGTAAGGTGATTAAACTTGTCCCGAAGTTCTGATCGAGCGACAGCTGGAATGTACATCTCCTGAAAAAGTCTAGAGAACTCTTCCCAAGTGACTCGGTCTGGTCCGAGCCGTGCCTCCTCGGATAGCCACCAGTGATGCGCATTGTCCGTCAACTGCATTCTGACGGCAGTCATCCAACGTTATTTTGGGAGTTCAGCTGCTTCTAGTTGATGTTGAGTGTTGGTGAGCCACTCATGAACTTCAGTGGGCTCTTCTTTGCCTGAGAATGTACGGGGATTCAGCTGGCGAAAGTCGGTGATAGAGCCCGTTGTTGGCCGTCGAGTTGGTATGTTGGCCTGCTCCAGTGCAGTTATTAGGCTGCGACTCAAAGCCTCTTGTTGAGCTTGCATTATTGCATAGACCATTTGAAACATCTGCTGTCCGTCCATGGCCTGCCCTGGTAGAATTACGGGCATTGATGGAGTAACTGGCGTCGTTGGTGGAATGTTATCTTGCTGGATTCTTGGGGCATGTTGTTGAGCTGACTGTCCTCCCTCCATTGGTGTTACTTCGTCTTCGTTGGTTATCTCAGCATTTCGTGGTAACGTTATGGGAGTCTCGTCGTTTGCTCGTGAATCCATAACCCTGCAACCAAAATAAACAATAAGAGGCACATAAGAATCAAGGCAGGATGCAAGTCAAGGAATTAATTCGAAGTCGATACGGATATCAAGAACGTTTAAAGCAAGTGGATGAGATCCTAAAAACTTATCCTATCTTATTTGCAGGCTTGTTCGGTCCCTGAGTTGAAACCGAACAATTTAGTCGTAGACCTGCATGGGCTACCACAAAAACCATGTCACGCCCCAGTCCCAAAATACCGAGGGACTGGAGACGTGCGCAATGGCCAGCAGCACGCACCGATGGACAATCCAATTTAATGGATCCATCAGGGCATGCTTAAGCTGTAGTCTAACAGGAATTTGGGCAATTGTTACAAGTCACGGGTTATTCTATTCTCATCCACAACAGATAATCACAGATTAAAAGACAGAGTAATGCAAATAGAAATAACTGTCAAATCTTAATAAATTTCTCGGGAAACAATCCGAGAATATGTCTGGTACAACAATGCAAATAGACAGGAAATAAACAACTGGAAATGAAATAACTGACTACATACAGCCACTACTCAGGAGAAGTCCTCTGGTGCTGGCTCGTCCTCAGGTCCTGGTACAGCTTCTGGAAGGGCTCCTGTACGGTGTATCTCTGGATGGATCTCCTCGGCTATACCTGGGGACATCATCCATTCCAGGTCCTCAGGGGACATAGCAAGGTACAGATAATACAAGCCAAAATATAAGCAGTGCAGAAACAAATAAGCAATAGGGTAAACTATGTAACCAGCTAAGTAAGATGCAACATGAGAGCAGTACAAGAACTCAGGCTGAAACTACTACAAGCTCTGTGTCGGGGAGCCGGTAGCAGTGATATCATGTAGTTGTCTAGCTCGTAGTGAGACTAAGACGCCGGCATAATATAACATCAACCTGTAGCCTGTGTGTCTCTCCCCACCCAATATAATCACGCATATCATGACCATGATGTCTCATGTCCATGTCAGCGGGATTATAGCTAATGCAACAAGTCATAATGTCTATAAAATATCTCTGTCCAGTCCTGTATCCTATACAGAATCACCATGAATGTCTCAGGAAGACTCTGTCTCATGAATAGTGTCAAGTGTCCTGGGTTCTGGAGTACTTGATAAGACAAGTACGAGAATTGTCGGGTCTCGATATCCATCTCTATGTGACGTTACACAACTCCGCGCACGGAGTTAGCACCCGACCAATAATCGGACGCTAAGTAAAGCCACTCGGCCCTGGGTTTTAACAGTTAAACAGGTTTATATGCATTTAAACAAGAATTCAGGCAAGTTCTATAACAAGAATTACTGCGATTTGGCAAGCTTTACTTGCCCAATGATGTAAAAACAAGTCAAGAAAAATAAGTGGCAAGCTGCAGAGTTTGGCAAGGTACACTTGCCTGTGGTTCCGGCTCTGTTTGCAGTTCTGACTTCAGCGAGATTTGCAGGTGGTACTCCGATTGCTGAAATAAATATCACCATCAGATCCAGAAAATATCAATCAGCTAGAAATGCCTGTCCTTGGGTCCAATTTGGAGACAAGGGCAAAAACGGCAGTTTCGGGTCAAAACGGGGTCCACATGTGGGCCCGCTTTGCACCAAAAAACGTGTCAGGGTCAAAGGTCTCCAAATTCACCAAACTTAGTGTCAACATGTCAGGAATGATGATACGAACCCAACAAAACTTCCAGAATTGGATTCCGATGAGCCGATCACAAAATTGCCAGTCGAGCGGGGCCTGTGGGGCCCACGACACGCGATTTCGTCAACGTCCTCAGAATTGAACCAAACTTGGGTCACAGGACCAGTGTATCGCTACGAGTCCGATGGCGCAAGTTTCGTTTCAATCCGATGTGTGTACACAAAGTTAGGATAAATTGCAGAAAAGTCGGATACGGGGCGATGTCCGCGGATACGCGTTGATCCCGGTGTGCACGCACACCCGAATCAGCTTCTGCGAAATCCCACATGTCCGTATCGACGACGCGCACGTATCTGTGAAGACCGCGCGCGACCAAGTCGTCCCGTTTGGCGGGGCATACTCAGTTTCGGGGTAAAACATGGTCTGGTTTTTCCTGTTTTTGGATCGCGGTGTGCGATCACCACAGGACGCGATGCCCCGAACGGTTTGTCCGGGCACCGAGAGGGTCATACAGGCTTCGCGACACAATTTACGGAATCGAAATCTGAGCTACGAGCAAGAAGATACACGCACCTGAACGGGACCCAAAAACCGGGGTTGAATTGTGTCCGACACGACACAGGACACGTGTCCTGTGTCCGAATTAGGAATTAGGGTTAGGGTTAGGGATTGGTGGCCGAGCTCCGGCGGGACGGCGACTGGGCGGCCGGGGGCAGCGCGGCGAGGTGGCGGCGCACCGTGGGATGGTGGCGGAGGCACTGGCGGCGTCGACGGCGGCTGGGCAGGGTGGCAGCGGCGCTGCGGGTTGCTGCTGTCGGTGCTCGACGGTGAGAGGAGGAGAGGGGAGGAGCCGTCGACGTCGAGCGGGGAGGCGAGGCGGCTCAGGCGGCGGGCGAGGCGGCTCAGGCGGCGGTCGAGGCCGGCGTGCTGGGTGGAGGGAGCCGTCGAGGTCTAGGGCTCCGGCGAGGCTGAGGGAAAGCGGCCGGTGGAGGGAACGGGGCTGGAGGGGGCTGACGGGGGATTTAAAGGGCTGGGGGAGCCGGGGGTGGCCGGGTCTGGCGTAGAGAAGAGGGGGGGTCGTGGGCGAGGTGGCCGGTGGACGCGGCGGGCGGCGGGGCGCCGGACGCGGGCACGGTGGGGAGACGACCGGGTCGAGGGGGAGAGAGGGGAGGCCGGGTCGGGTCGGGTGCGGGTCTGGCGGATCCGACCCGACCCGCTAAACCAGGGTCTTGGGCTGGGTTGGGGCTGGGCCCGGGCCCGGTGGGCCGGGTCCAGTGGGCTGGGTTTATTTATTTTTATTTTTTTTGAAAATAAATAAATAATTAATTAAATTAATAATTAAATAAATAAATAATTAAATAAATACTTTTTAGGTGTTTAAAATAGGTCCGGGGCCCAATAAATTCTAAAAAATTATCCTAAGTCCAGTTTTTTATTTTACACCCAAACATATTATTTTCATAATATTTTAATATCATTTATTATCAATTAAAAATCATTGAATAATTAAAACCCTGTTTTTAAATTACAGAAAAATCCCAGAAAAATCCAGAAAATTGTGAAAAATCCAAATTTTAAAATTTTGAAAAATCAGGGGGTTTACAATACAGGAGGTCCACAAAGTAGAGACTCACTCAAGAGTTCGTCTTCTACAAAAGTTGATGCACTGTCAGTCACTCGAGAGCGTCTCTACAGTGAAACACAACTCCACAGCAGCATTAAACCACGAACATATTACAAACTAACGACCGAAAGAAAATACAAATACAACAAGAATCAAAAAATCGTTCTTTTCTTTACGTTCGCAAACGCTACAACGAGAAGAAACGGGGACAAAAAAAAGCACAAAAAATGAAACTCCTTGATGGGGTGATCAAAACTACCAGAGCTAAAGGCAAGATTCGCGTTATACAACGAACTGTCCACAGGATCCATCAAGTCCACAAAAGAACTTCTAGATCGCTCTTGGTCGCCTTCGGATCACTCGAAAATACTTTGTGGAAGGGTGCTCAGTGCTGCAGCATATCGCTTTGGTGTTCTCGATTTTTCTCCTCTATGAAAGAAAGAGAATCTCCTCTATATATAGAGGAGAACAACACTTATGCGGCATGAGAAAACTCAATGCCGCATATGCGTTATCCGACACCATGCCGCATGCTTAGCCGTAGTCGCATGCATCGTCGGAGCCGCATGCGTCGATGTCGGTCACACTGCACAGGACAACGCCGTCAAACGCCGCAAAGCGCCGAAAGCAGCAGCCACTGTGCACAGACACCATCGCGCCGCATACGCCGCATATTCCGGATGGCAAGGATAACCATGTATCACATGTGCCGCTAATAGCTGACCATGTATCCTCCACATGTGACTCACTCATACAAGCTCGCTGGCCGCATAGCTCCAGGCTGCATAGTTCCTCGGCTGTATAGCACCACGAAGCAAGCAACCGTGCATGCAACTTGCGCATAAAATAAGCGTATGAACGCCATGCGACGATGTTCACGTACTAAGTGCAAAGTGTGCCAATAAAGTGCCACTTTGCGTCCTTGAGCCGGAATCTGAGTCCTAGTCCGAGTGGCTAAGCCCCTTCGGGGCTTAGCTCCTAAGAAAAACTTCCCAAATGTGGTGACAAAATTAAGATTGTCATAAAGGAGTTCCCACGTAATCCTTCTAGGAACGTTAACCCACATGGGATACCACCCCATGTGCATATACCAATACTAGGCAAGCTATATATTGAGATACACATTGATGATTTTTTGATATGGGACTAAAACTCCCAAAGCAAAGTGAAAAGCACCAACAATCTCCCACATATATCATAATATATGGTCGAGTGTTCCTCATATTGACTGTCCATCATGCATTAGGATAGATGTTGCCCACGACTTGAATCTTCTCGCATGGGACAAACAATAGTATGATAAAAGAATAGACTACGCCTTGAATTCTGAACCATAGCTGTTTTTCTTTTCACTTGCACAATGATATCAGTTGTGCCTCCGGTCGCACATTAAAGGTCTTGTGCTGACCCGGTTTCGGTGTATGTATATTGGATGTCTACAAGTTTACCCTCAAGAGACGGTCTATATCTCTGTCCATACACTTAGCTGAGTTCCTTTTAAGAGAGTTTAATATTTTCCAGCATGAAGCATTACGCTTCTGTGTAGTGCTACGCCATTGTGACATGGCTCGCAACCGAGGTTAACTACCTCTTGTGGTATCATCCACTGTAGCATGAGGTCACCAGCCTCTTAGTAGTGATGTAATGCATCCCAGCATGAAGCCTTGCGCTTCTATGCGGTGCTACGCCGCTGTGACATAGCTCATAGTCAAGGTTAACTACCTCATGTGGTGTCACCTACTTTAACATGAGGTCACCGGTCTCTTAGTAGCGATGTGCTACAACTCTCTATCTTTTTAGCATTAGACTATATACCTATTTACGGTGCTACTGCCGCTGTGACACGGCTCACGATCGAGGCTTTACATCTTTTACCTCATTATGGTGTCACGGTACTGTAGCATGGGATACAAGTGACACATTCTTTATCCGTGCATAAGATTAGCATGTCGTCCACATAGAGACAAATGATGACACCTCTATCACCAGCGAACTTCGTGTACATATACTTATGAGTTTCGCTGACCTTGTAGCCATTTGATCTGATAACTTTATCAAATTTCTCGTGCCATAATTTTGGAGCTTGCTTCAGACCATACAGATATTTTACCAGTTTGCATACTTTGTCTTCAAGACCTTTGACGACAAACCCTTCTGACTGCTGCATATAAATCTTCTCAGTCAATTCACCATTCAAAAATGTTGTCTTGACATCCATCTAATGGATCACCATTTCGTGAATAGCACCTAGAGCAATCAACATCCTGATAGTAGTCATTCGTACAACGGGAGCATAGGTATCAAAGTAATCAATCCCCTGCATCTGAGAAAACCTCTTGGAAACTAGTATGGCCTTGAACTTGTCAATAGTTTTGTCTGCTTTCATTTTCTTCTTAAAGATCCACTTGCATCTTATAGGTTTAGCTCCTTCAGGCAGATCGACAAACTTTCATGTATTATTAGAAGTTATCGAGTCAAACTCGTCATGGACAGCCTCTTTCCAGAAAATAGCATCTCTGGTCTTCATTGCCTCATCATAGGTAAGCGAATCAGCTTCCACATGATAGGTAACAAAGTCTTCTCCGAAGTCCTTCGGCCTTCTTACTCGCTTTGCTCTCGGTTTAGCAGGTTCTGGTTCAAATGTTGTCTCATCAATGATAACTTCTTCTTGGACTACTTCTCTCTGAGAGGTACTTGCCTAGTCTGTGCTAGCAGCATTCTCTGGGACATCTGTGAGAATAATAATCTTGTGCCTAGCAAACTTGTCTTCAAAGAATTTTGTATCGCGAGATTCTATGATATGATTATATTCGATATCAAGGAACCTCCGAGCATCACTCTTATTAGTATAGCCCGAAAATATGGTCTTCGTAGTTCTTATTCCTAGCTTCTGAATCTTAAGGTCTGGAAGCTTCACATACGCCAGATACCCCTACACTCGAATGACATTCAAGTTGGGTCTGACCTTTAACCAGAGTTCATGAGGAGTAATATTAGATATCGCGAATGGTACTCTATTCAGAATAAACGTAGCCATAAGCGCTGCTTCTCTCCAGAAGCACTTTAGAAGTCCTGCTGTCAGCAACATGGAGTTTATTATCTCTGTCAGCGTCATATTCTTCCTTTATGCTACACCATTAGATTGGGGAGAATACGAAGCAGTTATTTTATTGACAATTTTATGTTCTTTGCAGAATACTGCGAATTCCAAGGAATGATATTCTCTGCCTCGATCGCTTCTAAGTCTTTTGAGTTATTGACCGGTTTGACGTTCTGCTTCAGCCTTAAAATTCTTGAACTTCTTGAACGCTTCATCTTTCGACTTGAGAAGATATACGAATGCGTACTTCATAAAATCATCAATGAAAGTGATAAAATACTTCATTCCGGCATTTGTGAAGAATTACTTGAAGTCACAGATATCTGAGTGTACCAACTCGAGAAGATCTGTGCTTCAGTTCACCCTTTTGAACGGCTTTCTGACGATCTTCGTATGTGCACAGACTTCATATTTTTCCACCTCCTTACCCCTATATTTGGAGATAAGACCTAAACTAGACATCTTGTTAATACGTTTACAATGCATATGTCATAGTCTATTATGCCACAAATCAAGAGAATAACCAGAAGTAGAGACTGCATTGATACAAACAGAAGGAGTTACAAGCTGCAGTTTAAACATTCCTTCAGTTTAAAAGCTTTTTTGAAGTATTTTCCCTTTTAGGACATCACCATCTGACCGGCATTGATATCCATCCTTAGGCCCGCCTTGCACAGCAGACTCCCAAAAACCAGATTCTTGGCGATCATTGGTACGTACTTCACATTCTTCAGTGTAAGTGACTTTTCAGAAGTCAGCTTCAGCACTACCATCCCGATCCCCAATACTGCAACTTGAGACTTATCCACTATCGAGACCTTCTTAGAGGTAGGCTCATAGTTGACGAACATCTCATTCTAGAGCATACGTGACAAGATGCACCAGTGTCTATCCACCAGTCAGTGTTCATGCCATGTGACTCAACCTGCGCAATCATAGCAACTAGGTTAAGCTCACATTGCTCTTTCGGTTTAGGCTTTGACCTGAAGTAGTTCTTGTAGTGACCCTTCTTGCCATAATTGTAGCACGTCACATCAGTCTTCGGCTTTGGCTTGAATTGAGCAGACTTCACTTTCAGCTGGTTTGTAACACCCCGTTCCGTTCTAGCGGACTGTCGACTCAATCGGCAAAAGTGCAACTGTCCCGACTCGCTTTGCCTCAAACGAGAAGCAAAGGATATCCAGACTTGCCCCTACAGGAATCCGGCTTAGGCTTTCAGAGGCTCGCTTGACTTATCGCTCTACCGAGGTGAATCATCGCTAAGGTGGGTGGCTACGGTGAACTTGTCTTTGCTTAGCCAGCACACATAAAATCTGGAATGATACATGCTAGTCGCTAGGTGAATCACCCCCTGCATGCTAATAAGAATCCAACGCACCTAGCTAAGGGAATAATCCCAACTTGTATTGCTTATGCTAGAACATGGAAATTAAAATACTGCTTATATGCAGGCCCTCGCATGCCAAGTCCCCTAACAATCTAACTCTCGACTTACCTTAGGGTCCGAGCAAAACGTGTTTACTTATGTTCCTTAGAAACGCATGCTTGTCTGCTTGAATGTTGCCTTGTTTTCATCCAAACCCCGGAAGACTACTAAGTAGTCGTTCCGTGCATGATTGAACCTGCAAGTATCCAGGACCGTTAGGTCACCAAGCAGCCCCGAACCAGGGGAATGCATCAAGGCAAGTTATTGTACAGAAACAAGATCCAAGTATCTCGTGTACTCATGTACTCGTGTTCCAGTGCACTCGTGTTCTCGTGTTCATGTGCACTCGTGTTCTCGTGTTCTCGTGTATCTCGTGATAATTGAAAGACCCAAAAGAAAGTGCATATCACAGACAACTCGGAAACGAGGTATAGTTCCACGGACGGTCACCGAGGCACTGGGGCCGATCCGATCCGGATGGAACTTCACGTGTGGTCCCTCGTGTTCGGGCGAGTGGTTTGTAGCGCCTTGTGTACTTTCATTGCATTCCACTTTCCCGGGACCATATCATGTTTAGTCCATCGTGTACGGGCGAGATGGTTTGTAGCACATCGTGTACTTTAGCTGCAATCAATCTTGGCCTTGGACTACTTCATGTACAATCCCTCGTGTTCGGGCGAAATGGTTCGTAGTGCATTGTGTGCTCTCGTTGCATCCCATTCTCGTCTGGGATTAGTCCTTTATGGCTATGCCAGCGACTCATGTTCATATAGATAAGTCATCCTCGCTTAGCGGCTATTCGCGTGCGAGTCATTGTATCGCATCAAAGAACAACTGAGTACACCAAATATTGTCCCGTTCAATGACTCTCGTGTTGCATATGCTATAACTTGGTTTCATATGAATGCCCCTAAATGCTTATACTTGCCCGTACTTGAATTAATATTGTTTGCCTCGGACAGGGATGGAGAAATGGTAAGATGGTAAGTACTCGCCGTGTTTCCTCCCATGTTGCACGGCGCACTACCACACGGGTTAGGCTATTCAATATTTGCATGAAACTGATCCTAAGGCAACTAGAAAGATAACTTAATAGTTGGTGCACGGAACTTATATTACATGTTTGGATTTGTCGAGTGGGCGAGTAGCTTCCCCACTAGTGCATTCAATGTACTGATAATCCACCAGTTTGTATGCAGGGTGCGGGAGAACCTCGTTCGGTATGGATGCCTCCTTCGTACGTGCTTAGGCGTGAAGATCACTCCGAAGCAACGGTGCGTCCGGAACTGAAGCACATATACAAGACATAATATTGTGAACATCGCCTGAACATCGCATGTACAATCATTACACAATTGTAGCCACTTGGCACACTTTTACTGTTTCAGAGAGAGAGGCTTGAGCGACTTGTAATTTCGGCTATACGTCGCCTGTAACACTTTTTTATATCAATAAAAGAGCTTGCTTTACTTCAACTTGTGTTTCAATGCTTCCGCTATATTGTCAACTCAGTGAACTTGTTACCGATCGCCTATGCGTTCATGTCTCCGCTGTACTCGGACAATCTGTGCGACTCTGTGGCTTAGAACTCTTACCGCCAGCCAATGAATCACGGTCTTGCACGGGCGCGGTTCACGCTCGTGCGGCATCACGCCCGGATGAGTCAAGCGATCGTTCCGCGGGAGCGCTGGCGAGGGTGATTCCCGCCTAGCGGGAACTGCCGATTTGCCTGCGGAAGATCGGGGCGTGACATGTTGGTATCAGAGCCTGGCTTCTACGCCTTTGGACTTTGATTCGATATCTCTGTTTCGAAAGCTCGTTCGTGGGTTATGTGCACGCTCTCTCTCAATGCCTCGATGAGATGTTCCAACAATAAGTCAAAATACTTTTAAAATACGTTTTGAATGATATGATATGCTTGCTTGTATGTTGTTGTGCTGCGAGAGGCCTTTGTGCCAACCTGTGCGAACCCTTGAGAGTATCGCTAGTAGCTTGTCCGATTTTACTAACTCTAAGTTTGGTTGAATGCATCTATTCGAGGGACGCCTTGAACTAGTGCACCATCCAAGACTTAAGAAAAGGTGAAACTCGAGTGCTAAGACTTCGCTATCACTAAGCTGGTTGACGTGCTCACGCTAGAGGGGCCCTTCAAAAGTGTGCACGATCCAGTCTAAGCGATATGCTGATTTTGACGCTTGTGCAAGTGAATATCCAAATGAACAAGTACAATGACTTGTCCAGGATTGCCTCAACCCTAGATTACTTCTTGTCCTCAGTAAGTATCGAGGACGAGACTTTTTCTGAGTTGGGTATGATGTAACACCCCGTTCCGTTCTAGCGGACTGCCGACTCAATCGGCAAAAGTGCAACTGTCTCGACCCGCTTTGTCTCAAACGAGAAGCAAATGATATCCAGACTTGCCCCTACAGGAATCCGGCTTAGGCTTTCAGAGGCTCGCTTGACTTATCGCTCTAACGAGGCGAATCATCGCTAAGGTGGGTGGCTACGGTAAACTTGTCTTTGCTTAGCCAGCACACATAAAATCTGGAATGATACATGCTAGTCGCTAGGTGAATCACCCCCTGCATGCTAATAAGAATCCAATGCACCTAGATAAGGAAATAATCCCAACTTGTATTGCTTATGCTAGAACATAGAAATTGAAATACTGCTTATATTCAGGCCCTCGCATGCCAAGTCCCCTAACGATCTAACTCTCGGCTTACCTTCGGGTCCGAGCAAAACGTGTTTACTTATGTTCCTTAGAAACGACTGCTTGTTGGCTTGAATGTTGCCTTGTTTTCATCCAAACCCCGGAAGACTACTAAGTAGTCGTTCCGTGCATGATTGAACCTGCAAGTATCCAGAACCGTTAGGTCACCAAGCAGCCCCGAACGAGGGGAATGCATCAAGGCAAGTTATTGTACAGAAACAAGATCCAAGTATCTCGTGTACTCGTGTTCCAGTGCACTCGTGTTCATGTGCACTCGTGTTCTCGTGTTCATGTGCACTCGTGTTCTCGTGTTCTCGTGTATCTCGTGATAATTGAAAGACCCAAAAGAAAGTGCATGTCGCGGACAACTCGGAAATGAGGTATAGTTCCACGGACGGTCACCGGGGCACTGGGGCCGATCCGATCCGGATGGAACTTCACGTGTGGTCCCTCGTGTTCGGGTGAGTGGTTTGTAGTGCCTCGTGTACTTTCGTTGCATTCCACTTTCCCGGGACCACATCATGTTTAGTCCATCGTGTGCGGGCGAGATAGTTTGTAGCATATCGTGTACTTTAGCTGCAATCCATCTTGGCCTTGGACTACTTTATGTACAATCCCTCGTGTTCGGGCAAAATGGTTCGTAGCGCATCGTGTGCTTTCATTGCGTCCCATTCTCGTCTGGGATTAGTCCTTTATGGCTATGCCAGCGACTCATGTTCATATAGATAAGTCATCCTCGCTTAGCGGCTATCCGCGTGCGAGTCATTGCATCGCATCAAAGAACAACTGAGCACACCAAATATTGTCCCGTTCAATAACTCTCGTGTTGCATATGCTATAACTTGGTTTCATATGAATGCCCCTAAATGCTTATACTTGCCCGTACTTGAATTAATATTGTTTGCCTCGGACAGGGATGGAGAAATGGTAAGATGGTAAGTACTCGCCGTGTTTCCTCCCATGTTGCACGGCGCACTGCCACACGGGTTAGGCTATTCAATATTTGCATGAAACTGATCCTAAGGCAACTAGAAAGACAACTTAATAGTTGGTGCACGGAACTTATATTACGTGTTTGGATTTATCGAGCGGGCGAGTAGCTTCCCCACCAGTGCATTCAATGTACTGATAATCCACCAGTTTGTATGCAGGGTGCGGGAGAACCTCGTTCGGTGCGGATGCCTCCTTCGTACGTGCTTAGGCGTGAAGATCACTCCGAAGCAACGGTGCATCCGAAACTGAAGCACATATACAAGACATAATGTTGTGAACATCGCCTGAACATCGCATGTACAATTATTCCACAATTGTAGCCACTTGGCACGCTTTTACTGTTTAAGAGAGAGAGGCTTGAGCGACTTGTAATTTCGGCTATACGCCGCCTATAACACTTGTTTATATCAATAAAAGAGCTAGCTTTACTTCAACTTGTGTTTCAATGCTTCCGCTATATTGTCAACTCAGTGAACTTGTTACCGATCGCCTATACGTTCATGTCTCTGCTGCACTCGGACAATCTGTGCGACTCTGTGGCTTAGAACTCTTACCGCCAGCCAATGAATCACGGCCTTGCACGGGCGCGGTTCACGCTCGTGCGGCATCACGCCCGGATGGGTCAAGCGATCGTTCCGCGGGAGCGCTGGTGAGGGTGATTCCCGCCTAGCGGGAACGACCGATTTGCCTGCGGGAGATCGGGGCGTGACATGGTTGAAGTCCTTCTTCATCTTCTTGTAGGAAAATTTTTGCTTTCCTTTAGAGTCACTAGCATATACCATGTTGGCCTTAGCCAACTGCTTGGACAAGGAGTCTAACTTAAGTTGCCCTATAGCTTCAACTTCAATGTGAATCCAGTGAAGAAGATCTTCGAGCTCGATCTCCATCTTCTTACGGTACATGTCAATCTTGAACTTGGTCCAGTCTAAAGGAAGCTTGGTGACGACAACCTCCACCATGAACTTGTCTTCATGTTTTATGCCCTCTTCCTCCAGTTTTTGATGCATCTTCAGAACTTTCTTGACTTGAGGTAACATCACATTCTCGTCCTCAAATTGCAAAGTAAAAAAAAATTCGACGAGATGGATTTTGGATATTTTTTCGTCAATTTTGTAGTACTTCTCAAGAGATTTCTAAACATCTCTAGCTTTCTCCTTCTTACTGTAGGACTGTCACGCCCCAGTCCCAAAAGTACACGGGACCAGGCCACGTGGCAATAGTCAGCTGACATGTCTCCGAAGATATCCTAATTTAATGGATCCACGAAGAGTGCTACGCTGTCCTAAAATACTAATATATCCAATATCAGTCAATAACAGGTAATCTAATCTCATCCACAATATAAAGAGCAAGAAGTACTACATAAACTGCTGGAAGATAAACACCAGTCTGAAATATCATAGTACAAACCAAGATGTCTGGTGGGAACAAACCCACTACTATGACGAAATAAAGTACCGAAATGATAGATAAAAGAAAGTGACTAAGGCATCGGCTGACTAGATAATGATGCACTCAATCTATGCGGAAGGCCTACCAACTGATCACGGGAACTCTGACGGCTGCACCTCTAACTCCTCCGCTGTAGCGAATCTCGTCTCCTGTCTGGGGCCGTATACTGTGTGGTAGTAAGCCTCGTCTAAATCTGGAAAGGTACAAGGTCCTCAGAGGAACGTAACAAGATACATAAAAATATGCCATATATATGAATACTGAATAAAATAAATACAATGAAGGGTGTGCTAACCATCTAAGTAAATGCAATGTGAGAACAACTGTGAGTATATGGGAAGGTGTAGGCTAGACATATGCTGACGTAATTCACCAGTCGTGGCAACCGGCTAGTATATGCCACACATGCCCCTATAACACGGGCGCATGAATACAGTAACGTTCGACATTCTATAGAGTGTGGTATCTGCAATGTCATCAAGTAACGTCCAACACTCTACAGAACGTGGTATCAGTAATATATAAATACGTCTGTATCACTCCGTCGAGTGCGGTATCAGTGTAAAGGAGTGGGGTGTCCCATATGCCTACTAGTCGTCCTCCCCTCCCAATGTAGATATACAATCAAATAATCGATGCGCATACCCCCTTATCTAAATGCCAAGTCTCTATACTGAAATAGTCCTGAATTGCTTGCTAACCGTGATGCATGTCACACGCGACGATAGCTAGTCGATCACGCGAACTCGCATCCCAACATGAGATTTGTCACTATGACTACGTGTAAAAGTGTCAGGTCTTGGAAGATAACAGGGTATCATCCTATGAGGTGAGTCTGCTAATGACTAGGTCCATGTATACTAATTATCGACATATCCGCCGAATGCATCCGAGATAATCTCGAACGCGCACAGTTATATAAAGCAATCAACAAGCATACAATACAGCATTTGCATAATTTAATTTAGACAGTAAAATATAACAAGGTATCTTGCCTGAGTCTTCAAGAGGTGAATGCCAAAAGCCTGCTTTGGTAGCGTCTCCTGGCTGATCCAAAGACCCTAGACATACAATATAACACAATAATACAGACATCAGATACTACGCATTATCTACATACGGTTAAGACGTTATTCTTGCATACTATCGCGAGTTCACTGTTGCTTGAGTACAGTGTCACGTGTGCACATAGTTAGGGTATACACGTATTCTATCTTCGGTTAACAGGTGTCTCGAGGCAATAATTATCCAGTTACGGGTTGTCCATGTTTTCTGTTTTGTGCGAACATGTCTCTATTCTCCATGTTTGAATATACTAGGATTTATATCCAGGTGTTTCTACCGAATTACTTGTCCTTGGTAACTGGTCGCTAATTTAGAATAATTATCTATTAATTAATATCTAATTAAAAATCACTTCCCGCATAAAATATTAACTAAGTTTATAGGCTATTAATATATTTCCATATTGACACGACGACACGAAGGAGAATACTAGGACACAAGAGAGACGGGTTTCACGAACAAGTATCTGATCGATCGAGCGAGGGGGTCCGCTCGCTGGTCGGCTGTTCCCTCCGACGAGGGTGGCTCCGGTCGACGTGGACGGATCCGGCCTCGCGAGTGGTGGGGCAGTTGGGATCGGGACAACGGCTCTGGTGGCGTAGGGCTGAGTCGGGCATAGTCGGGGAGCAGTCGGGCGGCGTCGGGATGAGTCGGGCGACGTCGGGATGAGTCGGGTTGAGGCGGCTGTGGGGGTCGAGAGCAGTCGGGTGAGGCGGCTGTGTGGGTCGGGAGCAGTCGGGTGAGGCGGTCGTGGGGGTCGGGAGCAGTCGGGTGAGGCGGTCGGGAGCGGGCTATGGACGGTGGCGGGTGTCCTGTCGGTTGGGGGAAGAGCTCGGTTTGGATGGGGGAGGTCGGCTAGGGTTTGAAGGGGATGGTGAATGATGGGTTTTTAGGGTTTTGCATGAGAAGGTTTGTATTTATATGTGGTGATGGGGGTTATGGGCTTGCCTCGAGTGTGGCCCTGTCCTGCCTTGTTGAGGGCTGGTCCACGTGGTAGAGTGCAATATGGGCTTGGTCGGGCTTGTTTGAGGTGAACTTGACCTCGAATTTAATTAAATTAATAAATACAAGGCATTCTCTCAAGAACTGTTGCGTAGCTAAGGCGAGACACGGTAGCGAGTATCTAAGGTTGCACAAGGGTCAGGGGGGTAGTCTGGCGCGTCTAAAAGATGTTCGTGACTTCGGATGGAAGATACTAATGGTGGAATGCTCCAACCTTGAAGCAACGACAAGGTGTATTAAGACGTATAATTGACGTACATTTATCCTAATTAACTCCAAATAAATCCTAGTCTCTTGATTTAATTCTAATAAATCCTGATTTGGTCGAGGGGGTTTACAAGGACTCTACCATCGAGTCATCCATAGCGTTGAGAATCAACAACTTGCAGAGGTCGTTATCTTCCTTCCACTTGGAGTACACGTCCTACGCCACACCAACTGCAAGCTCTCCTCCATCTTCGGGAATGGTAGGTTCATGATCAACCAACACAAGCAACTTTGACAAGACAAAGTTTCAAGGAGATCTTTATCTTCCAAATATTGTAGTGTTCGCCATCAAACTTCTCAAGATTGTGAAAGGTAGTATCGAAAAGGTTTGAGCATTTGTCCATTCTAACTCGGATCTTGCCTTGAGATTGTTAGTCCCGAAGCCAAATCAAAGTAGAGAAGGTCCACAAAGTAGAGACTCGCTCAATAGTTCATCTTCTACAAAAGTTGGTGCACTGTGAGTGTCACGCCCCAATCATCCGCAGGTAAATCGGTCGTCCCCGCTAAGCAAGAATCACCACACCAGTGCTCCCGCGGGACGATCGCTTGACCCATCTGGACGTGATACCGCACGAGCGTGAGCCGTGCCCGTGCAAGACCGTAGTTCATTACCTTTAGGTAAAAGATCTAAGCCACAGAGTCGTACAGATTATCCGAGTGCAGCAGAACTATAAACGCATAGGCGATTGGTAACAAGTTTACAGAGTCGTCAATAACAGAAGTATTGAATAACACAAGTATAGAAGTAAAGCAAACTCTTTTATTGATATTGAACAAGTGTTACAGGCAATGCTAGGTCGAGATTACAAGTCGCTCAAGCTCTCTCTCTGAAATGGTAAAAGCGTGCCAAGTGGCTACATTTGTGGAATAATACATAGGCGATATTCCAATATTATGTCTTGTATATGTGCTTCAGTTTCGGACATCACGCTCCAAGGCTTCAGAGTAAACTCTATGCCTTAGCAAGTACGAAGGAGGTATCCGCACCGAACGAAGTTCTTCTGCACCCTGCAAGCAATCTGGTGGATTATCTGTACATGAATGCACTGGTGGGGAGGCTATTCGCCCGCTCGATAAACCCAAACACGTAATATAGGTTTCGTGCACCATCTATTATGTTGCCTTTCTAGTTTTGCCTTAGGATCAATTTTATGGCAAAGATTGAATAGCCTAACTCGTGTGGCAGTGCACCTTGCGATATAAGAGAAAACACGACGAGACTTACCAACTTACCATTTGTCCTTTCCTGTCCAAGGCAAACAAATGTTAATTCAAGCACGAGCATGTATAAATATTCAGGGGCAATAACATATTCAAACACTGTGTTCTGAGCGAGATTACGCTTCGGGTGCATGAGTTACACGAAATATCAGGAGTGTTATATACGATATTAAAGTGTTCAATCGATGTACAAGTATCTCATATCCATAATCGTTCAGGTGTTTCTGATTTCAGGCGCGATGCAATGACTCGCACGCGAATAGCCGCTAAGCGAGGATGACTTATCTATATGAACAATTATCGCTGGAATAGCCATAAAGGATGGGTCATTGACGAGAATGGAAAGCAATGAAAGTACAGGGTGCGTTGCAAGCCATTACGCCAATACAATGGACCCCGGGTCATTGGTGGGATTGGAAAGCTACGAAAGTACAATATGCGTTGCAAGGCTTCCCGCCAACACAATGGACCCACTAGCGAGGATGCTGTAACGTGCAGTGCGTACCCACCCTCCTGCTATACAATATGTTCCATCCGGATTGGATCGGTCCGGTGCCCCAGAATCGTCCGTGGAACGAGATCTGAATATCACCTTTTTTAAGTTGTCCGCGACATGCAAGTCTGGGTCTTTCACTTGACAAGACAATCCATAACACGAGTACAGGAGGCTTGAATCTTGATCTTTGCTCTGAACGAGTATTGCTCCACGAGCTGTGATACTTGATTTACTTGACATGATCCTCATTCAGATGTAAACTTGACATTATTTCCATTCAGTGATTCAACTTGCCTTGATGCATTCCCCTAATGGGGGGACTGCCTTAGAGACCTAACGGTCCCGGATACTTGCAGGTTCATAATGCACAGAAGAGCTATTTGATAGTCTCCTGGCTCACTAGAAGCCTCCCCACCAATGCATTCATGTACTGATAACCTACTAGATTGCTTGTAGGGCGGGAGAACATCGTTCGGTGCGGATGTCCCCTTCATGCATGCTAAGGTGTGGAGTTCACTCTAGAGCCTTGGAACGTTGTGTCCGAAACTGAAGCACATATACAAGATATAATGTTGGAACATCGTCTATGTATCATTCCACAAATGTAGCCACTAGGCACATTTTTACTGTTTTAGAGAGAGAGGCTTGAGCGACTTGTAATCTCGGCCTAGCTCCACTTTTAACACTTATTTAATATCGATAAAGGAGCTTGTTTTACTTCTATATTTGTGTTACTCAATGCTTCCTTTATTGACAACTCCGTGAACTTGTTACCAATTGTCTGTGTGTTTCTATTTATGCTGCACTTGGATAATCTGTGTGACTCTGTGGCTTAGACCTCTTACTGCATGTCCGGATTATGGCCTTGCATGGGCGCGACTTACGCTCGTGCGGCATCACGTCCAGATGGGTTAGATCGTCCCACGGGAGCGCTGACGCGGTGATTCATGCCTAGCCAGCACGATCGATTACCTGCGGAAGATCGGGGCATGACACATGCGTCGCACCTCCCCCGCAGGGAAAACCTTTTAAGACGAGAGGCACGCTGAGGAAACAACCGGCGTATGGACCTCCAAGTGCCTCGTCCCAAACCCCTGGTCTGTGAAACCAGCGCTTTCCGAAGCTAAGGTGGAGGGGGCAACATGGAAACCACGCAAGGTGGTCACCGAGCCTGGGCCTACCTCAGCTGCCAGCATAGACTCCAACTCACCAACTACTTCAGCCGAAGGAGGAACCAAATCAGCGATGGGAATCTGCCTCACATAGTCGGCCGAGACAATGAGCCCGGGAGGGGACTGACCCGCCCCCGGTTGATCAGACGAGGCTGAATCCGACATAGGAGAAGATGCCCTTCCGAACCTCGGGAACTCCGTCACAATCCCCTAGCCCTGCTTGTCCCCTAGCCCTGCACAAGGAGAGAGACGTTCCCTGGAGGCTTCAAAGACCCTGGCCCAAACTGGCAATCCTTGGCGATGTGGCCTTGGTGGAAGCAACCGCTACAAAAGGCAGGTCGTTCTTCGTATACAATGTCTTGCCATATACTATGATCTTCCGAGATCTTGATTCTTAATCTAGTTTGAAGAGACTTGCTGATATCGATATCCATAAGGACCCGAGTGCAGCTTGGCCTGGAGATAACCTCAGTAGCTCTGTCGATCAGAAGCGGGAACCAATCTGGTTTGCTAGAACGAAAACAGACAATTTTGTAAAGAGAAAAATAAGGAAGACCCGGTAGCGACGCCCAGGTCGGAACCACCGAAGATTCCAATCGCGGGTCAAAATCTTGAGGCCATCTTAATAACCTCATCGGAGCGCGGCCAATATGCCATATCTCTCTTGATCTCAATCGCAAGAAATCAATCTCCAAGGAAGGTCGAATCAGAAGATATTTTTCGTCAATCACGCCTATAGAAATAGGCCCAGCGAGACCCAAATTGAAAAAAACTCTCCGACCAACGTCAACTGGCGGACGCGAAAAAAAAAAATTACCCACGAGGACGAGCCGAAAAGGGGCAGCGAGAGCCGCAACCTCCTCTGCTCGGAATTTGACCAAAGGAGCGCCTTCGAAGAAATCAAGAGCACGAGGCGGAAGCTCCGCAGAAGTAGAGGAGACCCGACCTGCAACAACATTCAGAAAAGACCTCCCCGGAGCACGGCCAGCGAAACTCGACGGAGACTCTCGGGCGGGAGCCGAAGAGACCGAGGGAGGAGCTTGCTCGACCATGCACCTGATGGGGGAGGAGGCCCTAATCGGAGGGGGGAGGAGCGGCTGATGTTGGGGGGTGACCCTCCACGACGTCGACGACCGTCTGCTGCGAGACCGAACGGGGATCCATGCCCACGAGCAGAGGCAGATTCGCGCTAGGCACCCGGAAGGGGAAGATGAGGCCCCAACCGGAAGGGGATGAGACGGTTGAAGCATGACAGCGTGGACCGCCAGCTTAGGGGCAGAACGATAACGAGATCTAGATCTGGACGTTGGCCAAAAGGGGAAACCCCTGACCGACGGACAAGGGAGGGAGGCGGGGGATCTGGTGGAGGAAGACGGACGAAAGGGGAGGGGAAAAGGGGGGAGCAAGTGGGGAGAAGCCCTACCCCAGCCATGCGGCTGAGCCAAGAGAGAATAATAATAATAATAATAATAATAATATATATATATATATATATATATATATATATATACACACGAACGCACACACACAACCCGCCTCCACCGAGGCTCACACGCACGCACACACACAACCCGTCTCCACCGAGGCTCAAAACATGTCCACCTAGACCACATGCATCACTCTTACCAATAGGCTAGAGGTCATATATATATATATATATATATATATATATATATATATATATATGGGGCTCAAGAACGTATGTATTTGCAGATAATGCAAGAAAATGAGCTGTACCTTAATTTGCTGTAATTAGCAGTGAAGTGATGGAAGCAATTAATTAGAAATCTCAAATAGTGTGCGACATAGTCTCGCTATGCTTCTACCAAGTACCAAGTGAATTATTATGGACAAACCACCAAGAACTATACTGTGTGCATGACAAGAGATCTAGATGGAAGAAGAAGAAGAAGAAGAAGAAGAAGAAGAAGAGACGGGGAAATAACCAGCAAATACTTATATTCTCTTTACAACTCTTTCTATGATCTGCCTCTAATTTCCCATGACAGGTTCATATATTGTAACATTATATATATATATATATATATTTATATATATATATATATATATATATATATATATATGAAAGGAAAAGAAAGAGAGAGAGAGAGAGAGAGAGAGAGAGAGAGAGAGAGAGTACAAACTTAGTTGAAGAGATTAGTAAGCGAGCAACGATAGTAGCTGGTCGAGATCGGAGAGTTAATGCCTGGCTTTCCCATGTACGCCAATTACTGCCGAAGAATTCAGAGTTCTTCTTCACCGAGAATTAATGCACGAAGGATGTTCTTCCCCGTTGGAGCAAGTAAAGAAGCGTGCATGGCTGCGACAACTCAAGGAGAAGAAGTCTTCTACTTCTACTTCTACTTGAGAGAGCATCCACCTCTACCACATTCATCATGATTGAATTTGAAGAAATGAGAGAGCTAGCTTACGGGGGAAGAAAAATGGAGAGAGGTGAATGAAGGAGAATAGTATTAAGTTTTGTACAAACACTGAATAGACACTGAAGAGAGATTAAATGAGACGAGAGAGTATTAAACATGAAAGAATTTTGTTGACATGTTTCACATATTAATAAATATATGTTTTATATTGGTACTTGTATCAGTATATTTATTAGTACATATTTTACATCAAATATGTTTTGATAAATATGAAAAATATATTAATAAATATATTGATATAAGCATTAATATAAAATATATATTGGTACTTATACCAATATAATTAATGTGTTAACAAAACCCAACATGAAAAACGGGTCAAGACTACATTAAAGATGATAAAAAGGTACTGTTGCCAAGAAGAAAAAGAGATTTTGAAAGGGAATTTATAAGGGCACTACAAAGTTTACTCAGGACTACTCCTGAATTGGGACCGGCCCATTAATAAACAAAGTTTACTCACACTAGTCCATTTGTTTACTCATACTAGCCCAAACCCCTCTAATCTCCACCGGAGTTCTCCTTCCTCCTCCCTTTCTTGTCGGAGCCTTCCTCCTCCGCCTCCTCTCCCGTCCTCCACCGCCGCCTCCCGTCGCCGTCTCCCTTCGCCGTCTCTGCCTCCTCCCCCGCTTCTCGCCGCCTCCTTCCTCTCCCGTTTCTCCGTCTCGTACCCCCTTTCGGTGCTCGACTACCTCGGCACCCGTCCGTCGCTCCTCCCTCCGCCGCTACCACCAGGTCCTCCACTCCGCCGCCGGAAGACATGAATAATAACACAATGACAAAGAAAAATAACAGCACACAGGGAAACCAAAAAAAAAAAATAGAAGAACTGTGAAAATTTGACATATATGTTGATTTATAGGACTGTCAAAATTTTGACAATCCTACCAATTGGAAGGACTGTCAAAATTTTGACAGTCCTAAAAGTTCAACATATATTTTTAGGACTGTCAAACTTTTGACAGTCCTACCAATTGGAAGGACTGTCAATCCTTCCAATTGGTAGGACTGTCAAAATTTGACAGTTCTAAAATTTATTTTCTGTTAATTTATTTTGTTAATTGGTGGGGGGGGTCAATTTATTTTGTTAATTTTATGTTTTATTTAAGAAAATATATTTTAACGAAATAAAATTAAAACAAATTAACAGTAAATTTACTGTATCGAAATTTCAAAATTAACAAAAAATTAAAATAAATTAACTCAGTTGTCGATATGTATCAAAATTTCAAAATATTCCAAATTTATATCCTTAAAATTTGTTAAAGTATTCGGTTATTTAAAATAGTAAATTTATTATTGGTACATTAAATATTTTGTAAATTTTTTTTTTTACCAAAAGTAAAATTTGGAGGTCGAAACATCGTTTTTTTGCGATTCTAAAAATTTGGGAAGTCCGTCAAACGATGAAACGGTTTACCCGAAGTACTTTTTCATAGGGTCATTTTGACACAAACTGGACCTTGTTTCGATCTCCCAGTAAAAAGTTATGATACTTTAAAGTTTTATATTTTATATTTTTGCCTGTAATATGTACGTCTTACTTCGGATGAAAATTCTCTCTACACGAATTGTGTTACTCTCGTCGAAAACATACAAATCGACCTATTGTGTGACGAAAAACGATTTGAAAATAAATAGTTATGGCCGTTCGAAATTTGATCGACGGCAGACGTAATATTCGTACGGTAGATTTTTTTTTTTTTTTGGTTCAATGATAACATATTTTATTTTAGATGTTAAACTAAATAAAAAAAAATCAAAATCCAAAACTAACTAAATAGAAAAAAAACTAAAAAAAAATCTGACAATTAAAATAAGGACTGTCAAAATTAGGACTGTCAAAATTTTGACAGTCCCCATAGCTTGTGGGACTGTCAAAATTATGACAGTCCTAACAATTTGTAGAACTGTCAAAATTTTGACAGTCCTTATTATAACAGTTCTGAGTTTGGGAGTGGCAAACTTGTAATTATCAATGATAAAAATTTAGACTAGCCCCAAATAACTTTTAGGATGACAAACTTGTAATTTTTTGTAAATTTTTAATGGACTAGTCCCGAGTAAAATGTTCTTATAAAATCCCTTTTGAAATGGGGCCAAAGAGTAGTCCTTTCCGTGTTGCTTTCCTGCTTGTGTTGTTGCACCCACGTGGAACAAGGAAAATTCCCTGCTGTTGGTTCAGCAAAAAAAAAATTCTTATTTCTACTTTTTGATGTACCATACATTATTTTTGGGATGTTGATAAGGTTACTACAAAATTCACTTAGGGCTAGTCCAGTATTGAAGCTAGTCCAGTTATGAAATTTTTTTACTCAGACTAGTCCAAATTTTACTCAGGCTAGCCCAAACTTTTCACCTCCCTCCTCCTGCTCCCCCCGTCCCACCGCGTGAGCGCTCCGCCTCCGTCTCCTCCCCCGTCCCACTGCGTGAGCGCTCCGCCTCCATCTCCTCCCCCGTCCTCCACCGCCGCCTCCCGTCGCCGCCTCCGTCTTCCGCCGCCTCCTTTCCCTCCCGCTCCTCCGCCTCGTCCCCCCTTTCGACCTCCGCGCAGGATCCACTACCCGAACCCACCCTCCACCTCTCTCTACCCCCGTCCCACCCTCGTCAAGCTCAAGCTCGACTACCTCAGGACCCTCGGCGTCCGCCGCTCCTCCCTCCCCTCCTTCCTCCGCCGCTACCCCCAGGTCCTCCACTTCAGCGTCGTGGAGGACTGTAAAAAAAATAAGACTATCAAAATTTTGACAGTTCTTCCAATTAGAAGGATTGTCAAAATTTTGACAGTCCTAAAAATAAAAAATTAACATATATTTTTACCTTCAAATACAATGTAGTCTTTAGTGTGGAGAGGTGCAAGCAAAAGGGGGTTCACTCAAACTTATAGATACTTTCGTTCAAGTCATGGACGGATGCACTATTGGAAGGACTGTCAAAATTTTGACAGTAAAAAAATCAAGAGTGGGTAGTCCCGAGTGAATTTTGGGAGTGACAAACTTGTAATTATCAATAATAAAATTGGGCAGCCCTGAGTGTATTTTGTAGTGCCCTTATCACAAGCCTATTTTTGTAATGTACATATTCTTTTATTTTTGACGAAATTCGTCCAAAAGTAACAGTCAATCCATTTGACCAAATTTATTGACGAAAATGTCCTTTTCATTTTCTTCTTCCTCTTCCCTCCTCCTTCCTCCCTCCTCCCTCCTCCTTCCCGCCACCGCCGTCCGCCCCCGTCTCTGCTATCTCCTTTGGAAACTTAGTTCCTAACCCGATGGAAAAGACATATATATATATATATATATATATATATATATATATATATATATATAAACTGCCTTATAATTGTGTATACAGTGGAATGTAATTCTGAATCCATCACTGGATGAAGGTGACACATCCTCGTCTACAAGTGTATACTTCAATCTTTTGCTTACAGATGATGGTGATTCCTTTGTTTCTGATTTGCTTGATCATAACCTATAAAATAACACAACATTTATATAAATAGAAGGAACATTAGCGAAAAGTTTCAATATTGTGGTATGAAGTATAACATCACAAGTCAACTATAATATTGTTGACATTTTGCCTTAAATTAAGGTCTACATAATTTTAACCACCCTTTAGAGGAGATACTTAGGCAGATCATTCTTTACAATTAAGTGCCTATAAATTTGTCAGCTTTGTTATCTGTCATATTAGATATAAGTGTCTGGAAAACCTTTTGAAACTTCAAACCTGTAATATTATCTACATGTTTGTTGAATGAAAATAACGTCTCATTCATCCTCTAATATATATAGAAGTTTAGGATCTATTTAGATTTATTTTTAAAGTCCTGTTACTGTCAGGTGAAGTTATGATAATTAAGAGAGGGACCGGAGTTTGGCTTCATTCTAGCATTCCTTAACCCCCCCTATAGTGATTATAACCGTACATTGTTTGTGTAAAAATAAATGCCTCATCCATTTGCAAGTGATGCACTATAATATGTAACAGTGACATGGTTATATACTAAAACCAGCTCTTACAATTCCGAAACTAAAATGCAACAATTGATTCTGATGTAGTCCTGAATGTGGATGATGGATTATAGTGAATTAGCAGAATTTTTTTTTTACATGCAATAACTGTGAGACCATAACACAGTTTATGCTATTTTAGAATGAAATATTTGAGCTCTATATTGATAACCAACTTTATTAGCTAGGCTAATTTTGACAAGAGCTAAACTAGGAACAAGTGGATTTTGAGTATGCGCTTCCTACAGGCATGCTGCTACCAGCTTGTCTATTTCAGGGTCGACGTTATATTTTGAAATTATTTTTCTGTCCATTTACTCCATTTTCGCCGTAGATGAAGAGTTGTTAGTGTCAAACCTGATGCAGCATAAAGTTTATTACTGTATATTATGCTCATTAGACTTGTTAGTTAAATTAGACCTTCTTCTTATATATTGCTTTGAACTGTGTTGTAGAACGATGAAAGTCATTAATCATAACTTGCTGATATGGTTGAGATCTGGTATCGATTATATCTGTTCAGAGCTGCATTTTGTAAAAATGTCATAAAATAGGATAATTTTATAAGAAACATGTTTGGTGTAACGCTCTTGTGTCCAAATTTGGGCAACAAATCCATTTGCCAATGAACGTAAAAGTACATATTCATTACACGCTAAATTACCCTAACGAAACTCTCAACTACAACGCTAAGATGTTTTGGCACCTTAGCTTTCTAATGCTTGATTTTGGCTCACAAACTTCATAAATTGCGCTTTTGAAATACCTTCTATCAATTTTGAACATTTTCACCTAGACGTCCATGCTAGCCCCACGTGCTTATCACTTCAAATGCATATTCGTCTAAATTTTCATCCAGCCAGACAAAAGGTGTATTTCAAAATTGACGAAAAGTGCTTAAAGAGCGCAATTTATAAAATTTACGTACCAAAATCAATCATTGAAAAATTAATGTGTCAAAAACGTCCGTTCGCTATAGTTAGTGTGCCATTTGGATAATTTAGCCATCATTATATGTATCTTGTTTTATGTTCACATTTCGCATGGAAGAATATAAGACAAAGCAAGCTGTTGATATCTGTTAGTGCCGGCGGCGACTGGGGCAAAGAGGAAGGTTGCCCCAGGTTGGCGTGCTGCGATGGATGAGGAAATGCTTGCTCTACGGGGCAATAGCACATGGGATCTTGTTCATCATTATTTATTGTTGTACTTTGTTGCAAATTTTCCTTTCCAGATATGTAATGAGAAGTATTGGACACTAACTATAATTATCAAAGAAACTCATTTTATGCTCAGTTCTTGAAAAACAATTTTTTTGAAGAAAGTTCATTTCTCGGTTAAGGAAAAGAATGACTACATTCTTTAATTCTCATAGGTAACACTAAATTTAATGCACCAGTTAGAAATTGTCAAGAAAATAAATCATGGGAATAAGAAAGTCCATTTTTTGAAGATAGTTCATTTCTTTTGAGTGTGTGCCAGCTATTTTATGCTGATAAAGTTGAAGATCATATGTTATGGCATTCAAGAGTTATAGGAGGAAACATCACTTCAAAAAGGAGCAATGCTTTAGAGCAATATTTGTCCCTCTTCTCCATAAAGCAACCGATCATTCATGCAAACATCACACGTACAAGAATGAGATTTATTAGTATTAAGGCCACAAGACCAAGAACAAAATATCTCCTTTTCCTCTTTCACTTAAAGAAGAGAGGGAACAAAATTTAACTGTCAAATGAATCTTAACAAAATCCAACCCAAACGGAAAAAAGGAGGATGTTCCTATCGGTGATGTGAAAAATAAGAAATGTTTCCTACCAAGAATAGTATAATCAGCTCTCCTATTCTCCCTCTGGTAAATCTTTGACATTTTCTACCTGTGATGACTCCGAAGAAGCATCATCAATGGCCAAGCTTGAGATGCTATCGGCAACACCAGTTCCATCTTCTTCTCCATCTGGAGTTATTTGGGAAGCATCATCAGCAGAGAGCTCCGTAGGAGCAGACTCTTCTGTGGGTTGGTTTCTCAGGCTCCAATGCATGATGCTGGCTGTCAAAGTGAGGATCATCTTCGAGTTTACCTGCCAATAGTCATATGTGAATAGGTAAGAAAATGGATGAGTGGTAAACAAAATAAATGGAGCCCTTGGTTTTTACAAAATTAAGTTTTATTGAACTCCAATACGTAGGAGAGCTCACATTTCGAAAAGTATAATACAAGGCTGAAATATATTGAGCTGCTCACAAATTGAAAGAGGAAAACTTTATTTCGTACGGTTAATAAAAAAAAGTGGGCTCTTTTTTGTCTTTCTGTTCATTTGTAGGAACTATTTTGGGTGAGATATAAAGAACTGGAGGGGAACATAACAATAGGAATACTAGAGTTATTATTGAAGTTTCATGAATGCTATGAGTACTGGTCTTCTATATTTTTATGTTAAGGTCTTGCTCTTGAAGATTTTATTACCTTAAGCTGGTTTCATGTTCGGTAGAAAGGGAAAGGGGATGAAAACTGGACCATGTAGAACTGAGTTGCATTTCTACAGGGGACACTTTTTCAG
Organism: Iris macrosiphon; assembly: GCA_036927795.1. Classification (NCBI taxonomy): domain Eukaryota; kingdom Viridiplantae; phylum Streptophyta; class Magnoliopsida; order Asparagales; family Iridaceae; genus Iris; species Iris macrosiphon. Next base: position 10,774,185 of record JAYESA010000020.1, on the reverse strand, counting down.
TTTCCTTCTTTTCCTTGCTTTCCAAACCACAACAATAGTTGCTGTCGTTTCTTCAGTTGAAGAGAAATAAGTCTGAAGTTACTATGGCCACCAGGGCGTTCCAGTTGGTAAACTGGTGACGGTAAGGGTAACAAGAGAGAGGTCTCGGGCTCGAATTTCAGGCCAGCCACATAAGTGGATTTCTCCACCCGAAAAAAAAGTCTGGAATTAGTTTGGCACGCAACAAGTAAGACCTGAGACAGACATACTTCACTTCTTATCTCATAATTGGTTAATTCTCTGCTTTGATTATATCTTACAATTGATTCATTTCAATAAACAATTACGATTTCTAATGTTTACCATTTATTCCTTTTTTCAGTAGGCGCACTGAACTTTCATCTGCTATCTGATCTGATGTTGACAGAGATTTATGATTCAATCTTGATCTTCACAGTATGGATAATGTGAACCAGTTATAGACATTGTAAAACAACCCATCCATATATATTGATGTAGACCGGCTAAATACAAAACTAGATATGTATTCTAATATGTCCTTGACTGAATCAGACAGCAAGCATAGTATATGCATGCACATTGTGGTCTGTAATGTAATATTGATACCTCGATTATGTCCTCAGGCAACAAGAAGATGGAACATCCGAGCTTCCTAGCAACACTGATTATATAAGTAGCATTCAACTTCTTGTCCTCATCTGCACCCAACACAAGAAAGATGATTGAAACAGAAAATGGTTATGAATATAAATGATATATTTCCTACTATTTGTACGAAACAAGAGAAGAAGAAAAAAATCAATTAGCAAAGAAGCACATTGGAACACCCAAAAGGATCATTTCTGAACTAGAAGTGAAACAAGTATTATGCATGAAAGCACGAAAAAGATAGCAAAAATACCTTCTTCACCCTTTGTAACAAGTTTCCAGTCTACAACCCTAGGTTCCACAGCACTGAGCAGCTCTAGGAAAAATATTCCATTTGATAGGTTCCTATCCTGATTGGGGAAAGATGAGCAAATGAAGACAAGTGAAAAAACTTATAGCACTTCAATTTCAGTGGGGGAAATGGGATAGTGGGCAATTATAGAACTTCTTCAGTTGGAAAATGGGATTATGGGCAAGATTACCTTAAAACTCTCCATCTGAGAGGTTCTGCCTGACTTCTTGACTTTATTATTAGCCCAATTTAAGATATCAGCATCTGTCATCTCTTTTCTTTGTGAGTGGAATCGCAAGTTCTTGAGAAGTTGAAGAATATTGCATCTCATCAACTGCCACAGAAAAGCTACAAGAAGAGAGAGAGAAAACAGACACGAGTATCAAATCATATGTGATCAGGGGATTTAGTGAGCATAGCTGAATTAGAAAATGAAACCATACAAATCTATTTCAATTTTGAAGTGATACTAAGAGGAACATATAAGGATGACGGTCACCAGTATATGCTAAGTTAACCATTCTACACATCTCCTCTCTCTTAACTTGATTGCCTTTTGTGTTTTACATTTGATTGAAGAAACATACATTAACAATGGTTTGACAAATAAAAACTACTAGCATTGAAGCACTATGGAAAAGAGCATATTCCAGACCAGTCGGGACTAAATTAATCCTAACCCTACCACACTGAAATTATTCATTGCTTTGACGCCGGTGTGGAGTTTTGACAGTACCTGAAGTTATGATGCATATTTGTGAAACTAAAAAACCCACTTTGTTTAGCAACATGAAATTTGAAACTACTAAACCATGCATGTAAACTTGCAAATTACATACTGATATAACTCAACAAATACAAAGTTAAAATCAAGTTATATTATTTTCTAGTTCGAAAACAGACCTAAGGCCTTTACAAAGATGAGCAATATTGCCCTGATATGCTAGAAATTATCATTAGTCATTGCAATGAGGTTGTCTATCAAGATCATATTATACTCTAGTGATCCAACACAAATATATAGATTATATTATGCAAAATATAAATTTCGGTAAAGTATTTGCTCCTTGGTTGCATGAGTTCAAATTGCATGACCAAAAGATAGGTCTACCCTACCTGTCAACAGCCTTCTAGGTTTTACGGCAAGTCCCTCTCTTACTCATAGCTACCTTGGGCAGAAATATGGCTCGAAGAAAGAGGTTTGACTTTAGGTTGGCAGGTGGTCATAAAACTTCTTCAGTTCTTTGGTGGAGATTTCTCATGCTCCATACCCACCCCATTGTGATGGGAGAAGGCATGGAAAATGATGATTGAACATTGCTAATTATAAGGAAAACTACGAAGTAGTTAGACAACTGTCAGTGCCTAAAGAAATTAGATCGGAGACTTACAATGAATGAGCTTCTTATTTCCTTGAACAATGTCATTCCCAGCAACATTTACAAGTGAAAAGTTCAACTGTTTCCCAATCTTTATGACCTGGTTGCAGTTTTCTACCTGCCTGAATGGCATCTTGATTGGAGGTTTTGATGCCTGCTTCCAGTTAACTGACCCAGGGGATACTTTGTCAAGTACTTCTAAAAGAACCCATCTGTGAGAATGTGTTCATAATATTTAGCAAAAAATGTTACATAGATCAGATAATTCTTGAACTTATGCTGAAATATGCTCACCCATTTCTGAGATCCTCAAACAAATTATTAACATATGTAGCAATTCCAAGACTGTTGATCCACATACGGAAGGCTCTTTCTTCTCTAGAAACGAGGACAATCATCATCAAATGTCTCTGCAACAGAGATCTTTGTGCTGTCTGCAGACAGACCATTTCTGCAAAAGATAACAAAATTGGTAATGAGTAAACATCACACTGTCCCTGATATCAAATGTGCCAGAAATTCATAAGTCAAGTGCACAAATGGTTATACAACATGAACGCTCATGCAATGTTTTACGGTAGAAGATTATTATAGTGTTGTTGAAGAACACATAATAAGATTTGTTCAATGATTAGAACCACATCTGAAGAAAAGGGAGGCTTCCACAATGGTTGAAAATATACGGCATGAATATTGTTGAACTATCCTAGAATTCAGAAATTTATACCTAGCACCTCAATTTGCCTGCATGGGCGAAGTTCTTCCCTTATAATTGATAAACCAAATTACTTAAGAGTCCAAACTTTATCTGACAAAGGCTCACGTGTTACTTCTGTATATGATTGGCACATCATTCATTATTAAGAGCCTCAAAAGAACTTAAGAAAACTCAAAAAATCTAGACTAGGTTCATCCATTACTTCTCTAGATATAGTAAGCAATCTAGAAACATAAATGATTTCCATCCACAAATGAGTCCAACACCTTCTCTCATCAGTCATCCTGAGTTAAGAAGCCAAATTGGTGAACAAACTTCGAACTTCTGGGCCACAGGAAAACATCACAGCAAAATACAGAATGATGAATTACCTAAAAGGTTGTTTCAGTTTCAGTTTTGATAATATTCTAGTCAATATTGGTCTCAATCGACTCCTTATGCAGTAATGACTGATTATATATGAATTTGGTGTTAAAAAAGTACGAATTTGGTGAACAAACTATCATGCTCACACCTATGCTGGAATACTTGTGCAACAAATGCAAGATTGAGATTAGGAGATCCTTCAACAATGTCCTTTGGAGTTAAATATCTTTTGCAATCCAATTTCTCTGCTTGTTCAATGACCAGTTTAGCTCTCTCATTAGGATCCTTGGTATCCAAAGTGGTTGAACTGCTGTGTTCAGGTGCAAGTGTATTAAGAAGAACTGCGTAAGCCTCTCCATCCTGTAATTGTATGATTCTATTGGTCAAAGCCGAAAAACAGATGTTGAAAGAAAAATGTAAAAGATATAAGAGAACTATATGAAGAACTAAAATATGCAGAAAGAAAGCAAAAGTTATATGCAAGTGCAATATTAGCATTGACGAGAATAAACAAAGAATCTGTAAAACAGTCTTCTATTAATATTCCATTTTCCTGGCTACCATATGACATAGTAAGGCTTTTTCCAATTTAAAATAAACTGAAGAAGACTTCCAAGAAATACAAATTGATCAAGTTCTACAGATGAACAATCACTAGATGGATTAATTGGGGAAGTGAAGATAGCATTGTGCAAATCTCTTGCTTTGAAAATTATCGGTGTACGTGTAAGTCCATGGTTACAAGTGAAACCAGATTTTCAATTTCATTTAATCTCTTTCAAAGCCTCCGTTCTCTTTACTACATTTGACTCTTTTTCTTGTCAGACTTAAACTTCAGACGACAGGCTGTTACTGGTGACAATATTCTGTAACAGTACCTCTAGGATATCAAATTTAATGGCATACCAAAAGAACTTGATTATGGTGTAAGACAGTAATTTCAGTCAAGATGTGATCTCATTGTTATAGCTTCAGATTCATCTCAGCAAAGAAGCATGTCTTCCTGATGTTCTTTGATAGTGTTCTTGCTTAATCTTAGCATGTTGAGCAAGGTATGTAAAGTAAATGAAGGTACTAGGAACTTTTCTAGTTTTAAGTTACCTTCACATCAGAAGAAAAATTGGTTATAGTTTTCTTGTAGCCTGCTTTCTGGAGATGAAAATTCATCCATTTTAATAACATCTTTTCCGGTGGTAAGCTCAAGAGCTCCTCCACATCCTGCATTGCATAACACCAAGACATCATAAAGTTAATGCCATCCTAAAGTTTGACCATGTACAAGAAAAGGATGAACAAGAAGGCGAAGTTGTATAACCTTGCTGTCATCTACCAACTCCACCAACTCAGGCGTCTTTTTGAGGTTGAGATCAGCTAATAATTGTATCTGTTTACGAGACCATCAATGTTCAAAACAGCAGATTGGTTGACATATAGGAATGCAATACCAAAAGCTCTAAATGGCTCATTGAAGGAAAAACTAAGATATCCATTGTCCAACACCTTTGTTGTAACTGTCAGCTGATATATGCTACAAACATTTCTCCCCAGGGAACAATTTTCCGAAAAAAATCTTCTATGACGAGGCATTAAAAAAATCTAAGCAAGTTATGAGTTTCGGTAAATACCTTAATAATTTGAGAGATCAATCCAAGCAGCAGATGAGGCTGAAACATTTGAAGAAAACAGTTTAGAGAGTTTAACTTTCAGTAAAAAAAAAAATCAACGATGAAATTAGCAATTCACTTAAAAACTGAGTGAGAACACAGGAAGCTTCCAAAACAGAAATCAATTGCAAATGCTAGAACCAATATGTCAAGAGCATGAAGTTTTGCAGCATAAAGATGCCGAAGTGAACTAGGTTGTAGGCTTGTGCTAAATCAATGTGGAAAATTGGAACTTCACAATAACGGCTATTCAAGAAGATTTACAGGCTTCATTCCCGAGTAGGTAATAATTTCCAGAATTAAAATGTTATTTCATTTTATAAACAGAGAGAAATGTTTATTTCCAGGGAGAAATATATCACGATAATCCAACTTCTCACTGTAGACTGATTCGAGCAAAACTGAGAATAGTTGAAGAAAGTTCCATATAGCAATACTTCACCAGGTACAAAACAAATGCCAAAAGTAATTACTCACCCTCGCTTCAACCAAGTCCTGTGTTCCAATGTTAACCACTGTGCACCCAATAGCCTTTGCAGAGTTGAGGCAAAGAGTGTGATTCTCATTTCTTTCCCAGGGGTTCAGCACTTGTTTTGTGTTAATAGCTCTCTCATCTATTGTTCCCGGCACCGCAACATTTATCAATTTACTAGATAAAGAGAAGAAAAAACATCAAATCTTGTACAAGAAAAAGAACCCAACAACCAACATCAATGCAGTCCTTGAAAGCTATGAATACAACAATTTCTTCCTACTATAACAGTAACATTTTGCCCATGCTATTACTTCTATTTCAACATACTAATATTTCAGTCACATTCACTTATGTGCAACAATCTCTTATTTTATTTTAATTTTACCTGAACTAAAACCTTCTATTAAGTTAATCGCATAAAGACTACTCATCAACAGCAAAGAGGATCCCACGTATACACCAAGAAATTACATCATTTGTAAGGTTACACGTCATATAAAATGACAAGTATGGGTAGCATCTTCATAGAACACTTGCCAATACCAATTTAGCCATCAGCAAATAAAATTATTCTTAACCGGTTAATCAGCAGCCTTCGACTTATTATTTTAACCTTCATTTATATTTTTTTAAAATGAATGAGTGGACTCTAAGGAGTGTTGGGCTATTAAGAAACAATATGTCTATAAATGAGAATGCTAAGATGAATAAGTTGCATTACATAAAATATAGGATAAGAAATTAGTGTATTCATGGAAAGTTAGATTGTTAGAGGTGGTGCTAATTAAGGACCATATGAAAGAAAATCGTCTCAGACGGTTTAGACATGTGCAACGCAAACCAATAGACGCTTAAGTAAAGAGAAGCGGTAAAATATGGATGATAATAGAGCCGTTAGGCCTAGAGCTATATTACACGGACTATCCACTTTGAGGAGAAGTATCCGTGTCGACCTGATAGTACAAAGGGTATGGGTATGAGATCCGTATCCGATCCTCCATGGTGACAAACAGATTCTTCATGGTGACAATCGGGAGATTGGTAGTGAAGTAGATAGTTTATTTTAATACGGTCGTGAAGTAGATAGTTTATTTTAATATAATAGACTTGTATTAAAGTAGTATGAGAGTTGAAGGGACGTATTCAACTAGTTCAGTAAAATTTACTAGTAATTTATAATTACATGTTGTCTTTTATGAAATCTTACAAATTTAATTACAAGATGTGCCTTTTTATGAAACAATACAAATTTAATTATAAACTTAAATATATGAAACCATGCAAACTTAATTACAACTAAGTTTTTTTATTAAATCATGCAAATTTAATTAGAGCATGTCTTATTATGAAATCGTGTAAATTTAATTACATATCTTTTATGAAGTTAAGCAAAATTTAATTACATGTTGTCTTTTTATGAAACCATGTAAATTTAATTATATGTTATCTTTTTATGAAACCATATTCAAATATAATTATTTTAATAGTCATATTCTCGTATCCATATCCAAAATATAGATCCTTTTTAGTCGAGTCTGTGTGTCCTTCAATTATGTGTTTGAATGGTCCGACTCTTGAATATGTACTCATACCCAACACCTGTACCCGAGTCAAGGTAACATAGGCCTAGAGGTAGGCCTAGACGAACATGATTTGAAGTTTTAAAGAAAGATATGGCTTTTGCTAATGTTAGTGATGACGTGGTCCTTATCAGAGCCTAATGGAAGAAGAGGGTTCAACTATGTTGCATGGATACTCCTCGGGAAGACCCGTATCAAGGCTCCAAAGGGACAAAAAATAATTGAAGATGATTTTGGCATGTCTAAGATCGTGCCAAATAAAATTGAAATATGAGAAAGTAACATCTTTTTGCTACTAATCATTTCCGGAAGTTTTTGGAACCTAGTTACTACCCAAAACATTCTTGATGCTATTAAGACCTATTGTAAAAAATATGTGTGTGTATATATATATATATATATATATATATATATATATATATATATATATATATATATATAGAGAGAGAGAGAGAGAGAGAGAGAGAGAGAGAGAGAGGAAGGATCCACATTCCCACCTATTGGGCATCCCCAAGCATCTCCATGTTTACAATCGTTGGATCTTGTTTAAGTCATCTAATCTTAACCGTTGGTTTGAACCTTCAAACCAACGGTTAAGATTAGATGACTTAAACAAGCATCCAACGGTTGATAACATAGAGATGCTTGGGGATACAATATATATATATATATATATATATATATATATATATATATATATATATATATATATATATATAACTGTATCAAAGCCATACCAGTTATCCAAAATATTCTAGAAATGTTATATTCGAAATTTGTATAGTGTTATATGTATCTGTATCTATGTCCATGCAATCCAAGGATTCAAACAAATACACTAATTTTTTTGGTATAAAGGATTTGTTGTTGTTGTATTCATATAAAAATGAAAATGAAAAAAGTTAAACAATAGACTGATAGAGATATAATACAAATTACAGATATTAAAATAAAATTTTGATCATCATTCAGAGAACACACCAAAGGAGAACTCCGTCCTTCACAAGGTCAAAGAGATCATTCGTAGCCGGATCCAATGGCAAATACTTCTTCAAAAATGGATCTTCACCAAGGTAATTATTGATGTGAGCCACATAAGAAGACTTCTCGGAATCATTAATGGTGTGAAGAAGAGTTGTGGTAGTAGCCTTCAAGAATGACGAGGAGTGCTTCGAGTCACCCAGTTTGGCTGATGCTCGAGCTTGGAGGTTCAAGTATGCCTGCATTTCATAACTTCTGATTGATCAGATATTGCTTCAAAAAACCCATGATGAAGAAACTTTAACATTTACCCGTAAGAACGCTTCAAAGTCTATCTCTTGACTCGTTTCAGGATAGGACTCGCCCAAGATTGCAGCGATATCTTCCTCGGTAAGCACATTATTAAGACCCTTAAGCTTCGCCATCAGAGGTGGCAAGTTTGTGATATCGACATGACCGGATTCATTCTTCGCAGAGAGGAACTATCCGATCCCACAATGAAAAGGAAAGAACAAGATTATCAATCCAAGGACCAATATTATCCTATATCATCGGGGGAAAAAAGTTTGCCTTGATTGCTTACTTTGGTCTTAAGTCCTCTTAGCTCCACTTGAGTAAATTGGCTCTGGAGCCAGGGATCAGAAACAAGTACACCAACGAAACCCGACATCTTTCTTTCCTTCTTCTATTGTATGCTAATAAATGAGTGATACTATGATAGAGAAAATGGAACGCAACTGAAAGGAAGAAAAAACAGAATATCTTATAATTACATTAGTCAATATAAATTTCATTATTCATGGATGTAAATGGAAAAAACCGCAACTTTCATCATCTACCACTAATAGTGACATCAAACTGTTCACATGACAAAATTCAAGAGCCAACCTTATGAATTACATTATTTATATGTGTCAATGATAAAGATCACAACTTTCATCATCTCCTACTTGACATGAAACAGTTCATATGGCAAAATTCAAGACACAACCTTATGAATTACACTAATCATAGATGTCAATTATAAAAAAAAAATCAAACTTTCATCATCGCCAACTAATAATAGTGACATGAAACAGTTCATCTGATGTCAATATTTAAAAAAAAACATATTATTACATTATTTTTAGATGATAATAGTAAAAAAATCAAAAACTTTCATCCACAAAAGCCAATATTCAATCACTGGAAGCAAATTTAGATTGGAAACTATGAACCCATCTCAGAAATCATCAAATATATGGACCAGAAGATACGCAACTTTCTTCTTCCCAAGCGATTTGCTCACATTTCTAACGAATACCCAACACTAAAAATCGAATTTTTAGCCGAGTTTCACATCAGAAACAAGGAACCCATGTCAGAAATCACAAAAAGAAGAGAACTTTGATGGTACCTCACATTTCCAGCAAGAGATCCGTGCCTTTCTGATCAATAGGATCGAAAAAACGCATTTTTTCCCCCTTCGATTTAATTTCTTCAGAAAACTTTTTTTTTTTTTTTTTTGGTGAGTTCCCGAGTGTGTGGGGTGGAGGAGGAAGGAGAGGATTCCTCTGATGCCCGAGAGCTAAAGAAAGGGAGATTGCGAGAAGAGAGAAAAATAAGGATCCGCGAAGAGTGAGGAATAAAGGAAAGCTCTCCATGAAGTTATGAACATGCTGGCATATATAGAGGAACACTTCTCTCCATCACCATTAATTTTTCATCATTAATTACTATTTTGACTGATTAATGTGAAATATGATGTCACGTACGGGTTTGGTATTGCTTGTAGCATCCTATTGTGACTTTAGGAAAAAAAAATGCTGCTCCATATAAATGACAAAATTTTATTTAAAAATTATTTCCAATACAATTTTGTGCAGTAAATAATGAAATTTACGTAATAAAAGTTATAGAATATATTTTGAAGTTGTCAAATTGATTGTAGAATTCTAAATAATGTACTTGATCATGTCTTCACCTTCATGTCATCAATTATAAAAAAAAAAAATTTAATTTTTTTTCCTTTGAAGTTGGAAAGAAGTTAACATTTCAATACTTTTATATTGAAAAAACATTTATGCTTTATTGTCTTTTGTGAATATAATGTTGCCATCTAAGAAGTATATTGTTGTGTCGTATGCCACGGAAGAAACAAAACACATTACAAAACAATAAGGTAGGAGATGCTCTTATAAGGATAGTAACTGTACGGGTAGGGATCGAGAACCATACCTCCATCTATGTTTTCGAGTAGTGTCTGAATCTTCATTTCCATCTCCGTCCTCGTTCAGGTTCAATTTTTTACCCACATCCTCGTCCCTGTTAAAAAATGCACTCCCCGTCTCTATCCCCGTTCTCGTTTTCTTTAACACTTTCGAGGCCGGGTTTTCCCATTCCATCTTCCATCCTGTTAACAATTTTTTTTGTACATTATAAGGTTAAAAAAAAAAAATCATTCTTTTAAAAAATATACAAGACAGGTTAATAAAGCCTGCTTTCCATAAAAAAACATATACTACTTGATAGAGAAAATAATACAATACAACAAAAAGAAAATATTAAGCCAACAAAAATATACAAGTACTAAATAGAAGTTTATAATACAAAATAACAAAGAGAGAATATTAATCTCACAAAAGCATATTATAAATAGAGATCTACAGTTCCATACAACAAAAATATGTTGATACAAGTAATCGGGGTCCGGGATTTACCGCCACAGGGAGTACTATATCTGTTGATATGGTATGTTGGGTGTCATATTTAAGTATAGTATAAGCACATGGGAATATCCTGAGGACATATTTGGGATGCCAGAATATGTCACAGGATATTCCATTATGAGATTATTGTCATAATGATTGAGATCATTGTATTAATGACTGTAAGGCTATATAATGCCAATGAGACAATCAATCAAATCATCAACTAATTTCAACATGGTATCAGAGCCAAGTTTCCACAAACCCTAGCCGTCACCAAGCTTCCACAAACCCACAGGAGGATTTTCTAGATCTCCTCCACCGAACTCTTCCACGCCCCCCTCCCTTCCCGCCTCGTCTACCCCCCTCCCTTCAAAAAAAAAAAAAAAAAAAAAAAAAAAAAAAAAAAAAAAAAAAATCTTTACGGCTGCTGCGACTGCTGCTGCTGCTGCGACGGCGGCTGTGACATGCGTGCTGCCGCCTCCTCCACACCAGCACTAGACATCGCCTAATAGGGATGCCTAGATCTGGAAAAAGGGGGGACATGTTCGGATCTAGGAGCGGACGACGAGGACGAGCGTGAGTCGTGGAGCGGACGTGACGTGATTGGATAGACGAAGCATCGATGGAGGAGATCATCAAGAAGCTAGATTCTGCAGAGGTGGCGACGTTGATGAAGTTGTTGACGATGTCGGCTGGTGAGAACACGACACGAACGTCGCCGGAGTTGAAGCTTCCCTCCATCGATCTGAAATTAGATGGACCAGCCACCTATCTGAGTTGGTCACGGCGGGTGAGAAGAACCCTCGCAGGAAAAAACATGGAGGGGTTCCTGACGGGCGAGACGACAGAGCCGGACGAGGGCTCGACAGGACGCGATGAGTGGAAGTCCACTCATATGGTGATCTACATCTGGCTTCTCAACTCCTTAGTCCAGTCTATTGCCGCCACAGTAGACGGTATTGAGATGGTGAAAGATGTGTGGGAGAAGTTGAGAAGGACATATGATGGTGTGGGGAACAACTTACGGGTCTTCCAGATAAAGGGGGAGATTGATGACACCGTACAGGGAGAGAAGACGGTGCAGGAGTATGCCACGGAGTTGGAGCGTCTGTGGTTGGATTATGATCACTCCTCAGATCGGGCGAGCTGCGGGGACCCTAAGTGTAAGGAGAGACAGGTGTGTCTGCATGAGAGGACGATGAAGTTTCTCAAAGGGCTGACTGCAGCTTTCGCACAGAGGACGGCCCTACTTCTAGCCCAACCAAAGATCCCTAGCCTTGAGGAGGCTATCTCAGCCATGATCCAGGAGGAGACACGCATCAGGCTGCAAGCAGGGACATGTGGTCCCCCCGAAGCAAAGTCAGCACTAGCGATCACCAGCTCAGGTAATACACGATCTAAGGGAGAACCCTGGCAGGATAACCGGCAGTGCTACAACTGTGGGGAGATGGGTCATCATCGATATGCTTGTACCAAACCACCTAGGGAGGGAGACTCAGGTGGTGCACGAGGACCGTTCGGCGGACGAGGATATAATGGAGGACGTGGTCGTGGTCGAGGGGGTAGACGAGGCGGCCGAGGAGGTTATCGAGCAAACCTCCTGATATCAGAAGGGAACGGAGAAGCTGATGGCACCATTACTGTGGAGGACCAGGCACTGGGAGACATGAGGAGTAGAACAGAGGAGGCGTCCACCTCATTCTTTGTTAGGGGCAACGCTGCCATATATGCCCATCCATCAGAAGGTACTGACGAATCACTTGCCCTTGCGTCTATCTCTTCCCTTAAATCATCAGACTGGATTATCGACTCGGGAGCATCTCGACATGTGACTGGGAATGCTAGTGAGTTTTCTTCCTACACTCACCTAGCATCAGCAGACAGCATTCAGACAGCTGATGGCACTTTCCAGCCAGTGGTCGGTAAGGGTACTGTTAATTGTACAGGTTCAGTAAGATTATCCAATGTTTTACATGCTCCATCCTTTCCAGTCAGTCTCTTGTCCATTAGTTCTATAATCCTCCAACTTAAATGCATCTTCGTAGGCTACTCGGCGACCCAGAAGGGGTATGTGTGCTGGAGTCCAGTAGAGAAGAAGAAGTTTGTCAGTATGGATGTCCACTTTCGGGAGCATGAGCCATACTACCACCAGGACGGAACTTCACACAACACGCCTAATACTGCCAGTATTAGGCGAGAGGGGGAGATGGAGAACTTTGTGGTAACCGATTTAGAAGTTTGGCATGGAGGCACGGAGAAGGGACAAGAAGGTGAAGGTGTTAGGCCTACGGCTCAGGGAGAGTTACTTACCTACAGCAGGAGAGAGAAGCAAACTGCAGGACCAGTACCGACAGTGCCAGTGCCAAGTCCTTTGCCTGCGTTCGTCCCAACTCCTGAGGCACCGACACCAACCCCCCTTCAGGTGATACCCCCTCTTTCACAAAATATCATTCCTCCTACTTCTACTCCTCCCACACCACTATCTGTACGGAGGACCACTCGCAGCAATGCAGGAAATCCTCCAAACAGATATGGTTGGGATATTGCTCAGTTTGTTTCTTATGACCATATCTCTTCTTCTCATGGAGCATTTATAGCATCTTTGGATAGTATTACTGTACCTAACAATTGGCAGGTTGCCAAGAACGATCCAAAGTGGAAAGCGGCAATGCACGAGGAGTTGGGAGCTCTGGAGAAGAACCACACTTGGGAGCTTGTGAGATTGCCAGAGGGGAAGAGAGCAGTTGGATGCAAGTGGGTCTTTACCGTGAAGCAGAACCCAGATGGACAGGTTGAGCGCTACAAAGCTCGACTAGTAGCCAAAGGATACAGTCAGACGTACGGCATCGACTATGACGAGACCTTTGCACCAGTTGCAAAGATGAGCACTGTCAGGACTCTGATTTCTCTGGCAGCGAATGGTGGATGGAAGCTACACCAACTGGATGTGAAGAATGCGTTTCTTCACGGAGATCTAGTGGAGGAGGTGTACATGGAGATACCACCAGGATTTGGCACCAATCAGACAGTAGGCAAGGTCTGCAGGTTGAAGAAGTCCATCTATGGACTGAAGCAGTCTCCTCGAGCGTGGTTTGACAGATTCAGAAGAGCGATGATAGGGATGGGATATCAGCAGATCAATGCGGATCATACTGTGTTCTTCCGTCGGAGTGGAGGCCACATCACCATGCTTGCGGTGTATGTGGACGATATGATTATCACAGGAGATGATGAGCAGGAGATCGCCCAACTCAAAGGAAAGCTTGGCAAGGAATTCGAGGTGAAGGATCTCGGCCTTCTTCGGTACTTCCTTGGGATTGAGATTGCTCGAGAAGCAGAGGGGATTGTTCTCTCTCAAAGGAAGTATGCACTGGACCTTCTCACAGAAACTGGGATGTTGGGGTGCAAACCTGCAGCGACACCAATAGATCAGAGGTTCAAGATTGATGCTGAGGCTGGAGAACCAGTTGATCGGGACAGATACCAGAGACTGGTTGGCAAGTTGATCTATTTGAGCCACACACGTCCTGATATCTGCTTTGCAGTAAGTGTGGTGAGCCGCTACATGCATGACCCACGGAAGGGTCATATGGATGCAGTGTACCAGATTCTGAGGTACCTGAAAGGTGCTCCCGGGAAAGGACTAATATTCAGGAAGAACAATCACGTAAGCATCGATGGCTACTGTGATTCTGACTGGGCTAGTTGTGCTGATGACAGGAGGTCTACCTCAGGATATTGCATATTTGTAGGAGGTAACTTGGTCTCCTGGAGGAGTAAGAAGCAGTCTGTGGTGGCCAGATCGACAGCTGAAGCAGAGTACAGAGCTATGGCCTTGGGAGTTGCAGAGCTGCTATGGTTGAAGAATATGCTGGTGGAGCTGAAGCTGGATCAAGGAGCCAAGATGAAGCTGTGGTGTGACAATCAGTCAGCTATTAGTATCGCCAACAATCCAGTACAGCATGACAGGACCAAACACATCGAGATTGATAGATTCTTCATCAAAGAGAAGTTGGATAGTGGATTACTGGAGCTTGGCCATGTTCCAACAAGGGATCAAGTAGCAGATGGACTAACCAAGGGACTCGCCTCAGTGAGCATGATTAGAGGATGTGACAAGATGGGCTTAGTGAATATCTTTCACCCATCTTGAGGGGGAGTGTTGATATGGTATGTTGGGTGTCATATTTAAGTATAGTATAAGCACATGGGAATATCCTGAGGACATATTTGGGATGCCAGAATATGTCACAGGATATTCCATTATGAGATTATTGTCATAATGATTGAGATCATTGTATTAATGACTGTAAGGCTATATAATGCCAATGAGACAATCAATCAAATCATCAACTAATTTCAACAATATCCATACCCGACCCCGAATCCGACTGGAATTTTTTTTTAATCTCCGTTTTCGTGCCCGTTTTTAAATCTCCAAATCCGTCCCCTTCTAAAAAAAATCCAAAATTCTCGTTGGGTTCGAAAGAAATTGCCATCTCTATGCTCTAATCGTGGTTGCTTATGCTTTAATGTTTTGAACAAAAAATCAAAAGTTGAAAAAATGGCAAAGATTGTTTCTATTGTCGTTTTTTATATAGAATTATTTGTATTTACCCTCTAATCATATCTCCACTACCTTCTCTCTCCTGTTTTTTGTAAAAAATAGCGTTATCCCTCATTCCTTAATAACATGTTAATTGTAATTGTGATTACCAAAAAAAATCACAAGTTTTGAGAATTGGAGGGGTAGCACAATTTCTTTTAAATTGGGGGGGGGGGGGGGGGGGGGGGGTAATTGAGATATGATTAGCAATTGGGAGGAAGAGGTAAATACAAATAACTCTTTTTTTTATATTAACTACAATCTCAGTTACAATTTTGAACCAGTCTAGATAAGCAATTCCAAACTTTTCAATTTAAAATGGGTACCATTATTGACACTCCTAAAATATCATTCTGCACTATTCTTTAATTTTCTATCATTTAAATTTTCCAAATATGTCATACTGCATTAGGAGTGCAGAATAATATTTTAGAAGTGTCAATAATGACATTCTAGAAAATCATTATTGATACTCCTAAAATGTCATTATGCACTCATCCTTTCATGCATTTACAAATTCGTGTCAAATTTAACGTAGGAGTATATTTAGAATTTAAATGATAAAAAAAATTAATATGAGTGCATAACGACATTTTATGAGTGCCAATAACATCAACCTTTAAAATCTGACTTTTGTGAACTCAAATTCCAACACATGAGAACTGTGAAATTAACAATAAACAAGGTTTTTACCAAGCAGGCTTTAGTTGGTGCTATTGTCTCGGAAACCACTTGGTTAGCTTTAAATGAAGCTGACCTCCAAGGAATGTGCTAGTACAATGATTTGCTCACAATCTGACAGAAAGACTAGAAGATTCACCAAGAATTCCCATAAAGAATGGCACCTTACAAATCAGTGCATCTGCTTCATCACAGTCCAACATTGGATCCATCATATTAAGACCAAGAATTCCCAGATCCATAGCACCCTTTAATGGACTTCTGCTACCAAAACAATATCATTCACATTGTCTAATAAATTACCAACCAAATTTAAAATGTAGCTCAAGTATCCATATTGGATGAAAGTTCCACTAAATATAGAGTATCCTATGTTGCAAGGGCAAGGATACTATGTTGCACGAACATGGACAAAGATATTATACGGATACATATTATATTGCACAAACATGAACAAGGATACTATACGGGTACAAGATACAGATATTTTCAAATAGTTACAATACATAGTCAACTTTATTGTACAAATACGGATAAAGACATCATGACGATCAAACAAGTGAGGAGAGCAACAATTTGCACAGTTAATGTAAGAACCATCTCCTCGCAGTTCTAAGCATCCAAAGAAAATAATGTAAACTCCAACTCTGAATCAAATGCATCAGGAGATCTCTTTCATATCATTAACATAATAAAGAAGAATGAAATAATACAATCTTTAACATTTGTAACAAAGCCTCCTGTTCAAGATGACATAAATATCTACTCAACTCTTGAAAGAACGACTTTTGAATCAAACAGAGCAAAGCCAATGTGTCATGGTACAACTTAAAAATCTGGCATTCACAACATAAGCACCAAAGCCCCGAAAACTGTCAAAGCCAAGTAGCTCGAGCCGCCGCCAACCATAGAGGCAGAGTTCGTTGAGTCCTCAGAAGACTTGGGTGCTCCAACTTTTCCTTTTGGGGCTACCGGGGACACATCAGCGATGGGTGCCTCAGGAGTCGGGGCTGGAGCCGGAGCCAACGGTGGATTGACTGCGAAGATTGCTTTAGGGAGCAGAACACGGTCAACCTCGTAGACTGCAACTGGGTAGGTCGAGTGCACGCTACTGGTGATCTTTGTGTTCGCCCAGCCCGATTGAAGTAGGATCGTGCCAGAATCATCGGTGAGGTTCATGGTGTACTGCCCACCAGCGAAGGTGCTGACAGGGCCAACGTTGCTCAAGTTCCTGAACTCGGCCAGAGAGTAGTACTTGGGGAGGGCGTGCAGGAGGAGCAGAGACTTGAGCTGGTCATCAGTGAGGTTGGTGAAGGCCGGCTTCTTGATAGCAGAGAAGGCAGAGTCCTTGGGGACGAAGATGGTGACACCTTGATCAGTGTTGTTAGCTTGGTTCTGGAAAGTCTGGATGACTTGGGTCTGGATGAGGTATTTGAGGAAGGTGTGGAATGGGCCGGTGACAGTGAGGAGGTCGGTGAGGTTGACAAACTCAGGGGCCGGAGCAGGAGCAGGGGAGAATATCGGAGGGCTGGCAGCTTGGGCCGTTGCAGGAGTGGACATAGAGAGGGCTAGCATGGTGGAGACCACAAATATAGTGGTGAGTGCCATTGTTTGCCTTTTGCACCTCCTCTGGTGTGACTGAACTATGAAACCCCTGTACAATCTCTCAGAGGTGAGAACTAACTGGTTCTGATAAAATTCAAGTATGGAATTATTGTGAACCTAAGAAGTAAAGAATTGTAATTGAATGCTAGGTACTAATCATAAACATAGCAAGGACCATTGGTTTGTAAAGACATGTCTATGCAACTAAAATCAATACATAGCGAGAAGAACTTCTCATATAGAATAGTTGTCAGTTGATGTAGCAGTCAGCCTTGAAATGATATTGACTAGTTATTAGGAGGGTAGGTTAACATATACTTGGTACTTTAAGTAGCACGATAGCAGCTGATCAGCTACCTGGGGAAGAACGTAAAGGCCCCATCTCACACAGATTAAATGCAACCGGCAAAATTTGAACACTCTTGTAGAAGAGGAAGTGGGCTTCATAGTGTGCACCAACCCTTGGGGACAGAATAATTCTTTTCGATGGTTATGTTTTTGGGCTTATTTCAAATTTCAAAAGATATAAACATGTAACTATAAGTTTAAATATTAACACTTCAGGAGTGAAGTGACCACAGTTCAAAGATATACAAAGCAAAAAACAAAATGTACAATTTAAGCCATGTGTAACTATAGTGAGGTAGACTAGTTTGAGAAACTTAAATAAAAGAAGTAGAGATCTCGCACATCATTAAAATGGATAAATAAATGGATAAAGAGGACAGGCCATGACCACAAATCAAGAAGGAAAGAATCCTAACCGAAGAAATTCATACTAAATGTATACAAGATAAAGGAAAGGTGAGCAACATTAGCGGTTTCTTAACATTACAACTGAACAAGAGCCTAGAACCAGTAAAAAATATTAGTCCCGAAGCCAAATCAAAGAAGAAGAGGAGGCCACAAAGTAGAGACTCACACGAGAGTTCGTCTCTACTATCTCCAGAAGAGAAGTTGGTGCACTGAGATTCACACAAGAGTTCCTCTACAGTGATACACAACTCCACAGAAGCACTAAACCAGGAACATGTTACAAATTGACGACCCAGAAAAAATACAAAAAACAACAAGAATCAAAAAACCGTTCTTCTCTTTACGTTCGCAGACGCTACCACGAGAAGGAACAGAAACAAGAAAAAAAATACACAGAAGGAAACTCCTTGCTGGGGTGATCAAAACCACCGGTGAACAAGGCAAGATTCGCCCTACACAACGATCTGCCTCCAGGATCCAACAAGTCCTCAAATGAACTTCTGGAAAGCTCTTGGTCACCTTCGGAACACTCGGAAAAACACTTTGTGGATAGGTGGTCAGTGGACCACATAAAGCTCTAGTGCTCTCAGTTCTTTCTGGTATAGTTGAAATTTTCTCAACCCCTCAATGAAAGAGGAGCTCCTCTATATACAGAGGAAATCAGCACATATGCGGCACGAGAAAGCACGTGCCGCATATGCGTTGTCCAACCAAATACCAAGGCGCATGCACCGCCAAACGCCAAAAGTAGCCGCTGAGAGTAGACAGCACTGTCAGGTGCCGAAAGCAGCAACCGCGTAGCACAGAGAACCACGCGCCGTCTGCGCCGCAAGTCGTCGCCAACAACAGATCATGTCCCCTCTACATCAGACATAGCACATTGCCTCATGGCATCCTGGCCGCATGAGCACTGGCCGCATGGCACCAGGCCGCATAGCACCAGGCCACATGGGCTCCTGGTCTAATGCGCACCTGGCCTCATGCACTCCTAACGCAAAGCGACCGTGCATGCAACTCGCGCATGAGCGTCATGCGACGATGCTGACGTGCAAAGTGCAAAGTGCGCCAACAAAGCACCACTTTGCGCCCTTGAGCCCGAGTCCGAGTCACTAAGCCTAGCTCCTAAAGAAAATTTTCCCAAATGTGGTGACAAAATTTAAGATTGTCATAAAGGGTTCACACTTAATCCATCTAGGAAAGTCAACCCACATGGGCCACCACCCGATGTGCATATACCAATACTAAGCATAGCTATATATTGAGATATACACATCGGTGGTTTTCCTATGTGGGACTAAAACTCCCAAAGCAAAGTAGAAAACATCAACAAAAACAATATAATGGGCTATTTGGTTTCCATTTAAAATTAGGCGTTTTATGTTTTCGTTGGCATTTTGGCCAAAACAACAGACGAAAACGTTTGGTTAGAGTTCACAGTTTTCACCATACAAATTTGTCTGAAAACGACAAACGCCATCGTGGGAGAACCATTTGGCGTTTACCATTCGAAATGGAGTGTTTCCCATTTCTAATGGAAACCAAACTAGCCCAATATTGGCATGTAATTGTAAACTAGAACACTACAATTTCCTGGTTTCCACCAAAATATAAAGCCACAAGACCCCTTTTTAGCACTAAACAGGATTTGTCGATAAATTTTATGACTGACAAAATACAGTAGCAAAGTCAAAATGCAAAACCAGAACAAAATCTTTTCAACTGTAACAACCATACTTGTGCACTTTTATCACCTTCAAACTCCAAAAATATCTAAGCAAAAGGACCCACATCTTGCAAATGTACGTAGCAGCAAATTAACGAATTCAAGATATAGATACCTAAAGTAAAACATAAAAAAGGACACAAGCAATAACAGATATAGGTGTGTGATTCAAAAGGATAAATAGACAAACCATAAACATACACCATTATGGTAAATCCTAACCCAGGGCCGGCCCTGGCCCAATGCAACCACACAGGTCCAAATTTCTGAGACACCGTAAAATTATATATATATATATATATATAACCTTTTGTATCATTTTAAATATTAGTATTCATACAACATAAACATAATCACATATATATATAACCTTTTGTATTATTTTAAATATTAGTATTCATACAACATAAACATAATCACTTATATACTCAGGTTGGATTTCACTTATACCTTTTGTGTAAAAAGGCACGGGTAAAAGGCCTAGGTTTTTTTTACAGAAAAAAAATCGTATAGAGAATCAAAGTTTAACTGAGAGAACAAAGTTTCTTGAAATTGAGAGAGGAGCATCAAAACGCCCTTCAGTTAGTGTAAAGCTACTTGTACGCCTTT
This sequence comes from Iris macrosiphon, assembly GCA_036927795.1. Lineage (NCBI taxonomy): Eukaryota > Viridiplantae > Streptophyta > Magnoliopsida > Asparagales > Iridaceae > Iris > Iris macrosiphon. Next base: position 10,753,412 of record JAYESA010000020.1, on the reverse strand, counting down.
CCAATGGAAATATACAGGATTAGCATCGGATTGACATTTATTAGCATTTATTAAAAAAAAAAACTTGGGAAGGGGTTTTTTTTTCATTTTTTAGGAGAGCATCAAAACGTCCTTCAGTTAGTGTAAAGCTACATGTACGCCTTTCCAATGGAAATATACAGGATTAGCATCGGATTGACATTTATGAGCATTTATTAAAAAAAAACCTTGGGAAGGGCGTTTCTTGAGGGGGTTTTTTTTCTTTTTTTAGGAGCTCATTGATGATATGTTCAGGCTTGTACCACCAAGCTTATGATTAATCAATAACAAAAGGAACCATTAGTATAATTAGTTGGCCAATTATGAGCAATGATAGACTAAGCACACCATCCAAACAAAAGTGTAGCCTAATTAAGTAAGCCTTTTTTTTTTAATTAGTACCTTCGGCATCCCTTTGAAAAATGCCTAGCTAGTTGGTACTGCATAATCCTCTCTCTCTCTCTCTCTCTCTCTCTCTCTCTCTAAGATAGAGAGAGAGAGAGAGAGAGAGAGTGGGCAGACAAACTGGACTAAAAATGCCTGGCTACTTGGTACTGTTCTCCAGGCTAGGGATGCTGCAGACACAGAAGCTGATGCAAGCCTACTAGTACTTCCGTTACTATTGTTGCATGCATGTATATTTGCCTTCATGGATATTGCATGCTTAAAGAGGTCAAAACAGAGGCACAGGGGTTTCCCCCGCTTGTAAAGAAGATGCCTATTGGAAGGGTGTTTTCATACACATATATGCCCTTCCAATGGGCGTATCTAATGTAGTTTTTTTTTTAATATGTTGTCAAGGAAACGTCCATCGAAAGAACATTTTTTTTGTATAGATACTTCATTATGATGGGCATATTTATTGATTCATTTTTTCTAATTACTGGTTTCATTCAATATGTCCTTAAGATGGACGTTTTTTCTTTCTTTCTTTGCAAATTTTACAAACTTTGTTCCTTAGGACAAATTTTAGGTAACTTATATGCTCTGTACGAAATTTTCTGTTTAAAAAAAGGGTTATTTAGTAACGTCTCATATAATAGTTCATATTAGGGTTTAAGTCTCCATATTGTCCGACGCTAAACACTAACGTCGGACAATATGGAGACCCAAACCCTAATATCAACTATTATACGAGATCCTGTCACTAAATACCCCTAAAAAAAGATTTTTGCGCTGGGTACCAAAAACTCTGGACCGGCCCTGTCCTAACCTACAAATCCTTCACCAAGAACTACACTCAACAAATGCCAACATGAGCTAGTCAGAACAAAAATAGTTACTCATCTTCACATACACAGATGGGTAGGAAAACCTTCCTAATTTAGTGTATCACAACTATAAAATCCATCACAAGAAATGCTAATGAAAGTGCAAGGAAGAGTCTAGATCTAAAACTTAAGACCCCAAGAAGTTATCAGCTACAGATCCAAATTTCTTGACATACAACAATGTCACAAGCATTAGCAAGAGATATACTAATGGAAGGGGGAGAAAAATGCTAGAGATGGCTTACTTGTGAAAACAGAACTTGAAGGCACCAATAGTTTGAAGCCAGTGGTGAGGGGGCAAGATCACAATGGAGGTGAGAAGGTGGGAGGGCAGGTTATATATAAAGTTAGTAGGGTGATTGAGTGAAGGGTGTGGTCAAGTTAAAATTATTGGGTAGCTGGTAAAGAAAGGGTAGTTGGTAGGGCACTCTTTCAATAATCAATATATAACACAATAGGGTGATTTCTATCTTTAGGCTGTATGTAGTGGGGAAGGGTACTCCAGAGGAAAGCAAGGCTCAAGACAGCACATTTCAGGTAAGATTTTTAATTTTACAAACTGACCTGCCAACTAATAGGAGTGCCATTAAAATATGAGGTCTATTTTTCCAGCTTGCACACTACCCAATCACCAAATATATCATGAGAGGAGCAGTATGTAGGAGGAGAATGATACCATCTCATGAGACATGAGAAACTTTCATGTGGATTGAAGCTTTATTCAGAGGGCTCCTCCATATGATAATGTGAAAAGAGTAACGCTAGAGGGAGGGAAAATAATATATATGATCATATTAGTTGGCCACATGATGTGATAATCTATTTTATAATACGGTGGAATCCTTTCTTAGTAACTAAAATGAGTGTATTGTATTAAATATTATGAATACATATGCTATCACATCATGTGATCGACAAATATGATCTAATGTCGATGTCCTTCTAGTATTGCTCAATGTAAAAATATCAATTAGAGTAAGAATATGGTTTAACATTAGAAGTCAAGTAGCCTAATAATTATAAACTTTAGTATCTAGCCGTTAAATCGATGATATCTAGTCCTTAAACCAACTAAATATTTTATTAATTTTTATTGGATCTCTTGTATCAAGTTTTAAATTTTTTTTTTTAATCGATGACGAACGTCTCCTCTCAATTCTAAATAGATCTCCACCATACAAGTGAGATTTTCTTTATATGTGATCCGTGCACATATATGATGTAATTAGACATTCTGTTGTACAAAAAATTGTATAGATCGTTATATTGTTATAAGTTAAACTTGTTTTTTGCGCTTTCTTCGATTGAAATTTACAAACAATATAACTTTCTATATGATTTATGTACAACAATGTGTAGCCATGCAATACTCTATTTGTAAACATAACAAACCTTATAAATAGGTTGATGGTCATAAGCAAGAAATTTAATCTAGTGGAAGAGAAATTGAAAAACCACAAGTTGATATAATATTTCTAGTATTATAAAGAGACTTAAAAACAGTTAAAAATTACTCGTCTAAGCAGCATGTATATCATGATATAATAAAAAAAATTTAAAATTTAAAAATTTCAAATTGTAAAAATATATGATAATATCTGACTACATTTTGTATATATAACAAATAATACTAAGATATAAAAATATATATAACAAAATCTTAATTAAAATATAAATATATCTATAACAAATACAAATTAAAATGTATTTAAATTATATTCGTAAGAAAGTTTAATTTGAAAACTATTTTTCAACAATATCATGAAAAAAATTTGGGTACACATGCACATTGACTAGTTATAATATAACTATCTATCTTGTTTACTTTCAAAATAAAAAAACTTTTTCATATTTTTCTCCAATTGGTGCTTACTACTCACTCACCTAACTTCATTATTAACGTATAAATTTAAATCCCGGAGTCTATTTAAATGTTGGTTCCCAAAATTCTCTCCACATAATAATTAAAAAAAAAAGATAAGTTTCATAAAACCCTTTTTAACTCATGTGAAATTTAAGAACCGTTGCCAATTATTTTCAATTTGAACTCAACAAAATTAAAGTTATATTAAAATTTTACAAAAAAATCAAGTTTTCTCCAACTTGAACTCGAAGAAAATATTTTCTTTCCCTGTTGAAAATATTCTCTTTCCTTGCCAACAATTTCTAATTGTCGGCTGCAATATGGGTCTAAAAGTTCCGGCCCATGTAAAGGGTTGCACTTGCATTATATCACGAGAAAATGACCGGATACGATATATCGCACCCAACGTCGCGTGTGTCACACCCACAAGCTCGTTGTGGCCACAACCGACATCATTAATTGCAGAGGCCCATGTTAAGCTATTTGTTCCGCCGGAACAGCTACGTATATTTGAATTTAGCCTACAATTGTCCAACATATGTAATAATTTACTACCTTTTATCATCATTTTTATAAGAAAATATAATTATTAAGAGAAGGCACACGGAGAACACTCTCATTTATATTATATTATAGTGAAAAAAAAGGGAAGCTTATCTATTAATTTCATCAAGGAGACCTTGATCAATTGGAATTATTTTATTATTTGTAATAATTATTTCAAAAATCATATTTGATAGGGCACCTTAGTTGAACTGACACCACGTCTTGATTTTTTTTACTTTTCGACATAACGCACGGGACCAACGTAACGCTCAGAACCTTTATACACACTGTATTACATGTCTTTGGGTCCATTGCCTTCAACTCCCATTATTTATAAATTGAAGGAATAATACGCCTCCGTGGCTCGATCCACTAATCTTCTGTCATCTAGCCGAAATCTTATATCTCTCTTCGATAACCACAAGAACCACTTGGATTACTTTTAGAGCATCGATATCATACCAAGAAATAATATTATCACATTTTGTCACGCCCCAATCTCCCGCAAGCTCGATAGTCCCTGCTGAACGAGAATCACCACGTTACAGCTCTCCCGCAAGACAATCGTTCTCATCGGGACGTGATGCCGTACGAGCCTGGAGTTACGCTCGTACAATGCGATGTTGTTAAACACCAAAGTTATCATCGAAACAACCAAGTTACAGCGGAAGCCAATTGTGTACCAAGCACACATCAGAGTAATACGCAGCGAAGCTCACGATAGGGTCCAAATGAAATGTCCCGAGTCAATGCCAAAAAGGCGATGCCACGGAGACGATAAAATTTTCTTGCTCTTTTCTCTAGCCCACAAAGGTACTTACAGTTCATACATCTTGTCCCGTATATCCAAGCAACGTCACTACGCCTGTGTACCTGAAATATTGCCCACAAACGTGGGTCAGTACACAACCGTACTGGTGAGCGGGGTAACCCACTCGCCTAAACCGACACTAAGTAAAATAGTAAATGCACACAGTTAAATGGTGATCTTTCTAGTTGAATCCTAGATTCGTTTCATGGCAGATGAATGACATGTTAAGGAAAGCTGTAAAGCAGTTTAAGCATGCAAACATTCAACTCAAACCAAACGACAAGCATTTATATATAACCGACCCGTCTAACTCAATGTCATCGCTTGCACGATAACATATCGAACCATCAGTCTCGCCTCAATATCCATCCTCAACCAACAGTTTATATATCCAATCTCGAGTGCACACTCTTGCCGAGGCAAGGTGGCCGCGCCTACGCGAAGCACAAACCATCCAAAGTAAAGCAAACCAACTCTTATCTATATGAAGTCACTGGCCAAGCCATAAAGGACGTATGATCGGACTGATCATATGCGGTTCTCCTCAAAACAGCGCTAAGTAGCTAACCCACCTGGTGTCACGCCCCGATCTCCCGCAGGCAAATCGGCCGTTCCCGCTAGGCGGGAATCACCCACGCCAGCGCTCCCGCGGAACGATCGCTTAACCTATCCGGGCGTGATGCCGCACGAGCGTGATCCACGCCCGTGCAAGGCCATGGTTCATTGGCTGGCGACAAGAGTTCTAAGCCACAGAGTCGCACAGATTGTCCGAGTGCAGCGGAGTCATGAACGCATAGGCGATCGGTAACAGGTTCACTGAGTCGACAAATATAGCGGAAGCATCGAAACAAGTAAAGTAATCTCTTTATTGATATGAAACATGTATTACAGGCGGCGTATAGCCGAGATTATAAGTCGCTCAAGCCTCTCTCTCTGAAATAGTAAAAGCGTGCCAAGTGGCTACAACTGTGGAATGATTGTACAGGCGATGGTCAGGCAATGTTCACAACTTATGTCTTGTATATGTGCTTCAGTCCCGGACGCACCGTTGCAAGGCTTCAGAGGGAACTCCTGGCCTTAGCACGCACGAAGGAGGCGTCCGCACCGCACGAGGTTCTCCCGCACCCTGCATATCAAACTGGTGGATTATCAGTACATTGAATGCACTGGTGGGGAAGCTACTCGCCCGCTCGACAAATCCAAACACGTAATACAGGTTCCGTGCACAACTATTAAGTTGTCTTTCTAGTTGCCTTAGGATCAGTTTCATGCAAACATTGAATAGCTTAACGTGTCGGGCAGTGCGCCGTGCGATGTTTGAGGAAACACGGCGAGACTTACCAACTTACCATTTCTCCTTCCCTGTCCAAGGCAAACATGATTAATTCAAGCACGGGCAAGCATAAACATTCAGGAGGCATAGCATATGCAAACAGGAGGGTTCTTATAACATGATCGTTCAGGTGTTAAGTTATTCATTGATGCTATGCAATGACTCGCACGCGGATAGCCGCTAAGCGAGGATGACTTGTTATCTTTTGTTTCACAGGCAAGCACGCAACAGGTTAAATACACACGATAAACACACGATGCATTGCAAGCCATATTCACACGATAATCACACGAGGCATTGCAAGCATATACACACGATGATCACTGGCTGATGCCATAATGGACTAGTCAAGGACATGAATAACATGCAACGAGAAAACACGAGGAGCTCATAAAACACGATACGTTGCAAGTTACCCAGTCCGCACACGATTGACTATAAACACGAAGTCTGCCCGGATCGGATCAGTGCCAGTGCCCCAGCACCGTCCGCAGAACTTATATCCTTGTGCACAAGTTGTCCATGATCGAACACGATTGTTAATTTACACACGAGATTCATTTAGCTATTGGATATGCACAGTCTCCTGGGCTGCTGTAAGCCCGCACAGGAGGGAGACTTGCAGGAAGATCCGAATACCTGAATGAGTCTTGCCACTGGAGTATGATTCTTTTACTTGGCATGATACAGTCCCCTGGATCGGGAACTGCCTTGGTGACCTAACAGTCCCGAATACTTGCGGGTTCATTCAGGCACGGAACGACTACGTAGTAGTCTTCCGAGGTTTGGATGAAAATACGGTAACTATCAAGCAGACAAGCATGCGTTTCTAGGAACATAAGCAGGCACGTTGCTCGGGCCCGAAGGTAGTCCGAGAGATGAAACCGTTAAGGGACTTAGCATGCGAGGGTCTGAATATAAGCAGTATTTCCTTTTTTTTCATGTTCTAGCAAGCAATATGAGTTGGGATTATTCCCTTAGCTAGGTGCGTTGGATTTATTAGCATGCAGGGGGTGATTCACCTAGCGACTAGCATAAACATTTCCAGATTTTATGTGTGCTGGCTAAGCAAAGACAAGTTCACCGTAGCCACCCACCTTAGCGATGATTCGCCTCGGTAGAGCGATACGTCTGAGCGAGCCTCTGAAAGTCCAAGCCGGATTCCTGTAGGGACAAGTCTGGATATCCTTTGCTTCTTGATCGAGGCAAAGCCGGTCGGGACAGTTGCACTATTTTCGTTTAAGACGGCAGTCCGCTTGAGCGAAACGGGGTATTATACCTGGATCGATTGCCAACCGCTGGCATCGCGCCCAAGACGCGTTACCCAGTTGTCTCCTCCATGGCCGAACGGTCCCGGTGTCCCGGAGCTCCCGTTCGAGGAGACCAAACCCTGTGCAATACAGGTTGTCCGTGACATGCAGACACCAAGTAGGTATGACGAGAGGATCGAACATTCTCGCCCCACCAAGCGATCCTAGACTCGTTCAACCGATATCCAACCAAATATCCATAACCATTCTTCCAACATATCCAACCAAAAGATCCAAATCTCGACCTCAACATATAGCCCAAGGCAAGTGTTTCCATAGGCACGATGCCTCTTCTCAACACAAAGTCCGAATTGGTGCAACACCCTTGCTCGAAGCAAAATCCATGGCACAATGCCGTTTCAGTGGCATAATGCCCCATTCGTGGCACGATGCCCCATCAAGCGACACAACGCCCTCGCCGATGCAGTTGTTCGGTTTCGAACCACAACTGCTCGCTTTGCAAGACAAAGCGACCAAGTGATACTCGCGCACGAATGCACGTTCGCTCGCCCGAATTCCCGATATTCCCATTGCCTCAAAGTATCATTCCAACCATCCAAGTAAAATCCCAAGTATCCATCCGACTGCCTCAAATGTATAATCCAGCTATCGCATCCAACTATCCAACGCATAATCGTTCCAAGCCACAATCCTACCAAGCCAACGATGTACACTCTATGCACGCCTCAGTGTAGTGATTCATCAATGTTTCAGCCCAAGTGTTCAAGCCTTTTACGTGTTTTCCATATTATTAGACATGAAGGAGTAGAGGAGAAGGGAAAGAGCCCATTCACAATGATTGATCCCGTTAGGCATCATGTCCTGCCGATACGGCCAATCCCTTGAACCTGTGGTCCGATGCAAGCGCGATCTACTCAACTGGTATGACCGTGCGAGCAGGTCGTGCTCTCCAAATCATCCGACCGATCGGATTAAGGAAGACGACATTATCGCTTCCATTCAGCTATTCAGTACTGTTCGGAACGAACACCTGATTTCCATCGAACCCGCTAGCCATCTGTACATTGAAACCAACTCGATTAATCCTTCTTCCCAAAATCCAACATTTCAAATGTAACCAGCATTTGATTCATTCAATCCGACTCAGCGTAACACTCTGAGCGGTTGCGGGGCGTTACATAATATACCACTTAGAATCAGGTTCGTCCACGAACCATGCTGGTACTCATTCCTATCACATGCCACAATTCAATTCCATGGATCTGCTCTAAGCAACTCACATATTCACGATTCTGACTCCATATCTCGTCCTGCTGAACGCTCGTACATTTTTTACGAATTCCCACGTCCTCCTTGCAGCTCAATACGAATTCTTCGTATCGCTTAGTTTTGGATCGTACATATATTTAAGGCGTCCCTAAAATACATGTATTTCAGCCGAGCTTTACGATAGCAAATTTGAACAAGTTACAAGGATATCTTTATGTTCCAGGCGTCCATTTGCTTCACTTCCTATTGAACCAAATCACGATTTCCGTTCCAACACATTCGCTCGAGAACTATTCTCAATTATGCAAATTTTCTACCGACTCAATGAGTTCGCGTTCCAACTTAAGCCATTCACTATTTCTGAAAATCAGTACTAGCAACATCTCCAAATATATTTCATGCACCGAACGATCATCTCAACTGATACTACCCCAACTAGGCGACTTACCCAAATATTAACTTTGCTTAGATCAGCTCAGTCCAACACCTTTCCTGCCATCTCAATATCTCACAGGGTAACATCTATATCGAGGTTCGTGTGATCCACGAAGATCTCGTCGCCACGCCAAAGGGATAGTGTCGCCACGATTTCAACGTGGACACACTCGCCATAATTCCTAGGTTGCGCATGGAATAGTTCTTCGCGCTGCTTCCACTGCCTCAAAGCATTAGGATATCACCTTTGCCTTCCGAACGAGCACGCTTCCCAGACTAAGTTCCGATGCATCTTGTAAATCTGAGGCACATCTGTCCCTTCCAGTATTTACAAAGATTTGATTTGAACGAGCCGCCACAGTCGTCCATTCATATAAATGTTATTCCCTTCCTGTAAACCCCCTGGTATTTCAAAATTTTAAAAACTGGATTTTTCACAATTTTCTGGAATTTTCTGGGATTTTTCTGTAATTTAAAAACAGGGTTTTAATTATTCAATAATTTTTAAATGATAATAAATGATATTAAAATATTATGAAAATAATATTTTTGGGTGTAAAATGAAAAACTGGACTTAGGACAATTTTTCTGGAATTTATTGAGCCCCGGACCTATTTTTTAAAACACCTAAATTTATTTATTTAATTATTTAATTATTTATTAAATAATTACTGGATATTATTATTATTATTATTATTATTATTATTATTATTTTTTTTTTAAATTAAACCCAGCACACGGCCCATTCGGCCCGGCCCAGCCCCAAACCACCCGGCCCAGATCCTGCCTAGCGGGTCGGGTCGGATCCGCCCGCCCGAACCCGACCCGACCCGGCCCCTCTCTCTCTCACCCACGCACCCCAGCCCCCCCCCCCCCCCGCGTTCTCCGGCGGCGCCCGCGTCCGGCGCCGATCCGCCCGCCTCGCGCCGCGCTGACCGGCCTCGCCCCACGACCCCCGCGAGCTCCGCCTCGATCACCGCCTCGCTCGGCCCCTCCTCCGCCTAGCTCCCCTATAAATTCCCTTCTCCTCCCTAATCCCCACCACACCTGAACCCTAAACCTCCGGCCGACCCTGACTTCGGCCACCCCCACGTCCGGCGACCCCTCCCCGAGCACAGCCGACGCCCCTGTGCCGCCGTCGTGCCGTCCCCGCCTCTCCCCGGCTCCTCCCTCCTCTCTCCTCCCCTCGACGTCGACAGCGAGCAGCCCCGCACCGCACAGCGTCGCCTCCGCCGTCAGAGCGTCGGCGCCTCCGCCCGGCCGGCCGCTCAGCACCGCCTCCGCGCCACCGCGTCGCCTCCGGCCCCTCCGCCGCAGCCCAGCCGCCGGAGCTCGGCCTGAATCTCCAAACCCAAACCCTAGATTCGATTCCCTGTGTCCGACACGAGTCGGACACGTGTCGGACACGATTCGGACCCCAGTTTTTGGGTCTCGTTCAGGTGCGTGTATCTTCTTGCTCGTAGCTCGGATTTCGAATCCGTAAATTGCGTTGCGAAGCCTGTATGACCCTCTCGGTGCCCGGACAAACCGTTCGGGGCATCGCGTCCTGTGGTGATCGCACACCGCGATCCAAAAACAGGAAAAACCAGACCCTATTTTACCCCGGAACCGAGTACGCCCCGCCAAACGGGACGACTTGGTCGCGTGCGATCTTCACAGATACGTGCGCATCGTCGATACGGACGTGTGGGATTTTGCAGAAGTCGATTCGGGTGTGCGTGCACACCGGGATCAACGCGTATCCGCGAACATCGCCCCGTATCCGTACTTTCTGCAATTTACCCTAACTTTGTGTACACACGTCGGATTGAGACGAAACTTGCGCCATCGAACTCGTAGCGATACGCTGGTCCTGTGAGCCAAGTTTGGTTCGATTCTGAGAACGTTGACGAAATCGCGTGTCGTGGGCCCCACAGGCCCCGCTCGAGGGGGGATTTTGTGTTCGGCTCATCGAAATTCAATTCTGAAAGTTCCGTTGGGTTCGTATCATCGTTCCTGACCTGTTGATACTAAGTTTGGTGAATGTGGAGACCTTTGACCCTGACGTATTTTTCGGTGCAAAGCGGGCCCGCATGGGGACCCCGTTTTGACCCGAAATTGTCGTTTTTGCCCTTGTCTCCAAATTGGACCCAAGGACAAGCATTTTTAGCTGATTGATATTTTCTGGATCTGATGGTGATGTTTTTTTCAGCAACCGGAGTACCGCCTGCAATTCCCACTGAAGTCAGAGCCGAAATCAGAGCCGAAATCAGAGCCGGAACCACAGGCAAGTGTACCTTGCCAAACCCTGCAGCTTGCTAATTATTTTCTGGACTTAATTATGCATTAGTGGGCAAGTAAAACTTGCCAAGTCTCAGTAATTCTTGACATAGTAATTTACTTAATTTCTTGTGGAATTAAATGTAAACTTGTTTTAACTGCTTAACCTAGGAAACGAGTGACGTGCTTAGTGTCTGATCATAGTCGGGTGCCAACTCCGTACGCGGAGTTGTGTAACGTCACATAGACATGGATATCGAGACCCGATAATGCTCGTACTTGTCTTATCAAGTACTTCTGAACCCAGGACACTTGACACTATTTCATGAGACAGAGTCTTCCTGAGACATTCAAGATGATTCTGTATAGGATGCATGTTTTTGACATAGACTTTACATTCTTAGACATTTGATTCATAGCTATCAGACTTGCTGCATTAGTTATAATCGTGCGTGACGTGGACATGAGGTATCGTGGACATGAGACGTGGGATTACATTGGATGGGGAGAGACACACAGACTACAGGCTGATATTATATATATAAAACATAGTATATTTCAGAGTATAATTCATAGTTATTGCCGCTACCCGGCTCCCCGACACAGAGCTTGTAGTGGCTTCAGCCTGAGTTCTAGTGCTGCTCTCATATTGCATATCACTTAGCTGGTTATATAGTTTACCCTGTTGTTTCATTTATCGCTGCACTCCATATATTTTGGCTTGTATTTTCTGTACTTTGTTATGTCCCCTGAGGACCTGGAATGGATGATGTCCCCAGGTACAGCTGAAGAAAACTACCCAGAGGTGTACGGAATCGGAGCACTTCTCGAAACAGAACCAGGAACCGAAGACGAGATAGTAGCCGAAGATTTCTCCTGAGCACCGGCTTCATCTACTCAGTATTTCCATTTTTTCAGCATTTTATTTCCTGTCTTTTCCTTAAATGTAACAGAATAATTCTCGGATTTGTTTCCCGAGACACTTATTTGATATTGCTTATTTATTTTCATTGCATTATTTCTGGCAATTAATCTGTGTTTATTCTGTGGATGAGATTAGAAATACCTGAGACTTGTAACATAGTACTGCTAGACTACAACTTAAGCATGCCCTGATGGATCCATTAAATTGGGTTGTCCATCGGTGCGTGCTGCTGGCCATTGCTCACGCATCTCCAGTCCCTCGACATTTTGGGACTGGGGTGTGACATGGTTTTTGTGGTGGCCCATGCAGGTCTACGACTAAATTATTCGGTTTCAACTTAGGGACCGAACAGGCCTGCAATAAAGAATAGGATAAGTTTTTAGGATCTCATCCACTTGCTTGAATCATTTTTGATATCTGTATCGTATTCGAACTAATTTTGACTTGCATCTTGCCTTGATTCCTGTGCGCCTCTTATTGGTTATTTTGGATACAGGGAAATGGACCCACAAGAATGCACCGAGACTCCCGCCGGAACACCACAAGCTACAGGTGTCACCTATGACGACGAAGTGACACCAGTCGGAGGAGTTCCCTCAACTCAACAAAGCCAGCAGGCAGGTCAACCTACCTCCCGATTCTGACGCGATGACATTCCACCTCCGCCGCAGTTCGTTCCACCAACGCCCGTACTCCCACAAGGACAGCCAATTGACGGGCAACAGATATTCCAAATAATCTACGCGATGATGCAAACTCAGCAACAAGTCCAACACGAGGCTCAGCGTCGTGAAGCTAACTTCTGGAGGGACAGCATCGTAACTGTACTGGAGCAGGCTAACCTACCAGCTCGACGGCCATCTACCGGCTCCATCACTGACTTCCGCCAACTGAAGTCCCGCACATTTTCTGGCAAAGAGGAGCCCACCGAAGTTCATGAGTGGCTCACCAACATACGGCATCAACTTGAAGCAGCTGAGCTTCCACGGGAATGCTGGATGACTGCCGTCCGAATGCAATTGACAGGCAACGCGCACCACTGGTGGTTGTCTGAGGAGACGCGACTCGGACCAGACCGAGTCACTTGGGAGGAGTTCTCCAGACTCTTCCAAGAGATGTACATTCCGGCTATCGCTCGATCAGAACTGCCGGACAAATTCAATCGCCTTACTCAGGACTCTATGACGGTGGAAGAGTACAACGCAGAATTCATTCGTCTGAGCCGCTTCGCCCCAACCCTGATCCCGACAGAGGAAGAGAAGGCCGAGAAGTTCTTCGACGGACTGAACTTCGAGTTACAGAGACTCATCGGATCCGTCGTACCTACCTCCTACTCAGACGTTCTCGCTGCAGCCCGACGCATGGAACGCGTCACCAGGAGAGAGTCTCGCCACAAGCAGCCAATCACCTCAGCACCAGACAGAGCTTCACCAGAAGAATCTGCAAAGAGATCTCACACGAACCAGCCACCCAGGACAGCTTCGCAGACCCTTCCTACCTGTCACTACTGCGGCAAGATAGGCCATGTCGAGAAGGACTGCAGACGCAAGTTGGGATTATGCTTGATTTGCGGCACCAATCAACACATAGCCAAGGACTGTCCTCAGCATCGAGATGGAGCACGAAGAGCAAACCAACCAGCTTTGCCAGCACCGAGGCCACCTCTGGCACCTCAGACGACACTCTTCCAGCAAGCCCAGCAGCAGCAGAGGAATCTACCTCAAGGACGAGGGCAAGCTTACGCGATGACTGTGCAGGACGCTGATGCGAGTAAGTGATTCGTAGTTATCCGTTTCTAGTCTTGTTGTAGCTCGTGCCTCTTGGTTCGTGACCTCAGCCCCAACCTAGTAAATTGCAACTTGTTAATAATAACCTGGTTTTCATAAAAATTGTAGTTCTTTTGCTTAACTAGATTTTCTCTGGAAGTGCATAACTTTCATTGTTAGGAAAAACGGTATTTCCCTAAGTATCTTGTGCTGTGTATTCAAACGATGCTTGCGACCGCATCATCTCTATTGACCGGTTATTCTTTGATTGCGAGGACGCAATCCTCTTAAGGGGGATAGATTGTAAACCCCCTAGTTTTTTAAAATTTTAAAAACTGGATTTTTCACAATTTTTTGGAATTTTTTGGGAATTTTCTGTAATTTAAAAACAGGGTTTTAATTATTTAATAATTTTTAAATGATAATAAATGATATTAAAATATTATAAAAATAATATTTTTGGGTGTAAAATAAAAAACTGGACTTAGGACAATTTTTCTGGAATTTATTGGGCCCCGGACCTATTTTTTAAAACACCTAAATTTATTTATTTATTTATTTATTTATTTATTAAATAATTACTGGATATTATTATTATTATTATTATTATTATTTTAAAATTAAACCCAGCCCGCGGCCCATTCGGCCCGGCCCAGCCCCAAACCACCCGGCCCAGACCCTGCCTAGCGGGTCGGGTCGAATCCGCCCGCCCGAACCCGACCCGACCCGGCCCCTCTCTCTCTCACCCACGCACCCCAGCCCCCCCCCCCCCCGCGTTCTCCGGCGGCGCCCGTGTCCGGCGCCGATCCGCCCGCCTCGCGCCGCGCTGACCGGCCTCGCCCCACGACCCCCGCGAGCTCCGCCTCGATCACCGCCTCGCTCGGCCCCTCCTCCGCCTAGCTCCCCTATAAATTTCCTTCTCCTCCCTAATCTCCACCACACCTGAACCCTAAACCTCCGGCCGACCCTGACTTCGGCCACCCCCACGTCCGGCGACCCCTTCCCGAACACAGCCGACGCCCCTGCGCCGCCGCCGTGCCGTCCGCGCCTCTCCCCGGCTCCTCCCTCCTCTCTCCTCCCCTCGACGTCGACAGCGAGCAGCCCCGCACCGCACAGCGCCGCCTCCGCCGTCAGCAGCGCCGGCGCCTCCGCCCGGCCGGCCGCTCAGCACCGCCTCCGCGCCGCCGCGTCGCCTCCGGCCCCTCCGCCGCAGCCCAGCCGCCGGAGCTCGGCCTGAATCCCCAAACCCAAACCCTAGATTCGATTCCCTGTGTCCGACACGAGTCGGACACGTGTCGGACACGATTCGGACTCCGATTTTTGGGTCCCGTTCAGGTGCGTGTATCTTCTTGCTCGTAGCTCGGATTTCGAATCCGTAAATTACGTTGTGAAGCCTGTATGACCCTCTCGGTGCCCGGACAAACCGTTCGGGGCATCGCTTCCTGTGGTGATCGCACACCGCGATCCAAAAACAGGAAAAACCAGACCCTGTTTCACCCCGGAACCGAGTACGCCCCGCCAAATGGGACGACTTGGTCGCGTGCGGTCTTCACAGATACGTGCACATCATCGATACGGACGTGTGGGATTTCGCAGAAGTCGATTCGGGTGTGCGTGCACACCGGGATCAACGCGTATCCGCGGACATCGCCCCGTATCCGTACTTTCTGCAATTCACCCTAACTTTGTGTACACACGTCGGATTGAGACGAAACTTACGCCATCGGACTCATAGCGATACGCTGGTCCTGTGAGCCAAGTTTGGTTCGATTCTGAGAATGTTGACGAAATCGCATGTCGTGGGCCCCACAGGCCCCGCTCGACAGACGATTTTGTGTTCGGCTCATCGGAATTCAATTCTGAACGTTCCGTTGGGTTCGTATCATCGTTCCTGACCTGTTGAAACTAAGTTTGGTGAATGTGGAGACCTTTGACCCTGAAGCATTTTTCGGTGCAAAGCGGGCCCGCATGGGGACCCCGTTTTGACCCGAAACTGCCGTTTTTGTCCTTGTCTCCAAATTGGACCCAAGGACAGGCATTTCTAGATGATTGATATTTTCTGGATCTGATGGTAATGTTTGTTTCAGCAATCGGAGTACCGCCTGTAATTCCCACTGAAGTCAGAGCCGAAATCAGAGCCGGAACCACAGGCAAGTGTACCTTGCCAAACCCTGCAGCTTGCTAATTATTTTCTGAACTTAATTATGCATTAGTGGGCAAGTAAAACTTGCCAAGTCTCAGTAATTCTTGACATAGTAATTTACTTAATTTCTTGTGGAATTAAATGTAAACTTGTTTTAACTGCTTAACCTAGGAAACGGGTGACGTGCTTAGTGTTCGATCATAGTCGGGTGCCAACTCCGTACGCGGAGTTGTGTAACGTCACATAGACATGGATATCGAGACCCGATAATGCTCATACTTGTCTTATCAAGTACTTCTGAACCCAGGACACTTGACACTATTTCATGAGACAGAGTCTTCCTGAGACATTCAAGATAATTCTGTATAGGATGCATGTTTTTGACATAGACTTTACATTCTTAGACATTTGATTCATAGCTATCAGACTTGCTGCATTAGTTATAATCGTGCGTGACGTGGACATGAGGCATCATGGACATGAGACGTGGGATTACATTGGGTGGGGAGAGACACACAGACTACAGGCTGATATTATATATATAAAATATAGTATATTTCAGAGTATAATTCATAGTTATTGCCGCTACCCGGCTCCCCGACACAGAGCTTGTAGTGGCTTCAGCCTGAGTTCTAGTGCTGCTCTCATATTGCATATCACTTAGCTGGTTATATAGTTTACCCTGTTGTTTCATTTATCGCTGCACTCCATATATTTTGGCTTGTATTTTCTGTACCTTGTTATGTCCCCTGAGGACCTGGAATGGATGATGTCCCCAGGTACAGCTGAAGAAAACTACCCAGAGGTGTACGAAACTGGAGCACTTCTCGAAACAGAACCAGGAACCGAAGACGAGATAGTGGCCGAAGATTTCTCCTGAGCACCGGCTTCATCTACTCAGTATTTCCATTTTTTTAGCATTTTATTTTTTGTCTTTTCCTTAAATGTAACAGAATAATTCTCGGATTTGTTTCCCGAGACACTTATTTGATATTGCTTATTTATTTCCATTGCATTATTTCTGGCAATTAATCTGTGTTTATTCTGTGGATGAGATTAGAAATACCTGAGACTTGTAACATAGTACTGCTAGACTACAGCTTAAGCATGCCCTGATGGATCCATTAAATTGGGTTGTCCATCGGTGCGTGCTGCTGGCCATTGCTCACGCATCTCCAGTCCCTCGACATTTTGGGACTGGGGCGTGACACTTCCAGAGCACGATGAGTCAGAGGCGATGCCATCGATATAAATCTGCGACTCTGAATCTCATCAGTTGACTAGGCTACCTTCCACCATCGCTTCGATCTTCCGGCTGCATCTTCAGCTGAAGACTATCCCAAGGGTCTCTCAAAATCCAACACTCAGTCGATAAGCCAAATCTCATTGCTCACATCTGCCCTCGACGCATTCCCAAATACGCCGCCTCAAGGGTCGTTCTATGGGTCTACCATATTCATATCCGATTCAGCGGGCAAGGTCGCTTAGGGTCAGCTGTCCCGAAGCTACGCTCGATAATTGTAATCATCACGATGGACAGTTACTATAAACCATGCTATATCACATCTCCAAAATCCGAATCAAAATCCAACCATTCACCCGAGCGAAGTTTCCGAAACCGAGAACCGCGCTCGTTGAAACCGTCTTCCATCAATCCGTCTTTCTGTCCTGGATCCATCAAATTTCCAACTTGCATGTTTTACATTGCATTTCCAACTTACACAAACAGTACAGTGATTTGTTCCGACGTTGCTCTCATATTTAGCTATCTCCAAAAGTCCGTCTGCCACAATCTTGCCCAAAATTCCATTTCAGCTTAACCTGAGTCGACTCCTCGAGCAGCAATATCCAAAATCTTCAAGTCTGTGTGAATCCATCGCTTTGCCCCCTCCGAACCAAGTTCGTGTTTCATTGCTCAACCAACAGCTCAAATGCGTTGCTAAAAAATTATAGTCCGTGCTCGCTATCATTCGATTCACCCATCGCTTGTTCAAGCGTAACCCAAATATTCGTTTCGATTTCGTCCATCATTTAAGCCCAACGATGCTTTCATTTGCATCATTCTGTTCTCGATATGCTCAACTCAATTTTTGCTTGCTATTATTTTCATCCTTTTCAACTCAGCCGACGTGCACCAACCAACTTGTATTCTCGTTTCACGAGTCCGTTCAGGTAATTCTCATAGATGTCCAACCAAAATATTTCCAATGCCTTGCTTAACACGTTTGATCCCATATACCACTTCGAATCAAGCCGCTACTACATTACGTTTTCCTGCGCGAATCCAAGATCCGTTCGAACCATCCTCCATGCGTGATCATGCCTTTCCCAATTCGAGTTTAACACAAAACTCAGGCAATGCTTGAATTATCCAACTATTTCTCAAACCGTCTGATACTTTCTCAACACGAGCAATCGTGCAATGATTGTCTTCCAAATAGTCCAACCCAATACCCAACGGTTTCACACTTTTGTTGTACGAGCAACTCGTGCCAACTTATCCGTATATTCCCAAGCTAAACTCAAACTTACTCAACCGATGCGTCATAGCCGAAATTCCAACTTCTATCCAACACAATCGCTTGACGAGCAACTCGTGCAAGGATCCATTCTCATCGAATGTTTCTACTCCCAACATGCTGCATAACCAAATCTTGTTAGCCAACCAACTGATCCATTGAGGCAATCAGAACCCTCCGAACGATAAGCCAAGCTAACCCAACGGAAGCCCACACTTGTTGCACAAATGCAACAACGCCAACCAACTTGCTGCACGAATGCAACAATGCCTAACGAGGCTAAGAGATCCTACGAAAACCAACCAAGGCAACCCAACAAAGAATAACATGCAGCCAAAACCAGCAATAAATAGACTTATTGCATGAAACATCCCATGCGGCACCGAGTAGAGTCAAGAGCTAGACGACACGCGGAAGCTATTTGGAGTTTGTGATGAAGCGAAGGACCAAGTCCGAGAAAATGATCCAGGCGCTCTGATACCAATCTGTCATGCCCCAATCTCCCGCAAGCTCGATAGTCCCTGCTGAACGAGAATCACCACGTTACAGCTCTCCCGCAAGACAATCGTTCTCATCGGGACGTGATGCCGTACGAGCCTGGAGTTGCGCTCGTACAAGGCGATGTTGTTAAACACCAAAGTTATCATCGAAACAACCAAGTTACAGCGGAAGCCAATTGTGTACCAAGCACACATCAGAGTAATACGCAGCGAAGCTCACGATAGGGTCCAAATGAAATGCCCTGAGTCAATGCCACAAAGGCGATGCCACGGAGACGATGAAATTCTCTTGCTCTTTTCTCTAGCCCACAAAGGTACTTACAGTTCATACATCTTGTCCCGTATATCCAAGCAGCGCCACTACGCCTGTGTACCTAAAATATTGTCCACAAACGTGAGTCAGTACACAATCGTACTGGTGAGCGGGTACTGGTGAGCGGGGTAACCCACTCGCCTAAACCGACACTAAGTAAAATAGTGAATGCACACAGTTAAATGGTGATCTTTCTAGTTGAATCCTAGATTCGTTTCATGGCAGATGAATGACATGTTAAGGAAAGCTGTAAAGCAGTTTAAGCATGCAAACATTCAACTCAAACCAAACGACAAGCATTTATATATAACCGACCCGTCTAACTTAATGTCATCGCTTGTACGATAACATATCGAACCATCAGTCTCGCCTCAATATCCATCCTCAACCAACAGTTTATATATCCAATCTCGAGTGCATACTCTTGCCGAGGCAAGGTAGCCGCGCCTACGCGAAGCACAAACCATCCAAAGTAAAGCAAACCAACTCTTATCTATATGAAGTCACTGGCCAAGCCATAAAGGACGTATGATCGGACTGATCATATGCGGTTCTTCTCAAAACAGCGCTAAGTAGCTAACCCACCTGGATCGATTGCCAACCGCTGGCACCACGCCCAAGACGCGTTACCCAGTTGTCTCCTCCATGGCCGAACGGTCCCGGTGTCCCGGAGCTCCCGTTCGAGGAGACCAAACCCTGTGCAATACAGGTTGTCCGTGACATGCAGACACCAAGTAGGTATGACGAGAGGATCGAACATTCTCGCCCCACCAAGCGATCCTAGACTCGTTCAACCGATATCCAACCAAATATCCATAACCATTCTTCCAACATATCCAACCAAAAGATCCAAATCTCGACCTCAACATATAGCCCAAGGCAAGTGTTTCCATAGGCACGATGCCTCTTCTCAACACAAAGTCCGAATTGGTGCAACACCCTTGCTCGAAGCAAAACCCATGGCACAATGCTGTTTCAGTGGCACAATGCCCCATTCGTGGCACGATGCCCCATCAAGCGACACAACGCCCTCGCCGATGCAGTTGTTCGGTTTTGAACCACAACTGCTCGCTTTGCAAGACAAAGCGACCAAGTGATACTCGCGCACGAATGCACGTTCGCTCGTCCGAATTCCCGATATTCCTATTGCCTCAAAGTATCATTCCAACCATCCAAGTAAAATCCCAAGTATCCATCCGACTGCCTCAAATGTATAATCCAGCTATCGCATCCAACTATCCAACGCATAATCGTTCCAAGCCACAATCCTACCAAGCCAACGACGTACACTCTATGCACGTCTCAGTGTAGTGATTCATTAATGTTTCAGCCCAAGTGTTCAAGCCTTTTACGTGTTTTCCATATTATTAGGCATGAAGGAGTAGAGGAGAAGGGAAAGAGCCCACTCACAATGATTGATCCCGTTAGGCATCCTGTCCTGCCGATACGGCCAATCCCTTGAACCCGTGGTCCGATGCAAGCGCGATCAACTCAACTGGTATGACCGTGCGAGCCGGCCGTGCTCTCCAAATCATCCGACCGATCGGATTAAGGAAGACGGCATTATCACTTCCATTCAGCTATTCAGTACTGTTCGGAACGAACACCTGATTTCCATCGAACCCGCTAGCCATCTGCACATTGAAACCAACTCGATTAATCCTTCTTCCCGAAATCCAACATTTCAAATGTAACCAGCATTTGATTCATTCAATCCGACTCAGCGTAACGCTCCGAGCGGTTGCGGGGCGTTACACATTTAATATTACATCGGTGAATAATATTTTTATTCGGATCTTGTGAATAAAAAAAAATTTTACAATAATATTTGTAATATAAAAATGTCACCTAAATGGAAGGAATAATATTTCCAAGGAGTGATACAAATATTATTGTTGTTTTAGCTTTAATATTACATCGGTGGCATATATTTTTGTAAACCCTCTGAT
Source organism: Iris macrosiphon (assembly GCA_036927795.1). Taxonomy (NCBI): domain Eukaryota; kingdom Viridiplantae; phylum Streptophyta; class Magnoliopsida; order Asparagales; family Iridaceae; genus Iris; species Iris macrosiphon. The sequence continues at coordinate 10,732,220 of JAYESA010000020.1, read as the reverse complement.
TTTTCAAGAATTTTCAAAACTGAATTTTTCACAATTTTCTGGAATTTTCTGGGAATTTTCTGTAATTTAAAAACAGGGTTTTAATTATTCAAAGATTTTTAAATAATATCAAACAGTATTAAAATATTATGGAAATAATATTTTTGGGTGTAAAATAAAAAACTGGACTTAGGATAATTTTTCTGGAATTTATTGGGCCCCGGGCCTATTTTTAAATTACCAAAAACTAATTATTTATTATTTATTTATTTATTTATTATTATCTGATTATTATTATTATTATTATTATTATTATTATTATTATTATTATTATTATTATTATTATTATTATTGTTTAAATTACCCAGCCCAGCCCGGCCCATTACCCAGCCCGCGGCCCGCGAACCCGGCCCAGCCCCTACCGGGTCGGGTCGGATCCGCCAGACCCGACCCGCCCGTGCCCGCAACCCGGCCCGCTCCTCTATCCCTCACCCACGACCCAGCCCCCAGCCCGCGTTTTCCGACGCCTCCGCCGCGTCCTCCGCCCGCTCCGGCCGCCCACGCCTCCACGCCACCCACGTCCTCCGCCCGTCTCGGCCCTCCCCAGCCTCCTCTCTCCCTATATAAGCCCCTCTTCCTCCTCCTCCGATCACCCCCACCGCCCTAGCCATCCCCCGTCGCCACCACCGGCTCCCCCTCCCCGTCGACGCCCGGACCGGCCAGCCGCCCGCAGCGCCGCTGCCCAGCCCGCCGGACGCCGCCCCTCGACCTCCTTCCCTCTCAGACCCGACGCCTCCCTCGTCTCCCCCTCCGCTCGACAGCAGCAACAGCAGCAGCCGGCGCAGCTCCGCCCGGCCACGCACCGCACGCCGCCGCCTCCTCGCCATGCAGCGCCGCCCCTCGCCGGAAATCCCCAAACCCTAACCCTAAATTCGATTTTCGTGTCGGACACAGGACACGTGTCCTGTGTTGAGTCGAACACGATTCGGACCCCGGTTTTCGAGTCCCGTTCAGGTGCGTGTATCTTCTTGCTCGTAGCTCCGTTTTCGGTTTCGCAAATTGCGTTGCGAAGTCTGTATGATCCTCTCGGTGCCCGGACAAACCGTTCGGGGCATCGCGTCCTGTGGTGATCGCACACCGCGATCCAAAAACAGAAAAAACCAGACCCTGTTTCACCCCAGAACTGAGTACGTCCCGCCAAACGGGACGACTTGGTCGCGCGCGGTCTTCACAGATTCGTGCGCGTCGTCGATACGGACGTGTGGGATTTCGCGGAAGTCGATTCGGGTGTGCGTGCACACCGGGATCAACGCGTATCCGCGGACATCGCCCCATATCCGTACTTTCTAGAACGCGTCCTAACTTTGTGTACACACGTCGGATCGAGACGAAACTTATGCCATCGGACTCGTAGCAATACGCTGGTCCTGTGGGTCAAGTTTGGTTCGATTCTGAGAACGTTGACGAAATCGCGTGTCGTGGGCCCCACAGGCCCCGCTCGACGGGCAATTTTGTGATCGGCTCATCGAAATCCAATTCTGGAAGTTCCATTGGGTTCGTATCATCGTTCTTGACCTGTTAACACTAAGTTTGGTGAATTTGGAGGCCTTTGACCCGGACACATTTTTTGGTGCAAAGCGGGCCCACCTGTGGACCCCGTTCTGACCCGAAATTGTCGTTTTTGTCCTTGTCTCCAAATTGGACTCAAGGACAGGCGTTCCTAGCTGATTGATATTTTCTGGATCTGATGGTGATGTTTATTTCAGCAACCGGAGTACCGCCTGCAATTCCAGCTGAAGGCAGAGCAGCAATTGGAACCGGAACCGCAGGCAAGTGTACCTTGCCAAACCCTGCAGTCTGCTATTTTTCCTTGGCTTAATTTAGCATCATTGGACAAGTAAAGCTCGTCAATTCTCAGTAGTTTCTATGATAATATTTTGCTGGATTTCTTGTGTAAAATTATGTAAACTTGTTTTAACTGCTTAACCTAGGAAACGTGTGACGTACCTAGTGTCCGATCATAGTCGGGTGCCAACACCGTACGCGGTGTTGAGTACGTCATTTAGATATGGATATTCGATACCCTTACGCTTGGTACTTGTCCTATCAAGTACAACAAAACCCATGACACTTGACACTATTCATGAGACAGAATCCTCTTGAGATATTCACGATGATTCTGTATAGGATACAGGTTATGACATTGACAGTTTATTCCTAGACATTATATGACTGCTGCATTAGTTATGATCTTGCGTGTCATGGACATGAGACGTGTGATTACATTGGGTGGGAAGAGACACACAGGCTACAGGCTGTTTTCATATATATATACTATTAGTGTGAGGTCGTAGACTCTCCAGCAGAGCTAGACCCTTTACGTGTTATTGCCGCTACCGGCTCCCCGACACAGAGCTTGTAGTGGCTTCAGCCTGAGTTCTAGTGATGCTCTCAATTTGCATTTATCACTTAGCTGGTTACATAGTTTACCCTGTTGTTTCATTTAATTCTGCTGCACTGCTTATATTTTGGCTTGTATTATCTGTACCTTGTTATGTCCCCTGAGGACCTGGAATGGACTATGTCCCCAGGTATAGCTGAAGAGATCCATCCAGAGATACCCCGTACCAGAGCACTTCCAGGAGCTGTACCAGGACCTGAAGACGAGCTCGCACCAGAGGACTTCTCCTGAGCATTGGCCGTATGTAGTCATTTATTTCTATTTCCAGTTGATTATTTCCTGTCCATTTGCATCTGTTGTACCAGACATATTCTCGGATTGTTTCCCGAGATATTTATTGAGATTTGCTTATTTATTCTATTGCATAATTCTGGCAGTTACTCTGTGTTTATCTGTTGTGGATGAGATTAGATTAGTCTGTGACCTGTAACAATTGCTCTATTTCCTGTTAGACTACAGCTTAAGCATGTCCTGATGGATCCATTAAATTGGGTTGTCCATCGGTGCGTGATGCTGGCCATTGCCACGTGTCCAGTCCCTCGACATTTTGGGACTGGGGCGTGACAATTTTATGTCGATCTTGTGAATAAAAAAATTATTTCATAAAATACATTAAATCAATTATTATTCTTAGAGCATCATTAATAGTTGGGACTCTCCAATGCAATCTGAGACACAATTTTAAATAAATGTAAATGTAGAATGTGTTGGGTATGTATGAGAATTATATGAAAAGATAAAGTGAGATCCGGTCCAAAAGATTGTGTGGTAAAAAATTGATGTGGAAAAAAAAAATGTAAAATTTAAAATCTAGAAAGTTAAGCTCCAAATTGGAACTTACTATTCTCAAAATGGGTTCCTACAATCTAAAATCTAAAAATTGGGAGACCCAACCTATACCTCCCATGGGTGGGATGTGACTCAAAATCTAGAAATTAGAACTATGAATGAGACTTACTATTCTATAAAATGAGCTCCTACATTTTAAATCTAGAATATAGAATGTGGGATGAACCTTACTAATGATGCTCTTAGGGGTTGGTTCCACGAATTACGACAAAATAGACAATATTGAAAAGTACATATTGCGGTGAAGTAGACTGAAGTGGAAATTCTTTCGTTTTAGTGCTTTAAAAAATTGGAGGTTAGTAATAAAAAATTAATAAAATTTGTATTTGAATAATTGTTGAAGCGGGTTGAAAAGTGTAATTTTTTATAATTCTTGTGATTTGAAAAGCTTTAAAGTAGAAAGTGGTCCTCCAAACAAACGCACGAAGTGAAAATGTTTTTCACTCCCGCGCTTCACTTCGGAATGTCAAGATGAAATTTCGTAGCAGAAAAGATTTATTGTTCATGTCAACTCACAATAAATTTTGTCTACAAATCCTTTAACCAAACACATGAAGTAGTTCTAAATTTAAATTTTGACCACTTTCATACTCTAAATTTACGAACCAAACAGTCCCTTAGCAGTATGCTGCAAATTAAATGATTTTACTAGCACATATATGTCGTAGATTTGTGATGTTATAAGTATAATTTTAGGATACTAGAGATTTTGATGCCATTCAGGTGTTCACATTCTTTAATTAAGCGTGGCCTAGGCAATTAGTCGCCCATGGTTGTAGACATATGAACTGCATCTTTGGTGCATGAAGAAGAGTAGGAGCAGCTCCATTTTCTCGATGATTAATTATGACATATTCCTGTACTCAATTCCCTCTGAGACATTCGTGTGTTCTTCGTTTACACGGACAACTTCATCATCACCACGGCCGTCCTCAAACAGGCTATTGTCGGCCACAAACGGATATTGTCGACACCGGTGCCTATCAGCCGCGTGCACGTGACGAGGATTTCCTACAGGACTGGTCGTCTCGACCGCTCGCGTTTACCGTTCTCGCACGAGACGAGTGGTGTCCTCGGATCCGTCGTCTTATTTGTCCCTTGAGCTCAGAGTGTGCCAGTCATCAGTACTCAGACATTTGTGCATATCTCGTTCAACCGAGTAGAGGACCTCGATTCAGCTGATCGTACGTCCACATGTCGCTGATATTGATAGACTTTGGATGCCAGAAACAAAGTCAATTTGAAGCGAGGAGTAACTTTGACTGGTTCCACCATAGAATCATCAATATCCTTCAGGAATGTGCCTAACTCCAAGAAATTTCATTAAGTAATGTAATCTCAGTAGTCAGAACCTCAATTCTTGTAAAAAGAATATAGGGGTCGCACTATTAATCAATCTGACTTACAATTTTAGTAGCCGAATCGACTTAGTCGGTTATGTAAATTATACTAACCGATATATCCTTAATAAGTGAACAAATTCGATTAAGCGATCGGTTAATTTGATTAAAACAGCTTAGGTTGTTTAGCTTAATGGATCAACCGTAGCCAAGTTGGTTTCCATACAAATAGAACTACTTCCCTTGTCATGTGTGACATTGCTTCTTAGAATTAAATCTAGAGTTTCTATAAATCAACAAGCAAACTACACTTGGGTCCTCTTAACCTCCCAATATATTCGTGGGATGGGTTATTGATTTAGTTTCTGATATTAAATCTACTTCAAGGTCTTGTACTGTTCAAACTAAGAGCTGATTTAATCATCATATATATAAACCTCTAATGGGAATTTCCCAAAAGCTGGTAACACCTTAACATGACTATTACAATCATCATATATTAAGACCAAGAATTCCCAGATCCATTTGCACAATTACGTAAGAACCATCTCCTCACAGTTGTAAACATGAGAAGAAAATAATGTAAATTCCAACTCTGAATCGAAGGCATCAGGAGATCTCTTTGATATCATTAACATAACAAAAAAAGAAGAATGAAATGATGCGTATCTTTTACATTTGTAACGAAGCCTTCCCAACTCTTGAAAGAAGTGACTTTTGAATCAAACAGAGCAAAGCCAATGTGTCGTGTCGTATCGTGTCGTGCCGTGGTACAAGTTAAAAATCTGGCTTTCACAACAAAAGCATCAAAACCCTGAACCATAGAAGCGGAGTTCGTTGATCCTCGATCGGAAGACTTGGGTTACTCAGTAGTCGGGTCTGGAGCCGGAGCCGGAGCCGGAGCCAATGACGGATCGACTGCGAAGATTGCTTTAGGGAGCAGAACACGGTCAACCTCGTAAACTATATATATATATATATATATATATATTCAATTACATACATATATATATATATATATATATATATATATATATATATATATATATATATATATATATATATATATTGTTTTTTTATTTTTTTTTGTAAACAGTAATTGAATATAAATTAATGGTAATTGAATATATATATATATATGGCTGATCCGAATCCAGACCGGTTCGATCTGGTCCTACCCTGACCGGGTCATGAGTTCGGACTGGATCGGATTATTTGTTGACCGGATCGGACCGACCAGACCCGCCGCTCTCTGCGGGTTGAGTTCGGCCCGGACCCGGTCAAATCCGGTCGATTCGGATCACGGGCCGGTCCGGACCGACTCAATACACACCTTGACCCTATGCGCACGACAGAAACTGACAGCAGTTATATCTGCCAGTTTCAGCTCCCCATCCCTTTTTACCAAACACTGGATAACCAGTTCTCCCCATCCAATTTCTAAGTTTTACAAAATTCATCCCCGCTTCCGCTCCCTAAAATGAAAACCAAACTAGCCATTGACATGTAAAGTAGAACACTACAATTTCCCAGTTTCCACCAAAATGTAAAGCCACAAGATCCCTTTATTAGCACTAAACAGGATTTGTCGATAAATTTTCTGACCGACAAAATACAGTAGCAAAATCAAGATGCAAAACCTGAACAAAATCTTTTCAAGTGTAACAACCATACTTGTGCACTTTTATCACCTTCATACTCCAAAATTATCTAAGCAAAAGGACCCACATCTTGCAAATGTACTAGCACCAAATTAACGAATTCAAGCTATGGATACCTAAAGTAAAACATAAAAAAGGACACAAGCAACAGATATTGTTGTGTGATTCAAAAGGATAAATAGACAAACCATAAACATATTGTTAGTCCCTAGACAGATCAAAAGATAATAGAACTCGGACTATAGTAGAGCTACTAGCGAGATCTGAATATTCGTTCTCTACTGAAATCCAAGTTGTCGTCGAGATCAGAGATTCACACAAAAGTTCCTCATCTGATATATCTCGATTCCAACGAACCAAGAACCAAGAACATGTTACAAACAAACTTCGAGAAAAATAAAGATTACAATAAGCCACAAGAAAAACGTTCTTCTCTTTACGTTCGCAGACGCTACAATGAGAAAGAAAGAAGCAAATAAAAGTGCTCAAAAAAAGCTCCTTGTGGGGGTAGTCAAAACCACTGTTGCTCAAAGCAAGATTCGCCGTACAGACGATCTGTCCCCAGGAACCCGCAAGTTCACAAATTAACTTCTGGAACGCTCTTGTCACCATCGAAAACGCTCGAAAACGCCATGTGGGAGGGGGACACTCTGGGCCGCATATTGTAAACCCCCTGATTTTTTCAAGATTTTTAAAACCGAATGTTCCGAAATTTTCTGGAATTTTTCGAAAATTTTTGCTAATTAAAATCAAGGTATTTTTGGCATTAAGTAAAATTAAATAATTTTAAAATATATTAAAATATTATGAAAATAATAATTTTGGGTGTAAAATAAAAAACTGGACTTAGGGTAATTTTTTTGGAATTTATTGGGCACCGGACCTATTTTTAAACACCTCAAAACTGTTTTTATTATCCTAAAACTATTATTTATTTATTATTGATTTATTTATTTATTTATTTAATTATTAAACCCAAGCCCAGAGCCCAGCCCAATCGGCCCAGCCCAAGGCTCCCTAGCTATCGGGTCGGGTCGGGACGGGTCCGCCCGACCGAACCCGACCCGCACCCGCCCGCGAGCCCCTCTCGCCGGACCCGGTCGAACCCCCGCGTCTCCCGCCGGATCCGCCGGCCGCTCCGCCCGCTCCGCTCCACCCGGCCACGCCTCCCCTCGCCTCCGCCTTCCCTGCCACGACGCCCGCCCCGCTCGGCCCCCTCTCCTCTCCTCCTCCCCTATAAAGGAGCCCTAACCCCTCTCTTCTCCGGCCAATTTCCTCCCCCGCCACCACCGTGAACCACCACCGGCTCCGCCACCGGCCACCGCCCTCCTCGCCTCGCCGCCATCCCCGCCCGCCTCAGCCGAGCCCAGCTCCTTCCTCCCCACGCCAGTGCCGCACGGCTCACCCGAGCCCTAGCAGCAGCTCCTTCCTCCCGCGCGTCGCCGCCGTGCTCCGCCTCCGGCCGCCTCCCGCGCGTCGCCGCCGCCTCCGCCAACGCCGCCCCCAGCTGCCCTCGACCGCTTCCGGCCTCCCCTCGCCGTCCTCCGGCAGCAACCACCCCTGAACCCTAACCCTAGGTCTCTGTGTATCGGACACGTGTTGGACACGTGTCGGACACGGTGAATTCTCAGTTTTTCAGACCCTGTTCAGGTACGCGTATCTCCCTGCTCGTTTACCCGTTTTCATTTTCGTCTTTTGCATCGCGAACCCTGCGTGACCCTCTCGGTGCCCGTGCAACCCGCTCGGGGCATCGCGTCCTGTGGCGATCGCGAACCGCGATCCAAAAACAGGAAAAATAATACCCTGATTCACCCCGGAACTGAGTACGCCCCGCCAAACGGGACGACTTGGTTGCGTGCGGTCTTCACCGATATGTGCGCGCCGTTGATACGGACGTGTGAGATTTCGCAGAAGTCGATTCGGTAGTGCGTACACACCGGAATCAACGCGTATCCGCGGACACCGTCCTGTATCCGTCAATTCTGGAACGCGTCCTAACTTTATGTACACACGTCGGATCGAAACGAAACTTGTGCCATCGGACTCGTAGCGATACGCTGGTCCTGTGACCCAAGTTTGGTTCGATTCTAAGAACGTTGACGAAATTGTGTGTCGTGGGCCCCACAAGCTTCACTCGACGGGCGATTTTGTGATCGGCTCATCGGAATCCAATTCTGGAAGTTCCGTTGGGTTCGTATCATCGTTCCTGACCTGTTGACACTAAGTTTGGTGAATTTGGAGACCTTTGTTCCTGACACATTTTTCGGTGCAAAGCGGGCCCACATACGGACCCCGTTTTGACCCGAAATTGTCATTTTTGCCCTTGTCTCCAAATTGGACTCAAGGACAGGCGTTTCTAGCTATTTGATATTTTCTGGATATGATGGTAATATTTGTTTCAGCATCCGGAGATGTTTCTGGAGATTGCACAAATACCAGAGCTACAGTTGGAGCCAGAACCACAAGCAAATGTACCTTGCCAGAACTTGCAGTCCTTGTTACTTATTTCCTTGGCTTATATATACATATATTGTGGTTCATGCTTGACCTAGGACCGTGTGACTTTACTTAGCGTCCGACTCATAGTCGGGTGCCAACGCCGTACGCGGCATTGTGTATTGTCATATAGACATGGATACCGAGACCCTATATTTCTCGTACTTGTCTTATCAAGTACATCATAACCCAGGACACCTGACACTATTCATGAGACAGAGTCTTCCTGAGATATTCATGGTGATTCTGTATAGGATACATGTTTCATGACATATTCTTTACATATATGCTTAGAGCTTATTATGACTTGCTGCATTAGACTTGATCCTGCGTGGCATGGACATGAGACGTTGTGGACATGAGACGTATGATTACATTGGGTGGGGAGAGACACACAGGATACAGGTTGATTTTATATTATGCCGGCGTCTTAGTCTCACTACGAGCTAGACAACCACATGATATCACTGCTACCGGCTCCCCGACACAGAGCTTGTAGTGGTTTCAGCCTGAGTTCTTGTGCTGCTCTCATATTGCATATCACTTAGCTGGTTATTTAGTGTTTCTCTATTGTTCTATCTATTGCTGGAGAGACACACATGCTACAGGTTGACTATATTATGCCGGCGTCTTAGTCTCACTACGAGCTAGACAACTACATGATATCGCTGCTACCGGCTCCTCTACACAGAGCTTGTAGTAGTCTCAGCCTGAGTATTGGTGATGTTCTCACCTGCATTTCACATAGAGGTTACATAATTACCCTGTTTATTCATTGACTATTTCACTGCATTTAGATGGTTATATAGTCTACCTTATTGTTTCATTTATTTTCTGCACTGCATTATTATGGCTTGAGCTTTCTTGTACCTTGCTATGTCCCCTGAGGACCTGGATCCGGATTATGTCTCCAGGTATAGGCGAAAAGATCCATCCAGAGATACACCGTACAGGAGCACTTCCAGGAGCTGTACCAGAACCTGAGGACGAGATCGTACCAGAGGACTTCTCCTGAGCATTGGCTGTTTATAGTCGGTTATTTCTGTTTCTATTTTCAGTTCCTTTATTTCGTGTCTATTGCATTGATGTATCAGACTTGTTCTCGGATTGTTCACAGAGACACTTTTATTGAGATTGTTAGTTTATTCTATTTGCATTATTCTGGCATTTAATCTGTGATTATCTGTTGTGGATGAGATTAGTATAGACTGTGACTTATAACATTTGGTCTATTTACTGTTAGACTACAGCTTAAGCATGCCCTGAAGGATCCATTAAATTGGGTTGTCCATCGGTGCGTGCTGCTGGCCATTGCCACGTGTCCAGTCCCTCGGCATTTTGAGACTGGAGCGTGACATAGTTTTTTTGGTGGCCCATGCAGGTCTACGACTAAATTGTTCGGTTTCAACTTAGGGACCGAACAGGCCTGCAATAAGATAGGATAAGTTTTTAGGATCTCATCCACTTGCTTGAAACGTTCTTGATATCCATATCGAATTCGAATTAATTTCTTGACTTGCATCCTGCCTTGATTCCTGTGCGCCTCTTATTGTTTATTTTGGTTGCAGGGTTATGGATTCACGAGCAAACGACGAGACTCCCATAACATCACCACGAGATGCTGTGGTAACCAACGAAGATGAAGTAACACTAGTGGATGGAGGACAATCAGCTCAACAACATGCCTCGAGAATCCAGCAAGATGACATTCCACCATCGACGCCATTTACTCCACCAATGCCCGTAATTCCACCAGGGCAGGCCATGGACGGACATCAGATGTTTCAAATGATCTATGCAATAACGCAAGCTCAACAAGAGGCTTTCAGTCGCAGCCTAGTAACCGCACTAGAGCAGGCAGATCTACCAGCACGACGGCCAATGATGGGCTCTATCACCGATTTCCGGCAGCTAAAGCCCCGTACCTTCTCAGGCAAGGAGGAGCCCACTGAAGTTCATGAGTGGCTCACCAACACTCAACATCAATTAGAAGCAGCCGAGCTTCCAAAAGAACGTTGGATGACTGCCGTCAGAATGCAGTTGACGGACAATGCACACCACTGGTGGTTATCTGAGGAGACACGGCTCGGACCAGATCGAGTCACTTGGGAAGAGTTCTCTAGACTCTTTCAGGAGATGTACATTCCAGCTATCGCTCGATCAGAACTTCGGGACAAGTTCAATCACCTCACTCAGGATGCTAAGACGGTGGAAGAGTACAACGCTGAGCTCATTCGTCTAAGTCATTTTGTCCCAACATTGATCCCGACGGAAGAAGAGAAGGCCGAGAAGTTCTTCGACGGACTAAACATTGAGCTACAGAAACTAATTGGATCCGTTGCACCTACTTCATACTCGGACATCCTTGCTGCAGCGCGACGCATGGAGCGCGTCATCAGGAGAGAGATCAGTCTGAAACGGCCATCCACATCAGCACCAGCCGGAGCACCACAAGAAGAAGTTGCAAAAAGACCTCACATACACCAGCCACCGGAAGCATCTCCACAGGCAATACCTGTCTGTCCATATTGTCGCAAGAGAGGCCATACTGAGAACAAGTGCAGACGAAAAATAAGATTATGTTTAGCTTGCGGATCCAGTCAACATTTAGTGAAGCAATGTCCTGAGCGTCGAGACGGAGCACCAATGGTTAACCAGCAAGCGTTACCAATACCGAGGCCAGCCTATACAGCATTGGGAGCACCGCAAACGGAAGTTCAAGAAGTCCTACCACCAGCTCCAGGAGGATATCAGCCGAGGCTACCCTTGATACCCCAAGCACTACTCTTCCAGCAGGCTCAGCAGCAGAAGAATCGACTGCAAGGACGCGAACATGCTTTCGCGATGACCGTGGAGAACGCGCAGACTCGTGGAGTAGCTAATGCGCGTAAGTGATTCGTAGTTATCCGTTTCTAGTCTTGTGTTAGCTCGTGCCTATTGGTTCGTGACCTCAGCCCCAACCTAGTAATTTGAAAACTTGTTAATAATAACCTGATTTTTTCTAAAAGTTGTAGTTCTCTTGCTTTAACTAGATTCCTTTACTCTGGAAAGTACATAACTTTCATTCTTAGGGAAACAATATTTTCCTAAGTATCTTGTGACGTATTTCGAACAATGCTTGCGACCGCGTCATCTCTGTTGACCGGTTATTCTTTGATTGCGAGGACGCAATTCTCTTAAGGGGGGTAGATTGTAAACCCCCTGATTTTTTCAAGATTTTTAAAACCGAATATTCCGAAATTTTCTGGGATTTTTGGGAAATTTTTGCTAATTAAAATTAAGGTATTTTTGGCATTAAGTAAAATTAAATGATTTTAAAATATATTAAAATATTATGAAAATAATATTTTTGGGTGTAAAATAAAAAGCTGGACTTAGGATAATTTTTCTGGAATTTATTGGGCCCCGAACCTATTTTTAAACACCTCAAAACTGTTTTTATTATCCTAAAAATATTATTTATTTATTATTGATTGATTTATTTATTTATTTATTTAATTATTAAACCCAAACCCAGAGCCCAGCCCATCGGCCCAGTCCAATCGGCCCAGCCCAACCGTCCCAGCCCACCGGCCCAGCCCAAGGCTCCCAAGCTATCGGGTCGGGTCGGGTCTGCCCGACCGAACCCGACCCGCACCCGCCCGCGAGCCCCTCTCCCCTGACCCGGTCGAACCCCCGCGTCTCCCGCCGGATCCGCCGGCCGCTCCGGCCGCTCCGCTCCACCCGGCCACGCCTCCCCTCGCCTCCGCCTTCCCCGCCACGACGCCCGCCCCGCTCGGCCCCCTCTCCTCTCCTCCTCCCCTATAAAGGAGCCCTAACCCCTCTCTTCTCCGGCCAATTTCCTCCCCCGCCACCATCGCGAACCACCACCGGCTCCGCCTCCGGCCACCACCCTCCTCGCCTCGCCGCCATCCCCGCCCGCCTCAGCCGAACCCAGCTCCTTCCTCCCCGCGCCAGCGCCGCACGGCTCACCCGAGCCCTAGCAGCAGCTTCTTCCTCCCGCGCGTCGCCGCCGTGCTCCTCCTCCGGCGGCCTCCCGCGCGTCGCCGTCGCCTCCGCCAGCGCCGCCCCCAGCTGCCCTCGACCGCCTCCGGCCTCCCCTCGCCGTCCTCCGGCAGCAACCACCCCTGAACCCTAACCCTAGGTCTCTGTGTATCGGACACGTGTTGGACACGTGTCGGACACGGTGAATTCTCAGTTTCCCAGACTCTGTTCAGGTATGCGTATCTCCCTGATCGTTTATCCGTTTTTATTTCTGTCTTTTGCGTCGCGAACCCTGCGTGACCCTCTCAGTGCCCGTGCAACCCGCTCGGGGCATCGCGTCCTGTGGCGATCGCGAACCGCGATCCAAAAACAGGAAAAACAACACCCTGATTCACCCCGAAACTGAGTACGCCCCGCCAAACGGGATGACTTGGTCGCGTGCGGTCTTCACCGATACGTGCGCGCCGTCGATACGAACGTGTGGAATTTTGCAGAAGTCGATTCGGGTGTGCGTGCACACCGGAATTAACGCGTATCCGCGGACACCGTCCCGTATCCGTCAGTTCTGGAACGCATCCTAACTTTGTGTACACACGTCGGATCGAAACTTGCACCATCGGACTCGTAGCGATACGCTGGTCCTGTGACCCAAGTTTGGTTCGATTCTGAGAACGTTAACGAAATCGCGTGTCGTGGGCCCCACAGGCTTCACTCGACGGGCGATTTTGTGATCGGCTCATCGGAATCCAATTCTGGAAGTTCCGTTGGGTTCGTATCATCGTTCCTGACCTGTTGACACTAAGTTTGGCGAATTTGGAGACCTTTGTCCCTGACACATTTTTCGGTGCAAAGCGGGCCCACATACGGACCCCGTTTTGACCCAAAATTATCATTTTTGCCCTTGTCTCCAAATTGGACTCAAGGACAGGCGTTTCTAGCTATTTGATATTTTCTGGATCTGATGATAATATTTGTTTCAGCATCCAGAGACGTTCCTGGAGATTGCACAAATACCAGAGCTACAGTTGGAGCCAGAACCACAGGCAAGTGTACCTTGCCAGAACTTGCAGTCCTTGTTACTTATTTCCTTGGCTTATATATACATATATTGTGGTTCATGCTTGACCTAGGACCGTGTGACTTTACTTAGCGTCCGACTCATAGTCGGGTGCCAACGCCGTACGCGGCATTGTGTATTATCATATAGACATGGATACCGAGACCCTATATTTCTCGTACTTGTCTTATCAAGTACATCATAACCCAGGACACCTGACACTATTCATGAGACAGAGTCTTCCTGAGATATTCATGGTGATTCTGTATAGGATACAGGTTTCATGACATATTCTTTACATATATGCTTAGAGCTTATTATGACTTGCTGCATTAGACTTGATCATGCGTGGCATGGACATGAGACGTTGTGGACATGAGATGTATGATTACATTGGGTGGGGAGAGACACACAGGCTACAGGTTAATTTTATATTATGCCGGCGTCTTAGTCTCACTACGAGCTAGACAACCACATGATATCACTGCTACCGGCTCCCCAACACAGAGCTTGTAGTGGTTTCAGCCTGAGTTCTTGTGCTGCTCTCATATTGCATATCACTTAGCTGGTTATTTAGTGTTTCCCTATTGTTCCATCTATTGCTGGAGAGACACACATGCTACAGGTTGACTATATTATGTCGGCGTCTTACTCTCACTACGAGCTAGACAATTACATGATATCGCTGCTACCGGCTCCTCTACACAGAGCTTGTAGTAGTCTCAGCCTGAGTACTGGTGATGTTCTCACCTGCATTTCACATAGATGGTTACATAATTACATATTCACCGAGACACTTTTATTGAGATTGTTAGTTTATTCTATCTGTATTATTCTGGCATTTAATCTGTGATTATCTGTTGTGGATGAGATTAGTATAGACTGTGACTTGTAACATTTGGTCTATTTACTGTTAGACTACAGCTTAAGCATACCCTGAAGGATCCATTAAATTGGGTTGTCCATCGGTGCGTGCTGCTGGCCATTGCCACATGTCCAGTCCCTCGACATTTTGGGACTGGGGCGTGACACATATGATCTGGTGTTCTCGAATTTTTATTTGTTTTCTCTCTCCTCAAATGAAAGAGGAGGTCCTCTATATAAAGAGGATTTCAGTACATATGCGGCCTGAAGAAACACCATGCTGCATATGCGCTGACAAACCAAATCTCCCAAAACTATGTGTCAATGCCGCAGGCGCCGCCCGCGTCGCATGTGTCACCTCCGCCGCCGGTCACGCTATACTACACGAGGCAGACAGAGCCGCCAAATGCCGAAAAGCAGTCGCATTATCCCTATGGCTCAGAAAACCATGCGCCGCCTAAAGCGGACCTTGTTCCTTCCTGTCACGTCCCAGTCCCAAAATACCAAGGGACTAGACACGTGGCACGGCCAGCAGCACGCACCGATGGACAAATCTAATTTAATGGATCCATCGGGGCATACTTAAGCTGTAATATAGATCTACAACAACAAGTCTAAACTAATCTCATCCACACACAAAATAATAAAAACAACAGCAAATAAGGAAAGTACATCAATGTCCAGTCACAGCAGAGTATGTCGGGGAACAACCCGATAAAAGTCTAAACACTGGTTCATCAGACCAGAACAAAGGAGTCCCAAAATAAAGTATCTGATGAGTACAAATAACATAAACTCAAGAAAAGTCTTCAGCCATCACCTCTGCTTCTAAGTTTGGTTCAGCTTCAGCAACAGCTTCTGGTACAGCTTCAGCTCCTGTCCCGTAAACCTTAGGATAATGCTCTTCTGCTAAACCTGGGGACATCATCCGGATCCAGGTCCTGAGGGGACATAGCAAGGTACAGATAATATAAGCCAAATAAATGCAGTGAAATAGTAAATAGCATAAGCAGGGTATCTACATAACCATCTATGTGAAAATGCAACTGAGAGCATCACTAGTACTCAGGCTGAGACTGCTACAAGCTCTGTGTCGGGGAGCCGGTAGCAGTAATAACAAGTAATGGGTCTAGCTCTGCTCGAGAGTCTACAACCTCCCAATAGTAGTAGATATATATAGAACAGCCTGTAGCCTGTGTGTCTCTCCCCACCCAATGTAACCACACGTCTCATGTCAATAACGTCTCATGTCCATGTCACGTGAGATCATAGCTAATGCAACAAGTCATAATCTCTAGGAATATAATATCTATGTCCATCATGTATCCTACACAGAATCACCATGAATATCTCAAGAAGATTCTGTCATATGTTTGGTGTCAAGTGTCCTAGGTTATTGTACTTGATACAACAAGTACTAGAATGTAAAGGGTCTCGAATGTCCATCTCTAAATGACATATCCAACTCCGCGTACGGGGTTGGCACCCGACTATAATCGAACGCTTAGTAGGTCATACGGCCCTAGGTTTAAGCATAATGAATAATATAAATAAGCAAGGAAATAATTATCAAAACTACATAATTTGGCAAGGTACACTTGCTTGGGATTGGAATACCAGTAGCGATCCCTGTATCCGTGGGTTCAGTAAACACTCCTCCAAAAGCTGAAATGAATATTACCAACAGTCTCAAAACATAAGAAATAGCTAGAAACGCCTGTCCTTAAGTCCAGTTTGGACACAAGGACAAAAACGACATTTCTGGGCCAAAGCGGGGTCCATATGTGGGCCGCTTTGCACCGAAAAATGCGTCAGGGTCAAAGGTCTCCAAATCAGTCCAACTTAGTGTCAACAAGTCAGGAACGATGATACGAACCCAACGGAACTTCCAGAATTGGATTCCGATGAGCCGTTCTCAAAATCGCCCGTCAAGCGGAGCCTGTGGGGCCCACGACACGCGATTTTTCCAACATTCTCAGAATCGAACCAAACTTGACTCACAAGACCAGCGTATTGCTACGAGTCCGATGGCGCAAGTTTCGTCTCGATCCGACGTGTATTCACTAAGTTACAGCAAATTACAGAAAAGTCGGATACGGGGCTTTGTCCGCGGATACGCACTGATTCCGGTGTGCACGCACGTCCGAATCAGCTTCTGCGAAATCCCGCACGTCCGTATCAACGACGCGCACGTATCGGTGAAGACCGCACGTGACCAAGTCGTCCCGTTTGGCGGGGCGTACTCGGTTCCGGGGTGAAACAGGGCGTTGGTTTTCCTGTTTTTGGATCGCGGTTCGCGATCACCACAGGACGCGATGCCCCGAGCGGGTTGCACGGGCACCAAGGGGGTCATACAGGCTACGCGACACAACAAACGGAATTGAAAACAGAGCTACGAGTCGGAAGTTATGGGTACCTGAACAGGGCTAAAAATCCAATTTCACCCGTGTCCAAAACGTGTATTCTGAATCCTGGACTCTGTGTCCAAACCGTGTCCGGGTTCTGGAATGCCGCTATGTCCGAGTCAGCCGTGTCCGGGCTAGGGCAGAGTGTCACGACCCAATTCCGTAGAATCAATTGAGGTGTCCCCCGAATCGTGACCGCCGTGCGGGCCTGGAGTTGCGCCCGCACAAGGCTTTAATGATTTGCATAGCAAGCACATATTCAGAGTACGCAGATAAATTAAAACACAAATTTATAATATGGAAAAGTTCTCTTTATTGATAATGAACATCTATTATAAACTCTTGAACGAGTTAGCTAATATGCCGAGCGGCTTACAAAAGAGATGACTCAAAATGAGATAGCAGTCCTGTACATTACATCCCTTTATAAACTCAAAACGATAAGGACCTCCAGGCTGGAGGATAGCTTTGCCACGGAGCTGCATTTGTGTATGAAGAGTTGCAGTTTTGGACTTCAGAAGGCTTCAGGGGCGCGGTGAAGATGCGCCAACAGCTGGACTGGATCGGGAAGACGACTTCGGCTCCTCGCTCGGTTCGCCTTGGTGCGGAGAACCTGTTTCAACGAGGGTCAGCATATCGAAACATGCTGGTGAAGGCGAGCTAGCCGAACTATACCAATCAACACGTTGTTTAGTGAAGCATGCATATTTGTGGGTTTCTATCTTGCCTTAGTTCATTTACAAGTAAGCAGCATATAGAATTTACTGAAATGAACGTGCCACCGTTCGGTGGATTTTACCTGCCGACTGAATTACCTGCACAATACTTACCATGCCTTCCCTGAAACGAAGACACAAGTTAGTATGCAACAGGTTTAAATATACACGTTAGGATCACTGGCTAGGAGCCATAATGGACCGTTTAGTCTTTGAACGAAGATGGTGTGCAACGAAGCACGTGAGGCGCTGCACGCCATCCCGTTCGCACGTGAGACTATCGTGAAGTTCCGCCCGGACCGGATAGGTGCCAGTGCCCCAGCGACCGTCCGCGGAACCCGTTACCTTGTGCACAAGTTGTCCGTGATCAATCGTTCGTGGCACGTTAACGTTGATGCAGTTGAGGCACGTGAACAAGATAAGCAACATTGCATGATTCGTTTATATTGCAACTACGTTATATTCATGCATCAGGATATACGTTTAAACTTGTATCTATGCATTTGATGAACATTACGAACGAACAAGCATGCAAAGATATAACCGTTCACAAGTTTATTGACAAGCATAATGAACCCAGTCTATTCTCTTTTATCTTGGTTT
The DNA here is from genome assembly GCA_036927795.1 of Iris macrosiphon. NCBI lineage: Eukaryota > Viridiplantae > Streptophyta > Magnoliopsida > Asparagales > Iridaceae > Iris > Iris macrosiphon. Next base: position 10,713,805 of record JAYESA010000020.1, on the reverse strand, counting down.
CTTTTATTATTACTTGGTATCGTTTGATCGGGGCAAAGGAGTGAAGCTTGGAAGTAGGGCTAGCTAATCGGGTTGGTAGCCACTCACTTAGATTTTGGAAAGAAGAAGGAAAGAGGCGCTTCACGACTCCGCTCGCAAGCCGTCTACTGCTCGTTCACCTGCTGTAAACCCCCTCGACCAGATTTCAGTATTTACAGGATTATTTTAACAATTTAGGATTTATGACAATATTTTAAATTATTTTGCCTACATATCCTGTTGACATGTGCACCTGTCCATCACCTAATTATTTGGAGCTTTACCTTGACTGTTATCCCCGAACGAAGTTCACATACCTGTCATAGACATGTCAGACTATTTTTCTGAATTTTGTGCAACTCACAGATGTGCTAAAATGAGCCTCGTTTGAGACGCACAAATATCGTTACAATCGTCCGTATTTAATTCCTATTTAATTTTCTGCTCTTTACCCCTCTCTGTACCCCTAGAGATTTGAGGCCCAACATGCACCTGTTTCGCCCAAACAAAAATACGTTAATTTTCTACACTGAGTATACTACATTTAGTGTATTGACACCGTAGAAAAATTATGACCCTATCTGCCTCTAAATAATTAGAGAACATCGTGTGCAGTATTTATTAATTAATAAATATGATGACTCGTATCACCCAGAAATCATGCCCAGTCCCTGCCCAGACTCACCCCCATTCCCCCGGGACCCTCACATAGCAATTTCCCTCAATTCTGTGAATTTTAGTATTTTTCGGAATCGGGTGTTTTCCCAGACAATTTCGTAATTGCGCAATTTCCCAAAAATAGGACTATTACGCAATTTATGAAATTACAGGGACTTTTCTGCAAATTTCAGTGCGATGTGGCACCCCCTCATTGGCCGGTGAACCTGCGCCGTCCATTTGGACGCGGGACTCACCCGAAGAGATCCCGGAAATATCCCGAAAATATCCCAAAAATATACTAAAAATATCTATAGATATTTTATATATTAAATTAATATAATTTTCTATATAAGAAAATAAAAGAAAAAGAAAAAGAAAATAAAAAAATTAAAACCTAAATCTACCCCCTGCCCGCAGCCGACCGACCCCCCCCCCCCCCCCGTCGGCGGCTCCGCCGCCCCTCGCCGGAGCTCTCCGGCGGAGCTTCCCCCGCCCGCGACCTCCCCTGACCGGAGCCCCGCCGCCGGCGCCTTCCCCCGCTCGGGCCGCTCCTCCGCCGCCCCTGGCCGGCGCCTTGCCCCGCTGGCCTTCTCCTCCTCCTCCCCGCTCCCTCTCACCGCCAGCCCCTTCTCCTCCACCCTCACGACTCCGCCACCACCGCCTCCCGCCCAACTCCGGCCGGCGACGCCGCTTCCCCGCTGGCCTTCTCCTCCTCCTCCTACTTCCCTCTCGCTCCGACGCCGGCCTCCCCGTCTCCTGCTCAACACTTCTCTTCCCCGACTCCGACTCCTCACCATGAACCACCCCCCATGGCCAGAGACTCTCCAGACCGAGGCTTCCCCGTCCGGTCGGCAGCACCCTCCCCTGATCCAGCTCCTCCGTCGACGAGCAGACGACCCCGGAGCCCTCGACCTGGACGAGAGCAGCGGGATTCCACGCAGACACGGACACAGCCCTTGGACACGTGTCGGACACGAGAAACGCAAGTTTCTGGAGCCCTGTTCAGGTATATTTATCTCTCTCCTCGTAATTTCGATTTCAATTCCGTCAGTTGCGTCGTGTAGACTGTGTAACCATCTCGGTGCCCGTGCAACTCGCTCGGAGCATCGCGTCCTGTGGCGATCGCGAACCGCGATCCAAATACAGGAAAAACAACGACCCGATTCACCCCGGAACTGGGTACGCCTCGCCAAACGGGACGACTTGGTCGCACACGGTCTTTACCGAAACGTGCGCGACGTTGATACGGACGTGTAGGAATTCGGAGAAGTTGATTTGGATGTGCGTGCACACCGGAATCAACGCGTATCCGCCGACACCGCCCCGTATCCGTCAGTTCTGGAACACGCTACAACTTTGTGTACACACGTCGGATCGAGACGAAACTTGCGCCATCGGACTCGTAGCGATACGCTGGTGCTGTGAGCCAAGTTTGGTTCGATTCTGAGAACGTTGACAAAATCGCGTATCGTGGGCCCCACCGGCTCCACTTGACGGGTGATTTTGTGACCGGCTCACCGGAATCCAATTCTGGAAGTTTCGTTGGGTTCGTATCGACGTTCTGGACTTGTAGACACTAAGTTTGGCAAATTTGGAGACCTTTGATCCTGACACGTTTTTCGGTGCAAAGTGGGCCACATGTGGACCCCGCTTTGACCGGAAACTGTCATTTTTGCCCCTGTGTCCAAATTGGACTTAAGGACAGGCGTTTCTAGCTATTTGATATTTTCTGAGACTGTTAGTGATGTTTATTTCAGCATCCGGAGATATTTATTCTGAGGCCATAGTTTCTGACTTTTAGCACTTGACATCTGGACGTTATATTTTGCAGCTCTCTTGCCAGGCAAGTATACCTTGCCCTGTTGTACTGTTTAAATTTAGTTATTGTTAGTTACATGTTTATTTATTTTAGTATTATATAAATGTGCGCGTCCGAGCAGACTCGGGTGCAGTCAACGATGGCGTTGACGTTAGGGCTTGTGTCTGACCTAGTGTCTAGTAGACCCACCTAAAGTTGTGAAGTTATTGATATAACTTCCCAGGACTTGACACGTATCATTACACGTCACAGAGTGAGTACATGTAGGGACGCGTGCCTCATGCGCGACTGGCCATCAGTGTGAGCAACACGTGTAGTGGTATTTAGCTCAGTTGTTTATTTTATTGAGACTTGCATCATAGTAGGAGGTGTCCACGTCGTTTTCACGACTTGTACATCTATATTGGGCGGGAAAGACACTTAGTAGGCGTATGGGACACCCCCTCCTTGAGTCTTTTATCCTTCGATCCATGCTCCTCGGAGATGGACGATTGCAGAGTTCCCTGAGTCGGGGACATATGACACATATACTAGCCAGTCCCGACGATTGGTGAATTACGTCAGCATATGTCTAGCCACACATTCCCATGCGTACTACAAGGTCTTTAAATTGCATTCACTTAGATGGTTAGCACACCCCTTTATTTATTCAGTATTTACATTATGACATGTCATTTTTCTGTATCTTACTATGTCCCTCTGAGGACCTGGTTCCCTGTCAGGTGTGTATGTTCTTGAGTATTCACAGGAGCACAGATCCGGACAGGTTACGTATTTTTCCGAGGAGGTCTTCTCTTCGAGCCTCGGGATGTTCAGATGTTCTTTTATGGTGTGTATTCTGGTTCCTTTTATATTCCATTTCGGCAGTGGATTTGTTTCCATCCGACTGTCGTTCTTTAGCTACTTTTTTATTGAGTTTTAGTTACCTAGTTATTGGTTATTCATGTCTATGTGATTTCTGTGGATGAGATTTAGATATTACCCTGTGACTTGTGATTATTTATACCACTGGTGAACTAATGTTCATTATACAGCGTACGCACGTATATATGGTTTCCATATATTGGAGTTGCCATATATACGGGCGGCTGGCATAGTTACGTATCCTAGTCCTACGTATGTTGGGACTGGGGCGTGACACCTGCACACGAACAGCTCGATTAATACTTCTTCCTCTCTTTCCAATCTCGGAATAGAAGTGCAAGTCAATGAACGAAAACAATGAAAACCATCGAAACCGTTCAAGGAAAACAAGCAAATTCCAAAACCAACTCAAAGCACGAAAGCAACAAGCGACATCGAAAACCGAGGCAATAAAAGATAGCAGCGGAGAGGTCCCTCCTGACTCTGCCGCTAAGCCGATCCTTGGGGCGCAGTCCACTGAATATGGGAATCGATTCCGAAGAAACAAATCCATAACGAGGACGAGTTCTTAATTCAATCTATCCCGATCGAACGATACCGTTTGTGTTTCTTAGCCGCGCTCCCCGTACCGGAGGAACGGGGCGCTACACAGAGGGTCGTCGAAGCTGCACGAGACTGGGCGAAGGTCGGCTAGGCTTTGGGACGCCTCGGGGAGGCTGGACGACGCTCGGCTGAGTCGGCCGAAGGAGAATCGGCTTGGCCGGAGCTCGATCGGGTCTGACAGCGGCTTCTGGTAGTTGGGGAAGAGGGGGAAGGAGAGGGTCGAGGTTCTGGCGGGTCGGCCGGGTACTGGTGCTGGAGGGCGGCTGGGACGGAGGGTCTGCCGGAGTTCTCACCGGAGAAGAACGGAAAAGCAAAACCCTAGGCGGACGGCTAGGTATTTATAGAGGGAATAGGGAGAGGAAACGCCGGGGGTTTGGCCGGAAACTGAAGGAGAGAGGTCGCCGGGTACTAGGGAGATGAACGGAGGGGTCTGCCGGCGGCCACGGCGGCGGAAACGGCCGCCGGCAGTGGAAGAGTCGGGGCTGTCTGTATTTGGGGGTTAGGTTTCCACCGGGTCGGATCGGGCAATGGCGGGTCGGGTCTGACCCGGATCCGACCCGTTAAGGGTTTTGGTCCGGTTCAGTCAGACCGGCCGGTCCGGTCCGGTTCAAGTTTTGGGTTTGGGTTGGTTTTATTTATTTTAGTTTAATTAATTAGTTAAATTAAACAATAGTTTTTAATGCTTTAAAAATTCATCCGGGATCCAATAAATTCCCGAAAAATTATCCCATGTCCGGTTTTTAATTTTACACTAGAAAATATAATTTTCATCATATTTTAATATTATATAATATCTTTAAAAAATTTTATTTTAAAATAGATTACCTTAGTTTAAAATTACAGAAAATGCTATTTAATTCCAGAAAATTAAATTTAAAAATACTAAATTTTTCAGGTGATTACAATCTACCCCATTTAAGAAAATTGCGTCCTCGCAATTAAAGATTAAGCTACTAAAAAACAGAATTAAGGAATTTACAAAAAAAATACTTAGGTTATACCTGCATCCTCGAATAAATGGGGATATCGCTGGCGCATGATATCCTCCCTCTCCCAGGTAGATTCACCAGGTGAGTGTTGTTTCCAAGCCACACGAACCAGTTTAATTGTCTGCCCTCGCAGTGTCTTCTCACTGGTGCCTAGTATACGCACTGGTTGTTCTTCATATCTCAGGCTTGGGCCTACTGCGATATCAGAATGATCAACTACGTGACTTGGGTCAGTCACGTACCTTCTCAGCTGTGAGACATGGAATACATCATGCACTCCCTCTAAAGATGGAGGTAATGCAAGATGATAGGCCACCTCACCAATGCGCTCCAGAATATCAAAGGGCCCAATGTACCTTGGACTCAACTTGCCTCTGCTCCCAAAGTGAATGGTTCCTCGAGTAGGTGAAATCCTCAGAAATACATGTTCTCCTTCCTTGAACTCCAGGGGACGTCGGTGTATATCAGCCCAATGCTTCTGTTTCTGTCTGTCCTGAGCTGCACGAAGATGATTCTGGATTTGTTTCACCTTCTCCACTGTTTGCATCACCAACTCTGGTCCCAGGATTTGACGCTCTCCTACGTCACTCCAGCATATCGGCGATCTGCACTTCCTACCGTATAACGCCTCGAAAGATGCCATCTTGATGCTTGCCTGATAACTGTTGTTGTAGGAGAACTCCACCAAATGCAAATGATCTTCCCAAGACCTTCCAAAATTTAACATACATGATCTCAGCATATCCTCCAGGATCTGAATTGTACGTTCTGATTGACCATCTGTCTGTGGATGATCAGTGCTGAATTTGAGTCTGGTGCCAAGACTCTCTTGCATGCTTCGCCAGAAATGAGATGTGAATCTCGAGTCTCGATCTGATACAATACTAACCGGCACTCCATGCAATCTTACGATTTATCGCATATACATGTCGGCTAGTACCTCTGTGGACTGTCCAACTCTAAACGGCAAGAAATGTGCCGATTTAGTGAGTCGATCCACGATAACCCATACCGTATCTCTTCCGCTGGGGCTCCTTGGAAATCCTGTGACGAAATCCATGGTGATTGAGTACACACTCATCCTAGATCCTAGATCCTATAGCAGGCTCGCAGCAGTACAACTAAGTTGTTGTACCACTACGACATCGCACTAATTGTGAATCGAGACCTGCATGGGGCCGCCACCATAAACGTGTCACGACCCGCACCCGAAAAATCGGGCATGAGTCGTGGGTACGTCCAGCCTACGCCGCAGCATCGGCGGTAGAACGCTGTCTAGGTCAACTATCTAGATAATAATCTCACACAAAAATCGGGCATGACCTCTCCAAAAGGAGAGCAACCACACAATCAAAATATAAACATGTCAAGATCTCAACTCCAAACGGAGGAGCAAATATCATAATGATAATCGCAATATACTCAATCACGAATCTAAGCACGATAAGATAACACAGAGATCTAACAACTATAAAGTCTAACCAACAACGACTACTACAACAACCACAACATCAAATAATAATAATACAACATCCAAAAATAATATACAAACAAGGTCTCAATCCAAACCGGAGACAAATCCGGTGCTAAAAGCTAATAAAAACAACAACAAGGTCCCAGTGATCCCGGCTACCAACCCGGAAATCACCCCTAAACTAGAGGGTCCATGTCTGCACCATCGACAGGCTCAGGTCCATAGAACGTCGGACACCAATCCTCCGGATACTCTAGAAAAAATATGTCCAGTCAGGACTGGAGCAAGTACATCTCTAACAGCAGTTCCATTTAAATGATAAAAACTATAAAACAGTTATAGCAAGTAGCAAGAAGAATGAAGCAAGTATGAAACAAGAAATATATAAGTCACTGGTGCATAAAGGTAAAGATGCAGGAATATCAGAAACAAGATAGTAACTGTAAGATACAAGAATCTAAGCTAAGATCAAGTCCGTGCACATGAACGTGTAGTGAGTCCAGCATGAAAAACATGTAGTGAGTCAAGTCTAGAAACATGTAAGTGAGACAAGTCAAGAAATGCATGAGAGTCCAGACTATAAAGAATGAACTCGGTGTCTTTGAAATACTTGTTTCGACATGTAAACGGCTAGGGGTAAGTACGGCTCACCGCGCACTGGGTGAGCGGCTGCTATCATTCCAGATTAGACCAGAGGGAGTGATTCCTGATGATGCCAGATAGGAATGTTTACATGTCTACTCGAGTATTTCCCCGCCCCGACTAATACAAGTGGATCCAAGACCCGACACGCAAATCAAGATGAGTCCAGCCTGAACATGAATGATGCCTGTAGGTGATGCCAGTAGTGATTCCAGAATAGAGGCCAGAAACATGAAATGTACGTGTCGCAAGTAAATGAATCCAGAAATATCAGTCAGTGTCCCGTGTTGTGCCAGAATAATCAGATGATACTATACTAGAAGCTGAATCATAATAATCATCAAATAATGAAAACTATCAGAGAATGTACTCGCCTGACGTCCTGAGCAACTGGCGATCCGAACCGGTGTCGCAAGGATCTAATACGAAAAACAAGGTTAAACAGGGTTTCTAATAAGTTAAACAGATATAAAATAATTAAAAATAGGCTTCTAGGGTCGTTCTAGGTCAAACGGATCAAACCGGTAAAATCTGGGTCAAAAAGTCAACTATGGGTCCAAAAAGTCAACTCTGGGTCAAAACTAGGTCAAAAGTTGACTTTGGCGGTCAACCGAGTCAACTACGGTAAAATTCTAGGTCAAACCGAGGTCATTAGGCTAGAAAACTCACAAACTCGCCTCCTTGAGATACCGGGATACCCTCGGTATCCGATACCTCAACCTACGCTATATACCCCGCCTATACCCTCTAAAACCTATGCTAGCACGCGTAAATATATACACATAAGCATATAAAAATCACTCAAATACTATTCCTACGCTATTGCTCAAAAATCCCGCTCGAAACCCAATACCTTGGTTATCTTAAGGTATTGAGATACCTCGGTATCTCAAGGTATTGAGATACCGCTCTAAACTCAGCCCGACTACCCCTCTAGCTAACTTACTATGCATAAACCTATATATCTAGCTATAATCTAGGCTAAAATATAGATATCTAATACATATAGGCATATACCTATATATCTATACCCAATACCTTACCTTACCTTACCTTACCCTCAAATATATATATCTATACCTAGATATCTAACTATCTATCTAGCTATGTATATATCTATATATATAGATCTATATATCTAGCTATCCCTCTACCTATCCATCTACCTATCTAGTATCAACCTATCTAGTTATCTATCTAACTATCTAACTAGCTATTTATTTATGTATCTAACTATTAAACTATTTACCTATCCATCTAATATCTATATAGCATCTATCTATTTATCTCTAACTACCTAGGTATCTAGTTACCTATGTATCTATCTAACCATCTATGTGTTAATCTATCTATTTTTATATCTATCTATCAACCTAGCTATTCATATATCTACCTATCCATATATCTATCTATCTATCTATCTATCTATCTATTTATCTATGCATCTATCTATGTGTCTATCTATCTAACAATCTATATACCCATCTAACTATAGATCTAGTTATCTATCCATTCACCTTATCTATCCATCAAACTATTTACCTATCTATTTAATCATCTATCTATCTAATAATCTAACTACCTATATATATCTATGTATATATCTCTCCCTCTCCCTCGCATTTGCTGCTGCCCTTGCCTTAACTTGCTGCTGCTGCTACCTTAAACTGCTGTTGCTGCTGCATTTTCTACTTGCTACAGCTGCTGCTCATGCTCTTGCTGCTGCCGCGGCGCTGCCTCGCTCGAGCGAGCTGCTGCCGCGGCGCTGGAACTGCTGCTGCTGCTGCTGCTGCAGGCCGCGCTGCAGCGAGCTGCTGCCGCGGCGCTACTGCGCCCGCGCGCTCTGCTGCAGCCTGCTGCTGATGCTTCTGCTGCTGCCGCGGCGCTGCCTCGCTCGAGCGAGCTGCTGCTACTGCTGAATACTGCCGCTGCTGCGCCTATTTCTGCTGCTGCAGCTGCTGGCTCCAGTCCCAGGCACCCCCCCTCTCTCAAACACACACACACACACTCCTATATACATATACATATATACATATACATATATATACATCTATATATATATAACTAGATATCTATATATATATTCACACTCATCTACACACTCTAACACACACACTAGCACACTAATACACACACACACTCACAACACTATCAACACACACACATAAGCACACACATATATCTATACATATATAAACACACATCTATATATATATACACACATATATATATCTACACTCATATATATATATATATATAGGCACTCACTCACACACACTCACCTACACACTAGCACACACTCACACAAGCACTCACTAACACACTCACAAACACATAACCACACATATCTATATAAATAGAAATATATATATATATATATATAGGAACACACACACAAATAAATATATATATAGAGACATATATACACAAACACAACACCACCACAACGATGCACACAACGCTCACAACGCCCCACCTACGCACGCCCAACGACCCCGACACTCACCAACGCCTATAAATATATAAAATATAACTCGAAAAATCTAGCACACACTCCCCGATACTAACCCAACGCGCGCACAAGCCCGAAACGAGGAAACCAAGTCGAAATGACCGTTCGGTCATTTCGACGAACACGTGGTGCGCGGCTCGAAAAATCTCTTGAAACGCACACCAAACGAACTCAGAATCGGCCTAAAATTTACCCACGCGCTCTACACGATGTCTAGATCCTAGAAAATGTGCTCCTGCGTCGATTCTAGGCCCGTGGCGGAAACGCACACGCACTTAGAATCGGCGACAACGAAAAGCCCCAATTTCGCCCGAAACGCCCGTTTCTCCGCGACACGACTTTCCGTGTCCGAACGGAGACACGCACTCACCCTCACGACTCCCGACAATGTCTACCTAGGTCCATCTAACCTAGGGCATCACCCAAAATTGGGCCAAATTCGGATTTCATCCGAAATTGACACAAAACCTAATGTTAAAGTCTCTAAACCCAACCAAACTAGTTCCAACTTCCTCCCACGGGTAGCCTAAGGGTCTAGGAAGGTTCTAAAATATTAACTACTCTATATAAAAATAATTACAAGGGGGAAAATCAGGGTTTACCTCTTGGGAGTTGGAATCCCAAGCCAAAATCTCCAAAATGCTCCAAATCCTCCAATCCAAGCTTCCAAGCTCCCAATCCAAGCTCCAACACAAAATCTAGGCCCCACCCACCTAGGTTGGGGAAGAATGTAGGGTTAGGGTTCACAAATAAAGAAGGAATGGAAGAAAGAAGGAAGAAAATAGGAAGAGGAACTTACTTTGGAAGGAAGGAAGAAGAAAGAAGAAGTGGAGAAGAAGAAGAATGAAGAAGAAGAAGTGAAGAATGAACAAAAGGGGAGAGGGCTGCTGCGTGCGGGCTGGAAATGGGGAGAGGGGTCGGGTCTCAACATGTAATAAAGGGTTACAAAGTCCAAAATACCCAAAATGCCCTCCTAACTCTCGGTTTTGGGTTCCGGGTTCCAAAAGCACTCAAACTAGTTCCAAATCTCTCCAACTAACCTCCTAAAAATAAAATAAATATTCTAAGCCCCAAAATAATTCTCACAAGGGTGTGGACTGGGTCGGACATGGGTCCACTAGGGTCTGACATGGGTCCAGGCTAGCCAAAACCCTAAAACAATCAAAATAAAAATAATAAAAAATAATGCAATCACTAATTAAATATAAATACAATTAATTATAAATAATACACAATTAACTAAATTAAAAAAAATAAAAAAAAATACCCGGCTCTGGAAATGGGGTGGTGACAATTCTGGTATGGGAAGCGGCTGCAACATTCCTGCAGTCCTCTGATGCTCAGCTTTTACTTGTTGGCAGACTAAACATTTAGCCACAAATCTTGCAATCTCCCTCTCCATTCCATGCCACCAATAATACTGCCTTAGATCTCGATACATCTTTGTTCCTCCTGGATGAACAGAGTACATGGAGCTATGTGCTTCAGTCATTAACTCCTGCCTCAATTCTCCATTTGGAACATATAGGCGATCTCCGTACCTTAATGTTCCATCCTTATGTATGCGAAGTCCCGTCTGCATGCCTGCTTCTGTCTTCTCCTTGAGTCTTCAAAATCTAGCATCAGTAGGCAAAGCTTCTTTAATCCTTTCCACAAGCGATGACTTCACTTCTAGATTAGCCAGCAAGCCACTCTGTCTTGGTAGAATAACCTCTATCTGGAGCTCCTGTAGATCTTTCAATAGCTCGGGCTACATTGTCAAGAAATAAGCTGTAGGCTTCCTGCTGAGTGCGTCTGCTACTACATTCGTCTTCCCTGGGTGGTACTGCAGATCTATATCAAAGTCCACCATCAACTCAAGCCAGCGTCTTTGCCTCATGTTAAGCTCCTTCTGAGTATATACATACTTCAGACTTTTGTGATCAGTAAAGATTTTTACCTTCTCTCCATAAAGATAGTGCCTCCAAATCTTCAGTGCAAATATTACTGCAGCTAACTCCAGATCATGCGTTGGGTAGTTCTTCTCATGGACCTTCAACTTTCTCGATGCATAAGCAATAACTTTGCCATCTGCATCAAAACACATCCTAAGCCACTACCTGACGCATCGCTGTAAACAACAAAATCTCCCGACCCTGAAGGAAGAGTCAAGACAGGTGCTGTTGTTAGACGCCTCTTTAATTCTTCAAAAGCCTTCTGACACTCTTCTGTCCATGCAAACTCTTGATCTTTCCGTGTCAACTTCGTCATTGGCTCCGCAATTCTTGAGAAATTTTCTACGAACCTTCTGTAATATCCAGCAAGTCCTAGAAAACTCCTCACCTCAGCAACTGATGTTGGTGTAGGCCAAGTCTCAATGGCAGCAACCTTCTCTGGATCAACTGACAGTCCTTCTCCTGAGATAATATGCCCTAAGAATGGCACATTATCCATGCAAAACTCATATTTACTGAGCTTAGCATATAGCTTCTCCTGTCTCAACGTCTCTAGCACGATTCTGAGATGCTCCTCGTGCTCTTCGTGGCTTTTGGAATATACCAGAATGTCATCAATAAACACAACCACAAATTTATCCAAGTATTGATGGAAAACTCGGTTCATCAAACTCATGAAAACAGCGGGCGCATTGGTTAAACCAAACGGCATTACTAAGAATTTATAGTGTCCATACTTAGTCCTGAAGGCTGTCTTCGGGATATCTTCCTTCCTCACTCTAATCTGGTGATAACCGGATCTAAGGTCAATCTTCGAGAATACCCTAGCTCCACTCAACTGATCAAATAAGTTATCAATGCGTGGCAAGGGATACCGGTTCTTAATGGTCACAGCGTTTAACGCCCTATAATCAATACACAAGCGAATTGTTCCATCCTTCTTTGGTACAAAAAGTATGGGTGCTCCCCAAGGCGAAACACTGGGCCGGATGAAACCCTTCTCCAGAAGATCATCAACTTGGTTCTTCAATTCCACTAACTCCTTAGGTGCTAGCCGATATACCGATGAAGTGATAGGCTCTGCTCCTGGAGTTAAGTCTATCGTAAATTCTATTTTCCGATCAGGTGGTAACCCTGGAAGATCATCGGAAAATACATCCACAAACTCTGATATGACTCTTGGGTAACCTGACTCCCCTTCTACAGATAATACCCTAAGAGTTGGCTGAACACCCTGCTCTACAGCTCCCCGAAGAAACTCAAACTCTGAATGTCCAGGTGGTATAAATATGACCTTTCCAAGCCGACAATCAAGAGTCGCATGATACTGACTTAACCATCCATACCAAGTACAACATCATAGTCAGGCATAGAAAAGATCAAAAATTGGGCTCGTATCTCTCTTCCACAGACTACTACCAAACATGATCTACAGATATCACTAACAGATATAATTCCACCTCCCGTAAGAATTCTCTTAGTCTTCGGAAGGGGTGCAGTAGCTACTGTATGGGTGGCTACGAAGCTAGCAGCTATGAATGAATGCGATGCTCCAGAATCAAATAAAGCTACAGCAGGTAATGAAGCTACTAAAATAGTACCTGCTATAACTTCTCCAGCAATAGCTTCTTCCTGAACAGCCAATGCAAATGCCTGACCTCGTCCCTGAGCTGGACCCCTCTGCTGACGAGCCTGCTGGAATAGTGCTGCCTGAGGTGGCAATGGTGGTCGCTGCTGATATCCTCCTGGAGCTGGTGGTCTGACCCCTCCAACTCCTGTCTGCTGGGCTCCCACTGCTGAATAAGCTGGCCTTGGTGCAGGTAAAGCTAGTCGTGGTGCTCCCTCTCTGCGTTCAGAGCAGTCCCTGGATAGATGCTGGTTGGATCCACAAACCAGGCATAGTCCCAATTTGCGTCTGCACTCCTTTTCAATGTGGCCCAACTTGCCGCAGAAATGACAAGTAGGTAGAGTTCTTATTGCTGCTCTCTGAGGTAGATTCTTCTAGAGTCGTTTTGCAGAATCCCCCGGTGATGCCTTGGATGGTACTGAGGTAAATGGCCGCTTCAGACTTGACTTCCTCCTGGTGACGCGCTCCATGCGTCGTGCTGCGGCAAGGACATCGGTGTACGACGTAGGTACAATAGATCCGATCAACCTCTGAAGCTCGAACCTGAGTCCATCAAAGAACTTCTCCGCCTTCTCCTCTTCGGTAGGAATTAAAGAAGGGGCGAAACGACTCAGACGAATGAATTCAGCATTGTACTCCTCCACTGTCATATTGCCTTGTATGAGGCGGTTGAACTTGTCTCGGAGTTCTGACAGAGCAACAGATGGAATATACATCTCTTGGAAGAGTTTGGAGAACTCCTCCCAAGTGACTCGGTCATGCCCGAGCCTCCTCTCTTCGGCTAGCCACCAATGGTGCGCATTGTCCGTTAGTTGCATCCGGACAGCAGTCATCCATCTCTCCCACGGAAGTTCAGCTGCTTCCAACTGATGTTGTGTGTTTGTGAGCCACTCATGCACTTCAGTTGGTCCTTCCTTGCCCGAAAAGGTACGGGGCTTGAGTTGACGGAAATCAGTGATAGATCCCGTCGCTGGTCGCCTAGCTTGCGGGTTTGCCTGCTCCAATGCATTTACTAGGCTGGTTCTCAGGTACTCTGCCTCCTGATGATGCGCCTCTTGTTGAACTTGCTGTTGGGCTTGCATCATGGCGTAAAACATCTGGAACATCTGTTGTCCGTCCATTGCTTGCCCTGGTGGAAAGACAGGCATCTGCGGAGTGAACTGCGGCGGAGGTGGGATGTCGTCACGCCTGAACCTTGAGTTATGCTGCTCAGCTTGTCCACTTTGAGAGGATTGTCCTCTGTTCTCTGGTGTAACTCCATCTCCATAGGTAACCACATCGTCTTGTGGTGTACTCAAAGGAATTTTATCTCCATTTCTTGGATCCATCTTTCTGCATCCAAAAATAAACTTTATGAGAACGTTCAGTAGAATCAAAGCAGGATGCAAATCAAGTACTTTATTCGAATGCGATATAGAGTTTCAAAAATGATTCAACAAATGGATGAGATCCTATATCCTATCTTTTACAGGCTTGTTCGGTCCCTAAGTTGAAACCGAACAATTTTGTCGTAGACCTGCATGGGCCACCACAAAAACCATGTCACGTTCCAGTCCCAAAATACCAAGGGACTAGACACGTGGCACGGCCAGCAGCACGCACCGATGGACAAATCCAATTTAATGGATCCATCGGGGCATACTTAAGCTGTAATATAGATCTACAACAACAAGTCTAAACTAATCTCATCCACACATAAAATAATAAAAACAACAGCAAATAAGGAAAGTACATCAATGTCCAGTCACAGCAGAGTATGTCGGGGAACAACCCGATAAAAGTCTAAATACTGGTTCATCAGACCAGAACAAAGGAGTCCCAAAATAAAGTATCTGATGAGTACAAATAACATAAACTCAAGAAAAGTCTTCAGCCATCACCTCTGCTTCTAAGTTTGGTTCAGCTTCAGCAACAGCTTCTGGTACAGCTTCAGCTCCTGTCCCGTAAACCTCAGGATAATGCTCTTCTGCTAAACCTGGGGACATCATCCGGATCCAGGTCCTGAGGGGACATAGCAAGGTACAGATAATACAAGCCAAATAAATATAGTGAAATAGTAAATAGCATAAGCAGGGTATCTACATAATCATCTATGTGAAAATGCAACTGAGAGCATCACTAGTACTCAGGCTGAGACTGCTACAAGCTCTGTGTCGGGGAGCCGGTAGCAGTAATAACAAGTAATGGGTCTAGCTCTGCTCGAGAGTCTACAACCTCACAATAGTAGTAGATATATATAAAATAGCCTGTAGCCTGTGTGTCTCTCCCCACCCAATGTAACCACACGTCTCATGTCCATAACGTCTCATGTCCATGTCACGTGAGATCATAGCTAATGCAACAAGTCATAATCTCTAGGAATATAATATCTATGTCCATCTTGTATCCTACACAGAATCACCATGAATATCTCAGGAAGATTCTGTCATATGTTTGGTGTCAAGTATCCTAGGTTATTGTACTTGATACAACAAGTACTAGAATGTAAAGGGTCTCGAATGTCCATCTCTAAATGACGTACCCAACTCCGCGTACGGGGTTGGCACCCGACTATAATCGGACGCTTAGTAGGTCATACGGCCCTAGGTTTAAGCATAATGAATAATATAAATAAGCAAGAAAATAATTATCAAAACTACATAATTTGGCAAGGTACACTTGCCTGGGGATGGAATACCAGTAGCGATCCCTGTATCCGTGGGTTCAGCAAACACTCCTCCAAAAGCTGAAATAAATATTACCAACAGTCTCAGAACATAAGAAATAGCTAGAAACGCCTATCCTTAAGTCCAGTTTGGACACAAGGGCAAAAACGATATTTCTGGGCCAAAGCGGGGTCCATATATGGGCCGCTTTGCACCGAAAAATGCGTCAGGGTCAAAGGTCTCCAAATCAGTCCAACTTAGTGTCAACAGGTCAGGAACGATGATACGAACCCAACGAAACTTTCAGAATTGGATTCCGATGAGCCGTTCTCAAAATCGCCCGTCAAGCGAAGCCTGTGGGGCCAACGACACGCGATTTTTCCAACGTTCTCAGAATCGAACCAAACTTGACTCACAGGACCAGCGTATTGCTACGAGTCCGATGGCGTAAGTTTCGTCTCGATCCGACGTGTATTCACTAAGTTACAGCGAATTACAGAAAAGTCGGATACGGGGCTTTGTCCGCGGATACGCACTGATTCCGGTGTGCACGCACGTCCGAATCAGCTTCTGCGAAATCCCGCACGTCCGTATCAACGATGCGCACGTATCGGTGAAGACCGCACGTGACCAAGTTGTCACGACCCGCACCCGGAAGTTTGGGCACGAGTACGTGGGTACGTCCAGCCTACGCCGCAGAGTCGGCGGTAGTACGCTGTCTAGGTCAATCCATCTAAACTAGTCTAACTCATTCACAAATAACATAGGCAAGATAATAATGAGAATAGAAACTTAAGATTTGAAACTGAAATAAATGTGACAGCAATTCAAATGTTTAATACAGAAATTCCAAATGAAATCGGGGACAAACCCGATTAAATAAGATAGAAAACAGAATAAAAGATAGCTAAAACTAGCTACTCAGCAGCAGGGGTCTCCTGGGTGGGTTCTGGCTCCTCATAGGTATCATCTGTACCCTCATAAGGACCATAATAGGTAGGGGCAAGATCCTCATCATCGCCTAAATCAACAGATCCAGTCAGGAAAGGAGCAAAGTACACAGTGCACAACAATGTTAAACTAAATATTTATGACAATTAAATATTGAATATCATGTTAAGGAAATTGCATAAAAGATTGTCAATATCTCAGAGTCACAACTATAAACAGGAATATGAGAGAATAGAAGTAAATGAGCAGGAAATGAAACTACTACAATCAGCAAGAAACATAACATGACTAGAAACTATCTGTATGAAACTTGTGTTTGTTTTTAGAATACTTAGTTGGCATGTAGGGGTTTATAAGGCTAATCCGGCCGTCATAAACGGCTATTATTCACGAATAATCGAGATTCGGCTGATGGACAGTCGTGTACCAACAGCTATTATTCACGACAAGGGGAAGGGTAAACTACATGCCTTTCAGTATTCTCCCACCCGACATGATAACAAGACATGAATTCCAAATATTCAAGACATGAAATATAATATTCTAACACTACGTATAATCAGCAAGAGTACTAGTAGAGCAGGAAATTTAATTATCACAATATAAAGATTAACTTGAAGTGCAGGTACTTGCCTGTTGTTTGGATCTGTTTAATTAGGTTCTTGGGAGAAATGTTTAGAGGTGAGTCCAAAAGCTGAAACAAACATTACCATCACGCTCAGAAGATGTCAAATAGCTAGAAACGCCTGTCCTTGGGTCCAATTTGGAGACAAGGGCAAAAACGGCAGTTTCGGGTCAAAACGGGGTCCGCCGTTGGGCCCGCTTTGCACCGAAAAACGTGTCCGGGTCAAAGGTCTCCAAATTCACCAAACTTAGTGTCAACAGGTCAGGAACGCTGATACGAACCCAACGGAACTTCCAGATTTGGATTCCGATGAGCCGAACACAAAATCGCCCGTCGAGCGGGGCCTGTGGGGCCCACGACACGCGATTTCGTCAACGTTCTCAGAATCGAACCAAACTTGACCCACAGGACCAGCGTATCGCTACGAGTCCGATGGCGCAAGTTTCGTCTCGATCCGACGAGTGTACAAGAAGTTAGGGTGAATTACAGAAATTGCGGATACGGGGCGATGTCCGCGGATACGCGTTGATTCCGGTGTGCACGTACACCCGAATCAGCTTCCGCGAAGTCTCACACGTCCGTATCGACGCTGCGCACGTGTCTGTGAAGACCGCGCGCGACCAAGTCGTCCCGTTTGGCGGGGCGTACTCAGTTCCGGGGTGAAACAGGGTCTGGTTTTTCCTGTTTTTGGATCGCGGTGTGCGATCACCACAGGACGCGATGTCCCGAACAGTTTGTCCGGACACCGAGAGGGTCATACAGGCTTCGCGTAGGAATTGACGGAATCGAAAACGGAGATCAGGGTTGCAAGTTATGAATACCTGAAGGGGACCGAGAAACCAGGGTTTCCGAGTCCGAATCGTGTCCTGGACACGTGTCCAGTGCCGTGTCCACTGTGTTTGGGCTGTGTCCTGCGTCCTGCCGCCGTGTCCGGGGCTCGGGGGGCTGGCCGTCAGTCGGCGAGGTCGGGCCGGGCTCTGGCGGCTCAGGCGAGGCCGTCGACAGTGGCTAGGGCGGCGCCGAGGCTCTGGCGGCGGCTCGAGCAGTCGTCGAGCGGCGGAGGGAGGGGTCTGGAGGTCGAGGAGGAGAGAGGAGGAAGGGGGGCTCTGGACGGCGGTCTGGGAGGAAGGGTGGTGGATGGCGGGTGGCGTCGCGCGGTGCAGAGGAGGTCACGGCGGGGATCGGGGCTGCCGGAGTAGCTAGGGTTAGGGTTTGCGGGCTGGATGGAGGCGGAGGGAGAGGTTATTTATAGGGCTTCGGTGGGAGAGGGTGGCCTGGGTCGTGGCGAGGGGCTCGGAGAAGGAGGAGGACGTGGGAGGTTCTCCGGTCGGCTCTCGCGGAGGGGCGACGTGGTCGCCGGAAATCGTGGCGGCGGGTTCGCAGGGTCGTGGAGAGCGGGTGACAGGGGTGCGGGTCCGGGTCGGGCGCGGATCCGGTCAGGCCGACCCGCCCGACCCGTTAAGCATAGGGCTGGGCCGGGTTCTCTAACGGGCTCGGCCCACTGGGCCGGGCCGGGCCCAAAACTTAAAATATAATAAAAAATAATAATAATAATAAATATTAATTAATTAAATAATTAATTAATTTAGAAAATAGTTTTTAGGCTTTTAAAAATAGGTCTGAGGCCCAGAAAATCCAGAAAAATTACCCTAAGTCCAATTTTTCATTTTACACCCAAAAATATTATTTTCATGACATTTTAATATTATTTATTGTCAACTAAAAATCATTTATTAATTAAAGGCCTTGATTTTAATTACAGAAAATTCACAGAAAATTCCAGAAAATTGGGAAAAATCCAAGATTGAATAATTTGAAAATTTGGGGGTTTACACAAGTCGTCCCGTTTGGCGGGGCATACTCGGTTCCGGGGTGAAACAGGGCGTTGGTTTTCCGGTTTTTGGATCGCGGTTCGCGATCACCACAGGACGCGATGCCCCGAGCGGGTTGCACGGGCACCGAGGGGGTCATACTGGCTACGCGACACAACAAACAGAATTGAAAACAGAGCTACGAGTCGGAAGTTATGGGTACCTGAACAGGGCTAAAAATCCAATTTCACCCGTGTCCAAAACGTGTATTCTGAATCCTGGACTCTGTGTCCAAGCCGTGTCCGGGTTTTGGAATGCCGTTGTGTCCGAGTCAGCCGTGTCCGGGCTAGGGCAGAGGGTCGTCAAAGCTGCACGAGACTGGGCGAAGGTCGGCTAGGCTCTGGGACGCCTCGGGGAGGCTGGACGGCGCTCGGCTGAGTCGCCGGAGGAGAATCGGCTTGGCCGGAGCTCGATCGGGTCTGACAGCGGCTTCTGGTAGTTGGGGAAGAGGGAGAAGGAGAGGGTCGAGGTTCTGGCGGGTCGGCCGGGTACTGGTGCTGGAGGGCGGCTGGGACGGAGGGTCTGCCGGAGTTCTCACCGGAGAAGAACGGAAAAGCAAAACCCTAGGCGGACGGCTAGGTATTTATAGAGGGAATAGGGAGAGGAAACGCCGGGGGTTTGGCTGGAAACTGAAGGGGAGAGGTCGTCGGGTACTGGGGAGATGAACGGAGGGGTCTGCCGGCGGCCACGGCGGCGGAAACGGCCGCCGGCAGTGGAAGAGTCGGGGCTGTCTGTATTTGGGGGTTAGGTTTCCACCGGGTCGGATCGGGCACTGGCGGGTCGGGTCTGACCCGGATCCGACCCGTTAAGGATTTTGGTCCGGTTCAGTCAGACCGGCCGGTCCGGTCCGGTTCAAGTTTTGGGTTTGGGTTGGTTTTATTTATTTTAGTTTAAT
Organism: Iris macrosiphon; assembly: GCA_036927795.1. Taxonomy (NCBI): domain Eukaryota; kingdom Viridiplantae; phylum Streptophyta; class Magnoliopsida; order Asparagales; family Iridaceae; genus Iris; species Iris macrosiphon. The sequence goes on along the minus strand of JAYESA010000020.1, from coordinate 10,693,676 downwards.
TAATTAGTTAAATTAAACAATAGTTTTTAATGCTTTAAAAATTCATCCGGGATCCAATAAATTCCCGAAAAATTACCCCATGTCCGGTTTTTAATTTTACACTAGAAAATATAATTTTCATCACATTTTAATATTATATAATATCTTTAAAAAATTTATTTTAAAACATACTACCTTAGTTTAAAATTACAGAAAATGCTATTTAATTCCAGAAAATTAAATTTTAAAAATACTAAAATTTTCAGGTGATTACACTTCCACAGGCAAACTCACTCATCCAAACCTGGCCGCATAGCCTCAGGCCGCATAGCACTTGTCCACAAAGACCCTGGTCGCATAGCGCCTGGCTGCATAACCCCTAATCGCATAGCGCCATGCCGCATAACCCCTGGACTATCTGATGGAGTCTGATGGAGCACGCCCTGCCTTTTGAGTTATCTTTTGTAATGCAAATCAAGTAGCCGAGAGGCGCATCAATGTAAACTCTATGTAAATTACTCTGAATTATCAATGAAAAAGCATGTTTCTTCCTGCACTTGTGTTCAATCTATCTGTAAATGTGTTTTCCAAATTGTGTTTCAAAATGGGTTCCTATCACTGCACGTCCTTGCCTTGTGCGAGCGCAACTCCAGGCTCGCACGGGCATCACACCCCAGCGAGGACGATTGGTTCCGTAAGGGATCCAGCGATGACGATTGACCCTTTCGGGATCGGGGTGTGACACTCATCACCCAGAGCGCTTCAAAATCGTGAGAGAGGCGACTGCTCATAAAAAGACGAAAATTCACATCAGTGCATTAATAACTTCGTCAGATGTGCCATTCCACGTGTCCCCTCATATGCGACTACGGCCATATGCGGCCTCGTTATCATACGGCCAAAGTGTCCATCCGACCAAGGCCAGACGAGAGCTCATATGCAGCCACAACACCATGTGGCTGAAGTGTCCATAAGACCAAGGCCAAAGGAGAGCACATATATGGCCAAGATGTTATGCAAGATCTTTTCGTTGAAACCGAAGGGATCCTTACACAATCAGTGCAGACCACGTGTCCAACTGACCGAGTCACGCACACAACGGAGTTGAGAACGACCCCGAGATCTTATCAACAGCATATCCCAACCGAGGTCACATGGCAACATGTCTGTGGTATGCGGCTACAGTTACAACCGTATTCTATTGAAGAAGCCATATGCGACCACCAAACAGAGGCATATGCGGCACCTATAGTCCATCATCATGATGGCTATAAATAGGAGGAACTTGGACATTCCCAGGGTCCTCTTTTCAGATACCATATCCCCAGGCGAGCTACGTACGTGCACACAAGCTCAAAAGAGAGAAAAGAGAAAAGAGTATCATCATTCCTTCGTCGGACCGTCAACGGAGTAAATGAGTCGCTGCAGTACTCGATCTCCATCGTCACATTCCCCAGATCAAAAATATTGTACTTAGATTTTCTGTCTAAGATTTCTTTGTACTTTTTTGTTTGTTGTTGAACAAAAATTTTTCAAACTTACACTGATGGAAAACAACTATCTATTACTAAAAAAAAAAATATCCGTAAAAATCTACCTTATTATGAATTCATATATAATAGAAAAACGTTCGCTAATAATATTTCGTAAATTATATAATGTGATATTCTGGTACGTGGAAAGAGATGAGTTGTATCTCCTTTGTAAGGTAATCAATTTAGTGTAACTCCATTGTGGTAAATTAGTGTTAGCATTTGGTCCATGACTAAGAACTTGGGGTAGTATAATAAAGAGTTTCTCGCTAAGAGCTTGATATTCAAAAAGCTTCTGACAGATTTTTGAATAGCTTCTGGAAAACAATTGAAGGGAGAATGAGAAAAATAGCTTATGTGAAAAATTGTAGAGGAGAGAATGATGAGGGGGGTCAGAAATGGATTGAGAGAGTATATATAGCCTGTGAATATGAATGTCGTAAAAAAAATATAACTTTTGTAAAAATATAGCCGTTACCAAAAACTGTGTCCTATCCTACAAATCCTTCACCAAGAACTATACTCAACATATGCCAACATGAGCTACAAAAATAGTTACTCATCTTCACATAACACAGATGGGTAGGAAAAACTTCCTAATTTAGTGTATCACAACTATGAAACCCATCACTAAGAAATGCTAATGGAAGTGCATGCAAGAGTCTAGATCTAAGACTTAGACCCCAAGAATAAGTTTTTAGCTACAAATCCAAATTTCTTTACATAAAACAATGTCACAAGCATTAGAAAGGGAGATACTAGTGGAAAGGGAAGAAAATGCTAGAGATGCTTACTTGTGAAAACAGATCTTGAAGACACCAAGGGTTAGAAACCAGTGGTGAGGGGCAAAATCACAATGGAGGTGGGGTCAAGTTAAAAACAAAAATTTTCATCCTAAGGGATAAATTTTCATTCAATTGCGACTGAAGGAAAAAAGTTAAAAAAATTGCAAAAAAAGGAAAAACTCGTCAATTGAGTTGGCGGGTGGGGAAGAGATGGACGGACGGGGGAGAGAGATTGAGGTTAGATTTAGTTTGGTTTGGTTTGATTTGATTTTTTTATTTTAAGTTTGGTTTAATCTATTAGTTAATTTGTTATTATCTATACTAATATTTATCATCAATATTATATTTTTGTTATTAAGTGATTATTTTTGTTATTATTTTATTAAGAAGTTGATACCAAAACTATAACATACAATTACATTATCAAATATTTCTTAATTATGGTATAAAACATAATTACGGTATCAATTTAAAAAAAAATATTATCTAAATAATTTATTTATTAATTATTTTGTTACACCTAATTTAATTAAAATTAATTAACGGTATCAAATATTCGAATTATATTTAAACTAAGTATATGATATTATCTAACTAAATATGTATCCAAAGTTCTAAAGATATATTGTAACAAGATATTATCTAAATAATTTATTTATTACAAATTTATATTTAAATTAACTACAAGATATTATCTAAATAAATTCATCATCTTCATCATCATCATCATCTACAGATGATTTATTATCTACAGATAACAAAATAATTTATTTGTTATGTACAAATAATTTATTATTATTTGTACACAAATACATTATTGATACATAAGTATATTATTTAAAATAATTAATTATATAGATAATAAGTATGTATCAATAATATATTTTAAATAATATAAATAATTATCAATAATTATTATTTATTATCTATATAATTAATTATTTTAAATAATATATTTATGTATCAATAATATATTTGTGTACAAATAATAATAAATAATATGTAGTTAATAAATAAATTATTTTGTTATCTCTAGATAATATAATAATAAATAAATAATAAATAATAAATAAATAATAAATTTATTTAGATAATATCTTTTAGTTAGTTTAAACGTAATAATAAATAAATAAAAATTTGTTTTTTTTTACAGATAATAACAAATTATAATATCCCAAAATATATAATATATTTAATAATAAATCAAAAATATTTATTTTAAAATTTAATCTCTACTATTGTAATACGGTTTAGAATTTTCTAAAACAATGAGCCGTCTAAATCGTTTGTATGTTATCAATTCTTAATATAAAAAATAAAAATAATAATCTACGAAAATTATCTACGATTTTCTTGTACGTACTAGTAGATTCACGTACGTTGCATGCAAAGATATTTAAAATATATGTTTATGTGGTAACACAAAATATTTAAATACTAGTAAATTCTTCTAAACATAATAAATAGTAAAATATATTTAAAATATACTAAAAATTCGTGTTTTGGCGAAATATATTTAAAATATATTAAAAAATCTTGTTTTTATCGGAAAGTGTGATTTTTCGTTTTTTTCGTTATTTCAGTTCATTTGGTTGGATTTTTTTAATAGATAATAATGAATTATCTATTAGTAATATCAAAAAAAAATATAACATGTATAATAATAAATCAAAAAAATTTATTTAAATATATAATCTCATTATTGTAAATACAGCTTAGAAACGGCTCGAAATGAGTCGTCTAAATCGTGTGTATATATATATATATATATATATATATATATATATATATATATATATATATATATATATCATCAATTCTTAATATAAATTTGAAAAAAAAATTAACTACTGTTTTCTTCGCAAGTAGTTGAGAAAACAAAATTTAAACCTACATAAACATATAATAAATACTAAAATATATTCAAAATTTAAATTAACTAACTACAAGGTATTAAATAATTAAATACATATCAAAAGTTAAAAAAATATTTATATCAAATAATAATTAACAAATTATCGTGATACCCACCAGCTAACTAAGTTGACGGTCCCCCCTCTCTCTCTCCCCCAGCCGCAACTAAGTTGGCGGTCCCTCCTCTCTCCATCATCCCCCAATTAAGTTGCCAAGTCTTCCTTTTGTAATTTTTTCATCTTTTCTCCTTCGGTCACAATTGGATGAAAATTATTCCTTTAGGATAAAAATTTCTGAGTTAAAAACTATGGGGTAGCTGGTAAAGTCAACTAGCACTCTCTAAAAAATTCCAAGTGTGCGTCGGACATGCACAAATCTTCACTTCACGCTTCCGTCACCTTTCGTAATTTGTCTTGGATCCAAAAAGTCAACTAGCAAATATTGATTGTCACGCGTTCTATTTGATATTCAACTTTGTGTATATTGTACCAAATCGAATATATATGTAATCGTCGATGAAAGATTAGGACTTAGCCAGATTAGGGGTGAGCATTCGGTTAATATGGTTCCAACCGAACCGAATAACCGAAAATCGAATTGGACAGAAAACCGAATAAGAAAATTGGAAACCGAACCTAAATAACCCAAAACCGGACCAAATCGAACCAAATTAAATCAGTTTGATTTTCGGTTTATTCGATTTTTTTTGTTTTTGAGAAAACAAAATTTAAACCAACATAAACATATAATAAATCCTAAAATATATTCAAAATTTAAATTATATTTAAACTAACTACAAGGTATTAAATAATTAAATACATATCAAAATTTCAAAAAAATATTTATATCAAATAATAATTAACAAATTATCGTGAGACCCACCCGCCAACTAAGTTGACGGTCCCCCCTCTCTCCCCCACCCGTCAACTAAGTTGGCAAGTCTTCCTTTTATAATTTTTTCATCTTTCTTTCTTCAGTCGCAATTGGATGAAAATTTCTGAGTTAAAAACTATGGGGTAGCTGGTAAAGTCAACTAGCACTCTCTAAAAAAAATCCAAGTGTGCGTCGAACATGCACAAATCTTCACTTCACGCTTCCGTCACCTTCCGTAATTTGTCTGGCGTCCAAAAAGTCAACTAGCAAATGTTGACTATCACGCGTTCTATTTGATATTCAATTTTGCGTATATTGTACAAAATCGAATATATATGTAATCGTCGATGAAAGATTAGGACTTAGCCAGATTAGGGGTGAGCATTCGGTTAATACGGTTCCAACCGAACCGAATAACCGAAAATCAAATTGAACCGAAAACCGAATAAGCAAAATCGAAACCAAACCGAAATGACCCATAATCGGACCAAACCGAACCAAATTAAATCGGTTCGATTTTTTTGTTTATTTGCGTTGTTTTTTTAAAATTATATATATATATATATATATAAACTTAATTTTTGTATTCGATTTTTGACCGAAACCGAAACCGAATAAGAAAATTTAGTATTTTTAAAATAAAATATGAACCAAATTTTTTTAAAATCCGAACCGAATCTCTTATTCGGTTCAGTTTGATTTGATTTACGGTCCAAAATTGAATAATGCTCACCCCTACACCAGATGACTGCAACCAGAAGCGGGTATAATAGAGAGCAGGTGGGATTAACTAATCCCACTAGATACAAAATATTTACACTGCCTCTTTAATCATAGGATATCCCTCCATTATATATACTAGTCACATTCACGTAAAAATAAAGTATTCAGAAATTTTCGTATAGAGCATTGTATTTTGGTTAAATCACGCACAGAGAACTAGGTTTGTAAAAAATATAAGGAGAGAATAAAAACGTCCTTAGCAAGGGCATTTTCGTTCTCTCCAATTTTTTTAATAATATAAAAGATGAAACTTCCTTTCTAAGGACGCTTTCAAATTAATTTTTATGAACGTCCTTACCAAGGGCATTTTTTATTTTTATTTTCCTTTAAAAATCTCCCTACGTAAGGGAGTTTTAGTTTTTTTTTAATTTTTTTAATTTTAAAAAACACAAAGAAGATGGTTGCAGCATTTTCAATTTTTTTATTTTTCCAAAAATTAAATAAAAAATAAAATTCAACATTTTCACTTTCACTTTCACTTTTAGTTTTTTTTTATTCTTTAAAACTTGAAAACGTCCTTCCTAATAGCGTTTTCCTAAAAAATTATTTATTTATTTTCTTTCTTTTTTCTTTCATTCTTTTCTGGAGCAGTGGAAAAAAATAAAATAAAAATGAGAGCGATTTCGGCTTTTATATTATGCGTTTTCGTTCTCTTCTTGTAATTTTTACAAACGTATTTCTCTATGCGTAATTTAATCAAAATATAATGCTTTGTACGATTTTTTTTGCAAAATATTCTATAATATTATTAATAAATTAAATAAAAACTAAAATTATATTAAAATATTTTAAATGCAATTTGAATATATTTCAACTAAAATTTATTATTATTATTATTATTATTTTGAATCTGAATATGTGTTTTATTAGATAATATCATGTACTTAATTTAAATATAATTTAAAATTGAATATAGTCTAGTATCTTGTTATATGTTTAGGTAATTTTAAAATTTTCCATGCTAAGAAAAGAATTTGATGATATTCATACGACTTAGACGACTCATTCTAAGCGTATTATAATAGTAGTATTAAATTCACGTGAAATTTTTTTTCTCTGATATTAATGTAAAATTGTTTAAATATTTAAATATATTTGAATTAAGACTTATTTTATATATGTTTATATTTTAATTAGAATTTGTTATATATTTGATTATATTTTAACTATAATTTGTTATGCATATATTTCTACTTTTCATAAAGAGTCTTGAAAACGATTAGCCGTCTAAGCGTATATTCTCAGGTAATTAAATTTTTTTAAAATAAATAAATTTAACTAATTGTTTAACTGCTTAATATTACCTAATTATAAACAAAACCTTCTCTAACTCATATAGTTAAGGTTGGAGGTATTCTTCCTGGTTGGCTAGGTTCAAATCATTGAAGTGTTATAACCAATTTAATTTTTTCAACAAAATTACATAATATTAATTTTTTTTAAATAAATAATTTATGATATAGATACGATTTAGACGGCTAAATTTTGAGCCGTTTCCAAGCCCCCTTATATATACTAGTGATAGTGATATTACGTGTACGATGCACATATTTTTTTTTTCTTGATATACTTAAATAAAAATGTATAATTGTTTAAATATAATTTTAATTTAAAAACTGTTATAGATATGTTTTAAGAATTATATATATATATTTAGATAATATCATTTATTTGGTTTAAATATATTAAAATAGTTTTAATTGTATGGAAATTTAAATTATATAAAATTTTAGATTTTTTTACGTAATTATGTTGAGGATTTACAAACGGCTTGAACGGCTCAATTTTTAGCCGTTTCTTAGCCGCATTACATAGTAGAATATATATATATATATATATAACAAATTTTTTATTGAATTGGAGCAGACATGTTACATGACACTAATGACCAGCATAAATTCCGTAACAGTTCGTCTACAATGAAATGAAACAAGCTTAAGAACAAACTCCTAGGACCCGAGTTTGACAGATTTGTGACAGGAAGATGATGGCCTAAAAGTCATGAGTTGCTGAGGAACATCTTTGTGATAGTTCTTAGCCCTCCTCCTGGACTTCGTGACATCCACTTCCTGCTTCTCGGAACTTGGAGGGGAGATGTCTGATCCACGATCTGCCAGTAAGAGGGAACGCATGACAGCTCGAAAGGAAGAGGTCAGAATCTCCGCACCATATATATATATATATATATATATATATATATATATATATATATATATATATATATATATATATATATAATAAATAGGATAAAATAGGTAAATTATACACATTTTTACTATGACATGGTACAAATACTTCCATATTAACTAATTAGAGTAAAATTACTATTTTGTGTGAATGATTTAACCTTAACCGGCTACAAACAAGATTTGAAAAAATTATATTGATTGTAGTTAAATACTTAATTAACTTTTTGCCTTGAATGGCTACCAATTAATTGTAATATTATTTTGAATAAATATCATATATGTTTAGTAGTTTCCATATTAGTTATCATTAATTTAATGTAATTATTTTTCACATGAATTATTTATTGTAATCAGATACTTTTCTATAAGTATATACTAAAAATGCAATGCCATTATTATAATTTTATATTAATTATATTAGAGTAATTTTAGTATTTGTGTAATGACCTAGCTGACTATACATGGAATGTAAATTCATTATATTGATTGTAGTTAAATGTTTAATTAACTCTTATGCTTTGAATGACTACCAATTGTTTGTCATATTATTTTGAATAACTATCATATATGTCAGTAGTTTTCATATTAGTTATCATTAATTATATATAATTACTTTCTATATTATTTATTATTTCAATTGGATATGCATATAATGGATTGTCTATAAGTATATACTAAAAAAATAATGACATAATAATACTTTCATATTAACTACATTAGAATACTTTTAGAGCATATGATAATAGTTTTGAGAAAAAGAAGAAGTGATAAACTATAAAGAACATTTATTCTTTTATATATATATATATATATATATATATATATTAAACACACAATCCTACAAAGTTGGAATTAAAATACCTACCATTACACTTTGGGTGGTGTTATGCCTACACTTCATTTGGCAGGACATTAATAACCTGGATCTTGCATATGCGCAATCATATGAGTTACACCGAAATACTAAACGACGTTAATAGCCTGGATCTTGCATTTGCGCAATTTTGTACACAGTAAGTACACTTCATTTGGGAGGGCTAATATTCTATTTGGTACGAGTTCCAGGAACAATATTCCAAATTATGCACGTATAATGGGCTAATATGGTCCAGAATCACCATATGATCGACTTCATGATTTACTGAAATAGTATATTTAGTATTCATACATGAGAAGGCTCGGTTACCTTATTTACCTTAGGGTTTTTTTTTAGTAAATCGTAAGTGATTTTTTTTAAAATTTTTTTATTAACTAATTAATTATCATAATTATGTAATAAAATAAAAAAACTATCTAAAAATACTTGTTATCTTGAAAATTTAGTTGCTTTACATTTAAAAGTTAGGATAAACATAAAAAATAACATCAACAATAACCCAAAAAATAGTTTATTAAAAAAATTATACAGGTAACCGTCCAAGTTCTTCAAATTAATTTTTTGTTATAAATTAGCCAAATTGTATTCCCTTTATGAATTTTTTTAAAAATATTAAATAGCTAAATTATATAATTATAAAATTAAAGATTATATATTTATGTATAAATATTTCTAAAATTAAAATTATATATCGAACGGTATATACATTGATAACTTAAAATAATTTTTGTCATATCTAAAGAAGGCTGGATCCCACAGCTCACAGCCACAGCAAACAACTCAAGGGTCATAGATAACGTCCTCCGGACCCACCGTATCTACACACATCCACGTGTAAAAATATAAAATCCTACGTAACACGTGGAGTCCATCTGTAGAGCGGACCTATCCCGCCAAAATCGTTAATCACTTTAACAAAATCTCAAATCATTTTATTTTATTCCAAATAAAAAACCTCTCTAAAACAATAACAAAATCTCGAATCATTGTATTTTATCTCAAGTAAAAAACCTCTCCAAAACCCTAAAGTTCCCATTAATTATTTTTCGTTAGTTCTTCCCTCATCATATCAAGTCGAAAATCGAGAAGTATGGCTCTAATGGAGTTCTTGTCCAATGACGCCACCAAGCAAGACGTCGTCTCCATATCGTTGTTCGCGGCGTTGTTATGCATTTGCATCGTGATCGGCCACATCCTGGAGAACCGATGGGTCAACGAGTCCATCATCGCCATTATTATAGTAATCATTCTTTTCTTTCATTTCTTATTGTTCATTTATTGATTTCTTATTTTTATGTGATCTATAGGAAAATTTTGATTTTGATTAGCTTCGGGAACGCCGGATCAGTTAGAACATCGTAAAGATGAAGTTTTTTTCTTTTTTATGTTTATGTTGTGGGAAATGATCTTAATAATAAGGTTAGGGAATTTGCAATTGGTATGTTTTGAGGCTAGTTGTTTGTCTGGAATTCCAGGTGAGACTTGTAATGCCAATAAATCCGTGCAAATGATGAAGAAATAAGTAGTTATTACATCATTGGCCTTTGTTTCTTTTTATGTTTCTTTTAGTATTTTCCATGTAAAAAACTATGACCTGGAAAATCCAAATACGTTGCCATGTCGTATCGGACACGAACCAGACACTCCACATATACATATCGAACACTCCACTCCACGGACAATCCACTCCATGGACACTCCAAAATACACTCACCGTGGCCGCGTTACAGTGTCCTTACCATGTGTGTATTAGTGCTCGTGCAACAGACTGAGACACAAGAAAGTTTTGCATGTATTATACTTGTCTTAATGATTCACAGATGATTGATATTGAACATAAAATTAAAAAGAGAGAAAGGAAAAAAAAAACTTGGGTCCCTAAGCCTTTTTGTTTACTCCACTAGAGATCGAAATCCAAAGATTGCGTCTTTTGTACTGTTCTATTTTCTGCTAAGAATGCATCATCAATAGAATAATTGGGGATTTGTTAGCTTTTAATTCTTGATGTGAGACCATGATATGGTGGCAATGGTAAATTGGCATATCTTGATATATGTTTAGCGAAATAGATAGAACAAGAGTTTTCCTGTAGCTGGTAGCTAGCTATACGATAAATTTCTTAACTTGATAATCCTCCAAAACTGTTATCTTGTTGCAAAATACCTTTTCGTTGTCTTTATCTTTGCCATCGACTAATCCCATGAACTGCCCTGTATTTAATGAACTTTATTAACATTGATAACTTCTCACACATTATCGTCATGTTGCTGCTTCCTTTCTTGCAAACACTGTTTTTTGGGGTCTGAATTGGCACTCCCTAGATTTACACCTTCTCATTAACATTTCCCCCATTTCATCTCAAATTTTGTGCTACAAAATTTTAGCCAATCACCTCAACTAAAGTACCTTGGATAATACTAACTAGATTATAATAATTGATTAGTTGCTATTTGTGTTTCATAGGCTATATTAGCGTGCAACAGCATTTGTTTTCTTCAATATCACCAGATTTATCATATTGGTGGGCCTAGGTCTTGGGAATGTTTTCCATTTAACAAAATGGATGATGCTGGGTCTTGCATAGTAATAAGTTGGTGCCATCTAGTTTGGTTGGATTATTGAGGAGTGGGTGGACACTAGTGACATTGAGGTTAATTATGCATATATCCTCCTTGATGAGGATGATCACTAGTAGCCATGATAACAAGTTCCAGAGTTGAATAGTTTTTTTTCCTTCTCTCCATTCAGTCCAAGATGACTTGCTTGATCTTCGAAAGGGTAATAGCTCTGATACCATTAAGAAATCAAAAAAGTGAAAGACGTGAATTTATACCTTCTAGCAAAAGCGAATAATACTGGACCAGGCATAATAAGAATTGCTGCCATCTAGTTTGATTGGATGAAGATATGTTTTTGCAGACAAGGAATGGGTGGATGTTACTGACATTGAGGATATGCACAAATTGTATTTCATGAGGGTGATATTTCTACTATCGAGACAAGTACCAGAATTGACAGTTATCCCCCAAACAATTCAAAACAACCTGCTCGATTTTGGGCTTTTGCCAAAAAATAGGGGAACCTTACTTCCACACCTGATTATCAAGATTTTATTAGGATTAGCTACTTCCGTCCTGTTAGGTTATATAGTCGTATTAGTTGAAGTTTGTATGAGGATAAGCAAATACAACTATAAAAGTGACCATTCAGCTAATTTTAGACCACTGTAGAATATAATAATTCTACCCCGTTTATTAAGGCTTAATCTGCTTGCACCAGATTAGGGTTTTGGAGAAAGACAACCAAACATGTGTTCTTTTTTTAATGAGCAGTAGCATGTAATAACATGTTTTACATGGGTTTACCTTATAAGATGAATCTATAAGGCATTTGTCAATCCGAATCAAGAAATTTGACATAAGCACTCTCCAATTATGTCAATTCCTGGTCGAAAGGATGGTGGTCATGAGGGACCACATCACCCAGGGTAAGGAATCGGTGCACCGCACACCACGTCACAACAGTGTACGGAGTAGGTTTGACGAATGGCAATGAGCCACATCAAAAGGCGAATCAGTAAGCATGACTATATAAAGGGATAAGAGTTTGATGAATAAGGATGGGCTACATCAAACCAGTGTTCTAAAAATCAGGCTAGGCGTCCGCCTAGACACTAGGTGTCAGCCCACCGCACCAAACACCTCATGTTCGGCGGTCCTAGGCGCTAGGTGGGCCTGTGCGGCGCCTAGACGGCCATTTTTTTGAATTTTTTTGAAATATATATATATATATATATATATATATATATATATATATATATATATATATAATCTGCCTCCTAGACGCTAGGAGGACCTCCGGCGCACCGAATCCGTCTAGCGATTTTTAGAACATTGCATCAAACAATGTAGTAATAACTAAGGCTTAATCGGGTGTATATGGTGGATTCTTCTTAATGGAATTTTCTTCTATGTGGATTTTCTGGTCAGGGCTATCGCCGATGACGAAGGATATTTCAAGACAAGGGCGGAGCTAGGATTTTGAGTGTGCAGGGGCTTGAATACAACTAGTAGAAAAATTAAGGAACACAACAAAAATATAAGCTTGATATATATTGATTATACTTTAGCCAAATACAATTATAATTATCCTCGACGACTTCTTATATTTTGGAAGCGTTGCACAATAACATCATTTTTATACTATCAAATACATCTCTCTCTATGTATATAATCATTCTATCATTCAGCGATTGATCTTCCATCCGATTGAACAATGAAGTCTTTATGAGATTCATAGCAAAAAATGCTTTCTCCATACTTGTTGCAACTAGTAAGATTAGTGCAAAGGTCACAAGCATATACACCAATGGGTAAACCATATCTTTCTTCTCCTCGGCCATTTTTTTTAAGAGAAGAAATTCCTTTCAATCCTTTAATTAAAGCTCAGACAAAAGCACAAATCAAGAATGTATGTCTCAAGTTGATTATCAGGTTCAATGAGTTGCAAGATAGAAAACTCATGTGGGTAAAATTGAGCGAGGCAAACTAGTTTCTCATGTCAAAAGTAATGAATGCATAATCGGGGCATAGACATGCTACACAAAGAAGTAACTCGGTATTGGTTTCATTGAACTGACCATTTAGCTCTTGAAGTTATTGATGACTTCATAAAATAACTCAACTCGATAATGATGCAAATTTGTCTTTTTGTGAGTTTTACGTTGTGATTTTTTTAAGCAAAGAACGCATCATTCATGTTAGGCACATCCGTTTCATGTCTCTCACAAAAGGAAGAAACTTCATCAAACAACGAATACCATCCGTCTTCCCTCATCTGTAATCGTTGCTTATATACCTTAGCCAAAGACATTACATTCACAATATCTTGGTCTTTCCTTTGCAATGCATTTGACAATTCATTTGTAAACTCCAACACATTTCTCATCAAATGTACACTAAAAACAAAATCAAAGGTATGCATCGAATCCATTGCAACCTTCGCATCATCTTTGGTCATATTTAATTGCATCCTCAGTAACAATCTCAAGAACACCAATCACAGATGAGAACATGCCAATCAAGCTCATTAAATACTATGAACCCTAACGTGTCACCCGCACATTGAAGAGTGGTATGCTGATTTAGGCCTCGTTCAGTTAAAATCTCACCTTTGCTAATTTCGTTATTAACTTTGCAAAGTTGTTTCTCGCGAAGAACATCATGCCGTTTACAAGAGGCTCCACTGAGAATCACCACGCTAGATACTAGCCCGAAAAGAGACATAATGTCATCATGATGCTTTGCCACTGCCACTAGAGCCAAATGTAGTTGGTGAGCATAACAATGGACATAAAATGAACGTTCATTCTCTTTCAGAATAAGTGTTTTGAGACCATTGAACTCTCCTCACATGTTGCTTGCCCCGTCGTAACCTTCCCCACGCAATCTAGAAAGGCTCAAACCAAGTCTTGAAAATAAATTATCTATAGCTGTCTTGATTGAAAAGAAAGTTGTATCTCTCACATGTACCACACCAATAAAACGCTCAATGATTTTCCCACTCTTATCCAGATAGCGAAAAACAACCGCCATTTGCTCCTTTACTGATACATCTCGGGATTCTTCGATTAAGATAGGAAAGAGTGCATCTTCCATATCTTTAATAGTAGAGTTGACAATCTCCGTTGCAATAGAATTAATAATGACCTTTTGAATATCCGGTGACGTTAATGTCAAGTTTCTGGGAGCATTCTTCAATGAAACATCATCAATTTCCAGATCTAGCTTAAAAATATATTTTGTAAGTTCAAGAAAGTTCCCATAATTGCTCGACTCCTCAGATTTGTCGTGCCTACGAAATGCAAGCCCTTGCCGTAAAAGAAGTCGGATGACATCGATAGATGCGTTTAGACGAGTTCGTTAATCATTTTGAGCTTGATACGATTGCTTGGAGAAAAATGTCTCAATGTGTTGTTTTTGGTTCATTAAAGCCTCACATGATCTCCGAGCTTCATTATGGGAACTAGAGTAGGGTCCCACATGATCTTGTAATTTTTTTTTTTCCAAATCGAAAATCCCTCGACAGAAAAGGAGTCACTGCCGGTTTGTTCACCAATATTCGGCTTGAAAAGATAGCACTATAAACAATACACAAGATTCTTTTGTATGCTGTTGTAGCCACGTAGGAAATTCATCAAACCAAGCGGGCTTGAAACGCCGCAATTGTTTCCTAAAAGTTGTGTAGGGAAAGGCATGGTTTCTAGGCTGACATGGCTCCTTTTGCAAATACGTTCTACGAATTTCGTCTTGATTTTTTGGATTGTGGCGATAGATTGGAGTTCGTAGTCCAGAACCCAAATGTCTGAAAGTGTTTCCATTCAATTTTGCTCTTGCCATTCTTTGCTGCTCTTTACCGGAGGATTTTCTTTGATAGAATTTCTCCCTTATATTAATTGTTTTAACAAATATCTATGTAGATGTTATTAGCTCTATTTTTACTCAGCATAATAATTTGCGTAAGACGGTAAGTTATTTATATATTTTGATATAATACTACATGAATAAAGATATACTCTTGGACTTCTGTCCAAATATTTTGTGTTTCGAAGAACAAATCAACAAATGAATATACTGGCACCAAATAAAAAAAGAATTGAATTAAATGTATTGTATTGTATTGTATAAAAAATGTCAATAGAAATTATAAAAAGAAAGAAACGTCAGTAGAAAAATAAAGAAAACGTGAACAATCTAGATCAAATCCTAATAACAAAATTATCTATACCGCTCTACGCAAACATGATATGATAAATTTTATATATTGGAAAGAAATTGCACCCGAAACTTCGAAGAGGAACAATAAATAATCACATCACAATATCTTGAATAATAAAAAATATTAAGAAAAAAATGAAAGAAAAGTAAGAGATCGTGAACAAATTCTCACCTTTGAAAAAAGATGCGGAAAAAAGGTGATAGTTTCCTCCTACCTCTCTCTCGGCTGAGTCTTATATGAAGACTTCGATATTAGTAGGACTATTTATATGCTATATGGTATATAATACTGCTATCTACTAGATAGGCCTACATTTCCTATCTAATATGCTATATAATAATGCACAATTTATATGCTATATAATAGTGCTAACTACTAGATAACATTGCTATCTACTAGATATCCCTCCTGCCGCCATGGTAAAAATACAATTTATATGTTATATAATATTGCTACCTCCTAGATAGCCCTACATTTCCTAATGCGGCTATCACCAATAATATATACTTTTTTTTGTGGGGGCTTGAGCCCCCACTGGGCCCATAGTCCCTCCGCCCCCGTTTCAAAATGTTGATGTGCATGCAGTCCATGACTTGGATCGTTTCTAGCTATGGAGACCTTTGATTCGCCAACTTAGCTATCAATTCTAGTCTTGTTGGAGTACATATATTCCTTTGCAGCTGTGATATGTCCTGTTAATTTTCTTTGAATAGGGATCCTACATCGAAAGATAGAATTCCCATAAAAATATCACTAGATCGAGCACCAGTGATTTCGTATCCAGTCAAAATCTTGGCTAATTGATCAAAGTGGGTAGCTCGTAGACCCATAGATCATGAAACAAATTGGGTGGGTAGGCAGAAACATGGGGGATTTTATTACCACCATTTTATCTCATAAAAGAAAGAAGTCATTTAAATTACTTAGAAAATCCACTTGCATTCTATGCATGGTTAGCAAATTTATCTTATTCTTTGTCTTTCCTACTTACAATATTCACAAAAAAATCTCTTGTAAGAGTTTAAGCACAGAAATATGTGCCTTGAAAGGATGCAAAACTAAATAAACTTTCTAATAGGAAAGATAAGTAACTGATGTGCGAAGTACCTATCTCATAGTTGGGAAATAGCCTTTCACAAGGGCTTGTTACTCTGGACAATTCTGTACTTATGATATTGACAGTATAAATAATGGTCAAATTGACAGTTCATGCATTGATATTTGTTTTATAGATTTTATTATTCTTTTATGTAGTTATCTGTAGTACTAAATTTTTAACGTCACTTTCTAGCTATGAAAAATGAGAGGCATTTTATACTATCTTTCTTGTGACGCTTAGGGGTTGATAACGGGAACTATAATCCTGTTATTGAGCAAAGGAAAAAGTTCTCACATTCTAAGGTTCAATGAAGAATTGTTCTTTATATATCTCCTCCCACCAATAATCTTCAACGCTGGGTAAGTGCAATTAAGTTTGTATTATGTTTGCCATCTAGTAAAGTAGGATGGTTGTATTCATGGTTGTCTAAAAAGCCATTTACTCTTCACTGTAGATTTCAGATGAAGAAGAAACAGTTTTTTCACAACTTCCTGACGATTATGCTGTTTGGTGTGGTTGGCGTTTTTATATCATTCATCATCATTTCAGCTGGTAAGTAAAATGTGTCAGATGGACACTCTCCCTAAACTAGCTCACTGGTATGATCACTATATCGAGAAGTCCAAACTTGCTATAGTTTTTACTGCCACCTCATTTTAAACCCATTAAATATTGGGGAGGAAATTGTATGCGTAGAAGTTCTTGTTCATGATATAAATTAAATCAATACCCGGTATCTTTTAACCAATTTTTTTAGATAGGTTGAATGAGGTTATTGTATCCAGGAAATAGCCGAGGCAAATGAGTTTGCTTAATGCAAATAGAGATGTCTTTAGTTAGAAACACTGAACTGTATGGATGTCTATGCCGATGATGGTAAAGAATTCTTTGACTTTTTCTTTTTCTCATAGTTTTTAGTAAATGAGAACTTGTGGAGTTGTCTAACTGATAAACCCCTTGCCCGTCATTGAATTTTACAGCTTTAAATAACATTATATGCTAAAAGATATTATCTCAAGAAAATGCTAAAAAAATATTGTTGGCATGTAGATCCAAATCTAGTGGCTACTGTGAATTTAACCATTCTTCTGATTTTGAATTGCTGTTGAATTAGGCAGTTGGTGGCTCCTCCCGAAGATTGGTCTCAATGGGCTTGATGTACGGGAATATTTAGGTTTGACTTCGACTGTAATGTCTTTTCTGATCAAATGTTGTCTTGTATAAGGAAATGCATCTTGGACTTAACTATTTTTTTTAATTACCTGGTGGAATCATCTTTTATTTTCTTCCATCTCTTCGAATAACTAAACAACAAAAACAACAATCCCTTTATCCTAGATCATTGGGGTTGGCTATTTGATTCCTTTTCTCCATTGTGCTCCAATTAAGGGCCATTTTCTCTCTTAACATTTGCAACATCTCATTGATGGTTATCTTTTTGTTACAATACAGCTCTTGGAGTCATATTTTCTTCAACAGATACAGTCTGCACGCTGCAGGTTGATTGACGTTTTCTTGGAAAGTTCATGTTTACCTTAGACATTTCAACCAGCAATTGTAACACTGGCTCAAAATTGAGTTTTGGTATACAGATTCTGCATCAAGATGAGACCCCTCGTCTTTACAGCTTGGTTTTCGGGGAAGGAGTAGTGAATGATGCTACATCAGTAGTTCTTTTCAATGCAATCCAAAATATTGATGTCTCTAAGCTGCGTGGACAGACGGTGTTTCGTTTTCTTGTGGATTTTTTCTACTTATTTTCAGCAAGCACTCTCCTGGGGATTGCTGTAAGCTTTATTTTCATGAAATGCTTGTTCACTCTTGTTTTTGTGGATACTTTTTCACTCTCTGGTTTCTTTCAGACTGGTCTTTTGACTGCCTATGCTCTTAAAAAATTATATTTAGCTAGGTAAGTTGACTGAAAGAAGAAACAGCTCCTGCTTGTGTCTTGTAAGGTGTCTTTTGTGCCTAATCTCTGATTTTCTTGCAGACATTCAACGGATCGTGAAATAGCTGTGATGATCTTAATGGCATACCTATCCTACATTCTAGCTGAGGTTGGTATTGAAAGTACAGTCTCCAGTTCTAGTTGTTGCTAGGCTCGGTCAAAGTTCATGCTGCGTTTTTAGCACTAGTATGAATTATACTTCAAATTTTTATGTGTAATACTCCCAAAAGAAAAGGTTGGGTATTTGGATCTGCCAATTTGCCCTCTGTTAGAAAATCTATCATTGTTTATGATTAGGGTTAGCTACTCCATGATATATGATACGAGTCAGTGATTCATCAGATCCGTGCAAAGATGACACGAGTAGAAGTCAAAACCATAGAGACTCTTGTAGTTACCTTGTCTTCATTGCTAGGCATGTTAGCTAGATAACCTGGTCTCGTTTTAGCAGATTGTGTTTAACATTCTGCCTAGAGATCATATCCGTGCCTAATATTATTAGTGTCAGTAGTTTTCAAAAAGTGCATCAACTACTCTTGAATTCTTGTCTTGGTTTGCATACTATTTAACATTTTCAATCACATGATAGGGATTTATTGCATAATCATATATCTTCTTGACAGCAAATAGATGTCATTAGGAATTCATGTTTAACAGTATTTGGGAAATTTTGACCTGCATAATTAGTTAACTAGATGCATAAAGGGGCAATGCAGGATATGATTCTCACATGGACTTTTTCAATGATCATGCAGGTTTCAGATCACTTTTGCTCATCCAAATCTGTATACTATATTTTTAGATTGTGAAACGCACAACCTCGGATTGGGATTTATTTTTCTTTATTATTATTTGTTAGCCAAATTACATGTGTAGATTGGATGGGTGTGGCACCATCAAATTTGAAAGACTTTTGACATAATATGGTGAATATGGGTATAATTTAAGATGGTCCATATTACAACAACAAGAAGTCCTGTATCCCATATTTTGGGGTCGGCTGTTTGAGTCCTTCTCTCCCATTCAACTTTTTAAAGGGCCATGTGCTCCATAACACTAACAAAATTCATATCCTTCCTTGCCGATTCAATCTTTGTTCGTTTAGGTCTACCCCTCGTCCTAGCAGAAACTTTAACAACTCTATAATTGGTCCTCCTTACCAGTGCATATATTGGTCTATGTTGCACATGATATCACCTAAAGATGATCTCATCTTATCCTCAATTGGGGCAACCTACAACTTTCAACAAACACTCTCAATTCTTATCCCATCTTTTATTGTATTGCTTTAAGATGGTGCATGTCATGAAACATAAGTAACATCTAATTTACCCATTTTTCAGGTGGGCCACATGCCCCACCAGATTCACCCTTGTATCTGCCTCTGGGTATCCTGATTAGAGTCTTGTTCTATTAGATGTAGAAAAGTAGTTAATAATCCTGATATATTTAAAGAGGGTTGCATCTCTGTTCTTTTATTGGTTTGATCGTCTGTGAGCATGGTGTTAGTTTTTTGTTTGTTTGTTTTTTTTACTTCAATGGAATAGTAGTTTAGGAGAACCAAGTCTGATCAGAGTTAATAAATGGATAGTGAGTATGCTTTATGCTTTCCATCTCCTTTGTGTTGATGTATGAGTTCCTTGTGGCTAGGGCTTCTCTTGACAATCTTGCAGAAGATTAAGGAGTTACAATTTACATATGGCTCAGTTAGAATTTACATATTGGTCCCGTAAAATACAACTAAATTATGTTATCCACCGTTATGGTATGCCTTTTTGCATATAAAACTTGTATCTCTGTCATTTTGTTTTGCAGCTATCTCGACTTAGTGGGATCCTTACAGTCTTCTTTTGTGGGATCATCATGTCTCATTATGCATGGCATAATGTGACGGAAAGCTCCAGAATCACAACAAAGTATGTATTTGGGATTTTAGGACATTTGTTTGCAAAATGTGTCATTCTGTTGTCATGTTATAAGACTATTACATAGGACTTAGATGAGCATGCCCTTTCTTATTGATTTGTTACCTGCAAAATGATGCTTTGTTCTGCACTAACTCAGGTACATGATTAGTTCTCACGCCCAAATATTCAAAATTCTTATTTATATTGTACGACTGACACAGTTAGTGTGTCAATTGAACAATCAGCTTATTTTCTCTTAAGATGCAACTTGCATCATAATCGCAACTGTCCAGAATTTCTTTTATATAGTGATAGCAAAACAAAATTAGTGTGCCAATCCACGGATCAAATAGGTTCCAGCAATAATAGAATCCACTAGAACAAGTGCTAAATGTATAATACTTAGTACAAATACTAGTCATAAAGAACTAGCTAACTACTAAGATCCAAGACATGCTCAACTTGAATCCAATCCATAACTCCACTTGAGCTAGATTCCTATTCTGTTGTACTGCTAACTACTTAGGGTGAGATGATGCTCAAGTAGTGGAAAAGGATATAATGCTGAATATCTTACATAAAAATACTGTCTATACAAGAGTGTAGATGTGTCCAAATTATGCTTTTCACTGTAATATCATAAGAATGCATTTGATGCTGGTGCAAAGGAGAATATAATTATGTAATATGTTTACAGATAACACTTGAAATACTCATATGAAGGATGTAGCACTCATGTATACATCATGGAAAAGAAAATGAAGCAGAACCCCGGCTGCCGTCTAAATTATCCACTTATAAAAATTTCACAGAAAATGCACACATCCCATAAGATATCTAGTACTACCTCGACAAACCCTGTAATAATGCTTATGCGTTCAACTTTAGTTACTTTTCATAAATTTGATACTTATTGGATAACCTTTTATTTATTTATTTTAGTAATTGTTATAACTTTCAGGAGTTCTCTTATGAGTTCTGGAATAATATTAAAACAATCTTTCATGATAAAGGTGGGCTAGACTCTAGAGAATTAAGAAAGCTAGGGAGCTTATCATAAATAAGAAGCACAAGATAGTGATGGATATTTTGGTAGGAATATTTGGAGGAGCATGTACTAATTGGTAAACAATTGTATTATCATAGGAAATAAGTATACAGTTAAGAATGTGTGGTCTCTATCCTGGTCAGATGAGGTTTTAACTAAGGAACAATTATTAGTTCCAAGTGGCCTACACACAATGCCTCAGCTAATGCCTATTTGACTTTAGCGAGTTATTAATACCAACTGAAGGAAGTCAACTCAAAGTAAGAACTATTAGTTACTCTATTATGGGTAGGATGGACTTGTAGTATAAAGCTAATCTATCTTCTTTCTTCAGGGTTTCATATAATACTGAAAAGTCCAAGGTTCTATTTTGTATTCTGTTAATGAGACCGTTCTGAAATTTGTTCTTAAAAACAGATTCTTCTAAAAATACAATAGATGGACTGCAAACATTTTCTTCAAAACAGCTAAAGTAATCATTATTAAAATTAATTGAAGTTTTATAATTCTGAAACTTTTAAGTCAACTCGACTTAGAATGGAAAATATTTAAATTTTGAAAAAAGGAGGTTGCAATTTACTTTAAGTGGTAAGTATTATCAAGTTTTAAAATAGAGAGGGACCTTCCAACAAATTGATGTAGGATTATCAGTACTAAATCTGCAGTCCAACTCTTGCCTTTTCCATTTCTGCCACAAGTTGATGTTGACAATTTGGGAGAAAATATTGTAAAAGATCAATTTGTATCTGATAGTAATTTTCAGATGCCATATCTGCTCAATTTTTGTTTTTTTTTCTCTGTTGTTATCGAGATGTTATCAGCAAAGGTTTTCATGCCTGTTAATGAAAAGGTATATGTTTAATGTAGGATCAAATAAAGCATCTACTATTTGGTTTCAATAGTATTTGAAATTTCTTCTGCCATTTCTTTTTTTGTTAAGGGCATTTCCTTTATGAGCTGTGACATGCTCTCTGTTTTAGTAGACAACCATATCTTTCCTTACCTTTTCATTTAATTACATTTGCAGGCACATCTTTGCCACATTGTCATTCATTGCAGAAATATTCATCTTTCTTTATGTGGGGATGGATGCCCTTGACATTCAAAAATGGAAAACAACCAGGACAAGGTATTTATTCCTTAGCAATATATCTATCATCATATGGCAATCCATGGCAGCAATCACGAGGATTAAGCTTCTAAGTAAAGCTATATAATATGATCTTGTAATCTTCAAAAAAAATTGAATCTTCTTTTTTTGTGTTTTCTTATGATCCTTATTAGCTAATAACATCCCCTCTCATCAATTAGAGCCGGGTGATTAAAAGTTATCAAAATAATGGTTGAGATGATTGGAAAGATGGAGAGGTGCTTACGAGTCAAGTAAGCAAAGCAAAGGCTTATGAGTTGACCAGCCATGAGTGGATTTAGGATACTGATGCTGCCACGCAAAGGACTAGAACATTCAGTCATCCTTACAACCATCTCTTCAAACTTCAAGTAGCCTTGACTTGTAATATTACCTGTCAATTGGGTTTAGTGATACTAACTCGCTTGTTATGGCCAAATGACCTTTTCGTCAATTTGTCAATCGTAATTTATCTAGTAAACAAGTTATCTTTCTTACCACCGAGGGGTGGTCCAGTAGTAAAGGGAGGGGAGCATTGGTTGTGGGTTTGGATCCCAGACCCAACCCGTACAAAAATTTAATTAAATGGGAGGGGATCTTGGTGCTAGTAGCCCATGGCATGGATGGTCATTAATAACTGGCCTTATCTCACGCAAAAACTCTTCATGGCCAACATCAAGTGATCAATTGGAGATGAGGAAGAGAAAAGGATTGGAGTGAGATTGTTGAGGAAATTAGGTTAGGCTACCGGTTAATGTTCGAAATTTGTAGCAAGAGGGTAGCAACGGTTTTTAGGGTTAGGTTTGGGGTTTTGGGAGTCGAGAAGGGTTTAGGGTTAGGATTGTAATGGGACTAGAAGAGTGGTAGAGGAATGGTGAATTGGAGATGGAAGTGGAGGCATGAGAAGGGGAGAGAAGATGGAGATAGCGGATCAGGGTGATTGCTTCTCATGGGATAAGAGGAAGTGAAGTGAGGGTGAGATAGAGAGAGCTGAGGGTGCATTGTCGCTTCGAGCTAGGCCGTTAGAGTTCTTTTAGGCTTTTGATAAGGGCACTACAAAGTTTACTAAAGGCTAGCCCAGGATTAGGGCTAGCCCATTAATGAACAAAGTTTACTCACACTAGCCCATTAGTTTACTCATACTAGTCCAAACTTGAAACCCTCCTCCCAAACCCTCCAAACCCCACCGGAGCCCTCCCCCCTCCCCCCTCCCGCCGGAGCCGTTCTCCTCGACTTCGTCCTCCTCCTCCTTGTCGATGGCTCCCAAAGTCTCGAAAGAATCAAGATACAATTCTTCCTTCTCCTTGTTCTATTGCATTTACAAAATTTTCCAAATTTTTTAAAATTCCTATTGCATTTCGAAAATTTTGAGTAATTTTCTTTCCATTCTTCAAATGAGGGCATACAAGTCCTGAATGTAGTTTAGGATGTAGTTTAGACGTTTACTTGGATGGTCGTACCCGATTTTAGGGCATACAATGTCGACAATCGTCGAAAGTATCGAGCAGTATCGGGCGTGACTGTAGAAAATTCTACAGGCCTATATAAATTAAGGACTGTATTCTACAGTCCTTAATTTATAAAGGACTGTTGAAATTTCTGCAGTCCTGTATACGTATAGGACTGTAGAAATATCTACAGTCCTGAATGTTAAATTAATTTAGGATGTTAAATAAAATTTTATTTTTTTGTCTTATAGTCATGACCCTCGGAAGGGCATTGTGGATGAAGATATCATCAGAAGACGCCCTACTGCGTCAATGCGTAAGGAACGCAATGTTTCGCGTACTATTGAACCAGGTGTCATTATCCGCGACCCCGAGGCACGCCCTGAAGTTAGGAAACGTCGATTGACGAAGAAGACTGTCACTCTTTCGAAGAGACGTGCTCCTCCTAGTTCTTCCGGTTCTTCTTCCTCCTCCGATGAGGACATGCCAAATGTCCCAAATCAGCATACTGATGGTTCAGGACCTTCTCAGCCTGCAGATAGTCCTGTCGAGAGTCTCCCACAAACCCTCGGAAACCGGGCTACTGATGGTTCAGGACCTTCTGAGCAGCCAAATAGTCCAGTCGAGACTCGTCCAAACGCTTGCTCTATGTTACCGTCGATCGAAAATCATATTGCATACCAAATATGGAACAATTCGGTAAGTACATTACGTTATGATAATTTTATATATAGTTGTAAGTTCAAAGTTTATCCAATTATTTATAGATAAGTACATTTTACATAGAGGTATAACTTCATCCAATTGTTTACTTTTCAGGAGAGTTCTCGTTTGTTGACGGTGATCAACCACGGGAAAAAATGTAATACATGGAGGTATGAATTATTGGGAGACGATGTGAAGGCAAAAATCAGTCCCACCGGTTTACAATATTTGGGTAGCTACTCATATACAACGGTGGATAATGCACTGATATCAGCATTTGTAGAACGATGGCATCCAGAAACCAACACTTTCCATCTACCCAATGGGGAGTTGACGATTACCCTTGATGACGTCCATCATATATTGGGACTTAGGGTTGATGGTCGAGTCATGATGAATCAAACTTTTGATGAGTCGAGCATCAACTTTTACGACCATATTGTGGATTATGTATCAGGGTGTCTGGGAGTTGATGCCACTAGTTTTACCACTCTTCGAGAATTCAAGAAGTCCTACGGACTTCCTCTAAAATATTTGGAGGAGATATTCGTTGATCCGGACCCCGAAATGGATAATAGCGATAATGTGGCCCGCAGATATATGTAGTTCATCTTAGGGGCTGTCGGCATTACGGATAAGTCTGGAACGTCCATACATGCCAAATATCTCCTCAATTTGGACAACATTGACACGGTGGAAGAAATATCTTGGGGAAGTGGTATACTAGCATACCTTTACCGCAAGCTTGGTGCGGCATCCCGCGTGGGTTCGAAGACAATATCCGGATGCCAGACTCTACTCCATGTATAGATATATCTTTGTCAACTTGTATACATAATTTAAAATTTTGTTGTTAATTTTTGGACTAATATTTTTTTAACCTGGTTACGTGAAGGCATGGATATACGAGCACTTTCCAACCCTGCAGCGGGCTAAAATGAACCGAGGGTATGACGAGAACCTTCCTAGAATGTGCCGATGTAAGCCAACTAAGGAAGATGCCAAATGTCCTCACACATTGGCCGTCCTACGGAATGCACTCGAAGATATGACGACAGAAGAGGTGAATTGAGACCTAATTTTTTAATGTTTGGTAATAATTGACTACGTTATGCTAAATAACGTTATGCTAAATAACGTTATGCTAAATTTTATACGGTGCAGATTGTTTGGGGTCCATACCGTGATTTGCGACAGACTAGTCGTCCATTGCAATAAGTCGCTTTATATCACGGTCTTATAAGTTGTCATGAAATCGAGGAGACTTATATGCCGGATAGAGTGCTCCGTCAGTTTGGCTACGTACAAACTGTCCCAAAGTGCACTTTGAAAATGATAACTGCTCCGCGAGGTACCAAACCGCTAAACTATATTCCTGCGATGTTCAACTGGGTCTCGGACTTCTTCATCGAGTGGCAACGCCACGTTATTAGATCACTGAACGACAAGCAGCAGTAAATATGATGGAATGTAGCGACGACTACCTCGCCTACTACGCTGGTGTCGGACTACCTACCTTGTTCCAACGCGGAGGCGATATTGTGCGTGTACCTTCAGATCTTCCTGCCAAATCGGTCTTGTATACTGCATTGGTCAAGATGGTGAGCCAACTTCTTCACTTTCAGTTTGATATTTGTAAATGTTTATAACATAACAAATTTTTTTAATTCTCATGAATATGCTAGAAAAGTGAAGAAGTTGGGAAGAAGCCTCGTAAGTTGCCATGGTTCGAATTATATGGCAATCAATGACGAACTACAACGAATCGACAATGCTGAAGATTTTTCTTTCTTGGAAAATAGAGAGCAACGTACAAAGAGGCGGAATGAAGTTTATGTCCCGTTTGAAGACTTGTAAAACTTTCAATGAATATGAGTTTTGAGACATGTAAAAATTTTAAGTTTGAATTTGACTTGTAAAACTTTGAATGAATTTGCTACAATTCGCACTTTGAATATGTGTGTTATAACTTTGCTACAATTGCTACATACATACAATTTGTGTTATAAGTTTGCTACATACATACAGTTTTCAAATGTGCAGATTTTGACGGTGGAGATAGTTTACGACTGTCAAAATTTTGACAGTCCAACTGTGTTCTAGGACTGTCAAAATTTTGACAGTCCTAAACTTACATATAATTGTCCAGAGACAGTGGGTAAACTTTAGGACTGTCAAAATTTTGACAGTCCTACTTTCTTCTAGGACTGTCAAAATTTTGACAGTCCTAAACTTACATATAACTGTCCCAAGACAGTGGGTAAAGTTTAGGACTGTCAAAATTTTGACAGTCCTAGTATCTTCCAAGACTGTCAAAATTTTGACAGTCCTACTTTCTTCTAGGACTGTTAAAATGTTGACAGTCCTAAACTTACATATAACTGTCCACATACAGTGGGTAAAGTTTAGGAATGTCAAAATTTTGACAGTCCTAGTATCTTCCAGGACTGTCATAATTTTGACAGTCCTAAACTTACATATAACTGTCCACAGACAGTGGAGAAAGTTTAGGACTGTCAAAATTTTGACAGTCCTACTTTCTTCTAGGACTGTCAAAATGTTGACAGTCCTAAACTTGCATATAACTGTCCACATACAATGGGTAAAGTTTAGGACTGTCAAAATTTTGACAGTCCTAGTATCTTCCAGGACTGTCATAATTTTGACAGTCCTAAACTTACATATAATTGTCTACAGACAGTGGAGAAAGTTTAGGACTGTCAAAATTTTGACAGTACTATTTTTTTCTAGGACTGTCAAAATGTTGACAGTCCTAATTTCCTGACAGTTTTACATATAATTTTGACAGTCCTAGTATCGATTAGTATCTTAGCACAACATACAGTCAAAATCGATTAGTATCAATGCACAACATACAGTCCTAGGGTTTAGATAACTTCTTTCATTACACAACATACACACAATATACAGTTCAATATACAGTTAAACATACATGGCTCTTTGCACAACATACATTTCAATATACAGTATCAATCGATTAGAATATCAAAGTAGTCGTTCGGCATAATTTTTGGATCCTCCATCTTCATTATTTTCTTATAGGCAGCCATTGCATCCGTGTAGTCGTCCATGCGATTGCTTCCTCTGGTGAGTGTTTATACCAAAGCGTAGAAGGTGACGGCATAGGAGAATGATCGATCAACCTTGGAATGACGAAGTGTTGTCCGACAAGCCCTATCGAACATAGATTGGATACTCCATGTTCGGCCGGGGGAGCACACATTGGAAATAAAGTATTGCTAATACCTTGTGAGATAATTACAATAGGTATCTTATACCTATTAGAGAATACGTAAGCAGCAGGTGGGACATCCATGTAATGGTCTGGTCCGGTAACTGTTTTCGTACAAGGTAAGCTTGCCAACAAATCTCCAACAATTTTTTCGTCGAGTATCTGCCTATAGAAGGGTAGTCGAGACTCCAACTCCTCGTACAACTCTTTCCTAACCTGTCTCCATCCTACTTCAACTGAATAGCCTAGTTGTCTTGCTAGTGAATGATATCCACAATGGCCATCCTTAGGAACATCGACAATAGACCAAATGAAATCCCGTATCTCAGGTAGAAAATTTTCAATGTATAGACTATATGAATCAGAAAAGTTATATAAACCCTCCGCCGTGACTGCATCGTTTGTTTTCTGTTTCTTCCCCCTTCGAATAGTAAGCTTACTCTTTTTCTGCGGAAATACCACCCTTTCGATTACGGACTTTGCCTCCAAACTGCGTTCAAAATGTTCAAACAATGATGGATCTCTTTCAGTTGACTCATTCTCCTTCTTTTTTGCTCTACTCTTTCTTCAGTGTGGTCTTCTCTTAGGAGTTCGAACAACATATGGCTCTTGCAATCGAGTTGTTGTCGGGACTGCAATTTCTTGGATTTTAACCTCAATGGATCTTCTCTCCGGTTCCGATGCGACGCACCACCTTGCGTGCAGGAGTTTCACTTGTGGCAAAGAAAAGAAATCATCTTGAACTTCCACCGTCGGCATTATCGACAGCTGTCTCCAACGTTGATCAACAACATATATTGGAATAGGTATAGATTCACGACGATATTCGTTAATCTCATGTGCACAAGAAAGTCTGAGTGAATGTCGATATGAACAACCGCAAACCTCGGGATCATAACCAACCGACTTCGACCTACCAATCTCCTCAAACAATAAGCCCAAGACCTTGTGAGATACTACATGGATTAAACCATCCAAGAGGTGTTCATGCTTGTATTCATGCTTTGCAATATTGAGGCTCATCTCAAATGATGCTACAATCTCGTTCACCGTGAAAATAATCATCAAATGAATCGATTGCCAAACGGAGACAAAATTACCGACCGATGACCGTAGATATCTTTTTAAACTTGAGTGTGATCTTTCGACCCGGTTCGTAGTAATTGTGCCATAATGCTTCACCATGTTCGTCCATGCTAAGACGAATTGCTCTTTATGTGGTTCTAGCCAAGTATCTTTGATATCTTAGTTGCAGGATTTAATTCACTTACACTCTCTTCTGCAAGAAAATAGAACTTGTGTTCGCCATACTACCATTTGTGACAATTTCTAGAGTCATCTCTTGGAGATTTACTACCCTAGTCCAGTAAACTGAACTAGGATAACAGATTGCTGTATACAGTAAACTGAACTAGAGTACTAAAGCCATCCAAATAAAGAAATTATATTGCTTGCCACAGTGAATTAGTAAATGTAGGTACTTTGATGGGATGGACAAAGGGATCATGGTTTAATAAATGCAATTTGCTTCTCTTTAGTTTTATTCTCTCTTCTATGGTGGGTTTATGAGTTGGGATTTGTAGCTAACGATAGAAGAATTCATGATATTTTAATGTGTGACTGTGATAGTTTCTAGTTGCGGCAAGCTTGACTTGTCTTTAGATGTGTTCGTTTTCCAATTTGCAATCTTGTTTTTGATCTTTCGTTGTGTCCGGGATATTTACTTTGTAAGTGGGAATTGTTTCGTTAATTACTGTTAATGAAACTGAAACACGGGGAGTTCATTCCTACTGCATTTATGTCAAAAAAAAGGACTGCATTATACGAGTAACAATTTTATTTCAATATAGAGTCGGGAAGCATTTTTTTTGTTTGTCATATCAAATACCTTCTTGTGGTACTTTCTTTTGCATTCTATGAAAGGCATCGATTCATTTGCCTTAAATCTGATTTAGTGTTGATGATATGCTATTTTCATAATCTGTGAGCATGTTCTATCGCAGCTTGAAGACATCCTTGGGCGTTGACTGTATCATAATTTGTCTTGTTTTGCTGGGACGTGCTGCGTTTGTGTTTCCCCTCTCTGTTTTATCCAACTATCTAAGCTCAAATACTGACAGGAATTTGATTACATTTAAGCACCAGGTAGCATCTCCTTTTTCTGCATAAATGATAAATCACATTGTATGATGGCGAACAGTTTCTTTGCTTGTTATTTAACTTAATGTCTTCCTGTCCTTGGACAAACCTTGCAGTTTGTAATTTGGTGGGCTGGTCTTATGAGGGGGGCTGTTTCTATCGCACTGGCATTCAATCAGGTACCTTGTTCTGTTGTGATACAATAAGATTTGCTAATACACAATATGTTAATAAAGTAGATATTAGTTATTTATTGTTACTCATGAAAACTGGATTTTATATGTTTGTTATATCATTTGGACTTTAGTATTCACTTCAAAGTCTTGGAATAAAAGCTTTGCTACTGTTGTTGTATTGGACAGTTTACATTCGGTGGTGTTACATGGGATCCAGTTCATGCAACAGTGATCACTAGCACAATCGTCGTCGTACTTTTCAGCACTCTGGTATGACTTTTAAGGCCCATCTTTTCTAGAAAATACATGCAGGGACATCACTAATTCAATATAACTG
Organism: Iris macrosiphon; assembly: GCA_036927795.1. Taxonomy (NCBI): domain Eukaryota; kingdom Viridiplantae; phylum Streptophyta; class Magnoliopsida; order Asparagales; family Iridaceae; genus Iris; species Iris macrosiphon. The sequence continues at coordinate 10,662,778 of JAYESA010000020.1, read as the reverse complement.
CTTATTTACTAGTACTGCATGTTTCTTGGTGAAAATTGCAACAATATATTGTCGTATACCTGGACAAAGTTATTAGTTTATAGTCCATCCGTTGCTTAACCTTTAGATTCAATTTAAGATTTGTGTAGTTAGATAAGGAAATAAGATAATGAAAGATATTAGTTATTGCAATATCTTTCCGTTATCTCCTTATTAACTGCCTAATCACCCCCCCACCCCCAACCCCCCACCCCCCACACACACCCACACCCACCCCACCCCACCCCAACCCCTCTTTTGAAGTTATTTATGAGCATTTTTTTTCTTCCACCACCAAGGGGGTGGTCCATTGGTAGCACAGGTCAGGAGGGCAGGAGTGGGCGTGGGTTCAAAATCCCAGCCCAGACAATATAAATAAAATGATGGCAGGGGGTCTTTGGTGCTAGTAGCCCAGGACAGGGATGGCAATAATGACCGTCCTTATCCAAAAAAAAGTATGTTCTTATTCCTCCATCTTCTGTCAAACTTTTCTCATGGAGGCTCCATTTAGTCTTACATATGCACCCTACATTCTTGTGCAACTAACTCTGTATGGATTTCCATAAGATTAAATAATTTCAAAGCGTACATGGATTACATGCTGGTCCCACTTCTTACGCAATGGTTTCATGTACAAAAAGAAGGTGAATAAATTCAAAGTTCATCTATGAGAATTAAATACTACTCATTGAGTTAAAAAATCGACAGTGCTTACACAACCATGCCAATGAGTAAAATATAGATAGTGTGTTCTTTACATTGGAAGCAACATTTCAGTATCTTCTATCCCTGGGTATGTAATGGTATACATATAAAGAAAAGTTTCAAAGGAAAGATTTATATGGAAAGAGAGAATGAAAAGATCTAAGAGAGTAGAAAAGATATACATACATATCTTTTATATTTTGATATATCCTTGTCTCATTTTCCATTATTTATTTAATCAAACTCAAAATGAATCTAACAATTAAGAAATTGGTATGATTCTACGTGGTAAGGGATGATAATGGGCAAGGGCTGGTCCAATGGCCTGCGGACAGGCCCGAAAAAGAGCCCGACCCAACCCAACCCAAACCCGATTGTGAAATGGGTAGGGACGGGCTCAATTTTGGCCCGATTTATTATTGGCCCGAGTTTGGATATTAGCTGACCCGATCCCGATCCCAATCCCAATCCCGATCCCGTCCCAAAACTCAAAACAATTGTAGGTTCTTTACCCAATCATATACAAAATATACAAAATGGTCGGTACTTCTTTACATAACCCCCTTGGTTTGTGGTAAGATTCTCAATCTTCGATTTTTCCTTCAACATAACCCCGTCACATTTATCCATATATATTATGAATATAGTCTAATTATGCTATACATAATAATCTTGATATAGTATCCTTCTAAAATATATGCATCTGACATCTAATCTTTCACTTTCACATGTATCCACATGCCTGAAGATCTAGCTTAGTTATATACTAAACAAATTGATAGAGCCACATTGTCTTGTACTGTTTTATTTGTATAGTTTGGTATATTAAAATATGAGCACCTGCTCAAGTTTTAAAATTGGCATCAACCAAATCAAACCTGACGCAATCTGATTTCAGCTTAGAGGCTGATTGGATTGGTAGTACCACAGGAAGGACAATCTATGTTTACTTACTAGTTGGATTTATAGGGGTCAAATTGAATTAATTTAGTACTTGATATCCAAGCTGAGTTACGTTTCACCTGGATCAGATGAGAACAGTTCTGTGACATTTCTGCCTATAATATGCGGCTTATTTAACCAAACAACAGTATAAAGGAAAAGAAAGGTCCCTCTTAAATGGTTACTAGCAAATCCAAAAATTGACATACCATCTTCAAATGACTTCATCTTCGAAGCGAAGTGAAACATGCTCGCCCTCCTAACTACTTCTCATGAGACGAGCTCACTTACAGGCTTGTGTTGGGAGGCATATGCCTCTAGCATTAGTTTCCTTATCAGCAGATTGAACTTTAGCGCCTCTCACGTTTGTTAAATGGCTGGATATCATATCCTGCCTCTAGCATTAGTTTTCCTTGTCGGCAGAGTGAACTTTAGCTCCTCCTTTGTGTGGAGGCACGTTTGTTAAATGGCTGGCTATCATATCCTTGCTGGCAGACCATTTTTTTAACTTACTGGCAGAAATAGACCACTACCTTGAACCTCAAACAACATGGCAGAACTTGCCTTATATGGATTTGAATGGCTAACAGTTCAACTAATTGTAAAAGGTGATTCCCAATAGACTGTTGATGCTCTTCGGGGCATAGAGATGGAACGCTACGATATAGATTCTATTTTGGAAAGAAAAATAGTGAGAGCTTAAAAGAAGTATACACAAGCTTATTACAAATATATAGCACGACTTTGTAAGGAGAATCCAAGTGGCTGATAATCTGAAAAGCGAGGCAGCTTTATGGATGGTCCATAAGGAGCTTAGATTTCAATTTTTCAGGATTCTTAAAATATTTTCCAGCAAGTTCCACTGGTCTTTGGTAACATGCATTAGTTGTTGTTGTTATTACTTGCTGTGTTTGTTTATATGATTGTTCCAAGTGTCGGATATAGGGGGAACCTTGCAGTATTCTAACCGGGACTTCTGATCTTTAACTAAAAAAATCGACTTCAGGTTTTCGGATTCCTGACCGGTCCACTGGTAAGAATTTTACTTCCTCCCCCTGCATCAGAGGACCCCCTGACACCTAAAGAAGACATTATGGTTCCACTGTTGTTTTGCGAAGATTCAACTGCTGAGAACCTTCTGGAAGCGGGGATGAGTCTAACGATGCTGCTGGAGAGGCCAGCCCACACTATTCATGCCTGCTGGAGGAAGTTTGATGACACTTACATGAGACCAATCTTTGGTGGACCGGAATCACCCATCTAATTATTTTTGCTGCACCCAAATGTACAGCTTGTATAGCACGAGTTGCCTACTCTTCTTCTGGCATAATATTATACTAGTGGATACCAAGTTTGCAGAATGAATTAATACTGGGAAAGAGAGTTTTAAAATTATTTTGTACAGGATCTATGATTTAGAATTTTTTTTTTTCTTGAAATTTCTTTAATAATGGAGTTGTATGATCCAAGTCTCGGACTCCCTAACGTCAAGGTTTTGGTAAGTTGGCTAATAGTCGCTCTTTTTGAAATATTTCATTTGTTTGTTTCAGGAGCGTGGAAGTTTTTTTATGGCAGGAAATGGATATGTTAAGCTTATCATTTAAATTTCTTTTAGATGACTGCACAACAAAGATATATACTGTCTCGAGAGAAAAAAAAAAGTGTAGAATAAGATGCTCGAAAAGAAACTTGTTTGATACAATGTTGTGGGTTTTGTAGTAAATTGATGTATATCTTCCCTTATATAAAGCGGCTTCTAGATAGCTCACTTTTGAGCCGTCTCTCAACCAATTAATTTAAAAAAAAAATTTACTTACAATACATAAATAAAATCTTAGACCAACTTTCATCTATTCCGTCCAAACATTTAATAAATACTCAACCAGTTTAATTAACAAAAAAAAAACTAATAAGAGGTTAAAAAAAAATCTAAAACCAACTTTCTTCATAACATAATACTCAAACAATTAAATTTTAAAGAATTTATCTACTGTAGATAAATAAAGAATACTTATCGGGGCACTCATATTTTTACTCGGGACTATCCAATTTATTTTTCGTTTTAATTACAAGTTTGCCATGAAGAGAAATGACTTTGGACTATCCAAGCAAAGAGTATAAAAGTCAACTATTCTTTTTTTTTTAGGTCATTTTGTGTTTGTCTTTTTTCATTGTCATTTTCTTCCCTAAATCTCTAAACCCAAAACCTAAAAATTGTTGGATTGGAGAATGGAGAATGGAGAATGTGGTCCCAAGCCAAGTTGTACTTTCTTCCCTAAAAATCTCTAAATCCAAACTCTAAAATTATGGCTATATGTAGGACTTTTGTACTGTTGTACTTTTGTAAGGAATTTTCTACAGTCATGACTAAAACTTGCTGAAAAAATTACAAAGTCAGGATTGTAACCTAAAACTTGCTGAAAAATTACAAAGTAGGGACTGTCAAAATTTTGACAGTCCGAACTATATGAAGGACTGTCAAAAAATTGACAGTCCTGACTCAAACTTGCTGAAAAAATTACAAAGTCGGGACTGTCAACATTTTGACAGTCTTGAATATATGCAGGACTGTCAAATTTTTGACAGTCCTGACTCAAACTTGTTGAAAAAATTAAAAAGTCAAGACTGTCAACATTTTGACAGTCCTATCTTTAACTTGCTGGAAATAATATTACAACATTGAATTTTTTTAAGTCATAACTATCGATAATATAACAACATTGAAAACATTCAACATAAACATCCACGCATTCACAAATATTCAAAAAGTCTACAGTCAACATTACAAAATCACAACTTCAAAAGAAACATCTATACACATTCAAAATTGATATTGATACATCATCATCATCATCAGAAGAAGAATAACGGGTAACCGGTCTTTTAGAACGAGTTGCAGTCTTTTTTGTTCCACGACTTCTAAGCGTCTCTGGTTCTGTGATTGATACTGATTTTTCAATAACGTGGGCTCCCTGGTGTGCCATGCACTCAGACGCAGTAGGTCGCTTTCTTTTGGCTCCAGCATCGATTTCCTTATCCTTCATATTGCGGCTATGAAGACCATTAAGAAACAAGTCAAAATTAGGTTGTCCTCCTCTTTACCTGACTGTTCTTGAGTAATGGATAGTCCCAATTAAGAATAAAAGTGTCCCAATAAAAATTCTAAATAAAATCTTAAACAAATTTCCATCATACATAGCCACGTGCATTGTTATCATATAGCACGTATTTTACTAGTTGAAATAATGTTCGAGTATTTTGCTATACAAGTGTGATTATATTAAAATTCTTGTCTGCTATTTCCTGTGTTCATAAACTTGGTCAACAACCAAGAGCAGTGGTTTCAGATGAAGTTGGGATTGAGAGCGACTGCGAAGAGAAGGGGCCTTGCAGCCGTGTTGCAACCAAGCAAACAGCCCCTGAGAATGGTCCACGAAGAGTGCACATCAAATTTGAATCTAAAATAACATCCAAACAGGTTCGTTTTAGTATATTTAAAATTAAATTCGAATCAATTTTTTTTTTTTTTCAAATCGAGCAAAAATTTTTATTGGGTTCGAATTAATGGGGCGGTCCAAAAACGAATAGTGTTCCTCTCTAGTCCAAAACTTTTCCAATTTTTGATTTCGACCAAACCCCGAATCACAAAACTTTATCCGGGTCATAATTTGCACGTCTGATTGGATATTTTGTTAGAATTCTTGTGACACAGGAGCAGATATGATATTAGTAGCAATCCCAAAAGTATCCTTTAATAATAATCCAGTGGTGACTTCAAATTTCGAACCAATAAAAGATGCTTTGATAAAGTCGCTACAAAAATAATAATTCGAGACTAGTTCAATTAGAAAGAATTTTTATTCAGGTTAGTCCAAATTTTATTAGGCCTGTCTATTCTCTTCGTCTCCCTCCTCCTGCTTCCCCCCCACCCCCACCCTCCTCCGGACTCTCCTTTTCCCTCCTCTCTCAATTTTTTTTGTCTCTCCGCGTCGTTGACCTCGCCATCGACCGCGTCGCCGCCGTCGAGCCGCACCTCAAGCACCTTCATGTTGGCTTCGTCACGAAGGCGATGGAGAAGAAGAAGAAACAACGTGCGGGGGGCTGCGTGCGACGGAGGCATGCGCTCGCGGGAGGCTGCGGCTACGCCCCGTGCCGCCGCCGACGATGGCGGCGGCAACAGAAGCGGCAACAACAACAGTAGCGGAGGCGAGCGCGTGTGCCTACGCCTCGTCGCCGCCCCCGCACGAGTCTCCGCGTCATTTCAATTGTTAGGACTATCAAAATTTTGACAGTTCTAATTTAAAAAAAATTAATTAAAAATGAACAACCTGATAAATAATTTTTAAAAATGACAAACATATAATTATAAGTGATAATAATTTGGACTGTCACGAGTGTTTTTTCTTTTAGTGCCTTTCTCAAAACCAAAAAAAGTGATAGTGTCTGAATTTGCGTGCGACAGTACTTGAACAAATGTGGGCACATAGATGGACATGGGGTCACAAGGGGGTGACCACACCTATATAATTATCTCATTGCACCAAGGGCTTCTACGTCAATCCATTATTGAAGACGGATAATATCCCAGAGAGAGAGAGAGAGAGAGAGAGAGAGAGAGAGACAAGGATCTGTGTGAGAGAGAACAAATTCTTAAATTTTTTGAGAACGTCCAAAGGAGAAAGAACAAAAAAAATTTCCCTCCTCTACAGTGCCAGCCAGCAGAGTGTTCCAGTTGAAATGGCGGCCAGCTCAGCCGCCGACGCCGCGGCCGGCAGTAGGATGGTGAGCGACCAGGAGATCTGCCGGTGCGTGGAGTCCCTACTCCGCCATTCCCCTCCCGGCGCCGTCACCTCCGTCAGCTCCGTCGTCCGCCACCTCGAGTCCTCCCTCGGCCTCGACCTCTCCCACAAGGCCTCCTTCATCCGCGACCACATCCAGCTTCTCCTCTCCCCGCATCACCAGCAGCCCCCACCGCCGCCGCCGCCGCCGCCGCCGCAGCAGCAGCAGCAGCAGCAGCAGCAGAAAGACCATTTCGCCCTCGGCGGCCAGTTCCATCCATACCAGAACATTCCCCAGCACCAGAACCACCTCCAGCAGCAGCAGCAGGGTCCGGTCACCCCCCAGTACGGCTACCGCCTCCCTCCTGCGCCGGGTCCTCAAATGTTTCAGTTCCAGCAGAAGCAGCAGCAGACGGCGGTCAGCTCGCAGGGCGTGGTGAGGCCGGTGGCGGTGTTCGCTTCCCCTTCACCCAAGGAAAGGTGGGCCCTTTCTGCCCGTTCTTGGTTTAATTTGGGTTATTTTTGGTTGTTGCGGTTGGTACGAAATAAGAAAGCTTGTGCCTTTAGTTAACTTTAACAATTTTTTTGAAATATTTTTCTTAAATTAGGGTTGTAGGTGCATTTTTTTTGGCTGAATGGCTCTAATTTGCAAATTTGGAAATTGGCTGGGTTAGAATTAAGAAAGGTGGCTCCTTTCTTGCCGTCCGTGGTTTAATTTCAAAATTAGGGTTTGGGTTGTTGGGACTGGTACGAAAGTAGTAACCTTTCCTTTTGCTTTCTTTACTCTTCTTCTCCTTCTTCTTCCTTCCTCTTCTTCTTCTTGTTGGTGCAATACTTGTATGGTTCTAGTGTGGAGAATTGAATGTTTGGATGGGTTAGAATTGAGAAAGGCGGCTCCTTGGGATGGGTTGATTTAGAAACTAGGGTTTTGGGTTTCTAGGCATTGAGGTAATTTTGTTAGTCCTTTCTGGTCAGTTGTGGTATGAAATAAAAGAACTTTTTGTTGTTGTTGCTATTTACCTCTTTTTTCTACTTGTTCGCGATTGTTTGGGGAATGGAGATGGGTTCTGATTCCGACTGTTGGCACTTGACATTGATTGAGAGAAGGCTTCTTTTGGTTTCGACGTTTCGTTTTGATATTTAGGGCTCTTTTTGGTTAGTGAATGGTTTCGTCCTTTCTGTGAATTGGGGTGAAAGATGCCTCCTTTTTGCATATTATAGTTTGTTTTAAATTTACTGTTTTAGTCTCGAGAAAATGTTTCAGAGGTTGAGCTTGGAGTTAATTGGGAGTAGTTAGCTCTTATTTATTATTTGGGGATAGTTGTCTAATAGTGGGAAGAGTGTGTAGATGTTAATTTGAGAATTAGGAATTTGGTTGGAAATTTAGTGTGTACATTGTTGGGGTTGGTTAGAAATACGAAAGGGTGATTTTGTCTTATTTGCCTCTTTATTTTGTTAATGTTTATGGTTTTTAGTGCTGAGGGTACTATATTGCAATGGCTCTAACATGTAGATTTGAATATTAGTATTTTTTACAACAAGTGATACTGGCATGCGAACACAATTATGTTATTTGATGTGCTTTTATGAGATTGTCATTTAGTATGAGACAAGGAGAATTTTAGCTCTGATATTGTTTGGTGGAATTCAGAGAGGGTGACCTTGCCTTCATTTTTCATAGGAAATTTTAGTTCATTTGGTGGTAGGTTTGGAGAAAGAGGTATAGAATGTTCAATACTATTCAAACTAGATTCTGAAATTATCTGCAGTTCATAAAATCTGTCATTTGAGTTTTAATGATGTATCTGGGTATCTTTTGCTGCTCCTGGCTTTAGGTTTATCACATCTGTTTGTTTTATGTCCCTTCTTGTGCATGTACGTCCACCTTCTGAATCTGAAGCACTTTTTCTTATCATTTTTTACTGCTTTCAATGAAAAAAAAATGTAAAAAGAAGGTAGAGAACGAAATGCAGCAAGTGATAATTTGCAAAACAAATTCTATTTATTTTGCAATATTGTTCTTCTTTTATGTCTGACACAATCATTGAGTTCCACCCACAACCTTTGTTTTGCAATTTATACTTGAGATGGAGGTCCTTTACCAACTACTTTCGGAATCTTAGTATCACTGACAGAGTATGGGCATCTCAGTTTGCATAGTTCTGATTGGGCATATGCTTTGCTACATTATGTTTAAACTGATTTCTGACATATATTTTTAATACTGTAGTTCACCTGCTGTTGTCAAACGAAAAGGTGGCGCAGGGGGTCTAAGTAAAGTATGTGGTGTTTCACCAGAATTGCAGGCGATTGTTGGCGAACCAACCATGGCAAGGACTCAGGTGCCTCTGCCAGACTCTGTGTTTTCTTGTTTTGATTGTTTTGAGACGTTCAATTCTGTGTTTCAGTAATATTAACATTTATTTCCTACTCTCCTAATTTGAAGATTCTAAATATGCCATTTTATTCCTTCAGATTGTGAAGCAGCTATGGGCTTACATTAGAAAAAATAATCTCCAAGATCCTGCTAACAAGAGGAAGATAATATGCAATGATGAACTACGCCTGCTTTTTGAGACAGATTCTACTGACATGTTCAAGATGAATAAGCTGTTAGCAAAACATATTTTACCACTTGAACCGAAAAGTCAGTACTTCTTTGTTATTTTCAAACATTCACAGAGCATTTTGATCCTGGGTAATATCATATCTGTTTTCTCTCTACAGAAGATTCAGGTCCTGACTCTAAAAGATTAAAGACTACTACTGCTCCTGCTCCTCATGTCTCTCCTGCAACTAACCCTGAAGCTAACCAATCACCTGTGCTTGTATCTGTTGCACTGGCTGATTTTTTTGGAACTGGTGAAAGAGAGATGCTTGAATCTGAGGCTTTAAGGCGTGTATGGGACTACATAAAGGCTAATACTCTGCAGGTTAGTGCAGCCAGTCTGAGACTATTGGCAGTCCTTTTAACCAATCATGAACTCATCTACATCTACATCCACATAGAAACCTCGATTGTCCTCTCTAAAACTTATATTCTCATAGGTTTCTTCTGAATGCATGAATTGAATATCTAGATTTTTGAGGCATACATATTTTTAGTCGAGTATTGGTATCATGCTGATATCTGCGTTTTACATTTTATTCAATCATAGATTGAATATTTCTAACACATCCATCAAGTATGGCAAATAAACTTTTTAGCAATAGAAGAAGATAGACCACTTGATGTATCAGTTAGATGTGCTCAATGCAGCCGCTAGGTTCGTTCTTTTATAGATGTTGTTACAGTCCCTGCCACTACACCATGACTCCATAGTTATTGTAATGGTTGAGGGTTAAAATTTAAATATTCTAACATGATATTCCCTCCCTCCCTTCATTCGTATACACACGAAAGGTTGAATCCCATTTTGGAGATGAAAGGTAGATTGGCCGTGAAGTACATTTTTTTAAAAATAAAATCTATGTCATATGAGATTCGAACCTCGGTTGCTCTGATATCGTGTTAAAGTCCATACCATTGCACCATTACTGCAGAGTTATTGTGAGGGTTGAGGGTTCAATATTAATTATTCCAACAGATGTTTTAAGACGTATAAATGACTTCAGATGCTGTTGATCATGCATTCCTACTGGCGGCCACCTCTGCCAACAATGTTTTGGTGGGAAATGTCTTGTTTGATAGTTGGTTTAATAAATACAGCTGAATCTGCAAGATTCTCCCTTTTTTAATCTTCAGTAGTCTTAATGTCAAAATGATGTCCTGTATTAACTAAAGCTTTATATGGAAGTGTGAGTCTTAAACTCAATGACCTCTCTTAACTTGCGTATGTGCACACAATGTTTTGGTGGGAAATGTCTCGTTTGATAGTTGATTGAATAAATACAGCTGAATCTGCAGTATTCTCCCTTTTCTAATCTTCAGAGGTCTTAATGTTAAAAGAATGTCCTATATTGTTATCTAGAGCTTTACATGGAAGTGTGAGTTCTTAAACTCAACGACCTCTCTTAACTTGCTTATGTGCACACACTTTGCATATTTTTCAAATCTAGTAATAATCTGAAGTCACCATAGGCTCTTGGTTTATATGTTTTGTTTCAGTAACATATTTTGCAGTTCTTAATTCTGTCCGCTATAATTGTTCTCATTCCATTTTCTTTCTTTTCCTTATGATATTACCAAGCTTATATTATGAAAGGATAAGTTATTACTTTGATTTAAAGAAGGGATGTACCATTAGTTGTCCTTAACTAGAATTTTAATGTCCATCTCTTGCTGTCTGCTGACTAGTGATTACCAACCTAAAGAGCATATGATGTAGTTCTTTAGTCATTGATATGTGATTAAATTAGGTCCCTGGCTTTTGGTCACTTTCCATTCTAAAGAAATTGTTTATATGCTAAATTTCAACTGATAAGCTGATATTTATGGGGAACTAATCATTTTAAGAATGATTTATGCTTGCACCATTTTTATAATAAAATATTAGAAAAGCTTCTAGAACTGCTACATTAGCTCTTGCTACAACACTGATGACAAGAAGTTGCTTATGACTTAAAATTGCTAATTTCTATGCTTATTCTTGCTCAATCTCCAGCTTTAACATCCATTTATTCTCATCCTAAATTGTCCATTTTTCTTGCGGCTTGCTTTAGGACCCAGTAAATGCAATGGTGATAGCTTGTGATTCTAAGCTTCAGCAACTGTTTGGATGTGAAAAACTTTCTGCTATGGGAATACCGGAGATGTTGTCGCGCCATTTAAAACAATCCTAACACATAACATGGTCAGGTTAAGTACTCTATATTCCATCTGTTCAAATTAAATTTGTTATTTGCAGCTAAAATTTGGTGTGGGTACTATCTTGGATTACTTTACTCTTTTATTTGGAGAAAGATCGTGTTCCTTGTGCTTAAGAACAACTTTTTTTTTGAAAATAATGTGCTCAAGAAATTTCACCTTCTTACCTAATTGGCAGCAATACTACTACTTTTGGAGTAGTAAAGAACCTTTATTGTTATAGTTTTTATGGAAATCTATGTTACCTGGACTCGGATACGGATGTCGGGTACGGGTACATATCGAAGAGTCGGGTCCTTCAAACTCATAATTGAAGGACACACAGACTCGGCTAAAAATGATTCAAATTTTAGATACGGGTACGAGGATATGATTATTAAAATAAATATATTTGAACATAGTTTCATAAAAAGACATCATGTAATTAAATTTGCATGGCTTCATAAAAGACGTAATTAAATTTGCTTGGTTTTATAAAAAGGCATCTTGTAATTAAATTTGTAAGGTTCCATAACTTTACTACCAGTCTACCATATTAAAATAAACCATCTACTATACTACTACATTAAAATAAATTATCTACTTCACTACCAGTCTTACGATTGTCACCATGAAGGACAATGAAGGATCTGATTGTCACCGTGGAGGATCGGATACGGATTTCATATCCATACCCATGTCCTATCGGATGGACACGGGTACTTCTTCCTAAAGTGGAGAGTCCGGGTAACATAGATGGATGTATAATAGAATAAGATTTGGACCAACAAACTATATAATATAGTGTATAATTCAGGAAATACTTTCAAATGTAGTAGGCATTTTAAGCTGCCAAGGTATTTTGGTTCACAATATATATACATATACATTGTCATATCTTATTGAAGTTCTCTTTTCACATATTTGTTCTTCTATTCTGCAGGAAGTGAAAGGACATAGTTCTTTCTCTTGCCACTGGCTGGGATGTCCTTTTCGTTTCACATCATTAGATGTTTTCATTTTACAGTTAGCATGTAGTGTTGAAATACCTACAAGTACTATGCACAAGCATTGTGCTTTAAAGATCTTAGTTGGAATGACCAACTCTTGCTTAAACTGAGATAACTTTTCGTATTAATATGTTTGTTCTTTGTTGGTTGTAATATTGATGTGTTTATCATACACTATAGCTTAAAAAGTAATTTATGAGTTTTGATCATTTAGATGTTTAAAGTTGCCAATTTAGTTATTACTGTTGTCAAACCCCTTTTGTTTATCATTTTAGGCATATTTAAACAAGCTAGTGTTGGCTGCCATAATACAAGATGCTCTGCTTTTTGAACATTCTTTCATGAAATCCTCCAACTTCCACTATGTTCTCCTAAATTTAGTTGATCTTATCCATCTTGCCAATGACTGGAAGCGACTATGATACCATGTTCCTGAAGTTTTTTTTTCTTGAATTTATTATGTTGGTAATATTAGTGATCTGATATTCTGCATATGATTTACTCTTTCTTGTCTCTAGTACTTTGTGAGTAGCAAATACATATCTAATTAGATGTTCTAGCTGATTTAGAATGTGCGATATATTGGCCAAAAAGAGGTAATATGCTCTCTACTACTTTTCTTGCAGATATGTGATTACAGGCATGTAGTTGGTCTAACAGCAGAAGAATAGGGGAACACAAGAAATGGAAATAGTTATTTTGTCTAATGTCGCTGACTGGTTGATTTGTAGTATGCTCAAAACTTGTTTATGTATGGGGGGCAACAGTTTGGATTACAGACTCTTTCCGGTAGTGGCAAGAGAAATGAAGCTACTTACTGCAGCGTTTTAGATCTTAGCCGTCTTTGTTTTCTTTTCTGACTAGTACAACAACACAAGCCAAAGGCAAAGGGAGGATTAGTACCAGCTTAAGTAGGAGTTTTCAAATGAATTGTAGCAAAGGCAGACTCGGAGTTTTCGCTGTTAGAATGTGAGTAAGAAAAAACTCTGCATCGGTGGCTATTTTAATGCATATGCAGCATGTGTATTATCCTTGTCTAGTGTATTTTTGGGTTTGCTTGTTGACATCCTTGTACTAGAAATACAACCAGTTATATTGTTTATATCTCATATTTGTTGTACCACTCTCTGCCTGATTTTTCTTCAACCTAGTTTCTGATGTGGAGAGAAGGTGATGTTTATATTTTGCTCTTTGAAGTTCTTGCAGTTGTTCTTGGTACAATCAATTCTCTAAGCTCCTATGTTAAGCTTTTACTGTTCTTCTGCCTGTGGCATCTCCAATGTTGGATACTTTCGTGTGTGGGAGGGAAATGTCACATCACTTTTGTTGCAGCCTTGTCACTTTTTCTACGCTCGTTCTTTACAAAAAGTTGCAGTATTTTATGCAGGGGGATAAAGAAGTTTGCTATATAAAGGATAAATTATTCTAATGGTACCCCAGCACTTTCTTATGTTTTTGACATATTTAACTTTTTACAGTTTGATTTTGACATTCCAATTTTATAAATTATTTTTTTGAAGTACATTTTTTCAATTTTGAAGCACATTAAGACTATTTCAAAATCATATCTTGTAGTACAAAAGTACAATTTAAATAATGGTATTGTCAGATATTTTTTTGAAGTGGTTTTGATGTGTTTCAAAAGTACAATTTATAAAATTGGAGTGTCAAAATCGAGCATTGAAAAGCTAATGTGTCCAAAACGTTGGATTGTTGTAGTTGGAGTGTCATTAGAATAATTGCCTAGTACACAAATAAGAGTGATCTCTTTTGATTAACTGCTGCATAAACTGAAGTTGTATCTTCACTTTACACACATAAATTCTTCCATAAGATGATGGACAAAGCAATGATTAGTAAACTTAAGAAACAATATAAGAAGTCTGCTCTTGTCTTCCCTTTAAGAGCACTCTTCTGCACAATCTTCTCTATCATGGGAATGATTATTTCTTCCATCTTCTGCTTAAGTAAGGATAAGTCAGAAAGGAGCTTATGAAGAAGCCAAAAGATACCGAGTCCTTGATTGCTTACCAATCTGAAAAGCTCCACATTGGGCAATGGCCAGATGTGAGCCTTCTTATTACTTACGTATATCTTCCCATTGTAGGCATGAGCTGTGTAGAGGCTGCAAACTTCTCCCAGAGGCAAGTCTGGTGTCTTCCATTCTGCAAGAACCATGTAAAAAGTGATCACATACATACTTGCATGAACATCTTTGTGCATATGACAATTTTTCAGAACAAACCAAAGTTCCATTTGATGCCAACATCCGATCCCCCGTGCGTCTTTGGTTCGATCACAAACTTTGTATGGCTCGCTATGAACGCCGCGAGAGAGGATAACACCACAAGCGCATGCTACAATCAATAAGATATTGACATCAAACATTAAAGGGTTATGCACACGTCGATAAATGTATGTTTTACATGAATACTAAACGCATATTTTAAGTAAAAAGTTACTTTATCTAATGTGCTGGTTGGAGTACACGTGTAACTAAATTATGTTGATTTTAATGTTGATGGTAACTATGTCACCTTCTTCTCTAGAAAAGATTCAAAGATGAGTGGAACACAACGCCGTGTGTGCAACTCCTCTCCCGCAAGCTCTCGAATGTTTCGATCCTTGATCGCAGCGTACAGCCTTTCAGACACTTTGCGGGTACCGTGATCGTTCTCGGGAGGACCTTCAGAACGGGACACGAGTCGCCGATCGGGTCTTCTCGTGCGGGAATACAAGAATTTTTTAGGAGGTTGGACATGAAATTTAGTACGGTTGAGATGTGGACATGGAATTGGTTGGAGATGAACTTGTGTGGTGAGGATTGCCATGGTCTGGGTTACTATGGGCATGCAGGTGTTGTGTAGTCCTAATAGATATGTAAGGAAAGAGCAAACCCTTTAGCTAAGACGTAGTCGTTTGAGCATATGATATCAAGGAAAGGATAGTATGGTGTGAAAGCAATGTCCCCAAACAAGTCAAGTTAGTTAGCTAGCTAGCTAGCTAGCTCCATACATGTAAACGCTATGGGGACAGATTTAGAGGGCTATGACTTGGTTTAGGCCAATGCTTCTCAGCATGGCATAGAAGTTATTCTGTCTGCACATACATCAGACCTGTCCTTGTATTAGAAGAAGCATAATAGCATCCCTACTCTCTTGATCCAAATCATAGACTCAAAAGAGCAGGACAGTACTGGGCATCACCACAGAAAGAAGACAAGTATCGAAAACCCTGCGTTCAAAGACGTGAGTCACAATTAACATACTTAATCACGGTTGACACAAACCCGCGAGACATTGGCTACAGCGATTAATCAGCTGTGCGAACGGATCGGAGTTATATAAACTAATAACGTGTACGTGTATTGTACGTGCGTAAAAAAAAATATTAAAATTTTTTAATATAAAATTATTATATATACTATTGTTTTTAGGAATCATACTCAAGCAAACAAAGAAAATGCCTCCCACCTTAACCGCTTGAGTTAGAATTGTTTAGTTGTAAATAAATAATATTAAGTAGTTAAATAATTAGTTATTATTTTAGAAAATAGTTAGTGGAGTATTGACGGCTTAGATGACTCTATTTTGAACCGTTTCCAAGCTTCATTATAAGAGTAGAGATGGATGCGTTGTTCATAGAAAGCAAGCTTCGCAGTACCTATCGGAACATTCTTATGAGTATCGACGTTATCGACAGTATCGACGATTTCGGATAAGATTATCAGATTTGTTTTTTGGTATAAGAAAACAAATAATTATTAATAAACAAAAATATATATTTTACACATTTAGGCATACTTTTAAGTATTTTTAGCATTATTTTTTAGTACTTTCATCCTTGCCGATTGGTTTACATGTGATAAACAAGTTTTCTTCTTATACATACTTTTACAATATTCTTATGCTTTTACACCCTTGTTGATTGGTCTTTTTCGTGCAATTTTTTTTGCCGAATTGATCGAAAAAGAGACCTCCAATGTCGGTATTGATCAATATCGGATATCGGTCGATATCGAATCGGGATATGCTAAATTGTATCGGTATTGACCGTATCGGATCGGTATCGATCGATACTGCAAACTATGGTCTCAAGTTCATCATCGCGTAATCCCTCTGTATCCAGATGGACGCATGGAAACACTCGATCGACCATTTGAAGGTCCAAGTCTGAATACCATTGTATCGAACGAGTTATCTCGCTAAGCAAGACAGGTCGGTTCGCTACACTTGTGCCGTTTGAATCGGCCCTCTGGGTTGAGCGGAGCGGGTCGTTACAACAGTTGATCATGGTAATGTACTTTTGCTATTCTTCCAGCTTCTCATTTTGTACAGCTGATTTCTAGAAAATTTTGATGGGATGGTTGTGACGCCTTTCCGCTTTATCATACATGTTCTATGTTTGATATTATTGTTTGACTGATTGAGACAATAGATGTTCTATGTGACCCTAAGTGACTTGCTTGTAGCATGCACCCACTTGTCTAGTTACAGCCGTGATCGCCGTACGACGTATAGTATCTTGTACGGGGTAGCTGACCATGTCCGTCTCTGTATTCAGGTATTGGGACGTGACAATAATAATAATAATAATAATAATAATAATAATATACTCTCTTTTAAAAGACGTAATATGTTAAGAATGCGAATTTATGCCCTTTTATATGACGTAAAATTACAATAACGTATTACCACCCCAATCAAAACATAATCAAACTTAAAACGACAACCTAAACCAAAAAATAAATACAATTTATTCTTTATAATAGAGCGTAAATATTCTAAAATTAATTTATGTCTTATTATCCGGCGTATTGGGACTGTATTTACAAAATTTCAAAACTTTATGTCTTTTACGCAAATTTTTTTTTTAGTACTTTGTATAGAATTTTCTGTATTATATTTGTATCTCTTCGTGTCAGTTAGCCACACCAAAATTTGTATATGTATTGCTTAAATTATTCAAAATTTTAAAAATATTTGAATAATATACCAGAAATAGTTTCTATCACAATACAAGTGGGTTTGGTAATGCTGACGTTTTTCAAAAGCAGAAGCAGCCTTTCCTTTTCGCTTTTTCACAAGTTATCTAAAATAAACTAGCTTATCAAGAAAAGCAGAAGCACTCCCAATTAGGTGTAGCAAACCCAGCTTATAAAGTAAATATTTCATTTAATTCTTCTCCATCAGAACCCTAAACCCCAAACCAGCATGAGAAGGAAATGGCCGTTTCCGGTCACCGCCCCCGGTAAGCTCACCGCCTCCCTCTCCTCCTCCTCCCACCAAACCCTAACCCTAGATTCCTCAACCCTCTCTCAGCTCTCCTCCGCCCTCTCCCGCCCAAACCGGCAGCGGAGCCCCCTACTGAAGCGCCTATCCCCTTCCCTAACCCCACCCGTCGTCTCCACCCTCCTCCAAACCCTAAACCTAGCTCCCGACACCGCCAGGGACTTCTTCTGGTGGGTCGCCGGAAGGCCCAACTACTCCCACTCCGCCGAGTCCTACGCCTCGCTCATCAAAACGCTGTCGAGCTCCGGAGCCTACTCCGGAATCGGCAACCTCGTCATCAACATGGTCAAGTCCTGCGGCTCCAGGGACGACCTGAGCCTCGCCATCGGTTGTGTTCGGTCGTTGAGCGGTTCAGCGTTCAAACCGGAGCTCAAAGTCTGGAACTTGATGCTGATGTCGCTCGCCAGGTTCAGGATGGTCCCAGAAATGCGGAGCTTGTGTTGTCGGATGGTTAAAGACGGGATCTTTCCTAATGTCGTTACTTGGAACACGATGATCAAGGTTTACTGCGATGGGGGGGATTTAGGCGAAGCGAACAAGCATTTGAGATATTTGGTCAGGTCAGGAGTGAGACCGGACGTGTTCTCCTACAATTCTTTGATTTTGGGATATTGTAAAAACGGGGATTTGGATAGGGCTTGCTGGGTGTTTGTTATGATGCCGGAGATGGGTTGTCGGAGAAACGAATTCTCGTACACTATTCTCATTCATGGATTGTTGGAGGGAGGTCAGATTGATAGGGCTAGCGTTTTGTTTTCTGGGATGAGTGATGATGGGTGCCATCCCAATGTACATACTTATACAGTGATGATAGATAGCATGTGCAAAATTGGCAAGCTAGATGAAGCTAGATTATTAGTAGATGCGATTGTTGAGAGGGGTTTGGCTCCGAATGTTGCCACTTTCAATACATTGATTGATGCCTACTGTAAACAAGGGAATGTCGAGGCTGCTTTTGGGGTTGTAGATTTGATGGAGTCGAGAGGGTGCGAGCCGGATACTTGGACATACGCAATGTTGATTCAGTCCCTCTGTAAGGAGAACAGAGTGGGAGATGCTGAAACCATTGTAAGTGGGATTTTCAAGAAGGGTTTGAATCTCGATGTCTTTGGTTATACTGCCTTGATTGATGGGTATTGCAGGAGTGACAAGGTCGACAGTGGCTTTTGTGTTTTGAAATGGATGGAACTGAATGGGTGTAAACCGGATGTTTGGACTTATACAACCATGATTGATGGTTTTTGCAAAGAGAATATGCTTACTGAGTCTAGAAGAATGCTTGATGAGGTTCATGCGAAGGGTTTGGTTCCTAGCATTATTACCTACAGTGCTCTGATTGATGGATATTGTAAGCGGGGAGAGATTAATGCTGCACTGGAGATTGTCGAATTGATGGAATCAAATAGGTGTGAGCCGAATGTATGGATTTATAATGAGTTGATATATGGATTTTGTAGGGAAAGGAAGGTTCACAAGGCAATGGCTTTGATGAGTAAAATGCTCGATAAGGGACTATCTCCAAACCTTGTGACTTACACCCTATTAATTCAAGGACAATGCAAGGAGGGTCATACAGATAGTGCATATAGGTTACTTGATGCAATGGAAGTGAATGGTTTGGTTCCCGATCAACAGACATACTCTGTCTTCATAGACTCCCTATGCAAGTGTGGGAGAAACGAAGAGGCTCAATCCCTCTTCAACTCCCTCAAAGATAAGGATATAAGACCAAATGAGGTAATGTATACTGCATTGATAGATGGGTTATGTAAAGCAGGAAAGGTTGATGTCGCTCATATGTTTATGGAGAAAATGGTTTCAGAAGGCTACTTACCAGATTCTTACGTTTACAGTGTAATGATGGATGGCTTCCTAAAAGGAAACGATTTGCAGCAAGCATTAATTCTATTCAATGACATGTCAAAAAAAGGAGTAGAAGCCACTGCTGTCACATATACGATTCTCATTGATAAAATATTGAAAGCGGGGGATTGTGAGCATGCTAAGAGGATACTCGACAAAATGGAATCTTTGGGGTGTAAGCCAACTGCAGTCACCTATACTCTTTTCATCCGGCACTATTGCAGTGAAGGAAAGGTGGAAGAGGCAGAAAATGTGATGATGGAGATGAAAAACAAAGTTGTTCCTGATTCTGTGACCTATGACAGTCTAATAGATGGTTTTGGAAGCATGGGATGTATAGATCGAGCTTTTTCTTTGTTAAAGCAAATGATTGACAGTGCATGTGTGCCTACTTATGGGACTTTCTCTATTTTACTCAAGCATCTCTTCAAGAGGAAGCATGCTATTAGTGGCTTTGTCCAGACAACTGAAATGTTGGAATTTGTAGATATGGATACTGTTCTTGAGCTTTTGCAGGAGATGGAAAAAAATGGATATACTCCTGATGTCATTGCATACAATGCCCTCATTTCTGGTTTCTGTAGAATGGGACGTTTAGGAGAAGCGAAGTTACTTTTTTCTCTTATGAAAGGAGGAGATGTATCTCCCACTGAAGAAACCTACACCTATCTAGTTGATTGTTGCTGCAAATTCAAGATGTACACAGAGGCATTGGTATATATAAAGTCCACGATAGAGTCTGGTTATCAACCACATCTGGTATCCTACCAGCTTCTTCTCTTGGGCCTTTGTAACGAAGGGAACTTTGAGAAGGCTAAAGCTTTATTCCGTGATTTACTTGGGAGGGGGTATAATTGTGAAGAAATTGCATGGAAGATTCTTATTGATGGTTTACATAAAGAAGGTCATGCTGATGTATGCACAGAAATGTTATATATTATGCAGGAAATGGGCTGCTCCCCTAGTCCTCAAACATGTGCTATCATGACTACAGATGTTCCAAGTGAAGTGCATGAGCAATTAAAATAAAGCTGAGGGATGATGTTTGTTAGCAGAAACCTCTTTGTGCCGATTGATGACTTGAAAAGCTATGCAGTGAACAGAAGGCACCTGTATGGTCATTTGACATGTACTTTGATCTCTGACACATCGATGGTGGCACAAGAACACAACATATTATCAAAGAAGCATATGGAACTTTTGAGCTGCCCGTCAAGGGAGATAGCAGTGAACAGAAGGCACCTGTATGGTCATTTGACATGTACTTTGATCTCTGACACATCGATGGTGGCACAAGAACACAACATATTATCAAAGAAGCATATGGAACTTTTGAGCTTCCCGTCAAGGGAGATAGCCATCTTAGTGCACAATATCCTGTGCACATTTGATAACTGCAGGCAAGTGCACCATTTATTACTCGGGTTGTTTATAATTCCAAACCTTGGCATATTAGTTTTCAACTTTCTTGGTAACAGTAGGTAAATTCACCATTTCTTCTTGTCCATATAACATTGGTTCTTGGTGAACTTAGGTGCTTTGATTTGGACTTGGAAGTCCTCTATATATTTGTTGGTGGAAAAGTATGGTGATTGATTTAGATAAAATTTTGATTCTCTTGTTGCTGAATCTAACGCAGTGAGATATATGCTGATAGAGATCTGACCTTATTTATTTATTTATTTGCTCCCGACATTGTTTTAGTTTTATTTGTTTGTTTATTCTTTCCATGATGTTCATTGTCCAGATCTGTCAAATTTGCTGCTGATCTCGTCTTGATTCTTAATAGATCATGGTGTTGACATTTCTACATTGGTTAGAAATTAAGTTGTTACTTTCAATTAATGTTGTTAGTGGAAGTTGATTGCCCAATAGAGTGTGCTTACTTCGATGCCGTTGTCCCTTTTGCTCAACCCCTTTGTTACTTTTATGTTCTAGTAAAAGTAATTGATGCTAAGTTTTTGGCCTTCACTGCACAAAATTTGCAAATCACAAAAGTGACTGTAACTAATTTTTGTTTATGTTACTGAGGACCTGACCCCTGACACAACTGAATAGAAGAAAGGATTCAAATAATCGACCCCAACATTTACGATAAAGGCTTTGTTGTTGTTGTAAACTCGTGCACACACAATTTACATGTTTTCTTTCTCCCAAAGATAGGAACTAATTTCAAATCAATTTTTAGGCTCCACAGTCATTTTTCGTCATGGCTACAGGATAGTTTTTTCCCCCTTATTTTCCACGAACTACATGAATTTTATTCTACAATCACAACCAACTTCCCATACAATGGATGCTTGATTCCAACTTCTTTTGAGGTGAGTGTTTTCTGTTTACAATGGACCCTGTCGTATATAATTGCTAGAATTTGATTGTTGTGTTAGTTAACAAAGACAATGAAATGACCTGTTTCTGGAATAGGGAGGACCTGTTTCTGTAACTAATTTGATTGTTGTGGTAGTAGTTTCATTCAATCTGCTTAATAGGGAGGACCTGTTTCTGGAATAATTAATCCCTGTGCTGTTAGTGGAAGTTGATTGCCCAATAGAGTGTGCTTATACTTCGATGCTGTTGTCCCTTTTGCTCAACCCCTTTATCACTTTTATGTTCTAGTAAAAGTAATTGATGCTAAGTTTTTGGCCTTCACTGTGCAAATTTTGGAAATCACAAAATAACTGTAACTAATTTTTGTTTATGTTACTGAGGTCCTGACCCTTGACACAACTGAATAGAAGAAAGGATTCAAATAATCGACCCCAACATTTACGATGAAGGCTTTGTTGTTGTTGTACACTCGTGCGCATGTCCACTGTGCGCACACGATTTACATGGTTGTTTTCTCCCAAAGATGGGAACTAATTTCAAATCAATTTTTAGGCTCCACAGTCATTTTTCGTCATGGCTACAGGATAATTTTTTCCCCCTTATTTTCCACGAACTATATAAATATTATTCTACAATCACAACCAACTTCCCATACAATGGATGCTTGATTCCAACTTCCTTTGAGGTGAGTGTTTTCTGTTTACAATGGACCCTATGTTGTATATAATTGCTAGAATTTGATTGTTGTGTTAGTTAACAAAGACACTGAAATGACTGAATGGTAGTAGTTTCATTTAATCTGCTTTATAGGGAGGATCTGTTTCTGGAATAATTAATCCTCGCTGAGGGATTCCAAAAGCTTTGGCAAGGAGGAAAGTCACCATTCCTGTTCACCCTAGGTGAGCTGAACTGTATGATAATGACATAAGCAGTCCAAGAGTTAGTATAATTCTATTAAGGAACTTAATTCTACTATCTGCGTAAGCGGGAGCCTCCAGCCACTGGGAAGCCCTTTAATTCTACTATCTGGATGATTACATGCATGGTTTCGTTCTATTATATAATTTTAGTACACTTTACCTTTTAAATGCGATACAGGTTATATGTAAGATGTGAATCCAATTGCCGCTGGCAATTGGCATAAGGAGAATAACACTGTCACCTACATTACAAGGCCAACTCTTTGCTCCTGTTTCCATGACGTGAACACTTAGTGATGTCTTTTCCCAGAGGTTTACTTGTCTGTACCTTAAAAATGATCCTAAATGAGGAGAATACACATCCTTACCTTATATCCTCCAAATGTCTCCTTTGGACATTTTTGTCGTCATTATTAAAGCACGACTATTGTGATGCACTCTGTCTACAGTGACACATCAAGAAGTTAATATTAATCATAATTCATACATGGCTAGGAAATGAGCATGCATACCTACTTTATTTATCAATGTAGAATAGAATAATGGGATAGTTCTTTATTAACGAAAAGACTACATATATATAGGAGAGGCTAACCCCTCTCTCTATTATTCTATCCGATGTGGGACTAAAGCCCATTACTAATATAACACTTAACACTCTCCCTCAAGCTGGAGCATATATGTCAATTATATCCAGCTTGTTACATAAAAGTTGCACCCGAGGACCCAAAAGAGATTTCGTGAAGATATCGGCTATTTGATCACCGGTCCTCACGTGATGGAACTTTATCATCCCCTTTTATACTCATCACGGACGAAGTGAACATCAATTTCAATGTGCTTCGTTCTCTCATGAAATATATGATTGGTAGCAATATGGATTATCACACAACATATCTGCTGCTTTAGATCCTGCTTCTTCTCCCAGCTCTTGTAGAAGATTCTGCAGAGCAATGACTCGATATTCTGCTTCGGAATTTGATCGTACGATTACTCTGCTTCTTGCTCTTCCACGATACCAAGTTTTCACCAATAAATACCGAGTAACCAGATGTAGATCGTCTATCTGTCAGGCTTGCGCCCCAGTCAGCATCGGTAAAGCACTCAACATTTGTATGTCCCTGGTTCTCTATACGAATTCATTTTTCAGGATTTTGGACTAGATAGCGCATAATTTTGAGAACTGTCTGCCAATGTGGAACTCGTGGAGAAGACATAAATCTACTCGCGATACTGACTGCAAAAAAAATATCTGGACGAGTCATAACCGCCAAATAGTTGAGTTTTTCAACCACTCGACGATATTGATCCGGATTAGTCATCAGTATCCCCTCGTTGGGGAGTAACTTTTCAAGTGGGTCCATTGACGACATTGCTCTCTTGGCTTGCATCATTCATGCATCATTTAGTATGTCTAGCACATACTTCCTTTAAGATAAGACAATGTGCTTCTTTCCTCGTACGACTTTGACACCCAAGAAGTAGTTTAACGATCCCATATCCTTGGTCTGAAATTGTTCTCCCAGAAACTTCTTCAGTCCTGCAATGTCCTGACTGTCGTCTCCTGTGATCACAATATCATCAACATAAACACCAAGTAGTATCCTTCCCGCGATGTCTGTCGGTAAAATATAGAATGATCATTCTTCGATTGACACATGCCAAACTGAGTGACATCTGCAAACCGACCAAAACATACACATGTTGATTGTTTGAGATCATAGAGGGCCTTCCGTAGATGACACACTTTATCCTCCCTTGCAACGAACCCAGAGGGTTGCACCACATATACTTCTTCGTCAAGATCCCCATGGAGGAAGGCATTCTTGATAACTAGCTGAAGTAGTGGCCAGTCATAGAACAACTAAGGCCAGGAGTACGCGTACAGAGGTCATCCTGGCAACGGGGAAGAATGTCTCAAAATAATTCTCACCATAAGTCTGAGAATATCCTTTAGCCACCAGACGAGCCTTCAGTCGATCAAGGGTGCCATCCGATTTTACCTTGATCGTGAACATCCATTTGCAACCGACAGCCTGTTTACCATGCGGCAAATCTACCAAGTCCCAAGTATGGTTCTTCCCAAAAGCTTTCTATCTCCTCGTCCATAGCAGCATGCCAACCAGGATGTTTGAGATCCTCAGCGGCAGAAGTGGAAATCTGAATCCCATCAATAGTAGTTATCAAGGACTGAGTGTGGCTTACAAGCCCTTTGTAGTTGTCAATATACAAGGGATGATCACGACTGGCACGACGAGGTCGAGCTGGAGGAACAGGCGGAGGCGACTCAGTGGAGCTAGAGGAGGATGATGTCTCTGTGACCGTAGGCGGAGGCACCATAGGCGACACTCGTTCGGGCGACGGCGGTGCTGACTGAACCAGTGTCTTTGGACCGTCGGACCGGAATATTGTCTCGGTAGGGGAGGGCACCATTACGGGGGCTGTTGTGTTTGAACATGAAACAACAATAAACCCTCTTCTTGGTAAACTTGCGGAGCTGGATCAGTAGTTTGTGGAAGTGGAGGAAACTCGGTTTCAACAAAGGTAACATCCCGAGAGAAAAAATACTTTCAAGACTTGAAAAAAAATACCGATACCCTTTCTGATCTTTAGGATACCCAAGAAAAATACATTTGATAGCCTTTGGATCCAATTTAGAAAGAGTTGGTCGGGTATTCCGAACATAACACAAGCAACCAAAGATTCGGAGAGGAAGAGAAAATGGCTCTCGTTTGGGATATAACCGAGAAAATGGAGTATTGCCATTGAGAACAGACGACGACATGCGATTAATTTGATAGCAAGCCGTAAGAACAACATTCGACCAATTTTTTTTGGAGTACGTGCTTGGAACATAAGAGCACGCGTTGTTTCTAGGAGATGACGATTCTTGCGTTCGGTCACACCATTCTGTTGTGGTGTGTAAGGACATGGAGTTTGGTGGATGCTGCCATTCCGAGACAGATGTGAAACAAATTCACGAGACATATACTCACGACCATTGTCACTGCGAACATATTTGATTGGAACACCTAATTGTGTTTTGATTTTCGCAGAAAAATTGAACCAAATGTTAAATAATTCAGAGCGATTTTTCATTAGATAAACAAAAGTGACACATGATAGTCATCAACAAATGTAACAAAGTACTTGAATTCCATTATAGATTCAACTGCACAAGGTCCCCATATATCGGAATGCACAGCGGAAGCAATGTTATTCTGACTGATCAAATAGGAAATCTGGTAATGCTTAGCCAAACTACATGACTCACAATGAAAAGAACATGAAACATCTAAAGATGGGTATATTTTTCGGAGTGCTTGGACAGATGGATGTCATAACCGGCAGTGTAACTCAAAAGGATCAAGTTGCACACTAGCATAGGCAACAGAGGAAGTTTCGTCAAACAGGTACAAGTCTCCAGCCACATGCCCCCTACCGATAGTCTTTCCAGTCTTTAGGTCATGAAAAATACAACCACCAGAAAAGAATGTTACCGAGCAATGCATATCGCGAGTAATCCAACTAATTGAGAGTAAGTTGAATGTGTTTTCAGGTGTATGTAATACAGAATGTAGTGACAGTCCCAAAGAAAGACAAGCAAATCATTTTTCACGGACTATCAGTGAACCACCATTGGCACATGTAATATTAGACATACGACCAACCGGTACATAATTTCGTATCATACCTACGTCGCCTGTCAAGTGAGCAGACGCACCAGAATCAAAGACCCACTGCTTCGACTGTACCACAGAGTACCCTGCGGTGGACCCAGAAGTAGAAGCTTCACCTCGACGTTGAGCTTGAAACTCAATAAAGTCTGTATATGCTTCATCAGTCAGTTGTACGGATCGACCGCCAAAATCAGGAGTATCTGAGGTAACATTGGCGACATGAGCTTTAATATACTGCAACTGGAAATGACTCTGCAGGCCACAGTTAAAGCAGGTGCGCTGTCGTCCTCCATTACGACCGCCAAAACCTTGTCCACCATCACGGCCACCAGTTCAGCCACCACGTCGTCCACCACAACCACCATGAAATTCACTACGAGCGGGACCAAGAGTAGATCGATCAGCAGGAGCATCACTTTGAGAGGTCTCGACGACCTTTGCTGTCCGTAGGACACGAAAATGAGCTTCCATCAGAGATAGAATCTCGGCTCCAGAAATGATCTGAGAGCGAGCTCAGTCTACATTAGGATGGAGAGAGGCAAGATATGCCATAACATAAAACTGCTCACGTTGAGCCCTTACTTCATTGATATCCGTTGTCAGAGGTAATACACGGTCAACTTCATCGACCATAGCCTTTAAACCCCGGAACTGGTCCTTATGAGACTTGTCTTCCTGTTATGCCCGCTAGACGCCGACGACCGAGTCGTAGATACGAGACAAGTATTTTTCATCAAACGTCGTTGCTAGGACCTCCCATAACTCCTTTACCGTGTCCGTATTTTGAACCATGTCCTCCACCGATGGTTCCATTGAGTTCATCAACTGGGTAAGCAGTCGACTATCATCCGTCTCCCACTGCTCAAACGTGGGATCAGTCGTCTCCGGAGGGTTGTTAGTCAGATGCTTGGACAACCGCATGCCCCGAAGTGTTTTCTCAACCTTCTTCTGCCATGTTGAGTAACCGTCTGGTTCGTCCAACCGCTGATCGACGAGTCGAATCGAAGAGATCGTCGTGCCAGTGCCCGTTGGTCCCGCCAAGGCGTTCCCGACACCGGTAGTAGTTTCACTGCTAGCCGCCTCAGAGTTTGTCATAATGCACTTGATTCGACTGTCGTTGGATCTTTTCAACCCCAATAATCACATCAACTTTATCAGTGCGCTATCAACGTGGCTAGAACCGACACGCGAATGGAAAGTAAAGTTCGTATTGGGATCACACAAGCCAGGACACAGAAGTAACCCATGTCACTCTCTGTGTAGATCCTGATGTGGATATTGGGGTAGGAAGGAAACAGAGATTCACGTAAACAAGTAACTTGTCTACTCTTTGTTAACTCCTGAAGTCGTAATTTAGGAATAAATGTTGTGCAAACAAATCATTGTCTACCCTCTGGCTTGGATATACGATTTATTTATTTATTTATTTTTATGGTTAGGTTTTAGACAGGAAGGAGGTGCAGCGACTGCATGTTAGGGTTAGGATTTTGGGCTGGAGGCAGAGGGGGGTGGGTCGCTTGGAGCAGAGGGAGGGGAGGGACGGCCTGCTGTAGGAAGGTTAGGGTTAGGTTTTTTTGTGTGGAGAATGGGGGTGGGAGATAGTTTATGGCTCTGATACCATGCATAATAGAATAATGGGATAGTTCTTTATTAATGAAAAGACTACATATATATATAGGAGAGGCTAACCCCTCTCTCTATTATTCTACCCGATGTGGGACTAAAGTCCATTACTAATATAACACTTAACAATCAATGTTCTAAATTTCGGCCAGGCGGCTGTCGGCTGCACCGGAAACCCCCTTGGCTGCGGTCCTAGGCAGGTTTCGGCCCTAGGTGGACCTAGGCGGGTTTCGGCCCTAGGTGGACCTAGGCGGCGCCTCTGCGGGCGATTCGGTGCTGTTCGGCCGATTTGGGAACGGAAAATTTTCAAAAAAATTCAAAAATTTCAAATTTCAAAATTCTAAAATTCCAAATTTAAAATTTCAAAAAAAAAAAAAAATACAATCTAAACTTACCTGGACCTCCTCCGCCATCGCCGCCGCCTCTACCGCCACCATCGCTGCTACTGTTGTTGTTGCTGCGGTTGCTGCATCTTACTTCATGGTCAATCCATATAGCCTATGAAAGGAGGAGAGGAGGGGAGGAGAGAGAGGGGCGGAGGGAACCGGACGGAATCCTAAAAAGGGGAGAGGAGAGTCATTAACTCTAATGGAAGGAAAAAAAAGAAATACAAGTATGGGATTTGAACCCATACCACATGGTCAATCCACATAGCCCATGACTTAAGCATCCCTTGCTAGCCTCAAAGGCACACAAGCTTTTGTGTATTACTACATACAAGCATTTCATATTATATCTACTACATATTAAAAAAATAAAATCAATTCGGCGTCTAGGCGCTAGTCGGCCCTCCGACGCACCAATTCCGCCTAGCGAAATTTAGAATATTGTTATTTATAGTATTCTATTTGTTTTGCGGTAATTTACTTATATATTATATCTTCACCTGTTGGCTTCATGGCTACCATTTCAAAGTTTACGCTTCATGTGTAGAATCAAGTCACTAACTCCTTTGGAAATTTTGCTTAAAACTTGTATGTTATTATATAACATGTACAAGTGCTTGCCGGTGCACCAAAATTCTAGAGTTGTAGTGAGGGTTGAGGTTAAATATTTATTTTCTAACATGCCTCTGCAGGTTTAGGGTCCCTTTTTTTTGTAGAGGTGGACTCATGCACCAGCATTTATTTAGAAAATCTACTTAAAATGTGCTAGATGAGATTCAAACGTGGGTGCTCTGATACCATGTTAAAGTCTCTACTACTTCATTAAAACTCTACAGTTGTAGTGACGGCTGAGCGTTAAATTTTTATATCTTAACATAGCATATGCATGTAAACGTTAGCTATCCGGTTGCGATTGTTTTCATTCTTGATTATCGATTGCCTCCAGAAATATAACTTGAAATAACCTGATTTTCAAATTTAAATGAAGGTGCAAAAATTAAAGTTCGTCATAACTGTCGACATTATGAATATCTTCATACAAACTTCTCTGTCTGCTTCTGAACAATATACCTGCTGATTCTTAATTAGGTCAAAATGGTCGGCAGGCACGATGAAACTCCCTAATCGAGACTTCTACAAGAAGGAAAAGTTCATAAACCCATTGTTGCCTGGGATAGTGGAACTTGTTTGCGGCTCTTCAACAGAAGCCCCATTTGGTCATGCTGTGAGTTATATATAAGCATCTCATTCCTTGTCCACCTTTGTACTTTTTGTTTCAATTTCATCTGTCTTACTAAACCAGGGGGCTAAATCTGGCGGTGAGTTGGGATCTGCACAAACAAAAATTCAGGCTTTAAGAGAAGCAGGAGCTGTTGTTCCAACTTTATACGAAGTCCTATAGAATGCAATTAAAGAGGCTTTTGAGAAACAAGTATGTTCACTTTGGAATTTTGTATTTTACGTATAGATGATATGTGAGGTACTTAAAGATAGTGCAGGATGTGCCCAAAAATGTTTTTATACTTATTAGTGTTCTTTGTATATATCACCAATGTTAGGTTGGAGAAGGGGAAAGTGCCCCTGTATCGGATGTTAAACCAACTCAAATCCATGAGAAACTTAGTATTGCAATTAAAAGTGGGAAGCTTCATGCCCAAGTACACATTATCTCCACAATTGCTGATGAAAGAGGTTTGATTACACCTTCCTCTACCTTCTGCTCTAAATTGCTATGTATTACTGTGTTGAAATGTGTACATGGCTACCACTTGATAAATTGTGTGCATTAAAAGGTAGAACCTTCTTATTACTTGTGTGCCAATGAAACGTTGTTCAACGGGGTTTGGGGTTGGTAATGCTATCTTGCTTCCATGTTTAAGTGTATTTTTCCACTTTATTGTACACAATTTATTGAGTTGTGTTCATTAGTATAAGATGAGCTGTTTCATAAGTTTTTAGCACATTCTAGGTTACTCTCTTGTTCAATTTTAGCTGTCTAGCTTACTTTCTCTGGTCATGCTTTATGCTTTATAGATCTGAGTGTTGGACAATGAAAAATCTACATGTTCAGAAAATGATTGTAGCTGAAATAAAATTGCTAAGATGGATGAGTGATAATATGTTAAAAGATGGAATAAGAAATTAGAGTTTTAGTGGAAAGTTGGAGGTGACATCAATTGAGGATAAGATGAGAGAAATTTGCCTCAAGTGGTTTGGATGTGCAACATGGACATGAGATGCATCATTTGGGAGTGATAGGATATTATTTGAAGGAGCTGCTAGGGTAGGCCTAAACGGACATGAAATGAGTCTGTAACAAATGATATGGTTTCTTTTTATGTTACATGGCCTTTAAGAGAGTTGAATGAAATAAAAATGATTGAAATAGCCAACCCCAATATTTGGGATACAGCCGTGGCGTAGCCAGGATTTAGATACAGCGGGGTCAAAATCGACTAGTAAATTTTTAATCCAATTTTTTTTTTTAAAATACAAAGGAAAGTAATAGCATAAATTAGTCACAAAATGTTTTGATCACAAAGACATTAAAATAGATGCATTACATAATAACCGACAATAATTGTTTACAATAATTCTCTACGAGGTTTTCTATTTTGAAAATGTTGCAAGATGTCCTCCTTTTCAACTTTTGCGAAAATGACTTGCTCAATTTATGTCACCAAACAATCATTCATAAATTCATCTCCCATTCGGTTACGAAGTGTGTTCTTGATAACTTTCATCGCCGAAAATGCTCTTTCAATAGTTGCAGTTGCAACAAGCAATACTAAAGCCAACTTTAAAAGAAAGTACACCAATGTGTGATTCATTCTTCGTTCGCTCAACTGTTTTTTTATCAAGCTCACCAATCTCCTTCAAACCGGAGAACTTATAATCATAACGGACATCATCTATAAAGTTCTCAAGTTGATCACCTAGTGCCCTAAACTCCATAGGTGAAAAATCAGACGGATAGGACTTAGTAAATTGAAACAATTTTTCTTTATCAAAAGTCCTAAATGAATCATATATGGATCAAGATATACCATACACAAAAACAACTTTGTACTAAACTGAAGCATTTTTTTTGAAAGTTTTGCCAATGATACCTCAGTAAGTAATGAACTTCTTGTGTGTTGTTTAACTTGATAATTATGTATAAAGCTTGATAATCATTTAAGGAGAGTCAATTGTTTGCAATCGGTTGAGACAACTCTCCTTAAATGGACTTGGGTTGTACTTGACTGATATAGTAACTAGTTACCATAACGGATTGGGTTGTACTTGACTATTTTGAATTGTCCCGAGATTTGGTCTTGGTCATAATGTTTTAAGGAGAGTTGAAAATGCTTTTGCAGTACGTTGAGACTACTATTAATTTTTTTTTTTGAGTGGGGTCACATGACCCCACTCGCCCCCTTCTCCCTCCGCCAGTGGGATAGAGGGATTATTGTTGTTGTTTTTGTTTTTTGTAGTTTAAGTACAATGTTAATATTCAGGAGATAACTTGCTTCTATAATAGGCCGAGATTCAACCAATTACCAGATCTGCACATGTTGTGTGCTGATCATGGACTTGCATTTTTGGTGCTCAGAACCAAGGTACGCACTTTTGGTTTCGGACCCTTCTTATGAGTATCGGTATCGGCAGTTTGGGATCAGGGTTTTGGAGTTCTTGGTTTCTAAGAGCCAAAATATAATAATCTTATGTATACTTGTTATCTTTTTTGTTAGTATCTTAAAATACATGATACTTACGATACGATATACTACTATTTCATTATGTATTTGATGATCCAATCCGATACAATGATAGGCAGTATCGATTTTTTTACTCGAGTCATGTAAATGTATTCTTAAGAATATGAAACAAATTATATATATGTGTGTGTGTGTTAAATCACGTTCCTAAATGTATTTAGAGCTATAGACCTAAACTCCTAGAATTACTGTAGATACGATATACGGTACGGTACGGTACACAAGCAAATCACAAATCGATACACGATAAGATATACAAGTTGACAACCTAGCTTCTTGTATATTATTGTTCATTTTACTTTCTTTTAGATAACAACCCCCAATCCACTATATATTTTTGGATGGAAGAATATTACGATGCATGAACATTGTGGATATATAGTTTACAACTTCGACAAATGGTAATTGTTACATTGTTCGATGATTTTTGTCGACACCCTGTAGAATGTGAATGTTGATCTTCGAAATGAACGAATCATTATGTGTACATTGTTTTGTCCTTCGTCCTTTTTCTTTCAATTTTTCCTTGATAAAATGATCAGAAAATAGAGCTATAATTTTGGTATTGGCTGATATCACTTTCAGTGGGGGTAACCGATCATACATGTCAAGATACGACCAATACGTCAGGATCGGCCGATACTCCGAACCTTGCTCGTAACACTTTTGTTGTCTGCAAGGGCAAGGAAGGATTGCAAGGAAGGATCTAGTCTCTGGTCTTGTCTCTAGTAATTTACAGAAGTGAATTTTTTATATTGTCTACTATTCTTATCATAGGTTTTTCTTGGTAGAAGCATCTTACAAATGTTTTATGCAAGTGTAAGTAAATGAGTTCTTGAACATGGCTTTTTATTGATAAAGGGTATGGTTGGGTTCTTACATCATGATTGGGTTGTTACATGATGATGATGTTGTTAGTATCCATTCCTATTATTATGATCTCTCTTCTATCTTTAGCTAGTCTAAAGGGTTATAAATAATGTACTACTACTATCTAATAAATTCATCAAATCCTCTCTTGCTATTCTTCTCTTGTAATATGGTATCGTAGTCACTTGTTATTCATTCTCAATCCCAACCTTAATTCCTTCTCAAAAAATGCCTTCCTTGACAACACTATTCTCTGCCGCCCGATTTCCTCGAAGACGTCTCATACGTTTCTCGATAACGCCACTTCCTCTCCAGCCTCGATGAATGTACACTAAACTCTTAATGATGTCAACCCTCGACATCACTTCCTCCTATGATGTTGATGTCCCTCTCTAGACCTTCCAGATCAAACCCTATTATATCTGACCTTCATTATAAATGATTTTGATCTAAAAAAAGGTCCAAAAAAAAGGTCAAAAAAAGCACACTATTTTCTTTTCACCTTTTTATATATATTATATTCATGTATTAAGGTCCCAATTTAAGGCGGTCTTCTTTCTTGATCTTGTTTTCTTGAACATAGCTTTTTGTTAAAAAAAGTTGTCTAATGGCCGGTGATGATGCAAAAACTACAACCCAATTGGAGAGTGTTGTTCTTCTTGAAATTGTTTCTACTCTTTCGTTCTTGACTGGTGTCACTATCTCCAGGGAACAGTTTGTAAAATATGAATCATTTTCAGCAATTTCAGCAACACGACAAATCAAAGCATCTCAGACATCTTCGCCCTGACATGCTACCTTAGCCCAAGCGTGTAACTCCTTTGCCTAATCCTTTTCTCAGTCTTTCTTATTCGACTTCTGGCTAATGGGTTGTTGATTCTGGTACAACTGATTATATGGCTGGGGAATCATATATTTTGTCCATTTTTTACTTCGTCATCTCCATTTCCTACCGTCACTTTTGACTGATGGAAGTATTTCTAATGATGGTGGAGTTGGCCATTTGCATGTCACCCCCACTTTATCATTATCTTTTGTCCTATACATGCTAAAGTTTCCTGCAATTTATTTTTTGTAAGTCAAATCGCTAAGAAAATTCAAACTCAATTTGGTAAAACTATTAAATCCTTGAGGAGTGATAATGCTAAAGAATATTTATGTTTTTTTACTGAGTTGTTGATTGATAATGGAATTGTTTATGATTCCTCGTGTCCTTACAAGAACAAACTAGTGTTGCCGAGCGTAAGAATAAACACGTGTTGGATGTTGCAGTTTAGGCGCGCCTTGCTCCTAGGCGCAGGGGTAGCGCCTCAGGACACTCCAGGCGAGGCGCAATTCTTAAGGCGCGCCTAGGTGCGCCTTTTCTGAGCGCCTTAGAATAGCCAAGGCGCGCCTTGAAAATCTTATCAAAAAAATAACATATTTAGACTGTTTTTTTAACTGTTGTACTATTTTTAGACTATTTTTTGAACTGATGTACTTTTTTTTTACTGTTTTCTCTCTCACTCACTCAATTCAAAGTGATTGCAACCTAGACATGGGAGAATTTGAAGCACACATGTTTATCAATGTAGAAATCCGATGTGAATATATATATATATATATATATATATATATATATATATATATATATATATATAATTTTTGCGCCTCGCGTCGCTCGGGCGCGCGCCTTAAGTGCGCCTTGCGCCTCGGGCGATTTGAACCCTTTGCGCCTCGAGTACGCCTTGCGCCTTTGACTACCTTGGGATGTTGCACACATTATTAATTCATCGCAACTTCCCCAAATCTTTTTGGCGCGATGTGCTCCTAATTTTTTGTTATCTAATCAACCACATGCTTGTTTGCTATTAATGTAAGTTTAAGATTTTTTTGCTTAACAACCAATAAAAAGTACAAAGAAATCCTAGACAAAATCTAAGTACAATATTTTTGATCTGGGGAACGTGACAATGAAGATCGAGTACTGCAGCGACTCCTTTACTCCGTTGACGGTCCGACGAGGGAAAGATGATGCTCTCTTCTCATTTCTCTCTTGAGCCTGTGTGCATGTACGTGGCTAGCCGGGTGGTTGTAGAGTATGCTACCCTTGCTATTTATAGCCATCTTGCTGACGGACTATAGGTGCCGCATATGTCCGCATGGGGCTCCTTCAACAGAATACAGTTGCAACTGTAGCCGCATATTACGGACATGCTGCCACGTAGCCTCGGTTGGAATATGTTGTTGACAAGATCTCGGGGCCTTTTTCAACTCCGTTGTGTGCGTGACTCGGTCAGCTGGACACGTGGTCAACACTGATTGTTTGAAGATCTTTTCGGTTGCAATGGACAGATCTTGCAGGTTGAAAGTCGCATAACATCTTGGCCGCATAGGGGCGCATAACTCCTTTGGCCTTGGTCTTATGGACACTTCGGCCGCATGGTTTTGTGGCCGCATGCAAGCTGTCTGGCCTTGGTCGAAATGGACACTTTGTCCGCATAATAACAATGCTGCATAGGGGCGCAGCCGCATATATGCTCTCCTTTGGCCTTGTCCATTTCGACCAAGGCCAGACGAGAGCTCGCATGCGGCCACAACGCCATGCGGTCGAAGTGTCCATAAGACCACTTTGGCCGCATGATGACGAGGCCGCATAGAGCCATAGCCGCATATGAGGGAACACTTGGCATGGCACATTTGACGAAGTTATTAATGTACTGATGTGACTTTTCGTCTTTTTATGAGCCGTCGCCTCTCACAATTCTCGAGGCGCTTACGAGTGGTGTCAGAACTTCTGACGGGCATTGAATGTCGTGTCAGAAAATCTCATGTGGTCCCTTACTTCGTGGTTGTTCTGGCCGCATGGGATCTTTTTATGCGGCCTCCAATTCCTTGGTTGTTCGGGCCGCATGGGCTCTATGTGGCTCTTCTACGGCCTGCTGTCATTTTGAAGGGACGTGAGCTCTATGCGGCCTGTATGATTTTCATGCTTCTACAAGACCTCCTTCAAAGTAAGCAAATAGAATATCACAGGGTCGTTTCAAGAAAACTTCTGACACGAAGGTCAAAGGATCTGAAGCCACGCTCTGATACCAATATGTCACGTCCATGTTTTCGCTAGATCGATAATCGTCTCCCGGGTGTGATGTCGTGCGAGCGTAAGACGCGTCTTCACAAGGCCTAGGCATAATGATATACTTTAGAAACATATGCAACAGAGTACGCAAATAGAATATCACACATTGGAACGAAAAAAAGTTTCCTTTATTGATAATGAATATCTTTGTTACAAACTCTTGACTTAAAAAGTAAAGGGGTGCCGCGCAGGCTTACAAGATGGACGCAAAATGAGATAGCCGATCCATACATTACATTCCTTACAAAAATTTAAAAGACAAACCACCTTGGGTGCGTGTTTGCACCATCGCCTAGGAGCTTCAAAAGGGTATGTGCGAGCTCCTTGAGAATATGTACTTGCGCTCCAAAAGTCACGGACACGAACGCGTCAGACCAGTGAAAGGTTGGGGGAAAAGTTTCAGCTCCTCGCCGCGTCGCGTTGGCTCGGGGAACCTGCTGCAACGAGAGTCAGTACTTCAAAAAGTACCGGTGAGGGCGAGCTAACCCAACACACCAAATCGACACCGTATTCATGTGAACATGCAACATTATTATTATGTGATCTTTCTATCTTGCCTTAGTTCAATTTTACAACATGCGATAGAATGAAATGCATAACAAAATGTGCCTCCGTTTGGTGACTTTTACCTGCACCAACTGAACCATCTGTACACAACTTACCATGACCTTTTCTGCCACGAAGACATGGTTAGTTTGCACAGTTTAAATATACATAAGGATTAATGTCATGACGAGCCATCATGGATTATAGTCTGAATAGACGGTGATGCTTGCAGTGAAGGTAGCGAGCCCCGCTACAAACTCCCGCCTCACTCGTGCTAAGTTGCTAGCACGACTAACAGTTGTTCCGTTCGGGACGAATCGGTCCCGGTGCCCCGACAACCATTCGCAGGAACTATATACCTTGTGCACAAGTTGTCCATGACCATTTGACGATCTAAACACTAAGTTAACATACGAAGCATTTCAAGACATCAGAATGAACATAACTACTTTAGCACAGTGCGATGGCATAGTCCACCTGCTGATGTGATCATATTACAAGTTATGTACTACGTATTGAACATTTATAGATAAATAAGTTCTAACGACACTGAACATAAAATAGATATATGCATAACGGACAAGCACACAACAATATGATCGTACAGTGATTTTATGTGA
The DNA here is from genome assembly GCA_036927795.1 of Iris macrosiphon. Lineage (NCBI taxonomy): Eukaryota > Viridiplantae > Streptophyta > Magnoliopsida > Asparagales > Iridaceae > Iris > Iris macrosiphon. The sequence goes on along the minus strand of JAYESA010000020.1, from coordinate 10,625,533 downwards.
CAAGCATTAAGTGTTTCAAGTCTACTTCTTTTTATATTGACTCAATTTTATTATTATGGTATCGTTGATCGGAACGTACAAACGAGTCAGATTATTAAGAATGAAGACTTGGAAGAAGGACGCTAATCGGAAGTAAGGCCACTCACTAGTTGGTGAATCGGGGAAGAGAAATGAGAGATCTTTAGGACTCCGCTCGCGCGTTGCCTACACGATCATCCGCACGCATCAACAGATGATCAATATCTCCTTACCTCGGTCTCCCAGAGTTCGATAGAAAATGCGAAGTTCAAAGAACGAAGACAACGAAATCCATCGAAACCGTTCAAGAAAACACGTCACAAAACCAACGAGAAAGCAACCAAGCGGCATAAAAAACGAGCAAAGAAACCAGCGCAACGGAAAGGCCCCTCGCGGCTCTGCCGTCGAGTCATTCCTTGAGGCACGATCCGCTGAATGTGGAACTTGATTCCGTCCATAACGCGAAAATGGTCTTGATTCAATCTGTCGAGTATTTCTTAGCCGTGCTCCCCGAAAAGGGGGAACGGGACACTAGCGGTTTTCAGATCGTATCCCATTTTCTGGATAAGGTGCTTGGTTTGAGAGCTGTACCGGTGAAGTATTTTGTCGGTGTTGAGTTCTGGCTCCAGTTTCTCTGGGACGAAGGATTGGGGACTTTTCACTCTGCCGAAGATGAGTTCGTCTTCCCTCTTCCTTGCTGGAACTATGAAGTAGGAGTTTTGACGGGGGAGAATTCGGTTCACTGCATAGGTAGTAGTCACCTGTGTATGCAGGTGCAGGTCTAGACCGTGATCAATGGAATATAATGTGCATAGATGTTCAACATCCGAGTAGTTCAAAGATAACCCTTTATTCATAAAATAAGGTATCTTATCCTCAGGAATTACATCGTCAAGAGAAGGGACGTTAGCATGAGCGGCTACGTACTCCTCCACTTCGTCCTTCCCGAGATCTACTCAGTGCGAGCGACGGCTTCGGAGGTCTCCTGCGCAGCTTCACCACTAGAGGTTCGGAAGTCGTAGTAGGTGTCGTATCTTCCTTAAGCGGTCGACTCGGTCTACGAAGACGAATGACCAGAGGTTCATGTGCTTTCTTGTGCAGTTTTACCATGAGGGGAGGGGCTATGTCGGGAACGCGTACTTTGAGATGGACTCTCAAGGGCTCGTCCGATGTCCCAGTCTCTGCCTCATCGTCGACCTCATTGCCACATTCATCTTTATGGACTTGCTTGTAGAGGATCGAGTCAGAGTAATATACCTCAACCCCTTTGAATAGATCAACATCGGCAAACTCCGTCTTGACAACGCCATAATCATCCACGTACTTCAAGCACTGGTGCAGGGTCGACGGTACGATCATATACTGATGTATCCACGGACGTCCCAACAGGACGTTGTAGGATAGTCTACGTTTATGACGTAGCATGTGACCTCTGTTTTCAAATCGTCGATCTAACATTTCAAGCGAATCTTGCCCAGATAGTAGCTTCTCACTGTGTTGAAGCCAGTGGTGGCAGTATTGGTTGTTGCCAGACGATGCATTGGGATGCCCAAGGTCTGAAGCAGACTCCGCGGGATGATGCTGATTGACGATCCGGGGTCGATGTGCATCCGGTCCACCTTGATGGCACCAATGTACCCTGTGTAATACAAAGGACGATCGTGCCTATTGTTCCTTAGCAACATGTCTTGTTGCGAGAACGTGATGTTGGGTATCGTCTCCATCACATTATTGCAGTGGAGGCATACAAAATGATTCTCAGCTGGCGGCTTGACCTGCGCCAGGTAGGTGTCGGCATTCTGCAATGCTTCACTAAGAGCAATCCGAGTGTCTTTGGAGAGTCGAAGAAGCTCGAATAGTGACTTTGCTGGAGTATTGGCCAGTTGTGCCAAGATGTCGAAGTTGTAGGGTGTTCTCCAGCCCTTGAGCCGTATCTTTACGCAGCGGTTTGTCAAAGCGAGTTTCTTTCTGCTTGGACTTGTCCGCTGCCGGAGGCTGGAATAGACCCGGATCGGATGTTGTAGGTACGACGATTGGGAGCACACCATCATCAGGGATGTCGTATTCTCGTTTGTACGCCAGGCCTGACCTCGTTGTTCCTGCTATAGCTTCTTCGGAAGGGAGATAAACCGTGTAGCAGGACTTGGACTTCTTGTCCTTAGACTTGGTGGCAGAAGGTGTTGCCTGCTGCATCAAGTCTGAAGCAAGATCTGGATGAACCCACACGACCTCCCCTTGTAATGTGGTGAGAGGTATCAGCCCGACTATTTGGTCACAAGCTTGCGGGAGATTGACAACCTCCATTGTTGCCCTAGGGATCGGGATCACTCCGTCTTGGGCTTTCGTTGCCGGAAAGTTACCGAACTGTAGAGATACCATGTTAGCGGCAACTGTTTTGCCATTGAAGTCCAAGGTGAGGGCCTTGGTGTCGAGCAGACATTGGATGTACCCCTTCAGTGTGTAACAATCCTGCGTCGCATGGTGGACGTATCGATGGTAGTGGCAGTGCTTCGGATTATTTACATCGACTGCCTCATCATGGCGCTTGACGTGGGGGAGTCGAAGCTTGTTTCCCTTTATTAGTACGTCAAAGATTGCCATGACGTCATCATCTTCGAAAGAATAAGTTTTCTTCGGTTTCGGAGCCTCTGCAGGCTTTTGCTCGGACTTCTTGGTTATATTGGCGACAAGGGCCTGCTTCCTCTTGCCATCCCGAGCGCTATTGCCGCTGTTGTTGTTGTTGTTGTTGTAAGGACGTTTTTCCTTATCATCAGCGACGGAGATATGTATTCCCAAGAGGCGGGCGTCCTTCACTTTCTTCTCAGCACCGGCAACATTTATGATGAACGCCGTCCAGTCTTTAAACTGCGAGTCGTCTATCCAGAGGTTGACCGTAGGGAGGAGATTTCTTCGGCAGGTGTCCATCAGCGTGGACTCAGGATTATCGGGGGGTAACTTCAGCGCCGCTTGCCTGTACCGCTCGATGTACTCCTGTACACTCTTTTTGCGTGATGTCCGGCGCTGAAGTCTGTACCGCTCGATGTACTCCCGTACACTCCTTTTGCATGATGTCTATTAGAGGACATCGTCATGTCATTCCTCCCGTCATAGAATCGAGCAAGAAAAATACCTTTGAGATTGTCAAACGACGAATTACAGTTGTCCTGGAGGCTGCATAACCAATCGAAGGCTACTCCAGACAATGTCCCGACAAAGAGCTTGGTTAGGAGGGCATCGTTGCGAGGAAGATGCCCCGTTGCCATCTCGAAGTAACTCATGAATTGACAGAGATGTCTTCCCATCAAATCGAGTCAAGTTGAAGGGCTTGTACTTGGGCGGGTATGGTACATCTCTCCACTCGAGGGGATACAATTGTCGAATCCCGAGCTCGCGCAGTGAGTCCCAATTGCCCATCGAGTCTAGGCGGGCCCAAAGTTCTCGTACCTCCCGTATTGCTTTCCAGGCTTCATTGACTGCGGAAGGAGCAGACGATTCGGGCAAGGGATGATTACCGCCAGCGGGTGGAGCGGTTGCATTTGAATCCCCGTTGTTCCCGGGGTCCAGACTTGCTTGACCAGAGGCCTTTGCTGGTTGGGAGGTCATGTTTGCTTTGATCTCAAGCATCGCCTGGATCAATGCTAGCATCGACGCACTCACAGTCTGCATCATGGCCTCGAGGGTCTCGAGGCGCTGTCGATTGCTGCGGCCTTCGTGCTCGTCTTCTGTCATGTATATGGTTCTCAGATGGGGAGAAGTGGATGGGACGGTAGATGTTACACTTTCCGCCTCAGACTCTTGTAGTGAGTGATCCTCAGGAAAAGTTGGCTGCGTTACATCCTCTTCGGAATCAGAGGGAACACTACCCCCAGCGTAGGAAGCTTCTTCTTCTGGATGAGTAGCTACCCCTAGGGTTCACAGCGTCTGTTCTTTGGGGATCGTTGTCTTTTCGGAACGTCGGGTTGTTGCAGAGTTCTGGAGGATTGCTACCCCAAGCTTGCAAAACTGTCTGGGATCCCGAGGAAGAACTACCCCCAGCCGCTAAGGCGCTAACAATTTTTTCTTTGAGCGGGTGCTCAGGAAACTTCTGCAGGTACTGTTGTTCGTCTTTTCTGGACCCGTCTTCTTGACCCACTGACCGAGAGTGGGGGATTGAAGGTGCTGGATTTTCGACCTCCCCTTGTGGAGGGGGGTTTTCAGGCAGAATAACACGAGACGAAGAGCAGCTCCTCCTCCAGTGGTTGCACCTGCTCTCCGGAAGGCTGCCGGATGGGTTCTCTTGGTTGCAGTCGTTGAAATGCTGACTGCCTATCTGCAGGTACTGCTACCTTGGCACAACAACAATTGATGACGACGTTAGCACAGTGACGTCCTGGAGAGGACACCTCCCATGTCGTAGTTATTTTTCTCGTTTTGTGCTTGTGATTGATCACGTTGCGCAAGTCGATCGAGGGGTGCTTCACCTTTACACCCTCGTTATTAGCACTGATAGACCGGGCACATGGGTTTGTGGGTGTTGGCTTTGCTCTCTGGCTTTGGGTTCGTATAAGAACTTTCTCCGGGTCGTTAGTAGAAGACTTTCGAGACCGACCCGTCCGTTTGCTGCGGCTGGACACATGGGTCGGTTTTGTACAGCTTCCCGCCAGGGACACGCATAACAGTTAACGGTGTCTGCTGACGTTCTGTCGGATGAGCAGTCACTTGAGCTTGGCGAGCTCGCACTGCCCTAGACTTCCTCGTTCTAGCACGTACCGGTGCATAGTATGAAGAGTCAGTTTGAATTCTCCTTTCTCAGCATTGCGCATGGAGTCAGCGCTGCATGAGATTCGGTCGAAGATCGAGCTTCTGTTGTTGTCCTGGCTGCATGCGGCCATTTTCCTGCGGCTCTCGACCGGTGCCGCATAGTCCTTATGCGGCCTTTGCTGTGGCCGCATAGAACGTGCATCAACACCCGAACTTCTAGCATCGTAGTGTTTTCCTCTGTCAGAGTTGGGGTGCTGAGCATCTTTCTTCTCAGCCAATGTTGCCGCATAACCGGGGGCAGCCTGGGTAGACGCGTGATATGCGTCTTCAACAACATGGAGAGAGACGGGGAGTGCATGCTCCGCAGTTGGGTGAGACATACGGCCTTTGCAACCCATGTCCTGTGGGTCTTCTTAGGCTTTGCCAGCCTCGGTGAAGCGCCGCCTTCATAGAGCATTTTCTCAAAGGCTTGTTGGTCGAAGCGTACAACCAGCATCTTCTGGGTCGAACTCATCTTAGACGCGTCGGATTGCGTCACGACCTTCTCATCAGAGGAGAAGGATGTTATCCCTAGCAGAGTCGTCGCCTTGTTTGCCATTAATGTAAGTTTAAGAAACTTTTGCTTAACAACCAACAAAAAGTACAAAAAAATCCTAGACAAAATCTAATTACAATATTTTTGATCTGGGGAACGTGACGATGGAGATTGAGTACTGCAGCGACTCTTTTACTCCGTTGACGGTCCAACTAGGGAATGAGAATGTTCTCTTCTCCTCTCTTGAACCTGTATGCATGTACGTGGCTAGTCGGGTGGTTGTAGGGTATGCTATCCTTGCTATTTATAGCCATCTTGCTGACGGGTTATAGGTGCCGCATGTGCCTCTGTTTGGTGGCCGTATGTGGCTTCTTCAACAGAATGCGGTTGCAACTGTAGCCTCATACTACGGGCAGACTGTCACGTAGTCTCGGTTGGGATTTGTTGTTGACAAGATTTGGGGATCTTTTTCAACTCCGTTGTGTGCGTGACTCGGTCAGCTGGACACGTGGTCAAGACTGATTTTTTGAAGATCTTTTCGGTTGCAACAGACAGATCTTGCAGGCTGAAAGTCGCATAACATCTTGGCCGCATAACGTCTTTGCCGCATATGTGCTCTCCTTTGGCCTTGGTCTTATGGACACTTCGGCTGCATGGCGTTGTGACCGCATGCAAGCTCTCGTCTGGCCTTGGTCGAAATGGACACTTTGGCCACATACTGTAATCTTGAAACTGAACGCGCAAATATCCATCAAAGGTTAATAAATACATCCGAAACATATAAAATGCAGTTAATTCCGCTGTAAATGAAGCTATTAGTGCGAAAATTGGGGACAAGGCCGCATAGGGCCTTCGCCGCATATGTCCTCTCCTATGGCCTTGGTCTTATGGACACTTCGGCCGCATGACGTTGTGGCCGCATGCATGCTCTCGTCTGGCCTTGGTCGAAAGGACACTTTGGCCGCATGATGACGAGGCCGCATAGGACCGTAGCCGCATATGAGGGAACACGTGGCATGGCACATCTGACGAAGTTATTAATGCACTTATGTGACATTCCATCTTTTTATGAGCCCGTCGCCTCTCTCACGATTCTCGAGGCGCTCAGGGTGACGAGTGGTGTGTCAGAACTTCTGACGGGCAATGAATGTCATGTCAGGGAATCTCATGCGGCCCCTTACTTCGTGGCTGTTCATGCCGCATGGGTTCTTCTTATACGGCCTCTAATTTCTTGATTGTTCGGGCCGCATGGGCTCTATGTGGCTTTTCTGCGGCCTGCTGTCATTTTGAAGGGACGTGGGCTCATTGCGGCCTGCATAATTTTCATGCTTCTACAATGCTATCCTTAGTTCTTAATGACCTTACACCTTTCTCTGGGCTTTTTCTCACACACCAGCTTTTCACGTATCACCTCGTATGTTTGGATGCGTTTGTTTGTTCCATTTTTCTTTGATATTTTTGCACTAAAAAGGGTGCAAGTGTTACGCTCCCAATTCACATCAATTCTTTATCTTTGTGGATGCTACGTTCTTTGAATCACAATTATTCTTTGTTGATAAACAATCAGATCTTTTTCCTCTGTGCATGTTGAGGATGATTTTTGTATTATTTTACCATTCATTGATAATTCTGTCGGTGAATCATCATTGCCCTCCCTAAGTAGACTGAAGTTTCTGAAACTTATACTCCCCACAAATACTTTTTGCCATTGCCAATTATCCATGCAGATCCAAGTTCTCCACCTCCAATGATTAGTGAGCAAACTCTTGGATTCTGGTCTTGATGTTCCTATTGCCATCTGCAAGGGTAAACGTTCTTGTACATCACATCCAATATATAATTTTGTCTCTTATGCCAGCTTATCTCTATCGTATACTACATTTTTTTTCCCGTTTTGGATTCTTATCATATCCCTAAGTCTGTTTTAGAAGCACTCTCTAATCCAGACTGACAGTTGGCTATGATCGAAGAAATTCAGCATTGTGTGATAATCAAACTTGGGCTTTGGTGCATCTTCCTCTTGAGAAGACTGGTCGTTGAGTGTTTACACCTAAAATTCATCTGATTACTCCTTAGCTAGATTGAAGGCTCGTTTGTGACTAAAGGATAACATATGGCATGAATTATTTAGAGACATTTTCTCCGGTTGCAAAGATGATTTTAATTCGTATCCTCGTTGCTTTAGCCGATTGTCACCACTTGCTGTTGCAACAACTTGATGTTAAAAATGCTTTCTTGTATGGCACCATCGATGAGGAAGTTTATATGGAGCACCCACCTGACTAATATACTCATGTTGTGGCCATTCTCGAATAGTAGGGTTCTTAGATGTTGACTGGGTTGGATCATCAAATGATCAATGATCTACTACTGGTTTTTGTGTATTTGTTGGTGGTAACCTTGTGCCCTGGAAGAGAAAAAAGCAAAGTGTCATCTAAAGGTCAAGTGCAAAATCGTAATACTGTGAAATGGCAAACACGACCTGCGAGTCGGTTTGGATACGACAAATACTCAACGAACTTAACATTTATCACCTATACTAGCAGGGTTATATTGCGATAACTAGGTTGCGCTACATATTGTAAATAATCATGTTTTTCATAAGAAGAAGCACAACGAAGTGGATTGCCAACTTGTTCGACAAAAGGTTGTCAAAGAACAACTACTCATTGAAATCAAGTTTGTTTCGTCAAACAAACAGCTAACTGATCTTTTTACAAACCTATTAGGAAATCTAAAATAAATTTGCATGACATACATGCTCCAGCTTGAGAAAGGTATGGTTAGGTTGTTAGATTGCTACATGATGGTAAGTTGTTAATATTCATTTCTATCATCATGACTCTCCTATCTTTAAGTAGCCTAAAGGGCATAAATAATGGTCGACGACTATTTAATAAATTTATCAAATTCTCTCTTCATACTCCTCTTGTAATCACAATAGTTCCACTATTTGGTGGTGTAATTGATAATGTTGCTAGATATTTTTAGAATATTAAGTTAGTATCAAGACACTATTATTTATCAAGACAACATTATTATTACTATCTTGACATCATTATCTATATTATCCTACAGATCTACCTATGTTGTCCTGAGGTCGTGGACGGCTATGTTACCTGGACTCGGGCACGGGTGTCGGGTACGTGTACATATCTAAGAGTCGGGCCCTTCAAACTCATAATTGAAGGACATACAGACTCGGCTAAAAAGAATCCAAATTTTGGATACGGGTACGGGGATATTGTAATGCCCCGCTCCGCAAAGAGGCATTATGCTGGAATTCGATATGGATCAGACATATATGATACAAGTTGTGCGGAAAATCGAGATGCTTGGTGTGATGCTACAGCCTTGCTCTACTTGGCCGGAAGGAATATTTTATAGAGCATGGTTCAAGGGTATGGTTATGCCAAAGTTAGAAGACTGCATCGCGTTAGATCATTTTTGGGGAATCGTAGGTGAATGTGGGATCATGGTATGGAAACGATATTCGTATAAGTGAGTGGATCTGTCCCTTCTCCTCTACTCCTTCATGTCCGAATAAAATGAATGAATGTTAGTGTTTGTCACGTCCCAGATCCAGAATACTGGGGAGCGGGGGAATGACTCAGCCAACCGCACCTTACGGAATACTGATGTAACCCTCAATGTGTTAAGGTTGTCTAGAGACAAGTGGGTGCATACTACAAGCAAGTCTCCTAGGGTCAAGAACTTCTATATCTCAATCATTCAATCAAGTAGCAATAACGTAGAACATTTCAGAATAAGCAGTGATGCGTCCCAAACGTAACACCAGAATGTTCTTTAGAGATCTGACGGTACAAAATGATGTGCCAGATGCAAGATCAAAGTATACATGACAGTGAGTCAGCTGCAGTCTGAATATATATAGTCATGTAAGGAACTAGTGTCCAGATTTGCCGGCTAACTGGTGCCGATTGGCTAAACGTCCAAAAGAATATAGTTTACAAAAGACGAACAATGAAACAAGAAATTCACTCGTGACCCTCATCAACCATCCTTTTGGTGTGTGCTATAAGTGAGGGAGAAGTAAGCTTGATCCTCGGGTGCTGGCCATGCAAAACCAGTGGGGTCAGACTCCTAAATAGCAAGTACCACAAAGGAAGCACAAAATGAAGAAACAAAACCAGATCTATAGCATGAGATGCACGAGCCAACAATCAATGGCATCTATCCCATCCATGACATGATACGACACCCCTTCACCAAAGAAGGACATGAAGTGCTCCATCACATCAAGATAGAATACGTCCCTTATTATGGTCAAGCTAAAATAATTCTGCGTCGTAGTTTCAGTCCATAGTCTGTCGTAACACAACATCGCAACCCAACAACCAAACAAGGACATGAGTTGGACCATCATGTCACAACAGCCTGTCCCTGATTTCACTCGACAGAAGGCACAATACACATCAGAGATACAATATAGAAGTAATATAGCTTCAGTCCGTGGAGTATCGTAACACAACGACGCAACCCAACAACCAAACAAGGATATTGGTTGAATCATCATGCCACGATAGTCCACTTTCCTGGTTAGACACATATTACAAGCAATTTAAACGGCCAATCATGTATTACGACTTGATATGTGATATCTGGATTATCCCAGTAATGTAATATATGAGTATCCTTAGACCGTTCCATAATCGAGTAGGGGTGCTGAACCAATGATATATAAGCAATAATATATATAAATTGTGCACCGGTCCCTTGCAAGGGTCCTGAGCTAATTAGTAATCAGTAACAGTTTCAGGCTTTCTATAAGAAAGATACTGGCTCGGTCTTGTAATTAAATCAGATACTGCACTCTATTAGTGCAGATATACAGTATCCGTGGTGGCCAGTCTTTACTCCCAGCTAATTTAGAGTAGTTCGACATGCACGATCTCGAGATACCGTTCCCTCCGAATGCTCTACCAGTTAAGTTGCCTAATTAATCCTAGGTTAATTAGAATCTCATGTCGTGGTCACATGAATATTCCTTCTTAGATGTCGTACCTTAAGTACGAGCACTCTTGATACAAATTCATATTGTCACTCGAAAGTTAAATCTGGATTCACCCAAGCATGATGCAACAATCAATACTATCTAACCACGACTAAAGTCACTGTCCAACTACCAGATTCGTGCATGGAAATAATTAATATATCACGTAGTAGGAGTTTGTGGCACGACGACTCAATATATATATATATATATATATATATATCAAGTAGCGCTCTCGGTGTGATCACGTGTATCATCATTGATACAATAGTCAGGACAAGAACAAGTTCTAGAATCAAGATCATGGACAAGTTATTCAGGACAAAATAATCTAATACTTGTCAAACCAATTTGTCACTTTATTATATCGATGAATGAGAATAAGAGTAGTGCGAGAATCCCTTTAGATCAGATCCATAACTCTTAAACCAAACAAGGACCGGAGTTGCAGAACATCACTCGAGTTGAGCTACGCCTTTTATTCTATCCAACATATAATAAGGTGATCAAGACAAAAAATAATAATCGAATTAACAAGTGAAATAGCAAATGCATATAGGGCTACATCTACAGGGCTCAACATGTACAGAAAATAGTAGGCGCACAAAGCAAGTTGGCGCACAAAACACACAGAAGTAAGGCTGGCGCACAAACGACCAAAACTGGACAGTGGCACACAAACGACCAAAAGCATGGTTGGCGCACAATCGCAAGAAAGTGCGCGAGCTATAAAGGGTGGCGCACTTTGTCAAGTTAACCAATACGACGCACTTGACAAAGGTGCGCGGTCTAGAATAAGGCGCGCTCTAACAGAAAGTGCGCGAGGAAGCTAGCTAAATGACAAAACACAATCCGAGATCAAAGCTCGACAGTCGAAAAACTCGTCAGTCGAGGAGCACAGAAATCAATCACAGGAATCGAGAACCAACCAAAGCTTCGTCCTTAAGGAAACGAAGAGGAAAAAAGTGCGCGAGCTACCAAATATAAGCAAAGTGCGTCGGCTGACGAAACATAGGAAAAGTGTGCCAGATTGCCAACGCGAAGAAAGTGCGCAGACTGACTGTGGCGCACTTTCCCTTGGTCGCGCACTTTTATTTGGTTTTCCATGGAGAACTTTGATGGAATACGCACCAAAGTGCGCCAACTGGATTTTCTCTTAAAAGTGTGCCATTGACTCAAGGAGTGTGACTGACGCACTTTTGCTAAGAGACTAAGTGCAGTATGATTAGTACGCACGGGGAGTTGGGACAACACACCAATGCGCCCAAAGTGAAATATACGTATTTCTACGCCAAAGGGGTTCTCTTGCATACTCTTCACAGAGCACTGTTCTTCTTCTCCAGTCAGTCATTTTGGTACACGTATTGTATCAAGTTGCAGCACTGAATTTAGTTGGACTCGAAATCAAGCACTGCCAAAAGTAAAGTTACATAAAATATGGTGCTCTACACTATGAGCTAATTAGTTTTATAAAACACAATTTTGGGAGATCAAACCCCAAGAAAACAAAAGTGAACCCATAGACCCGAACTCTGGTTCATGCAATCCCAACCAAGAAAATCAAGAACAACAAGTATTAAAGATGAAGGGGTGCTCGGTCCTAACAATATGAACTTGAAATAAACTGTCATTATTAAGAATTAAAAGCATGCATAAATTCATGGTTCTCTTGTGCAAGTTGTATTTGCCTACGGAGGGAGAGAACCTAAGAGAGAGAAATGGAAAAGAAAATAATGAGAAGATAGAAAAATGAAAATATATATAGGTTTAGGTTTGAGATGTGGAATGTTGGATTACTCAAACCCATCCAAGCCACACATGCCACCAACCCAACCAAACCTGCTCTTCTCCATAACTCACGGGTCCAATCTAAACAAAGATCGGATAAGCAAACAACATGCGCCAAAGACAACCGGGAAAGGGGGTTGACAGTGTTGCTTTATTGTATTGCATTTCTAAATGTTGCTCTAGTCCACATAAAGATAGTGATGTCTTATGTTCAATACTGCTGTAAACCAAAAAATACATGAATGATAACTGCTAGTATTATCAACACAAGAATGCTATAAAGTAAGTCTTATATAAGAAAGAAGTAGTATTGTGCAATATATTTTATCTGCTTGGAACACCGAGAATGGAACTACGCAAGAAAGAAATTATTGACTGATGAGTCCCCATGAAAGAAAGTAAGATGAAAGTATGTTGGGACCTACAGGTCACCAACCCTTATGAGAAATGGAAATGTTGAATTTGCGAGCATGATCGAGAGATCAGTTATTTATATTCTTTGTACCGTGCAATTATGCTTAAGATTTCATTTGTATAGACGTTGCATGGTCATGGACAACTTGTGCACAAGGTAGTAAGTTTTCTCGAACGAGATGTACCGGGACACCGGGATCGTTCGTCCTAGGGGAAAACAATTTGTACGTGCCTTTAGGTACGAGGTATCGCGGGATTCTCAGTGGAGGCTAGCTACCTTCCTGAGCAGGTGCACTGCATGCCGTGGTAAAGTCCTATATGGTGAAATAACGCCAATGACCCTTATATAGTTATGGTGCATGCTGATGAGAATATTGTGCTGGCGTAACATCTCAAGTAGAAATGATTCCTATTTCTTATAGTTTGGCTATTCCTTGTTTTGCAGGAATAAGACGAGTGGGTTGTTGGTAAGAATCGCTACTAAGCGATATGTACAAATTTTATATATATTCAAAGTATACTGCTGCTTGCAAAATATGTTTTATTATGTTGCTGAATATTCTGATCATTGAAATGAACCTAGTCCCTGATAGAATGATCATTAAATAAGGGTGCATGTTTCTCACATGATTACTTAGTGTCGGTTTAGGCGAGTTGGCTAGTTTCTGCTTACCAGTACGCGATATGTACTGACCTATGTTTGTGGGCATCTCCAGGTACTCAGCTTTGGGGAGTGGCTGGAACTGTTCCGAGACATCGAAGTATTGTTGGGACGCGCAGAAGCTCTTCTTCCATTAGATGCGTCATCTGTTATAAAGGACATGATGTATGGAACAGAGTAATTCAGTTGTATCAGTGAGATTTTAAGCCAAGACGACAAATATCAATGTAAGCCAATTGGCCAAGTATCAATTGTATTTGAGAGCTTTGTAAATCTTTTGTAAGCCATGTACTCAATTATCATTATCAATAAAGCGAAACTTTTCATTATATTCATTGTTACTTTAATTTGTTTGCTTAATTCTGCTGCGATGTTGTTTCTGAGATATATCATGTCTTGTCTATCTTTTTGTCTTGTACAAGTGCAATCTAGGCTTGTACGGCATCACGTCCGTGGCTACTTTTGGTTCTTCGGAATCGGGACGTGACAATAAATACATTTGAATATGGTTTCATAAAAAGATATTCTCTAATTAAATTTGTATGATTTCATAAAAAGACACAATTGTAATAAAATTTGCATTGTTTCATATATTTAAGCTTATAATTAAATTTGTATGGTTTCATAAAAAGACATCATGTAGTTAAATTTGTAAGATTTCATAACTTTACTACCAATCCACCATATTAAAATAAACTATTTACTTTTCTACCACATTAAAATAAACTATCTACTTCACTACCACTCTTCCGATTGTCACCATAAAGAATCAAGAAAGATCTGAATATGGAGGATCGGATTCCATATTCATACTATGTCCTACCCGTTGGACACATGTACTTTATAGGACACGGGTACTTTTCCTAAAGTGGAGAGTTTGAGTAACATAGGTGGACGGTCCCGTCTCCGAGGAGACTCATCTCGACTTCCCCCCACCACTCCAGATGCAGAGCTAAGAGGAGTTACTGAGGACGATGTCGTCATGACCGATGATGATTTGCAAACTCTCTTTTCTTTTCTTCTCTTGTAATAACAATAGTTCCACTATGGTGGTGCAATTGTTGATGTTGCTCAATATTTTAAGGATGCACATGAGATAGTGAGTTGGTTTGGTGCAAAAATAAGATGTAATTTTATATGTACCTGCTATAAGTTGCAATGGTCTTGATACTGTTGGAAGTATGAAAAAAGAGGCATTCTGGTGCCGGGGATTGGGCACTAGACTAATTTTTTCTAGTGACCGTCATCACCATCATAACTCTTCTCCCATCATAATTGCATCGGCTATGGAGCATAAGAAATCTCCATACATGATAAGTTTCTATGACTGGTTGTAAACCGGATTGTAACTTCCGTGTTGGTGCCAATTTCCTAGCCCAATGTAGCTATGAGCTTTAGAGGGTCATCCCATAAAACCTAGATGGGTAGTTGGCAAATATACCTTATGGATATGCAGACTAAGCTAATGCAACCAAAGAGCACTCTCCAAGTTCCCTAGACTATAGTGTCTAGATGAAGATGTTAGATGATACAATTTGCTATCATTCATCGTAGATGATACGTTAAGCCAAAGAGTGAAAAGGAATGTCATTCCTGTTCAGTCATTCAATACTGCAAACTTCTACTGAACCACTTCATTGACTCAAGAGTCAATATATTTCTTAGCCTTCAGTATATATTTTTCTGCTTACGCAAATATGAAACTTGAAATCCAGCTTTGAATGTCACTGTTCAGTCTTATATTGAATTATGCATCATCATTCATAAATTTTCTGTGAAGAGACGATGCTTCTGATGTCTTGTCTGTTAAAATCAGGATGATACATTTTTTTTTCTTCTAAATCTAAGTTGCTGTGAAAGGGTTACGGATTTGAGTGATGGTGGACTAAACTATTGTACCATCACAAAGAGAAGGGATCTGAGTTTTGCACTCCCTTCAACGATTTTTTTCTTGCTTACTGGTGTATGAATTACAATAAGATAGTTTGACAGGTAGTGTGTATATTTAACTAATAAAAGAAAGTTAAGACATATTTACTTATTACTGAAAAATGAATCTGATTTTCTAAAAAGAATAATAATGAGGAGAGACAAAAATGGTGCAAATTGTTTTAAGTAGTGACTATTTAGCATGCTCAAGTATTTACAGCATTCTTTACATGAATTTATAGGGACTAAAATGTTATGTTCTGATGTACTTCCAACTTTCAAGAATAATAAAAGTCTAACTGAGTGAGGGGTTTTGGGATTTAGTTTAATATTTACATGTATTTAGAAGAGATAACACTTGTAAAGGAAATTCAATATTGTATTGCTTTTGGCATGTGGTTTGAGTTATCAAAAGTTAAGCTATCTTTTACAGCATACTGCCGAAATGAATTTGATTTTCCCAGAAAACATGATAATAATAAATAATAAGTATAGTGTATGTTTATCTGATGCAAACTGTGCAACTGTATGTGGTATGTACTTACTATTTAGTTTACTCAAATAATATAGCATTATATCAGTAGTAACTAATGCTTTAGGTGAATAGAGGTGGGAATTTAGTGTTCAACACTTACATGTATATTTATAAATAATAGAACACAAATGCAGTTACATTTGTATTGGTTGGCTGGTTGTTTTTATCATCTAGAATTAGACTGGAGTAATTCTCTCTTTTCAGAAAGCCAAACAAGATGATGTTTTTCAGACAGTACCCGTAGAATTTTATACTGTAATTCAGATCATTTGGCTAGGTATATAAATATGCAGGATTATGTTGCAATTATGTTTTGAAGGCTTGAAGCATGCCCAAGTCTACCAATTCTGGTGCTAAAATAGCTGTATATATATTTGGTGCCAGTCTCTTGTTGAGAATTAACATGTGAGTTTGCATCACTTTGTGAATTGACTCATCCATGGTATATTGTATTTGTCATTGAGCTCACAAGTTGTTTTGCTCTACCATAATCCATTGATCAGACATGTTTATTGCACATTGTTCGATTAGGTTATAACTAAACTGATTGGAGCTTGTGCCAAGATAGCTATTAGAACTTGATGTTAGTGCTGTTGCAGTAACCATCAGAAAATTCAAAATAGCTTTAGTTAGAAGTCAGTTTGCTGCAATTGTATGGCTTGGAGGATGTAGGTTTGACACTCCACGGTATGGGACAAGCTGTGTGCAATCCTAAACCTCCCGAGATCTTGTATTCATGGCAGCCTCATGTCCATGTCTAGTGTCTTCTGAATCTGAACATACAATAGTTTATTTGTCGGGTCAGGTCAGTTTGGCTCATATTGTGTTCTGATTGTGCTTGGAATCAAACCTGATCTAACTCTACTTCTAGTCAGATTAGGATGTTTCAGATCCACACATTTTGGAGTTGCCCAACCTTACCCTATTAAATTTGGGCTGGATTGGACTAGGAAAAACAAGCCCATACTTTCAGCTCAAGTTCCAAGTAAATGTAAATAAGCTGAGCTCTTCTTCTCAAACTAAGGAAATTTATACGAAGTAGTAACTAACTATCAAGATGCTTAATTTCTTCATGCACCCTTCTAGATTTAGAGGGGTGCTCCATAGCCAGTTCATTATTTTTCATATACTATTCAGCATTATTTTGGGACATGTACATGTTATTATATTTAGCAGAGCTATAGTTGGAGATTTTAATAACTAAAGCATAAATGTCACTTTTCGGTAGCCTTTTCCTTGTTAAGCTCGTGTTCCGTCAACTATGCAATATTTCAACTATGCAATATTTGATAGTTTATTCTGCTTAATAGAATCAAGAGTAGGGACAACAGAGATATTAGATTGCCAACTGCTACAAAGTATGCACACTAGTTTCCCTTACGTGAAGTACATGGAATATGTTGTTCAGGTCAAGACCTGCTCTATATCAAAGGCAAATAGCTCGGTCCTATATGCCGACAGTGCAGTTGGATCTCCTTGGAACCATCTGACAGTGAAATGTTCAGCAAGCAAGAGATTGATAAGAGTAGGAATTGGATATCTGAATCTCTTTGTGCTGGCAACTTAATTGGTCTTTCGTGTAAGACATTCCTCTTATTATTAAATTATTATCCTTTATCTTTTACTTTATGTGTGCTTTAAACTGCTTTACCAGAGTTAGATAATTGATAAGACTATGGATCAAATTTGGTGAAAAGGGCAGGTGGTTTATCAAATTTTTTTTTGATTCCTATGGAAATTGCAGACAACTCAATGGAAGAGGTTGAAACAGCCACTCTTCATCCTCGTGAAGATATTCTATACACACAGATGATTCTGTTGGGAATCAGACACGTCCTGCAAGCATTCCGACACCGTGTCTGAAGTGTCCGCAGCGAAAACTTTAGGCCAATCCATCCGAGATAATCAACCCCTGTCTAACGAACACCAAGCACAGATAAAGACAAGTATATGGCGGTGACTACGTCACCTGGACAAATTCTAACCTTTATAACTAAGGTGAAATTACAATATTGACAAAATCAATGTTGAACCCTTTGTCCTAATAGATTCAACCCCCTCACCACACTCAAGAAGAAAAGAAAGAGATTATAATTGAAATCACTCACCAACCTATAGCAATCTCCATGAGCGAATGCGACGACTTCTCGATCAGATCTCTTTCTTTCTTCTGTCTTGGATGACGAAGTCCTAAGAGCAAAGCACGAATTTTCTCTTAGATTTTCTGCGGACGAGCACCCCGAATCTCCAATTTGTGCTATACTTTGTGCCTCCACCCTCCTCTTTTCTTTATAGGATGAGAAATCCTATTTTAGGTCATAATAGGATTTCCTAAATAGAAAACCTTAAAATAAGAATCCTATTCCACCTAAAATAGTTCAACACCAATTATGGACGTCCAAATATGATCAAATTAAATATTTGATACAAATTTGAAATCTAATCAAAGCTTACATTTAATGTAGATTTTTAAATTATATCAAATCAAATCTTTGACCATATTTGGGCTTCAAAATTCACCAAATCCAGACTGGACCCCAACAATCTTCCCCTCCAGTCTGATGAGAGGGTGTTGACCCCATGGCTTCTCAACTGGACTCCATGCCTGTCGCCATGCGACAGAGTTCATGCTCCCCCATGCCACCGATCTCCGATCCCCCGAGTTGCTTTTCATCTTCTTTCGTTTCCAGCTCCTCGACCGTCATGTCGACGCTAGCTGCCATGCATAGCACCTTCTGTACCACTGGGATCCTGCCGACATCAATGATACGACTGAGACCAAAGTCCCTGACTATCAGCCTCACCGTGAGTCTTGGCTGCCTGTCCCCGACTTCCGTCTTCCACCGAAACGTGTTTACATTCCAACGAGCTTCTTCACCCTTGGCTGGCCCAACCAAACGGACGGTACGATTCTTCCGAGATTCAAACTCCTGAATCTGTCCACCTTCGTGTCCGAACTTGAAGCTCCTCCATACACATGCGTCATCGAGCAGAACATCATACACTGTGCATGTCGTCGATGACCCACGGCTTCCCCGGAACAGTGTGAATGGTGATGCTCCCGCCTCAGATTGAGTTAGTTGCAAATCTTGTTCTTCTCTCTGGCCTCGAACTGCTGAAACTAACGTTGCTCCGTGAAGCTTTGACAAACCATCCGTCGCCAAAACCGGATCCGTGAAGCAACCTCCACTTGGAGACCGACCAGCTGTCATGGGATCGACATACTGACCCTCAATCTTTAGCTCATCACCATTTGTCGCTTTGTCTCGACGAACCGAATCTTCCATAATTCTCAAAGTATCTCGAAGCCCCCCCTCAGCAAGTTCCCGACGATCAAACTCCTGCCGGATATCCCTCGAGCCTCCATTCGATGTCTGTGGCCTGCCTGTACAACTCAACGGCTTGAGCTTGTATATGCCACAACATAAATCTTCTCGAGCCAACTGTTGGGAACCTTCGTAACCATCCAATCTTTGTCCCCAAACAAACTGTGACAGCCATCATCCGCCAGCCTCCCTACCGAAACCAAGTTGTAGTGCAAACTCGGTACATATCGCACATCTTTGAGAACGAGCTTCTCACCAAGCTCCGTTGTCAAGTGCACATCAACGATGCCTACAACTGCAGCCGTCCCCTTATTGTCCATCTTCACACGTCCAAACATGCCGCCGTGGTATGACGTGAAGATCCTCATATATGGAGTGGCGTGATACGACGCCCCCGTGTCCATAATCCCATCGTCATCATGCCACATGCCACAAGGTTCCTCTGCGTCGGTTGCTGCAATGATGAGATCTCCTATATCCGTGAGATCCTCATGATCATCCTTGCCTTTGGCCTTCTCAGCTTTGAGCTTCATGCAGTTCCTCTTGATATGACCCATTTCGCCACAGTGATAGCAACCCTCTTTGCGGTCCATAGTCGCAAGATCCCCAGAACTCTTCCCTGTCCTCGCCTGTGACTTGGGTTTTTCCTTCCCGTAGGAAGCCACCAGAGTGGACTCCTGCGACGATTCCACTTGCTTACGCCGGATCTCCTCGTTCAACAAGCTGCTTTTGACTGCCTCCATCGTGACAACTCCACCAGGCGTGGAGTTGCTCACCGACACCACCAAAGTCTTCCAACTTTCCGACAGAGAACTCAAAAGAAAAGGGGGCCTGAAGCTCATCATCAATCACCATCTTCATCGTAAACAGCTGATTGATAATACCCTGAACCTCGTTCAGATGTTGTGCCACTGGGACACCCTCCGTATACTTCGAGTTGACGACTTGGCGAATCATAAACGCCTTGTTGCCAGCCGTCTTCCTTTCGTATAGCGAATGCAGCTTCTCCCATAATGCTTTTGCCGAACTCTCCATGGACACGTGGTGAAACACCGAGTCGTCCAGCCATTGGCGGATGAATCCAACGGCCTTCCGATCCAGTTGTTTCCAGTCTTCAGCAGCTTTGTCCGATGGCTTAGCGTTGTCGCCCTCCAACGGACCATGTAAGTTCTTGCACCAGAGTAGATCCTCCATCCTTGGCTTCCAAATCGTCTGATTCTCTCCTGTGAGGGTGATCCTACGAGTGTTCTTCTCCGTAGACATAGTTGTCAGAACCAAAACAAGTAGCTCTGATACCAGATGTTGGTAATCGGACACGTCCTGCAAGTGTTCTGACACCGTATCTGAGAGTGCCGACGGCGGAAACTTTAGGCCAACCCACCTAAGATAACCAACTCCTGTCTAACGAACACCAAGCACAGATAAAGACAAGTATATGGCGGTGACTACGTCACCTGGACAAATCTCAACCTTTATAACTCGGGTGAAATTACAATATTGACAAAATCAATATTGAATCCTTTGTCCTAATAGATTCAACCCCCTCACCACACTCAAGAAGAAAAGAAAGATATTACAATTGAAATCACTCACCAACCCGTAGCAATCTCTCTGAGCGAATGCGACGACTCCTTGATCAGATATCTTTTTTCCTTCTGTCTAAGAGCAAAGTACGAACTTTCTTTTATATTTTCTGTGGACGAGAACCATGAATCTCCAACTTGAGTTATACTTTGTGCCTCCACCCTCCTCATATATTTATAGGATGAGAAATCTTATTTTAGGTCATAATAGGATTTCCTAAATAGAAAACTTTAAAATAAGAATCATATTCCGCCTAAAATAGTCCAACACCAATTATGGACGTCCAAATATGGTCAAATTAAATATTTGATATAAATTTAAAATTTAATCAAATCTTACATTTAATGTAGATTTTCAAATTATATCAAATCAAATATTTGACCATATTTGGACTCCAAAATTTTTACCAAATTCAGATTTGATCCCAACAGGTTCTTCCGACCCAAGGTATATTCACAGTTTTTTTTCCCATTCAGTAGATCCAATTATCCAAACTACTGTTACTTTTTTACTGCAAAATTGAACCCCTCTTTTGGGTATCTTTAGCCTCGTTAAGGCCAATCTAGATCTGATACAACTAAAAGTCTCTTGACAACGGGGGGATGATGTATAATCTTTTCCCCCTGAAATAGCATTCTAATGATCACGACCAGCACGCAAAGTATAATAAGCCTCTCATGTGAACTTTACTTTCGCAGAATCCCCCAATATCTTCCTCTATACGGAGTCTCAACGTTCCACATAGGTTGTACTTGGTTGCTAAGAAGGTGAGGGGAGTGAAAGGAAAATGAATCTTGATCTTATGTAAATGGGATCAAGTTTGTACGTGAAACACTTCTCATTTTCTTTTCTTTTCCTCTCACTTTCCACCAAACAAAACACAACCATAAACTGAAAGACTTGGCTATTTGTGATACTTTCTGCGGATACTATAGAATCGATGGGCTATATACAACTGATTAGTCTTTTGAGTTATATCTATAATGAGTATGTATTATGGTGACAGGCTTGCTTATAGCAATTGTTGTTGCATGGCAGTGGCTAGTTCTAGCTCCAATTGCAACAAGTGAAAGCATCCATGTTGATGACTACAATTGCAGGTCCAGTAGTTGTTGAGACATTGTTACATATTGTTTTTATGCAAACTCAATATTATAGATTGTTCATGTTAACTGTCAGTCCAGGTTGAGAAGCGGGCAAGCTTCAAAGTAATTTTAACTTGTATACAAGAATACTACCGATACGTCATGTCTGACAAATGGAGTTTCGAATTGATAATCCATTCCCATTATACCTCCACATATATTATGTACAATGTATATCATGAAAGAGAAAGGGTTTTTTGTTTGTTTGACAGTTTTTGCTGAATTGTTAAAATTTTGTGGATGGTCCTGCATCTTTCAGACTTGTATAGGATCATTTATTTATGGAACAACTTTTTGGGTCCTTGCGTAAGCTTCCTCCTATAGGTGGATGAGATGTTGCCATGCGCTGTAGCAGCAAAGCCTCTGGAAACATCAGGAGCTGGAATCAGGATGTGGTGTTTCCTCGAGGGTCTGTACACAATAAAGCCGAATACTAGTGAACTTCTCACACCATTTTTGGACATTCTTTGCCTAAGAGCATCAACAGTAGATGTAAAAAATTTGAGGTCCAGGCTACAGCTCCTGTGGGAGCTGGGATGGAACCATCATGGAGCTACTTTGGAGTTTTACTATTCTACAAAATGAGCTTCTATATTCTGAATCTAGAAATTCTATATTCTGAATCTAGAAATTGGTATGAGCCTTACTATTGATGCTCTAATGCAACGAGTTTGATGTCTAGGATTGAAAATTGGGAGTAAAACTTTGATACAGATGGTTGTATCAAAAATTTGCGAACACATTCTTTTGTGCATTGTGAGTGCATGCATCCATTCATGCTGTCACAACCGTTTCCAGATTTTGTATTTCTTGAATTTCTGATATTTAAAATTATTTTCTGATAATGTATTTCTGCTGTATTTGCATGATGTTTCCTGTTATTTGTATTTATTTCTGTTGTTTAGAGAGACTACCCAAGACCCGTAGAATATGTAATATCCCGTTCCGCTCAAGCGGACTGCCGATTCAAACGGCAGAGGTGCAAACGTCCCGACCCGCTCTGCTCAGGCGTGAATACTCGTTTGAGGCAAGGATACCCAGACTTGGTCCCTACAGGAGTTCGGCTTAGGCTTTCAGAGGCTCGCTCGCAGTATCACTCGACTGAGGCGGATCATCGCTAAGGTGGGTGGCTACGGTGAACTTGTCTTTGCTTAGCCAGAACACATAAAATACAAATAATACATGCTAGTCGCTAGGTGAATCACCCCTGCATGCTAATAAGAATACAACGCACCTAGCTAAGGGAATAATCCCAACTTGTATTGCTTATGCTAGAACATGAAAAATGAAATATTGTTATATATTCAGACTCTTGCATGTTACCTTTGCCTTGTGCAACCAGACCCGCTATGCCTCGAGTAGAACGACTTGTATATATTCAGTAGTGCACTGTTAACTTCCTATACTGCACGACCCAAGATAACATCGCTCGGAAAGGCCTCGTACGGTTTCGCTCGGCTTACCTTCGGGCCCGAGCGAACTTGAATGCAATAAGTTATACAAGTGCATGCTTGCCTGCTTTTATATATTGCCTAGTTTCAATGCTTGCTGCATACTATGCCCAGACCGTGAAACACTTTGCTTGTCATGCATTCATTTAGGTTCTCCTCGGAAGACTACCTGATAGTCGTTCCGTGCATGAAGAAACATGAATGTACCTGGGACCGTTAGGTCGCTAAGGCAATTCCCGAACCAGGGAACTTGCACCAATTCTGTGATCCCAAATCCAGCTCATGGAGCAATACTGTCCTGCACTGAATCAAATGGCTCGTGGAGCCGATACTCAACATTAAGAGTAATCCTGATCCTGTCCCAACAAGTTACACACACATATATATATATATATATCTCCTGACTTGAACTTGTTCCATGAAACTTGTTCTATATATATATATATACTGCCCTGAACTTGTTCCTGTACCTGACCTGAACCTGAAGATTAGAGACTTGCCTGGTCACAGGACAACTTGGAAAACAAGGTTTAGTTCCGCGGACGGTTGCTGGGGCACTGGCACCGATCCGATCCGGACGGAACTCCTGAGTAGTCGCCTGAATGTGGTGCAATGCCTCCTGTTTTGCTTGCGCACCATTCCGACAAGAGACTACGCCGTCCATTATGGCGCCGTGCCAGTGACCTCATGTTCATATAGATAAGTCATCCTCGCTTAGCGGCTATCCGCGTGCGAGTCATTGCATCGCATCGAGAATAACTGAACACCTGAACGATCTTGTTATAACAACACTCGTGCATAAAGAGCACTTGATCATCGTATGCAACACACCTGATATTTCCTGTAACCCGTACACCCAGAATGGGATCTCGCACTGAAACGCTTGTGTTTGCATATGCTTTGCTCCTGAATGCTTATACATGTTTCTGCTTGATTTAACTTGGTTTGCCTTGGACAGGGAAGGACAAATAGTAAGTTGGTAAGTCTCGCGGTGTTTTCTCTCATGTCGCACGGCGCACTGCCACACGGATTAGGCTATTCAAATCTTGCATGAAACTGATCCTAAGATAACTAGCAAGACAACTAAATAGTTGGGCACGAAACTGATATTACGTGTTTGGATTTGTCGAGCGGGCGAGTAGTCTCCCTACCAGTGCATTCATGTACTGATAACCTACCAGATTGCTTGCAGGGTGCGGGAGAACCTCGTTCGGTGCGGATGCCTCCTTCGTGCGTCCTAAAGGCGTGGAGTTCAACTCAGAAGCCTTGGAACGCTACGTCCGGAACTGAAGTACATATACAAGACATAATGTTGGAACATCGCCTGAACATCGCCTGAACATCATCCATAAATGTAGCCACTTGGCACGCTTTTATGTTTCAAAGAGAGCTCGAGCGACTTGTAATCTCGGCTATACGCCGCCTGTAACACTTGTTTCAATATGAATAAAATAGCTTGTTTTACTCCAACTTGCGTTTCCATGTTTCCGATATATTGTCGACTCAGTGAACCTGTTACCGATCGCCTATGCGTTCATGATTCTGCTGCACTCGGACAATCTGTGCGACTCTGTGGCTTAGAACTCTTACCGCCAGCCAATGAACCACGGCCTTGCACGGGCGCGGCTAACGCTCGTGCGGCATCACGCCCGGATGGGTTAAAGCGATCGCTCCGCGGGAGCGCTGGCGCGGTGATTCTCGCCTAGCGGGAACGGCCGATTTGCCTGCGGGAGATCGGGGCGTGACAGAATACTCATTGACATTGCCATGAGATCCGGTTTAGGATCCACATGTAGACTATATACTTGGGTTGATTCATTTTGGTTGAACCCATGACTAAACCATCTTCCTTTTTACCTTAGTATATACATGAGAGTTTTCTCTCTCCTCCCTCATTCTTCTTCATTTTTACTTTCTTTTTTCTTTCTCCTTCCTTTGCTCCTTTCCCTCAAGACCAAAGCCTAACCCTAGGGAGAAGTTGTGACTTGGACCGCGAGAAGTAGAGGCCAGAAGCCACTCCAGGCAAGTACATCTTGCTCAATGATGAAGCAATACATTTTCGAATTTTTGTATATGTGTTATTTAAAAATATGTTTGATAGAAAATATTTTCCTTGATGTTCTCATTTAATTTATTTATTGGAGTTTTGGAGTTTTGGACTTTGATGGATGATTTGAGTAGATCTGAGTTCCAAAATTTGGGTTTTTCATGGGTTCCATGAATTTTCTTGGTTTTGATATATTAAAACGTATTGTTTTAAAAAAAATTAATTGTTCCTTGTTGTGGAGAATTAAATTTTGTGCGATTTTGACTTTTGTTTCACTTGATTTGAAGTTAAAATGAAGATTTTATGAATGAAATAAGTTTTTCGAATTTTTTGGAGCTTTTTCTATGGAGTTAATGCTGTTTTGGGACGATGGAGTTCCATACGCCCAGCTCCATGCGCCCTCTTCCAGCATGCACCCATCTTATTGGGCACATGGTTGATTTGCATGCGCCTTGTATACATGTGTCCTGCATGTGTCCTGCATCCGTACGTCCTGCATCCCTGCGTCTTGCATGCGCCATGCATCCCATGCGTCTTGCATCCCTGCGCCCTGCATGCGTCCTGCATTCCCTCCATATCTTTAGATCGCATATGCGGCCAACATTTTCGTGCGCCTGGTTTTATTATGCGCTCATTCCATTTTTGCTTGGGATGTTTCTTTGTGTATTATATAATTGGATTGTGATCTTACATATTAACACATGGTTTTGATCCTCACGACACCGTGGAAGTTGTTGTGTATGTTAATCTATTGCATCGGCATCGAGCAATCGAGTGTGAGTGTTGTCCAATATGTCGCGTGGTGCGGATACGATAAGTTCGCCAGTGATAACTCGTGAATAGCTCGTATTCGTAACTCGTCATTTTAGGAAGATTCTCGAATATCCACGACTCGAGAATTTGTATTAAATTTGGTAATGATTCGACAAGATAAGATTCACTTAGATCATCAGGAGGAAAGAATATTGCGCTACCAGTTACCCCGATCTCCAAAGGCTCCATGCAACATGGATCAACCCTGCTAGGCAAGGGATCCATGACTGACCAAGTTTACGTGTGATGCGGCACTACAAGTTGTTGTTATTGAGCCGTAGTTCATAACATTATGCATTTCAGTATATGCATTCCATTATATGTTCCAGTTATGTTTCAGTTTCAGTTTATGTTACAATATAATTTACATATAAGTTATCTTTACAAAACCTCTTTATGTTTACAAAACTAGTTTCATTTATAAAACCTCTTCATATTTTCAAAACCAATCTTATTTACAAAATTTATTTATATTTTAAAAAATCAGTTTATGCCTACGTTATATTGTGTTATGCTATCAGTTACCTGCTTTAGTTCTTTATCCATCATTGTTTGTGAGGTGCACTATAAGTACTAGACTAGTGTATCATTGGCCATCCGGGTTGACTGCAGTACCGGTGGTAGCGATATTCTTCAAAATATGCATTTGTTAGTAAATATGTTTGTGATAACCCTAATTAGTTAATTATAGCAAGCCGTATGCATGTTTGGCCGTGATATGTTATTTGCCTTGTCTGACAAGCTCGTCCTGTTATATTCTATTTTTTATCGGCTCGTGGTTAGAGTGCAAAGTTCTGCTCGGGCGAAGGTCTGCAACCACGATCCTTATTTGATTTAAGGATTGTGGTCCTGATCTAGAGTAGTTCCTATGTTCTTTTGCCGCTCGTCTCCTTATCTTTCTTTATAGTTAGTTTGTTATCAGTGCACCAGTCCTTATAGTTATTTTATCGAGACAAGTACATTGGTACCATACAAAGCTCGACCCGTATTTATTTAGTTATTCGTTTATCTTATTTATGCTAATTGTGGTTTTGGTTAACACCTTGAGCTTCTTTGTGGTACTTGTTTCTTGGGGTTCTGATCCCACTGATTTTTTTTGGCCAGATTATCCTGAGGAGACACAAGATCTACCGTACTTCCAGCAAGATGGCTCGCACTCGTAGGACTGCAGCCGAAGCTTGCAAGTGTGTTTCCTTCTTACACCTCTCATAGTGTTATCTCGTTTTGTGGTATTTAGCAAGGGCCAGTATTCCTTTTATTCTGAGATTACTCCTTTGACTTCGGTCAACATGATGTATATATTAGACCATAATTTGTATATTTGATCATGTATAATTATACTCTGCTAGTGCATCATTTTCTATTCACTAGCTTCATGATCATATGTGACATGTAATTTGGGACGCCTCTTTACTTTCATGTATGATATACTCTTGAAATTGTTGTCGATGGATTGAGATACTAGGAATTGTCAGCCTTAGGACTGACGTCATAGCATGCTAAAGTCCATCCATTTGTCTTCTAGACAACTTTAGCACATTGCGTCTTACTTCGATATTCTGCAAGGTGTGGTTGGCCATGTGAGTCATCGTATTTATCCAGTATTTTGGGAGCGGAACGTGACACATGTACATTGAGAAAATGGCACCAGTACTAATTGTGTGGGCCATGCATATATTTGTGAGCAAATTTTTTGTGCATTGTGACTGCATGCATCCATGCATGCACATTGAGCAAATGGCTCAAGTACTAAAGGGTTGACCCATGCACGCATTTGTGAGCACATTCTTTTGGCGTGACCCATGCATGCATTTGTGAGCACATTCTTTGTGCATGCACATTGAGCAAATTGCGCCACTACTAATGGCATGAGCCATGTAATAGGGCCGGCCTTGGCCTAGGACAACCAAGGCAACCGTCCAGGGCCCACGAGATAGTAGGACCCAAAAAATTAGTTTAAATATATATATTTATTAATAATTTTGTATCAAAAATTGAACTAGCATATACCATGTGCCTTTTCTTTAGCACATATCAATTGTGGTGCAATTGTTATTATGTTGGACTTGCATACTATAGATTGTAGGTTCAAATCTTGGTGGCATCATTTTTTTTTTACATTATATATGGGGCGCCATTTTGAAAGTTCGTCTTGGACCCCATATATTCAGGGCCGGCCATGCCATGCACATTATACAAATGACAAATGATGCGAGTAGTAATGGTGTGAGCCATGCATGCATGCATTTGTGAGCACATTCATTTGCTTAGCCATTCAACCATGCATCAAAGTCGCCAGCACTACTAATGGCGTAAGAGCTACCATAATGCCATTAGTAATGGCCGTATGAGTTCATGCACTCGTACCACCATTATCAATAACGATTTGTTATTCTTTTTGTATTTTACAAAACATGTTATTCGGTGCTTAATTTAAATATATTCTATTATTGTATACGTAATTTTTTTGAATTATTTAGAATTACAACCATGGGAGCATGGGTACTCCAAAAAAAATCGGTGTCATGTGGTGGTGCAACACATCGACTACAGCTAGGGCCAGCCCTGGGGTAAGCCTGACAAGACTTTGGACTTGGACAACCCTCCTCCATAGGGCAACCCCCAAGGCCATTTGGTTTTCTTAGGACCGGTCAAGCTCAAACCTAACTTAAACCTGTATATTTTCAAAATGGGTGAAAGGTCAACCAAAATTAGCTCATGTTAAGGCAATCCAATCACTCGGGCCGGTCCAGCAAGGACCGGAATCCAGGGGTAAACCAGACAAGACTTCGAATTTGAGCAACCCCATCTGCTTAGGGCACCTCTCCGACTTAGCACGACCCTACAAAAGATTGGAGTCGCAGGTGACCTTCCAGAACCGACGTACAATAAGTGTCAAAGAATAACCAAAATTAGTACCGGACATGATAACCCTACCCTCCGGGCCGGCCCTGGCTACATCATAAACGCTCAGTTAATATATACAATTGGATTTCGTGTCCGAGTTGTTTGTCTAGGCTGAAACTTAACAAATAACACCAAAATGGAAGTAGCACTGGATTGGATTGGATTGGATTGTATTGTAGTGGAGTGGAGCTGAGGCTAATCTATCCCCACAGGATGAGGGGGACGTTAAGGGATGTAAAAAAGCCTCCCACATCCCATGGAGCTCAGCCTCATGGGCTCAACCCTTCCGAACCCCTCCTTATCTGCCACGTAGGATCGCGGTGGGCCCTATCGATACGGAGATCCGTTGGCCACCCGCTGTGCTACAGCACAGGCCCCTTCCTTCCTATCTCTTTATCTCCCTCGTTATAAAGAACTCAACCCCTACGTTCCGCTTCTCCTCATTTCACTCTCTCTCTCTCTCACTCTCTTTCTCTACAGGTATTATACTCTTACATATATATATACACACATCATATACTTTTTCTTGTTCTTAATTAGTCTTCGTTCATTCTTCAGCGTATATAATTTTTCAACAATTTTTAGTGTTCAATTTCTCCTCATATCACTAGTACTACTATATACGAGCATGTTAGTGTTACCGGTAGTGTAGCAGCAATAGAAGTTACTTTGTGGTATATGAATAGAGCGATTTCACAGTAAACAAAACTTCAGTTTTATATATATATATATATATATATATATATATATATATATATATATATATATTATAGGAAGACTAAAAAAAAATTGTTCATAATTATTCTAATTGTTTACGTCATTTCTGTTCGCCATCAAAACTTGGGTGATGTTTACCATTCCACTCAAGGGTTTACCGCGTGTCAACTTAAAATCCTTTTTTTTTCCATTATTATGAGATGACAAAATTAAATTAAAAACAAAAAGTTTTATGTTTATATGTAATAATTATTGGGTGGAATGGTAAACATCACCCAAGTTTTTGTGGGTGAATACAAATGGATTTTTTTTTTATGAAGACTACTTAAGAAGACTAAAAAACAGTCCCTTACGAATTATAAAATTAGGAAGACCAAAAGACACATTCCGTACATAATTGTTCCTATTAACTTTAATGAATAATTTTAATTAGTAAACATATGCAATGATATATTCAGCGAAGTTGAATTTTTCGTATTATATAGTATATAGATATAACCATTTAAAAATACTAGGCCACAAATAATTATGTTATTACAGTAAAAAGAAAAAAAATAGCTCGATTTTTTTTTTTTCCGATTACCATGTTTTATTAACTACTTAAGAACTCAGATGGACCTATATCCAACAAAAACATGGAATTATACAAGATTTTCCATTTTATTATTGTAAATACAAATTCAGAGGGACCTATGAAGAAAATTCAAGCAAGATGGAACTCTCAGAAGCCTTCAGATAAAAAAAAAACATCTAATGTTTTTGTTTTGTGAAACATTTATTTCATAGGATTAATGCATAGGTCAAAAAATTTCAACTTTATTAGAAATCGGGGGCTATTATCAATAAAATAATATGTATGTTTTCTAAAATCTTCAACACTAATTATTTCAAAAATAAGAATTTTAGTTTATCAGGTCCATCCTAAAGCTGGATGGAAACAAAAGATTTAGGATTTTCCTTTTAACACAAGTCCCGGAATGGTTGTTATTTTTCAACAAGTACTAACAAAAGCAGCTTTTGAGAACATATTTTTACATACTTTAAAAGGTTATTTTAAAATTAAACTGACTTTTCAAACAAAAAAAATTAATAAATTGTGTTACCAACAAGTTTTATGAATGCATTTCAAAAGAATAAGCAGAGGTAGCCATGTTAAGTTATTCCAAACCCAGCACAAGACCCTACCTTATCCAAATTGGACTCATGCTAAAATAGAGTACATTTTAGGCACTTTTAGTTTTAGTAGAGTACATTTTAAGGCTCTGTTTTGGACTTAATGGAAATAGATTAAGATTTAAAAGATTGATATAAAAGTAGGTCTAGTTTGCACTTAGATATTCTGAAGTATTGAATTTTCACACTTTAATACACTGATTTTTTAGCACTTATTTATCCTGAGTTTTGAGTTCTGTAAGTTTTGAATCTCTCTTTCTTTCTTTTTTCTTTTTCTTTTTTTGAATTTTTGACACAATGTTCAGGACCCGACGTAACACTCGAAATTTTGTACACACTGTATTGTATGTCTTTGGACCCGTTGTTTCCCAACTTCTACAATTTATAAAGTAAAAAAATAATACACCCTCATGGCTCGATCCACTGATCTTCTGCCGCTCAGTCAGGTTCTTATACTTCTTCTC
Source organism: Iris macrosiphon (assembly GCA_036927795.1). Classification (NCBI taxonomy): domain Eukaryota; kingdom Viridiplantae; phylum Streptophyta; class Magnoliopsida; order Asparagales; family Iridaceae; genus Iris; species Iris macrosiphon. The sequence goes on along the minus strand of JAYESA010000020.1, from coordinate 10,594,272 downwards.
GGTAACTACAAGAGCCACTCGAGTTCGGTTGTAAGTTTTGAATATCGCACGCTCAATTAATCATCCGTCAAAATTATCGAACACATGCAAAACATGTGACCGTATGATTTTATTTTGTCGCGACAATACACAAATTTTACTTATAGCCAGTAAACTGCCGTACGTTACAAGTAAAATAAATTTATTAATGATATTATTATAAAATAATTTATATATATTTGAATCAAGATTTATTTTATATATATATATATATATATATATATATATATATATATTCGGATTTGTTATAGTATTTGATTGTATTTCAATTATAATTTGTTATGGATATTTTTTTACATTTTATAAAGAGTCTTGAAAACAGCTAGCCATTTAAGTCGTATGTATATCCTCACGTAATTAAATTTTTAAATAATTGTTGAACTATGTAATATTATCTAATTATAGCAAAACACCTTTTCTAACTTACATGGTTAAGGTGGATGGCATTATCCTCGGTTGCTTAGGTTCGATTCCTCATGAAGTTATTTATAACAAATTTAATTTTTTTATGTAATATTAATTTCTTATAAATAGTGGAGGATTTACAAATGGCTTAGACAGTTCAATTTTGAGCTGTAATTTTGAACCGTTTTCAAGTCTCATTATAAGGGTAAAGACAGTTTTTTTCTTCTAGAAATTGAATAAGAAAAGACATAAAAAAAAAAACTATTGTCAGATTTTCGCCAATCCAGTTGGCAAAAATTTAACAAGTATAAATAAAAAATTATTATTTCATATTTTCGCCATCAAAGATGGCGAAAGCTTTTGTGATTTCAAATTTTTGACAAATTATTTCGTTTTAGTTAATTTGTTTAAAAATATTTTCTGTAAAGCAAATTTTTGAAAAATAAAATAGGATATTAAATATAAAAATCCAATAATTCAGGATATCTAAGCGCAAATTAACATAAAAATCGCTAAAATATGTGTTCATAGCCGTCAGTATGTTTTTGCCAACCTGGACACAAGCTGACAAAAAGCAGAAGTTATTGATGCCCAAAAAAAAAAAAAAAAAAAAAAAAAAAAGAAAGAAAGAAAGAAAGAAAGAAATCAGTCTTCAGGAACTCAATCTTCCTTCATGTATTTAATTTCCAGATTCAACACAATCTCTGCTTCCAATTCCCCCTCCCAACTTTTGGTAACATGCTTCACTTTTCCAATCAGCTCACAAAGAACACTATTTTCCTGTAGATTTATTGTAGTGTAGTGAAGAAGGAAAAAAAAAGAAGAAGTAAACAATCCTTTTTTTATTCGTTAAATCTTTATTAGGATGGATTTGCTTTGTGGGGTTCTGAAGATAGTGCTGTTGGAATATTAACACTAGATCAAGCTTGGGAAACCAGCGTATGCATTTGCATTGTGGGTGCTTTAGGATTAGGGTTCTTGTGTTAAAAGTGGATTCTGTACTACCTTTTCTAGTAAAAATTTGGCCTTAATTGGAATAACAGATAGTGGAGAATTTACACTGGAATTAATTTGTTGATGTTCAATTTGTCTGGAAGGCCCATATGGCTTGAAAAAGAAGACTTTTTATAAGCGCACTACTAAAGTTCATCAGGGCTGGCCAAAATGTTTTTTTTACAAGCTTTTTACATAAAAATTTACTCAGGACTAGCAAATTTTTTTATTTAGGACTGTCAATTTTGATAGTCCATTGAACAACATATTTTACTTAGAACTGTCAAAATTTTGACAATTCTACCTATTTGAATGACTGTCAAAGTCGTAAATAAAAATTTTGGACTAGCCATGAGTAAATTTTTGAGTGAAAAACTAGTAAAAAAAAAGAAAAAAATTGGACCAGCCCTGATCAACTTTTATAGTGTCCTTATAAAAAGTAAAAAAGAAAAACTCTTGTTAAGTCAATAATCAATCTCATTTGATTATAGAAACAAACAATGGAGAATTATAGAAACAAACAATATCAACTCAATAATTTGGTCGTACAGTAGATCGGCATACTACAGTGTGGCCGTAACCACCATTTTTCGAAATTGTATATCTATAATCCACAAATTTTAAGTATTATTTCATTCAAAACCATCTATTAATGGTGTATTTTATCTAAAAGCAAGTAAATATCTATTGCAAGTAAACAGTTCATCAACGTTTGAATATTGTTCCATGCAAAAATAATGAGGAACAATAAACAATACATATTATTATGACTAAATGTATGAAAATAATGAGGAACAATAAACAATACATATTATTATGACTAAATGTCTGAAATGTTTTATACTTTTCTATTACTTATTATTATTTGGATTTCCAAATGAGGAACTCAATAACTTCGATTGGTATGTCGAAACCGTCCTTACTGATACTCATAAGGGTCTGAAACCGAAACCAATACCAATACCAATATTGAGAACCTTGATCTAGGTTGCACAAACACGAGTAGAACACAGCATGTCCATACATGACGACAAGCACGCGATGTTGATCTTGGTGTGTCCTAGTGTATTTTGGGTTGTCTGTGTTGTGTCCAACTAGGCATGGCAAGGACACAACACCGATTTCTGGAGCGTCCATGCTTCCTAGGTGCATATACACCAAGAAAGTCAAGAATCACATGGAAGTTAATGGAGAAGAGGCACAGAGAGTTAACAAACATTTGGGGGTTTCTTGCATTTAAACTCTTTCAATGTAAAACATTTTCAAATTCACTGATGTACTTCCTTTCTTGCATTTTACCTATATCTCATGATTTAGAGTAATCTGGAGCATCATTATTTGAATCATATATCTCGTCTGTCCTTTATTGTTCCTGTAGGAAGTTTTTCCTAGTATCAAAAGGGAAGATGGACTATGTCTATGGACCTGGAAGGAACCATCTTTTCGTCCCTGGACCGGTGAATATCCCGGAGCCTGTGCTACGGGCGATGAACAGGAACAACGAGGACTACCGTTCCCCTGCCGTGCCAGCACTGACAAAGATTCTTCTTGAGGATGTCAAGAAGATCTTCAAGACAGAGAGTGGAACTCCTTTCATAATCCCCACAACAGGTACCCTTTCGAAACTTCAGTCAGTGAGTTGCTAGAATGGTGCATATTAGAATCCTAGCATGTTTTTAGCATAGTTGGCAGTATCGGCAGATACCGATCCGATACAACAGATACGGTTCGGCATGTCCTGTTCCAATACCGGCCGATATCGATACTGTCCGATATCGACATTGAGTGGGGGTGGGGGGGTTCTCTTTTTCGGTCAATCCCTATCAACAGGGGTGTAAAAGCATAATAAGGTTGTAAAAGCATGTAAAAAGAGAAAACTATCTATCGCACATAAACCAATTGGGAAGGATGACTAATATTTCATTCAATTCCAAATTTAGTAAGAAACAACACAGGAAATACTTAAAAATTATGCCTAAATGTATAAAATATTTTTTTTTGAAAATTTTAATAATTTACTAATTATTACTTGCTTTCCGATATAAAAAAAGTCGATACTCTGATCCGAAACCGTCTTTACTGTCGGTACTGCCGATACTGATCGATCCTGATGCTCATAGGAACGGTCCGATATCGATACTGTGAACCTTGGTTTTTAGAAAAGTATTTTCCATGTATCCGACACATTATGCTTATGAGCAAATTTAAGTTTTTCATGTTGTTTCATTTAGTTCTGTTAATGGTAACTTTATGTTTATATGTCTTTTTAATATCGGTTGTTTTGTTCCAGGTACTGGGGCATGGGAAAGTGCTCTTACAAATACACTGTCACCTGGCGACAGGATTGTATCTTTCCTCATTGGGCAGTTCAGTCTTCTCTGGATTGATCAGCAGAAACGCCTCAACTTCGATGTTGATGTCATAGAGAGTGACTGGGGAGAAGGTGCCAACCTGGATGTGCTGGCTTCAAAGCTAGCAGCAGACAGGACCCATACTATCAAAGCTATTTGCATAGTCCACAATGAGACAGCAACTGGAGTCACTAACAATTTGGCTGCTGTAAGGAAATTGCTGGGTAAGTTATAGGATTCTATTCATTATCTTGATCAAATTAATGCATCTCAAAGCTTGCATAATTGCATTAATAGGTCTCTTCTTTCATTTCATACAAGCTCTACTCATTTGCTTTGTTATCGTATCAGAATAGCCTCTGATACTATTGCTACCTCCATGGGATTGCAGATGATTATTTCCACCCTGCATTGCTACTCGTGGACGGTGTGTCATCAATATGCGCACTAGACTTCCGCATGGATGAATGGGGGGTCGATGTTGCCTTGACTGGCTCGCAGAAGGCTCTTTCTATGCCTACTGGGATGGGCTTCATCTGTGCTAGTCCAAAAGCCCTTGAAGCATCTAAGACGGCTAAGTCAGTGAGGGTGTTCTTTGATTGGAGCGACTACTTGAAGTTCTATAAATTGGGAACTTACTGGCCCTACACCCCTTCAATCCAACTGCTCTATGGGCTCAGAGCTGCACTGGATCTCATATTTGAGGAAGGACTTGATAATGTAATTGCAAGGCACGCCCGCTTAGCAAAAGCAACAAGGTGAGCTCATTATTGATACTTTGATAGTGATTCTTGCACGGGCAAGTTCATACACTTTTATATCTTCAGTAAACAAATGTATGATTCATTGTCTTCATTAATGAGTCAAGTTTAGCATTACATATTAGATACTTGTATCCGTACATATTTACATATAGATAAAACATGAAAGTATGGATATTATCACTCTATTTGTCAGTAGTAAAATGTTAATTTTATTGTGGCTACCAGTGTTAACAGTACATTTCAGATTTCATTCTTCTCAGTGTGTCATCCATGACACTCCGCTGACACACCAAAATTTAGAAACAAACTGGTTTAAGTGACGTCATTGATCATTGCAATGCAGGACACATACTAATTATATATTTAGAAAGGAGAAGCCTAAAATGGCACCAAGTAGCAGATTTACTCCACATTTGATACAGGAGTTTTCCTCCGCCAGGTAGTTGGAATGGCAGGGGCGGACCTAGATGCGGGCGAGTGGGGGCAGTTGCCCCCACTGAATTTTTGCTTCCGAATTTTTACTCCACATTTTTTATATTCTTTTTAAAAAAAAATCATCAATTTTATGTTTTGCCCTCTCCAAAATTTGTAATTTTTAATTTCTATATACATATTTACTTCAAATTTTACTTTTTTCTTCATAAATTTCATTTTTGTCTCTCTTAATTTTTTTGCTAAACTTGAGACGAGGCTGGATATATGGAAAAAAAATATAGTTTAGATTATTATGCATCAAATCTTAATTTAATGATATTAAGCAATCTTATGGAATCACATGACAAAACATCTAATTCCTTAAAATTTTGATGTAGTTAACTTTATTTAACAAAATCTTGGACTTTTTTTACATTTGAGGTTGATCCCCTCTTTAAATTCCTGTGTCCGCCCTTGTTGGAATGGTTCCATTGTTCTGGACTACTTGGCATAAAGGAAATGCCAAAATCATGGATATAATTAGTTAGGCAGTCTCGATCGATCGATCTCTATGCCTTCCTACTTTTAGTTACTGCTGTTGTGCATACAGGCTTGCTGTTGAAGCTTGGGGTTTGAAGAACTGCACTCAGAAGGAGGAATGGTTTAGTGACACTGTCACTGCAGTGGTTGTTCCACCCTACATTGATAGCGCTGAAATTGTTAGGAGGGCGTGGAAGAGATACAATTTAAGCTTGGGATTGGGACTAAATAAAGTTGCAGGAAAAGTGTTCAGAATCGGTCATCTTGGGAACCTAAATGAGGTAAGATTTCTTTCTGCTCAACTTGCTATAAAGGATACATAAATATGAGGGACTTAGTTTCTGTCTACAGAAATATCAACAAAAGGTACCTAGGTTGGCTACAAATTATCCATTAGTTCTTCAGGTTGACGACACATGTTTCATATATAGTAGCAAAATTACCTCAAGTGTGAATGTGATTTAGAATTGCATCTAAATCATCTAGGTTAAGATATGCATTGTTTTCTATTAGATATTCACATAGTACTGATAAGGCTACTTTCTTACCTAACTCAAATCAATTTATGTGATAAACACACCTTTTTTCGCTCTTAAAATCTATGGCTCAGTTTTCTGAGAAACTCCTGGCTTTGAAAATATGTTTACGGTTTCACTATTTAAGCCTATTTCATAATGCATGAAACAACCATATCTTCAACCTCCCATGAAGCCAAGTGGTGAGTTTCTTACTATGAATCCTATACATCCAAAAACGAAATTTCATTTTCTTCTATTTGAGTCCTACAATCATAATCTTGCATCTTTATATGATTCTCTAACCAAAGATCGTCTTTCTGCTACACTACCACTATCCATTACAAGCTTAAGTGAAGATAAGAGTAGAGGAACTAATGAACTCTGATTCTTAGTACTCAGAAGTAGGAACTCAGGACCTACTTGATCCTTTATGATGGTTGTAGCTAAACTGACAACCTACATGAATCTAACACTTATTGTCCTCTATGTTCAATCTTTAATTACTAGGTGTTTTCCTCTCTTTTTTATTTGACTCATGCTTATGTTATTTGGGCTTAGTTCCGACTTCTTTTGCCAGTTATACTAATCAAATCATCCTTACAATTTGCAGCTCCAATTGCTTGGTTGCCTTAGTGGTGTGGAGATGATACTCAAGGATGTAGGCTACCCGGTAAAGCTTGGCAGTGGAGTGGCAGCGGCGGCTGCTTATTTCCAAAACAACATCCCCTTGATACCATCTAGGATATAGAACTCAAATTTATCTATGCCTGGACACTGTAAGATATATCAAACACTTTCCGAGAACTCGATCACCCATATATGTACTTAATTTATACATCGTCTTTGAATTGCAGTATGTACTTAAATCTAAATCTACCTTTAGTCATATCTTGATTTTTCGTCACAAAGAGCTTAGATTCTGCAAAATTTGAAGGATCGATGGTCTGTATACTAATATATTGACAGAAACAGAAAAATTGGTACATGTTTCAGTGCAGACAATATTGGTTAAATTCTCTTGGTGTTAGTGTCTGAAAGATTTTTTTCCTGGATCACAGTACAACTCCAATTAGGTTTTCTGCATGATCTAAGTGAACCTTGCAATCAACAGGGAGGGATCTCCAATTTTTTTTTTCATAAACCTATATACCTAGGACCTGTCGTCGTGATTGAACCAGGCAAGCTTCTCAGGATCTCCAGATCGAACCATTCTACTCTGTAACAAAGTTTTCTTTCAGAAAGGAAAAATATAGATCATGTTGATGGAAATATAGAAACTGCTAGTGGTTCTGTTTGTCAAAGAGTGTCCAAATTCCTATTGTTTGGTTATACTGATTTTGAACTGCATCGTGCCAGTCATCTTTCCGAAAAAATTGAAGGCCAGAGAAGCTCTGATGAACCCTTCTTGCAACAAGGATTATCTCTTATTCTTCAGTCTTTCTTTCTTTCTTTGCCTGTGCTTGATAATCGGTGAACCCAAGTTTCCTCATACATTTTTTGGTAAGAGTTCTTCCCATACCAGTTGGAGTGGTCATTTGATCAAACAAACGAAGACTAAAACATATAGCTCTGCTGGGGAGTCAGATAGTGGCGTACTTGACAAAGCTTGATCAAGGCCTTCCTTGAAAACTTACAACTATGATCAAAACCTTATTGCAGAACTGTTGTATATGTCTCGAGTTCCCTTGCACATAGAGGTTACAATTTTGGAAAAAATACGGAGGTCAGTGAAGGGTTAGAGCTGTTTGAATTATGTAAATGTATCACCAGATCAGTTATCAACAATTGAGTGATGTTTGGGTATCAGCAGAATCATATCAAATCTTCCCCTTGGAGTAGATTACCATAACCTAACCACGTTAAATCTTTGTGTTTGTCGTGTTTGTTTTCATCTTTATTCTTCATTGATTTATGCGTTTGTTATAACAGAAACAATAGTGCATAAATGGTCCCAAAGCATGGCTTGAGGGGACCATGCTCTCCCCTAAAACCTTTAGGTCCAAGTGAATTATGCAGATTAAGGACATATCCAATATACTTGCATAAATGAGACGAATAAAGTCCTCTACCGCTATACTGAAAAAACTCTAGAGTTGTAACGAGTGTGTCGATGGTTACATATTTTTTCTTTCTAAAATCGTACCTATAGGTCAGATGTTCAACTTCGACAAAGAGTTGAATTTACACATCGGTATATATTTTTATTGTAAAATTGCTTAAAATATGTACCAAAGAATTAGATTTGGATTAATTGAATAACATCTTAAAGTCTTTGTTATTGTACCAAAATCAATAGTTTTGTGTAAGTTAATTTTTATAATCTTGTAAATATAATGGAGAACTCTTATTTCATTACAGATAATTAACAAAATAAGTCCTAAATACAAAAGGATGAATGTTACTCTAGAGTACGATGAAAGAAAAAATGGTTATTTACACTGGCACCCCTATGTTTTGTGCTTATTACGTGGACTTTCTTTAGTTTAAAAATAAATACACTGACATCTCCTATATTTTGTGTTAAATACACGGACCACCCCTATGTTTTATAATTTATGTAAAAAAAATTACACTGAACATCCTTACTTTAAAAAAATATATAAAGGACATGGGAGTGTCAGTGTATTTATTTTAAAACTAGAAAAGATCTGCATAATAAGCACAAAATATAGAAGATGTCAGTGTTAATAATCCAAGAAAAAACAAAGATACATCCTCCAACAAGACCACAAAGATACCATAATCAATAACTCATCCGGCAAGTTTTTTTTTTTTTTTTGAGATGTCCAGTAATACATACAAAATTTTACGCATGTTGTGTTATATGTTATTTGAGTTCACTGCCAAAACTAAAGTGGACTAGATGTACGTCAAGCATTAGAAGTGTTTTTCACCGTTGAAATCCTAACGGAAAAGTCCATCGTAGTAAAGGAAAGACCACAAAAGAGAATAATAAACATCAAAGTGAACCTTGCTAATTACATTAGAGTTTCTTATGTTCCTCCATAATCACCAAACTTTGATGTGGCCCTTTTTCAACTTATTAAACTCGTTCGCATCATCGTCTGACAACACAGATTTTTCATCCCCAAGATTTATGGTCCCCTTGTCGAATGACATAAGCCCTTGCCATGATGGGTAATCAAAACATTTCTACTGTCTCACGTGACTGCCACGAGGTTTACGCTTATGCAGGTAGTTGTGTCTGTCACGTCCCAATCTCCCGCAAGCTCGATAGTCCCTACTGAACGCGAATCACCACGTTGCAGCTCTCCCGCAGGACAATCGTTCCCATCGGGACGTGATGCCGTACGAGCCTGGAGTTGCGCTCGTACAAGGCGATGTTTTCAAACACCAATGTTATCATCGAAACAACCAAGTTACAGCGGAAGCCGTTTAGTGTACCAAGCACACAAACAGAGTATACGCAGCGAAGCTCACAATAGGGTCCAAATGGAGTGTCCCGAGTCAATGCCACAAAGGCGATGCCACGGAGACGATGAAATACTCTTGCTCTTTTCTCTAGCCCACAAAGGTACTTACAGTTCATACATCTTGTCCCGTATATTCAAGCAGCGCCACTACGCCTGTGTACCTGAAATATTGCCCACAAACGTGGGTCAGTACACAACCGTACTGGTGAGCGGGGTAACCCACTCGCCTAAACCGACACTAAGTAAAATAGTGAATGCACACAGTTAAATGGTGATCTTTCTAGTTGAATCCTAGATTCGTTTCATGGCAGATGAATGACATGTTAAGGAAAGCAGTAAAGCAGTTTACGCATGCAAGCATTCAATCTCAAACCAAACGACAAGCATTTATGTATAACCGACCCGTCTAACTCAATGCCATCGCTTGCACGATAACATATCGAACCATCAGTCTCGCCTCAATATCCATTCTCAACCAACAGTTTATATTCCCAATCTCGAGTGCACACTCTTGCCGAGGCAAGGTGGCCGCGCATACGCGAAGCACAAACCATCCAAAGTAAAGCAAACCAACTCTTATCTATATGAAGTCACTGGCCAAGCCATAAAGGACGTATGATCGGACTGATCATATGCGGTTCTCCTCAAAACAGCGCTAAGTAGCTAACCCACCTGGATCGATTGCCAACCGCTGGCACCGCGCCCAAGACGCGTTACCCAGTTGTCTCCTCCATGGCCGAACGGTCCCGGTGCCCCGGAGCTCCCGTTCAAGGAGACCAAACCCTGTGCAATACAGGTTGTCCGTGACATGCAGACACCAAGTAGGTATGACGAGAGGATCGAACATTCTCGCCCCACCAAGCAATCCTAGACTCGTTCAACCGATATCCAACCAAATATCCATAACCATACTTCCAACATATCCAACCAAGAGATCCAAATCTCGACCTCAACATATAGCCCAAGGCAAGTGTTTCCATAGGCACGATGCCTCTTCTCAACACAAAGTCTGAATTGGTGCAACACCCATGCTCGAAGCAAATCCCATGGCACAATGCCGTTTCAGTGGAACAATGCCCCATTCGTGGCACGATGCCCCATCAAACGACACAACGCCCTCGCCGATGCAGTTGTTCGGTTTCGAACCACAACTGCTCGCTTTGCAAGACAAAGCGACCAAGTGATACTCGTGCACGAATGCACGTTCGCTCGCCCGAATTTCCGATATTCCCATCGCCTCAAAGTATCATTCCAACCGTCCAAGTATAATCCCAATGTGTCCAACCGACTGCCTCAAATGTATAATCCATCTATCGCATCCAACTATCCAACGCATAATCGTTTCAAGCCACAATCCTACCAAGCCAACGACATACACTCTATGCACGCCTCAGTGTAGTGATTCTCAATGTTTCAGCCCAAGTGTTCAAGCCTTTTACGTGTTTTCCATATTATTAGGCATGAAGGAGTAGAGGAGAAGGGAAAGAGCCCACTCACAATGATTGATCCCGTTAGGCATCCTGTCCTGCCGATACGGCCAATCCCTTGAACCCGTGGTCCGATGCAAGCGCGATCTACTCAACTGGTATGACCGTGCGAGCAGGCCGTGCTCTTCAAATCATCCGACCGATCGGATTAAGGAAGACAGCATTATCGCTTCCATTCAGCTATTCAGTACTGTTCGGAACGAACACCTGATTTTCATCGAACCCGCTAGCCATCTGCACATTGAAACCAACTTGATTAATCCTTCTTCCCGAAATCCAACATTTCAAATGTAACCAGCATTTGATTCATTCAATCCGACTCAGCGTAACGCTCCGAGTGGTTGCGGGGCGTTACAGTGTCTAAATATGGAGAGACTGTTTTCGTGATCTAAAGTGAATCTTCGAGTCCAGCGCTTGTAGTTCAAGTGGAAAGCAGTGTGGACATCAGACGGGACCAGCAGGATTTGAGCCTCCAACCGTGTTGTGAGTTATAATAAAAAGAAAGTGAATCTTCTAGGATACAAGCAATAAGCCTTAGTCTACTCGTGTCGGACAACGCTCTTTAAAAAAAATGTTACATTACCATAAGGCTTCCGTGTGTGTATACTCATTTATAAAGATGTTTTGAAACGGCTCAAAATGGACCATCGAAGTCATTTGTATATCCTCACGTAAGTAAAACGAATTTTTTTAAACTAATTTATTATAGCCAAACACCTCTAGTTCATGTGGTTAAGGTGGAAGACATTCTCCTTTGCTGGGTGAGTTCGATTCCTCGAGGTGGATTCGATGTCTATAAAAAAATTTAGTTTTTTTTTTTTCAACAAATTTTTTAGCGGTTTCCGTACCTCCAAAAGCATTAACGTTCTATTATCCTTAATTTAAATCCCGGTTCTGTGTCTATTACTATTGAACCACACACACGACTGTAGCGAAAATCGAACTCGTCTGACTCTTGTGGTCAGGGAGGAGAGAGATAACCTTCATGGCTAGGCGGACGATCTCAGAATCAAACCTCGGAAGAGATGTGTGTGTGAAATTGTGTGACATGGGACCCAAAAGGCATATAATACAGTAAACATAAAGTTCCGTGCATTATGTCGGACATCTAAAAAAAAAAAAAAAAAAAAAAAAAAAGACAGTAGCGAAAGGAGGACCTTTCTTATGTTAAATATGAGAAGAAAACAATTTAAATTCAATTCACCACAGCCTCTCCTTCTCCTTCTCCTTCTCCCTCTCCCCGCAATGATTTGATTTTTGTAGCCATCCATGGCTTCTTCTACTACTACTACTGCCCTACTCTGCTTCTCTTCTCCTAATAAACCTCCATTGTCTTCTTCTTCCTCTTCTTCAATTCCTCTGCAACCACAAGCCAAAGGAAGAAGAAGCGACAACGCCGCCGCCGCCGCCGTATACGTGGCAACCGTACCCCTGAGGGCCTCCGGGGGCCCACCGCAGATGCTGATGTCAGCCGCACACTCCCTCGGCGTCTGGGACCTCCAGCACTTCATAGTCATCATTAAGCCCGGCGACGACCCGTCTCCATTCCAGGTCCTTACTTTACTTCATTAAATCCAACCTTTTGTTCTGTTTTCTATGATTTGGATTGCGTGATGACGTGTGTTGCTCTCAAAATCCAATATTGCGCTCTGTGCGTTGTGATTTTGCATGTTTGATGGCATGGGTTGCTCACAAAATCCAATCTTTTACTGTGTGTGTTGTCATCTGGTCTGTTTGATGACATGGGTTGCTCTCAAAATTCAATCTTGACTAGATTTTCTTAGTACATTTGACTGGTAAATAATTGTTGGAGATGGGCACTGCTAGTTTCTATTGGTATGTCAGCTCCTAGTTGATGATCATTGTTTGCAAGGGACTTTGCCTTGCAGTTGTTCGATGAATGTTGGGACTGAGAACAAGAATAATATATATATATTTTTTTTACTTTCTAAAAGATATTCCATAAGATAATAGTTCTGAGATTTGTTAGACCCGAAGCCAAATCAAAGTAGAGGAGGTCCACAAAGTAGAGACTCACACAAGAGTTCGTCTCTACATAAGTTGGTGCACTGAGATCCACACAAGAGTTTCTCTACAGTGACACACCACTCCACAGAAGCACTAAACCAGGAACATGTTACAAACTGACGACCCAAATAAAATGCAAATACAACAAGAATCAGAAAACCGTTATTCTCTTTATGTTCGCAGATGCTACAACGAGAAGGAACATGAACAAGAAAAGAAATACAAAGAAGAGAACTCCTTGCTGGAGTGATCAAAACCACCGGAGCTCAAGGTAAGATTCGCGCTATATGACGAACTGCCCCAGGATCTAGCAAGTTCACACGAGAACTTCTGGAACGCTCTTGGTCACCTTCAGATCACTCGAAAAATACTTTGTGGAAGGGTGCTCACTGCGGCCGCATATTGCTCTGGTGTTCTCGGTTTTTTCCCTTTTTTTAAAGAAAGAGAAGCTCCACTATATATAGAGGAAAACATCACCTATGCGGCCTGAGAAAGCTCAAGGCCGCCATATGCGCTATCCGACACCAGGCCGCATGCGTAGCCGTAGCAGCATGTGTGACGACCCATTCCGTTCAAGCGGACATCCGATTCAAACGGCAAAAGTGCAACGACCCGATCCGCTTTGCTCAGCGAGAAGACTCGTTTGAGGCAAATAATTTTCAGACTTGGCCCTTCAGGAGTTCAGACTTAGACTTTCAAGGCTCGCTCGGAGTATCGCTCGACCGAGGCGAATCATCGCTAAGGTGGGTGGCTACGATGAACTTGTCTTTGCTTAGCCAGCACACTTAAAATATGGACGATACATGCTAGTCGCTAGGTGAATCACCCCATGCATGCTAATAAAGAATACAATGCACCTAGCTAAGGGAATGATCCCAACTTGTATTACTTGTGTTAGAACATGAAAATAAAACTTTGCTTATAAATGGACCCTCATATGTACGAAACCTATATAACGTGTTTGGATTTGTCGAGCGGGCGAGAAGCCTCCCCACCAGTGCATTCATGTACTGATAACCCACCAGATTGCTTGCAGGGTGCGGAAGAACCTCGTTCGATGCGGATGCCTCCTTCGTGTGTGCTAAGGCGTGGAGTTCGCTCTGGAGCCTTGGAGCGTTGCGTCCGGAACTGAAGCATATATACAAGACATAAGGTTGGAACATCGCTTATGTATCATTCCACAAATGTAGCCACTTGGCACGCTTTTACTGTTTCAGAGAGAGGCTTGAGCGACTTGTAATCTCGGCTTAGCGTCGCTTGTAACACTTGTTCAATATCAATGAAGAGCTTGTTTTATTTCTATACTTGTGTTATTTAATGCTTCCGCTATTGACGACTCTGTGAAATTGTTACCAATCGCCTGTGCGTTTTAAATTTTGCTGCACTCGGACTATCTGTACGACACTGTGGCTTAGACCTCTTACCGCATGTTCGGATCATGGCCTTGCACGGACGCGGCTTACGCTCGTGCGGCATCACGCCCAGATGGGTCAAGCGATCGTCCCGCGGGAGCGCTGGCGCGGTAATTCGGGCCTAGCGGGGACGACCGATTACCTGCGGGAGATCGGGGCGTGACATATTGGTATCAGAGCATGGCTATACACCTTTGGACTTCTTATCGATTTTCTCAGTTTCAAAAGCTCGTTCGTGGGTTATGTGCATACACTCTCTTGTTGACCCGATGGGATGTTCCAAACAATGAGTCTAAATACTTTCAAAAAGTGCATGTGAATGATATGATTGCTTGTACGAAATTGTCATGCAAAGGCCTTTGTGCCGACCTGTGTTAGACTTTGTGGGATTAGACTCGTGCTAGAATTACAAGCTATGTACAAACCCAAATACCTATACATGTTTACCCAACTGGTTAGTGTGCGGAATAGAATATCGTTCAAACGGTTAACTATGCACACAGCCATTCGGCTAAGTTGTGTTGAGTATCGCGCGTCAAGACCCTTCTGGTGCAAATTAGTTGCGATCGAGATTTGGATATCGTTCAGGAATAAGATAAGTCAGACTTAGAATGACAACCGATAGAAACATTATCAGATTTATCGCTTAGGCGAACATAGAGAATCGTGCTTGGATTTTGGAAAATAGCTCGACCGGTATTTCGTGTCGGAAGATACAAATCAGATATGGTTTACTTGGATGACTATAAACAGGATATACACGAGACTAAGATTTATCAGGCGATGCTAGGTATCGTGCATGAATTCTAAGGAACGACTTGGTGAATATGCTAGCGATTGATGCGAACATCGGTTGAGGATTTAATTGGATCTCGATTCCTGAGTGGTGTATGGTTCATTTTGGAAATGTCCAAACGGATTTATAGGTCTCGTGCGATAGTCGGTTAGAACGATTTGAGAATGACTTGAATAAGTGATAAGGCTTATATCGAATAGGGTTTCATGAAAATGAAAATCGATATCTTGGTTAAGGAAACTTGTTGGAAACTTGGAGGATCGTACGAGCAATTTCGGATTGAAACAAACGGATTGAAGCTTGAATACAATATCGCTCGAATAGAGTTAGCCCGAAAACGAATATTGTGGTTCGATAAAAGAGATAAGCGATAACGAATTCGACTTGGAGTTTGGAAGAACGATCTTAAATCAAGTTCGAAAAGATAACCTTCAAAATCTGTCCCAACGAGAACGACTATCCCGCGGGAGCGTTGCCGTGGTGATTTCACGTACGGCGGGGATAATCGAACTCACGGGAACATGTTCGGTGATTATTCCAAACGAACTCGATGTATAGAACGTATCAAAAGTGGATAGACTTGGGCTTGAATATTGAAAGTTAGTTGCTTGAGGAATGCTAGAAGTAAGACTATGGATTTACCGAACGGTAACATTGAAGTTGGATGATTTCGCTAGACGAATTATAATCACTGCATGAACGGATATGACTTGATAGATTTTATATATATAACTTGATGGAGCAAGGTGAAATGATAAGGTGTCTCGATCGTTTCGAAGATAACCATAACGTTCGACGTTCTTGCCTTGTGCGAGCGTAACTCTATGCTCGTACATGCGTCACGTCCGGATTAAGACGATTATCTTGCGGGAGCGTTGGCGTGGTGATCTTACGTCCAACGAGGATGATCGAACTTGCGGGAGACCGGAGCGTGACAACTGATGGATCGTCTTGACTTATGGTTCGACACGATAAGACGAATTGGAAATGCAAGTGAATAGGAAGTGTTTCAGGATAAGTTAGCCTAGAACCTGGAATAAGTCATGCTTGATGGTTTCGTGAACGGATACGCGAATCTTGTTGGACGACTTGGAGTTATAAATCAAAGGTTTAGAACTGAATCTTGGCTTGGTAGTCTAGACTTGTTAAGGATGTATGGATACTATCAAACACGTCTTAAGGAGATAGACTATGCGAATTGCTAGGCTTGTCCTGCAACTTTGGATATATTATGGATTTTACTGAACGAACTCGAACTTTCACAAACGAACGTGTTATTGTGTGTAGGATGATCCGTGCACGATGTTTAGAAATCTGAGTGAAACGAGCTTGGGTAGAATATCCATTGCAAATGAACAATGGTTTGACCTTAGGAATTGGGACGAGCATCGTGCGACGAATTTGCACGATGAATCGTGTCTTGAACTTGTACCTATGACCTTGTGAGCTGACCTAGTAATTAGGCAGACGACCCTGTGCCGAGTGAAAGAACTTGTGTAACCGACTTTAGAACATTGCTTGAACAAAGTTATAGAACTGGGGCAGCAAGACTTAGAGTTAGACTTGGAACGGTAACGTGTGCTATGTTTGACCCGAACGGATGGACGCTAGTCGGTAGACCGAATATATCGTGTTTAACGGTAGTACAAAACTTGATTTGTGTTGGAATGGAAATGACTCGAAATTTTATTGACCCTGTCGGAAGTATCCTTGTGATTCATAAGACGAGAACCCTTAAATTTTTTCCAAGTATCTTGTCCGAATTCACTATCACTAAGTTTGGTTGAATGCATGTGTTTGAGGGGCACCTTGAACGTGTGCACGATCCAAGAATCGGTGATATGTTGAACTCGAGTGCAAAGACTTCGCTATCGCTAAGTTGCTGACATGCATGTGTTTGAAGGACGCTTTGAATATGTGCACGATCCAGACTCGCGATACGCTGATCTCGAATTGCTAGTGCAAGTGAATATATTAGATCCGCATAGACAAGTATAACGACCTGTATAAGTTTGCCTCAGCCTTAGATCGTCATTCAAGCTGGATTGTAATGGATCCCGCGTTAAGCGATATATGTTCCGCGCTAAGGCGCTATAGAGACTGAGTCAGACCCTGGATTGAATGATAGAGTCATTCAATGAAACCGACCCAGCATACACGCGATACGGTGTAAGGAACGAATAGGAAATTGTGTTCGAACGGATCTAGTGGTACCGATTTGCTACGCTTGGAATAGATTCGATAGTGCGATAGAACGACTTGCGCTCAGGAAGTCTCGAGGACGAGACTTTTTCTGAGTGGTGTATGATGTGACGACCCGTTCGTTCAAGCGGACAGCCGATTCAAACGACAAAGGTGCAACGACCCGACCCGCTTTGCTCAGCAAGAAGACTCTTTTGAGGCAAATAATTTCCAGACTTGGTCCTTCAGGAGTTCAGACTTAGACTTTCAAGGCTCGCTTGGAGTATCGCTCGACCCAGGCGAATCATCGCTAAGGTGGGTGGCTACGATGAACTTGTCTTTGCTTAGCCAGCACACTTAAAATATAGATGATACATGCTAGTCATAGGTAAATTGCCCCCCGCATGCTAATAAAGAATACAACGCACCTAGTTAAGGGAATAATCTCAACTTGTATTGCTTGTGTTAGAACATGAAAATGAAACTTTGCTTATAAATGGACCCTCGCATGCTACCTTTGCCTTGTGCTACTAGACCCCGCTATACCTCTAGTAGAACGATATATATTCTTCGTAGTGCACTGTTCACTTGTTACACTGCACGTCCCTAGATCATGTTGCTCGGTATGTCCCTTTACGGTTTCACTCCTCGCTTTACCCATAGACCGTGCCAACGTAAATGTCTATGTTTCATATAAATGCATGCTTGCCTGCTTACTGTAGTTTGTACTCGTTGTCTCGTTGTAATGCTTGCCATAATGAAATTATGCCACAATCAAGTAACACTATCGCGTATCGTGCATGCATCTAGTTAGCCAGATGACTATCGAATAGTCCTTATGTGCAACATGAACCTGCAAGTATTCGAAACCGTTAGGTCGCCAAGGCAATCCCCGAACCAGGGGAATGCATCAAGATAAGTTGAACACTGAACGAGAATCCTGCCAAGCAAATCAAGAATCACAACTTGTGGAGCAATGCTCGTTCAGAACAAGAATCATGGATTATCATGTCAAGTTGTGAAATTGGAAGACCAAGACTTGCATGTCGCGGACAACTTGTGCACAAGGTATCCAACCAGGTTCCTGCGGACGGTCTTCGGGACACCGGGGCCGATCCGATCCGGATGGAACCTCCTGATAATCGCCTGCTAGTGGGCGGCATGAAGTGAACGCCCCCCTTGGCCTCGCGTCGCACTCCACACCGCATCGCACTCTATACCATCTCGGGCGAAGGTGGCGTCGACTTCTGAACTCACGCACCTAATATCGTCCCGACTATAACTCGTCCTTTATGGTTATGCCAGCGACTCCTGTTCATATAGATAAGTCATCCCCGCTTAGCGGCAATCCTCGTGCGAGTCATTGCATCGCATCCAGAAATCGGGAAACACCTGAACGATCTTGAGTATAACACACTTGTACATATGGAACACTTGAACAGCTTCTGCAACACGCCTGAACAATTCGTGTAACTCGTGCACCTGAAACATAATCTCGTTCACGACACTTGTGCTTGCTTATGTTATTGCCCTGAATTTCATTATATATATGCCCTTGCTTGATTTAACTTGGTTTGCCTTGGACAGGGAAGGACGGATGGTAAGTTGGTAAGTCTCGCCATGTTCCTTTATATCACACGGCGCACTGCCACACGGGATAGGTTTTTCATTATGCTATGAAACTGATCCTAAGGCAAGACTAGAAAGATAATTTAATAGATGGTGCACGAAACCTATATAAAGTGTTTGGATTTGTCAAGCGGGCGAGAAGCCTCCCCACCAGTGCATTCATGTACTGATAACCCACCAGATTGCTTGCAGGGTATGGGAGAATCTTGTTTGGTACAGATGCCTCCTTCGTTCGTGCTAAGGCATGGAGTTCGCTCTGGAGCCTCGGAGCGTTGCGTCCGGAACTGAAGCACATATACAAGACATAATGTTGGAACATCGCCTATATATCATTCCACAAATGTAGCCACTTGGTGCTTGTAACACTTGTTCAATATCAATAAAGAGCTTGTTTTATTTCTATACTTGTGTTATTCAATGCTTCCGCTATTGACGACTCTGTGAACTTGTTATCAATCGCCTGTGCGTTTCAAATTCCGCTGCACTCGGACTATCTGTGCGACACTGTGGCTTAGACCTCTTACTGCTTGTTCGGATCATGGCCTTGCACGGGCGCGGCTTACGCTTGTCCTGCATCACGCCCTGATGGGTCAAGCGATCATCCCGCGGGAGCGCTGGCGCGGTAATTCGCGCCTAGCAGGGACGGCTAATTACCTGCGGAAGATCGGGGCGTGGCAGCATGCACCGCCGGAGCCGCATGCGTCGACGCCGGTCACGTCGACGCCGGTCACACTGCACAGGACATCGCCGTCAAACGCCGCCAAGCGCCGAAAGCAGCAGCCACTGTGCACAAACACTCTCGCGCCGCATATGCCGCATAAACCAGATGGCACGGATAACCATGTGCCGCCAACAGCTGACCCTGTCTCCTCCACATGCAACTCGCTCATACAAGCTCGTTGGCCGCATAGCCCCTTGACACATAGCTCCTGGCCGCATAGCGTCACGAAGCATGCGCCCAAGCAAGCAACCGTGCATGCAACTCGCGCATAAAAATGAGCGCATGCGACGATACTGACATGCTAAGTGCGCCAACAAAACACCACTTTGCGCCCTTGAGCACGAGCCCGAATCCGAGTCCAAGTCGCTAAGCCCCTTCGGGACTTAGCTCATAAGAAAAACTTTCCAAAGGTGGTAACAAAATAAAGATTGTCATAATGGAGTTCACACTTAATCTCTCTAGGTAAATCAACCCATATAGACCGCCACCCAATGTGCATATACCAATACTAAGCAAAACTATATATTGAGATATATACATTGGTGGTTTTTCAATGTGGAACTAAAACTCCCAAAGCAAAGTGGAAAACACTAACAAGATCTACTGCAAAACCAATTTACTTTTTCTTCATCACATTTTAGAAATACGATTTCACTAATAAAATGGCGTTTTTAGAACGCTCGACTTCAAATATGAAAATTGCAGGGTGGACTTGAAATCGCATTGTCAAAATGCGATTTTGACAAAGAATGGTAGTGAGTAAGTTTCAGAACTACTGTTTTTTATGAAATAGTTTTTTTAAAGGAAAATGCATCATTTTTTTTTTGAAATTCCCTAAGAACAATTGGTAAGTGCTGATTTTGTTTTCCCATCAAGAAATGAAGTGGGGATGATGGCCGATACCATTAGCACTGTCTTAACTGTCATACCTGTCACAATAATTGTTGATTGACTTTGTAAATCCTTTTTTTTCTCATTACAATTAAAACAACTTTTGGACATAGTCTTAAGCTTACTTAAACCATCTCTTGTAAGGTCATTATGTTACTGTCTCCATGACACTGCAACATAACTAACACACCCCGCATGTCGAATACCCATTTCATGAAATGAGAGCTGGATTCGCGCAGCGGTTATAATTTGTTTTCTAGTATAATGTGCGTTGCAGATTTGATTCTGGGTTGCCGTGATACCATGTTAGTGTCCATGCCACTGCACCAAACTCTAGATTTACGTATTGAGATCTCTCTTGCATGCAAATCTTTCTACCGGGAAACCTCTAACCTTCACGGCGAATGTTGGGAGTTATTTATATTTACATTTATTCTAAGGATTATTTACACTAACTACCCCTATGTTTTTGGTTTATAACACGGGGTACCCCTGCTTTTAAACAAATTACACTGACCACCCCTCCCTTTAGAAAAAAAAAATTAAAAATAGTAGTTAGTGTTGTAACTTTTTATTTTTATCTTAAAGTAAGGGTACCCCGTGTAATAATCCAAAAAAGTAGGGTGATCAGTGTAACTTTTTTAAAAGCAGGGGTACCCCTGTTATAAACCAAAAACATAGGGGTAGTTAGTGTAAATAACCCTTATTCTAACGATCTCATCTTAAGTAGTTAATCCTTTTAATAGCTATACATTTTATAGTTCTATAGTAGATGCCATGTTAAAGTCTATGCCTTCAATAAGTCAATAGGTGTAATTCCAATTCCCACAATGCTCCTTCACCATCTTATACCTTTAGAGTTTCATCATGAATCCATCTTAAGGTTCTTAATTTGCTCTGTATGCCTTTAGTACCCAAACTTCGCAACATTTTGAATGATTTAAGATTCCGAGTTCTATTAGGCGTCTTTCCCCTAAGCTGCTAAGCTATGCAGTGAGTGATCAAGAAGGCCGATTTGGAGGATCAAGAAGGCCGATTTGGAGGATTTAGAAACATGTATATTATAGGGTGAGATCTAGAGGATCTCTCATTGCAACTTCTTTCTCTCATACCGAAAATTTGCAACTTTGAGTTGATAAAACAATAGAAAGAAGAGAAATCCAAAAGTAAGGAGCCTTTCCAGTTTCCACTTTAAATATATCCTTCTTTATTCTATACTATTTGGTACAAGTTAGCATCTACATTTTGGGGCTTAGAACAAGCAATCTCTCTTCACCTGTATTACTATAAGAGATATATGAACATTTTTTTGCTTATGATGTGACTTTGTGTCATCAAGTTATATACAATTTTGAGCCTCTCTTTTTAGAATTAAAATTTGAGATACATCTGAATGCTTTAGTTTTTCTTAAAGCAGCCTAAGAAAGATTAAAGTGATATCAATTATTATAGTTTATTATTTTCAGGCAACTGCTTTTGATTTTCAACCTCAAGATCCGGAGAGTATTTATGTTGCACTTGCAGCTATATCTGGGAGGCAAGTGCCAGGTGAACCTACAGTTCAAAGACCCAACTTTCTGGTAACAATTTACTGTTTTTGATTTCCAACGTCACCATCCCAAGAGCATCTATGTAGCAATTGCTGCATTATGTGCTTGAAAAGTGCCAGGCGAACTTGCACTTTACAGATCCAACTTTCTGGTAATAATCAAATTCCTAATTTGAATGGCACATGAATGTGGCTTCATGAAACACCGATGTTCCATACTTTTACTGTCATGAAATCAACTCATAAAATGATTTTAACTGTACTCTTTACACACTTCACTTCTTATTGAAAAAAAATATACAAGTAGAAAGAGAAAGAAAAGGTCATCATGTCACTCTATGTGATCACCCTGTTTATCTAATAGTCCATCATAGCCTCAATTTTTTTTTCCCTAATGACCCCATTTATTGCGTCCTTCATTATATCTGGTTATAAATGGCTTAGTATTTATCAACAAAGTCTTATGCAAGCCCAAAGACAAGAACTTGTCTGCAACACTGCAATAAAAATTGTCTTCTTGCTGGTAACCGTCGTTTTGAATTTTTGTTCGAGCTTATATATCCCTAGTTTTTATGGACTAGAAGCTGAACTATTTGATTTCTTATCCAAAATTATGGAGTCGAACCTTATTTCCGACACCAGAATATTATGTAATATATTTACCATTATATATATATATATATATATATATATATATATATATATATATATATATATATTATTTTTGCTTTCTTACACTTTTAGAAGGGACACACGACAACAATAAAACCTGTATCCCAAATGTTTTGCGGTCGTCTATTTGAATCCTTTTATTCCTTTACATCTCTGTTAGGGTCATATTATATCTAGAAGATATACATTGTTGAAAATTATCAAGTGTAGTCGATATTATTGACTGATTGTGTGTTTTCTTTCTTTTCCGCAAAAATATACAGAGCATGTTGTAACAATGTCTTGGTAAATGACAGTTGACAAGTCTCTACCTGTGTCTACTAACCTTCATCTACTTCTTAGGTGTCATTTTGAAAAGGACGTTGAAAAGGCTTCCCAAAAGGAGGTGCTGGTTTGTTGGATTTACACATTCAAACAGTGTTGAAGTCGCAGATAAGTTCAGTGAAGAATGGTCAACTGATTTGATTGTTGGCAAGCATGACTGCCGCCATTACACCAATGGTAAGCCATCTTCTCTATAAAATCTTTTAGCACCTGTGGCAAAAAATTATGCTTCTCAAGTACAGGTAGGATTGTACAACCTCCGTATTGGGCACAACATGCCAGATGCTGGTTGTTGTTTAGGGTTATTTACACTAACCTTCCCTTTGTTTTATGTTTATTATACGGACTTTTCTTATTTTGAAAATAATTACACGGACCTCCCCGATGCTTTATGTTATAAGGGTTAATAACCTTTTACATAAAACATAAAACATTGGGGATGTTAGTGTAAATAATCCAAATTATGGAGATTGTAATCCACACCTTTTGGTCATGTTCTACTTGAAACAAGATTCATGTGGTTTTTCCAGGCTACCCAAAGATGACCATCAGCATTTATGTTGATAATCTAAAGTCTTTCACGCAATAAGCTAAATGTGTGGGAGCATCCAAACCATCCAAATCTTGGTTCGCATGAGCTTTTGGTCATCTAGACAAATGGTTAATATTGTTAATTTACAATTCAAAATTTTCCACTAATATTTTTTGATAGTAAATAATTGAAACAAATGATAGACAAATGTCAACATCTTGAGCTTCCTCCTTTTCTCGATGCGACACTTCCTCTTGTCTTCAATGCAACCCTCCAATTTTGAAGGCCCATTGACTATGGATTTCATCCCATAAAGCATATAGAAGCTTGATGATTTGATACACAACAAATTTTTATACCCATTGTGTGTTTAGGACCCTTACCAAACAAGTACTCGTTTGCATCATGTGACATGTGATCTAAATCTCGAAGAATCATCTGGATGTGTGTGCCACAACACGAAAATGCCGATCACCGGAGCCAACGCCCCAAGATAATGGGGACTTGCACCAAACAAGAGATTTAGATAGATAAACTCCCATGGGGCAAATCTCGAAGAATCATCTGGATGTGTGTGACACAACACAAAAACACCGATCATTGGAGCCAACGACCCAAGATAATGAGGACTTACACAAAACACAAGATTTAGATAGATAAACTCTCATGGAGCAACTCAAATATCAAAATTTATTCATCAAACTTGATTGTTCTCTTCTGTAAAGTCATATTTATAAGAAATAATCTTTCTTAAACCTAATCACAAAAATCTTCCCAAAACTATTCCAAAATATTTGGGAAAGATTTGATGAAGCTCCATCAAAATTAGCCCAAAAATATACTTGAACATATTTTTGGGTGTTTCGTACGTTTTATATGTAATTGCGAAATTCATCATCAGTCTAGTAGAGAACTCTACCACAGTTCTTTGTGCGATATCGTCTAGTAGTACCTCGTCATCAGTCATCGCAAAGCTCATTGAGACCTCCCCTCTCAGACTAAACTTCCTTTTCTTCAACACTTTGAACGGTCTAAATCCTCTCGGTTAAAGATTGCCATCATGTCCAACAAATATCACCTTATTCCGAAAGCACACCATGATGTCGTCACCAACGTTGATAACTTTATGCCTATGGTGCTGATATGAAAATCTATATAGCAATTTGCACCGTCTTGCATTAGGTTTTTGCAATCGCTCTTGAACCTCCTTGTGACTCCATGGAAACGCACCTCTAGGAAAGAACAATTTTACTTTATGCGTCGCATCTGCCGCCATATAGCGCCCTAATCAGCTTCTCCTCCCAGATGTACGACGGATGCAAAACTGATCTCCTTTTTTTAAAAGTCCATCGTGGATGTAGAAGTTGTCGACAACCTAATTTTGACGAAGCTGATGCCTCCATAAAATCCTTGTCTTTCGTGTAGATCTCTTTAATGTATTCCAATACGAGCACCTCTTGATTGAGTGTGGCTAGCAAAGAAGTCCTACTAAGTGTGTCTTCCATCCGGTTAGAAACTCCAAAATTATGCACGAGTGTGTACAAATTTTTTAAGTAGTGCTCCTAATTATATTCGAGTTCGTTGGCCAACCCAAACATCATGACCAACCACTCAAATACTTTATCTCGTATTTTAAATGTCATCTTTCACTCGCCTTCTGACCGGATGTGTATTTGTTTAGCTGCTTCATAGTTCTACCTTGGAGAAGATGTCGACCACACTCACTTGATCTAACATGTCATCTAGTCACAACATCATCGAAAACTTGTAGCTAATCATGATTTTATTAACTACACAAGGACTAATTTTTCATAATATTTCCCTTTTCTTGTAGAGAACTCAACCGCGAATTATTATGCTTCAAGTTCTCCACCTTCTCTCGAAGGATCTTATCCTTCTGTGGACTCATGCACTAGTATGACAAGTTCGACAAACTTGTCCCGGGAACAAGGTCAACACTTTTTTGGGTGTTGCACATGGTTGGTAGCCCTCTAGGAAACCCCTAGGGAAGAATACCGTGATACTCGTTGAGGTATTCATCCATTCACTGGAATCAATCCTCCCTTTGTTGACTCGTAGCCTATATTTTTTCCTTCACTTCCATGTCATGCACCCATGGGCCTCCTTGAAGTCCGCTTCCTTCGTGGAAACCGTCAAGGATAAAAGAAGCCTTCCCTCATCTTGTAAAGATTCGGTTCGGATACTTTGTAACAAAGACATAAGTCTCTACTTCGCCATATCCTTCACTAGACGATACATGTTGTCACGTCCATAATGTGTTGTGCTAACATCGAAGTGCTATGGTCTTTCCAGTAACATATGACAAACGTCAAGCCCCTCCATTATATAGCAGTAAATCTCATCTTTATAAGCGTCGATGGAGAAAGGAACTTGGTACTTGGTACCGTTCAGTTACTCGGATGCTCGGCACCTTCTGAACCCTTCAAATGAAGTACGAGCCTTTGTGCTTCTCCAACGTCAATCCTACATCTTTAACCAACCATCGTCTAATGAGGTTTACTTGGTTGCAATTGTCGATTACGATCGCAAATCTTTTACCGATGTAGAATGTGTTTTGGAATAATTGGTCACTTTGCAATGAATCGTCATGCTTTGGTGTTAGCATGATCTCCTTCCACATCACATAACACTTCTTTCATCTTTGGATTTCTCTCTACAACCATCACATTGATAAGCGTAATCGTCGTCGAACTACGTTTGACGGCATCCGACGTGCTAGTCGTGGCTAAAGTAGTTCCTCTCATAGTCACTAAAGTGACCATGTCCACCAACGTCGTTCCAGCAGCAATAACCCTGTTTGTCAGTTAGCATGTCACCGCCATGATCGTCATTACGATCCCTCCTAACGAGTTTCGTACTCCTTGTCCACATTAGACGAATTCACACGAGTCCTCCGTGGATGATAATCTCGTGCTGATGCGTGATCATCTCCTGGGATGTCGTAAATGTTGCTCACACAACGTCATTTTTGGATCTCAAAATAATTTTCTTTACATTTTTGCAAACCTACTGTCTGCTCAATTCGTCGGACCTGTAGATTCAAACCCCATATAGAGACTGATGCGACGAAATGCTGCAAAGATGCCATTAACCTCCTGCCCTTATTAGGGAGAAGTTGGTCACCGTCATTGGTTCCTATCATGCCTTGTGATACGCATGAGGCTCTGATACTGCTGATTTCATCGACGGTTTTTGGAAACCTATCGTCCGTTCAATTTGTCGGACTTGTAGATTTAATCCCCACATAGAGACTGATGCAACAAAATACTGCAAAGAGGCCTTCAATCCCTTGCCCTTATTAGGGAGAAGTAGATTACCGTCATTGGTTCCTTCCATGCCTCGTGACACGCGAGAGCACGGGAACACTGATCGCTAGAGCCAACGACCCTAAATAACGAGGACTTGCACTTCCATTCTCAAACACGAGAATTAAATAAATAAACTCCCGTAGAGTATCTCAAATATTAAATGTTATTCATCAAACTTGTTTGTTCTCTTGTAAGTCCTATTTAGACGAAGAAGAAGAAGAAGAAGAAGAAGAAGAAGAAGAAGAAAAATCTTTCTTAAACCCTAAGAAACTAAACCTAATCAAACTAGGCAATAAAAGATAAATATGAATTTTAAATGCAAAATTCCATTCAAATCTTCCCAAAAATATTCTAAAAGATTTGGGAAAGATTTGATTAAAACCTATCAAAATCAGCCCAAAAATAGACTTTGAACATATTTTTGGGTGGTTCGCCCATTTCGGACTGAATCGCATCTGCATCAGTCTCTGCTCATATCTTATGCTAGCTTGATCAATATCCTCTTGAAGGTTAAACCTCCCTCCTTGTCCAGAGGTCAGTCACTGTCTTTTACTTAGAATGTCTTTTGTTCTCCCCTGTCTTCTTTGTTTTCTGCGAGAGAAACCACTAACTCTAAATATGGTAGATGACTCATTTTGGCCTCAAATTGTTGCATATCTTTTTACTAAGGAATAACTTGAGATTAATTTGATCCTCACACAGACCACAACCTCCTCCTTGCCCAACTCATATTGGAGAAGTCAAAGTCCATCGCTGCTGCCCCCTTACATTTGATTTTCGGCTTGGGTACCTCCCTAGGCAGTCAATACTCCTTCTCTTCAGTAAAAGGGTTTGGACCTTGCTTATCACAGCAGAGCTCCACCTCACTACATTTTTCTTTGTTAATGAAAATTCGACCTCCATTTTCTCTAGCAAATTGACTCTATGCCCATGACCCGCAAAGCCCACTTCCCAGTCTAAGATTCCACCAGTAACTTTAGTACATTAATCTGAAGCAGGATCAACCCCTATGAATTAGCATACCATAATTTCCGTTTTGACATTTTAGTATTGGAATTCACTATAACATGAATCTCGGATATGATTTGCTAATGGTAGAACAGACATTTGCCCTTAAAAAAGATGAATTGAAAAAAAATGACTCAAATAGTCGAGCACAATTTTTTTTGAATAAAGGGTTTGTTGTTGTTATACTATAGTCTATAACATCAATCTCAGAGAAGTATTTCAAGCTCAAAAGAGAAATTTATAAATGGAGAAATCCACATATAATAACTACACAAATGCATCCAACTCAATCGCTCTTACTCTCAGATTGTAACATCCTGGATTATTGTACTGCTGATTGCTAATGATTTCGTTTTTGAGTTTAACCATCCTTATCTTGTTGCATCAAAGGACTAGTTCAACACCTAACTGGATATCAGAACGTGCTGGATTTTCTTAGAGAAACCTCCAGTGAAGAGTACATCCTTTAGAGAAATCGAGTGATCATATGTTTGAAGAGCAATAACTCTACCTATGCGGAGAAGTCATCTTTTACATACAAGAATTTGGTTTTTAGTTGTGTAATTATGATATATGAGACTTTGACGAGGAAATAAATGCTTAACCTTCACAGAGACATTGTTTTTTATCTGAACGTGAACAATTAAATAACTTTCACAGCTTTATAGAAGAAAAAAATGTATAATAAGAAGGAACCACATAGTTTAACCAACCTGTGGCCAACCTGGGTTACAATTAAGGAAGAATGATTCTTGTGGTTGTAGGTGAAGTACCTAAGTGCTGCAAAGAAGCAGACCACTCAGTTCGGTAGCTTTCTCATTTTCAATACAATTATGATGCTTTTTCACATGTATACCTACTATCATTTGTGTGGTCAGTTGAGGTCACAGGAAATCCTATTTAAGTTATAGGCTAAAATGACCTCAAGTTTGTTAGAGTTTTGATAATTACCAGGCAAACCCTAAAAACGTTCCGAGTTATGTTGAGATAGTTTCTCTCTTATCAATTTCCGACTTTGGAATTAAAACTTTGTCATCCCGACGATCAGTTCAGATAGTCTGTCGTCTTCTTTAGATCGTACGAATCAATCAGATTTTAAATCTGTGTCTGTCAAATCTAAGCTTTACTGCTTCCTCTTGACAACTACCTAGCACTGAACATCTTAAGAGAGGAAAAGTATCAAAAGCATTAGGTTAAAAAAGTGCCGGTCTCGATCTTTTAAGAGTGATGGATTGTTTGTTCCATTATATTTATATATAGGTACCAATAATTTTAGAGCCCACGCCACTTCAAACCAGCCACTTGATCCTTTCACGCATATAGGAAGTTTTCCATCGCTGTCATTAGCTAGTAGCTCCATTATGAACTCCCACTAACCTTCACCAAAAACTTTCCTATGAGGCTCAGATGCATCTTGGCCCACCAGCACCTCGTCGTCGATTGTCCTCCACCACGGCCTACTTGTATACCATGACAAGCCTGGGCATCTATAGTTGATAAGACCGAGATCGCAACTGGTATATATAGCGTATCATTTCCTTAGCGAGAGGGGAGGGGAGAGGAGAAGAATGTAAGGACTTTCTGGAAAGTGGCAACATGTAAAAGAAAATTGGTCCATAGGCACTTACATTAGTTTTGTACTACTTGGGTATTGTTTGTTTTCTGGCTTAAGAACTAACTACTACTTAATACATACATGATAGTTTCCTTGTAAACTACCACTAAGAATATGGTTTCCGATCGAGGTCATTGTTTGACCAAAATATGCCTTCCTCTTTCTACTTACTACTTTTGGAACAGAAATATATTAGAGCTTCATTTGTTGCTTTCCATGACCTAATTGACCGAGTATTATCAGATAATGGACCGTCCACTAAATTGCGAACTCGTATAATTTGTTGATTGTACTTGAAGTCTTGAGGTTACCTCTTCTAGTATCATGAGAATCTAACCTCAACTGTTCGTAGAAGGATATGGTTCTTTGTTAGAATTACATGGGAACAAAACTGAATGGAAGAAAGGGATTCAAACAAGTAACCTCAAAAATATGTTATTAAGAAATTTCGTCTTCTTGTTTTAACCTTAACTATCATGTTGAGCACAAGGGAGGAGGAATTTATTCTATGGTCTACTCTTAAGTAGTTATGCAGAGGTTTTTCTAGAGTTCCATAGTAAAAAAGATTACTTTGAGAAGTAGTTGGTAAATTAGTTTTTTTTTTTTTAATAACTTTGCAGCTAGTCATCATACCATACATACTTATTTCAAAACCAAGAACAATTAGAATAAGAAGAAAGAGTCATGATTTACTTGTAGAACTTTTAGGTTTGGTTTTACATCAAACAGGAACAAGCCACTGATGGTTTGTAAGAAAAAGCTTTACGAGGTTATTATCCATAGCAGGAGCCTAAATAAATCCTTACATATTTCATGTTGTCAAGTTTTTTCTGCTTCATTTTTTAGTTTCTAAATGAATATTTTGAAAATACCCCTCTAGAACTCTTTATCATCATATAAAACCCTCACCTTAAATTTAGACAATAACTCCAAAATATTTTTGTCGTTGTTGTCGCTCTCCCTGATGAGCAATAATGTTACTTGAAAATTAGTTTCTTAACTGATCAAAACTGTAATTAATTTGTATCAAAAACTAGTCGAACCTTAACTGAACTTTATCTACTTACAAACTAAATAAAGAAAGGAAGCAAAGAAAAATATGTGTGTCCTATAAACTCATGAAGCCATTAAAAGACGTGTTCTACCAACTCTGATACTTACACAAATATCGTTACACCCTGCTCTCCATGCATACTCTACATACGTACGTACCCATAGTAAAATGTAACCAACGTAACTAAATCGATCATCAACCCCTCTGAAGTACTGTGTCGCGTCCCTCCGCTCGTGTCCTCGAGAACGTCTTAAATATAGATCGCATACCGCATGCTGTCGCGCACCATGAGGTGGTCCATCTCAGCGGTCCGGGGCTGCTCGCCCGACGCCCACACCTCCTCCATGCCGTCCGTCTGTCCCATGAGGCAGGACGCGACGGCCAGCGGCGCCTGCACGATCACCAGAAGGACGGACAGGCGGCTGCTGCCGACACTCCTGTCGACGACGTGGGCCTGGTCGAGCACCTGCAGTGACCCGGACACCGCGCTCTCGTCTGCCACCCTCGAGCTCTTCTGGCGGCGACGGATGCTGAGCTGCCGCTTCATGGCCTTTAGTAGCTGCCACATGGTCGCGCCACGACACTGCAACTCTGCAAGGACGAATATGAATAAGTTAGGGTTAGGGTTTAGGGACCCCGGTGGGAGGAATATAGGTATTCTTTCCCTCTTCTTTCACTGGATGGGCTTAGGTTTTTAGTATGATGGAATGGTGCAAGTGGTAGTGGTGGTGGGGACTGCTTTATAAGCAACTTGGATTTGGACATGCGTGCTTTTTTCTATTAGTGTAGGGTACCCTTGCTACGTTAAAGTTATTCTTATCTCCTAATATAGTAATTATCATGGCTTCACGTTCAAGGTGTGGATTGGGTCGGTCCGGGTGGATCTGCGGTTCGAGTCAATATAGTTTGATCGGATTCGGTTCCGTCCAGCTCAACTCGAGAGGAGAAGCGGGTCGGCCCGGGCCCATGATCCGGTAAGAAATAATTTCGATCCAGTTCGGACCCATATAATGTTTTGAATGTAAAATTTTTGATGCTTTGAATGTAAAATTTTAAAATATAATATTTTTTTGGAAATATATCAAATTATTTTGCTCTGAACGAAATTTTCCGATATAAAAATGACTCGAGGCTAGTCCAGTATTGATGCTAATTCACTTAGAATTTTTTTTTATTCAAACTAGTCCAAATTTTACTATGACTGTCCATCCTCTCAATCTCCCTTCTCCTGCTCCTCTCCCATCCTCACCCCCTCCGACCTCTCCTCCTCCCTCCTCTCGTGATTCTCTGCCTCTTTGGGTCGCCGACCTTGCCATCAACTGTGTCGCCGTCGTCGAGCCGTACCTCGAGCACCTTTCCGTCAGCTCCGTCACCGCCGGAGTTCTCCTCGGAGGGACAACGGAGACATGCGACCTGGAAGAGGTTTTCGCGTGGCGAATGTGGAAGGCGACCGGAGGGTTGTCGGGAACGATGGAGGTGGATGGGTCGGAGACGAGACCGCTGCTCTTGCCGCCGTCTCCTTCTCCTCCTCCACCTCCTCCTCCGCCTCCCCCTTGTCTCGCCTCGCACAGACATCCCTCCCCCTCCGGACTGTCAAAAGTTTGAAAGTCCTACCAATTTGAAGAACTGTCAAAATTTTGATAGTCCTAAAAAATTGACATATTTCTTTTAGAACTGTCAAATTTTTTAAAGTCCTTCCAATTGGTAGGACTGTCAAAATTTTGAGTCATTTTTCTTGATAAAAAAAAATTCAATTGGGAGTGGACAGTCCGATAAATAATTTTTGGGAATAGCAAACTCATAATTATTCAAAAAAATAAAAAAATTTGAACTGTTGTGAATGTATTTTGTTGTGCCTTTAGCAAGGACCTGATAAAGAATGCAATTTGGAGCCAACAGGTCAACCAGAAATGTACTAGGTGGTGGATCAAGCACGAACCAAACAAATCATAATTATAGCTTTTCCCCAAGAATGATGGCATGCACTTTCACCAGGGTTTTTGTTACTCTGGCAGCCACTACACTCTTTGAGTGGAGAAAGTTTTTGCACGAAACACACATAATAGGCTGAAAACTGAAACATTTGATTATGTTTCTGGAAGAGAGTAGGAATGCAAGTGAGTCAATGAAGATCGAGATGAACTAGCCTTGAATCAGATCTTATTATTTTTATTTTTGTAAATTTTAAATTCTAGTATGGACAAAATAAAAATAAAAATAAAAATAAAAATAAAAATGAAAGAATTTTGGTACTATTGTCCCATGATAGGGACGGTCTTTAAAAACTGGTCTTATCTAAAAAAAAAAATCTTTGTGCGCGAGTAGGAATGCTAATGAACGTCGATGAAGATCAAGATGAATTGAATTATAGCTTTGAATCAGATCTTGGTATCACCAATTATCAGCAGACCTGGATAAAATCCTGTGCAGATTTTTGTCTACTTTATGGTCCAAATTCTTCCAGCAAAGCCCTGCTGCTGAATTTCTTCCTGGGAATCAAAATGTTTTTTTATACTCATCTACTCAGCATGCCATAGTATTATTTGGATCATGGAATAGAGTGAAAGAAACGATATCGAGCAAAATCTTGCAGCAATCTGAGACCTTCGACCTACCATTAAAGGAATAATTTGCTTCCCAGCCCATCCAGTCACGATGTGTTATGTCCCCATCTGTCATTGATGATCAATAAGTTTTTAGAAGAAATATAGGCCGAAAGATTGAAAAGTTGATATGCATCTTCTGTAAGGAAATGCAAATGAGAGCGGATGAAGATCAAGATGAATCTATTATAGCCTTGAATCAGATGTTAGTGTTGTTATTATTTATGAGCAGACCTGGATAAAATTCTGTACATATTTGTCTACTTTATGTCAAAATTCCAACAACAGAACCAGCTGATGTCCTTCCTGAGAATCAAAATGTTTCTGGACTCATCCCTATGGAACATATATAGTGAAAGAAAAACTGATATTGAGTTGAACTCTGAAG
This sequence comes from Iris macrosiphon, assembly GCA_036927795.1. Taxonomy (NCBI): domain Eukaryota; kingdom Viridiplantae; phylum Streptophyta; class Magnoliopsida; order Asparagales; family Iridaceae; genus Iris; species Iris macrosiphon. The sequence continues at coordinate 10,560,595 of JAYESA010000020.1, read as the reverse complement.
TGGGCGTGTCGGAGACGTATCGTACATGATCGATACACCTGCTGTTCTCTAATTTCCGAATTCCGGCAGTTATGCTAATGCCTGCTTTGTGATGGAATAATTATTAGTAAGATCTAATCCTCCTAGGAATAGTTATATTCTTGTTCTCAATATTTAGCTCAAGATCTTTGACTTCAAGGAGAGAGGACTTCAAGTGTCAGGTAGAAGCTTCTGAATCTGTTATTTGGAATAGAAACCTGCTGTAATGTCACTGATGGCATATATAGGAATGAAAGGATTCGAAATCGCTAAAATTTCTTCATATATATATATAAACGGAATATGAGTCATAGTGTTAATTTTTTAACATGAGTCATGCACATGTGGACCAATAAGAATAAAGTGTACTCAAAAAATTAACATAGTGTTAACATAATGGTGAAAAATGAAATTTTATATAACACTATTTTCATGAAAAATAAAATTTTATATAACACTATGTTAATTTTTTAACATGAGTCATGTACATGTGGGCTCAAAAAATGGTGAAAAATGAAACTAGTCCAACCCATAAGAAAATATCATTTTTCATGAAAAATGATATTTTTTGTAGAAAAATAATGACAATCAAACACCAAATTAAGTTTTTCATGAGAAAATTTTAGAATTTCATGAAATTTTTTCCTTAGAAAAATAATTTCATAGAATTAATTTATTTTTTTTATATTTTTTACCTTATAACCAAACGCACCCTAAAAAAAAATTAAAATGTTGGTACTTTTTTTAGTTGAATAAAAATGAGATTTTAAGTAAGATGTAAGATAAGATTTGCACGTCATATATCCGTAGCCATGATGTGCTATGTTTTGACCTGCTCACCACGAAGTCAGATACTTTTGCTTAGTTCTTGGTCACTCACTCTTGATTGGGAAACATTTGAGCCCACATATCACCAAAAAATGCACCAACTTTGAGTTCACTTTTGGATGTTAATGGCAAGTGATGAGTAATGGAGAGAGTGAGAGTTTTGCTCTGTCCATCAGCTAGTTGATTGGAAGGGACCTTTGAATTTAACCCCTTGACTTTCTCTTTATTCCTCTCTAATGGATGGATAAGAGAACCAAGTTTTGTTCTCCATTCAAGCAAAATTGCATTACTGTTTTTTTTTCAATTACAAAATTTCATACCCATAAGACTTTTAACACCTTTTTTTTTTTTTTTTCCTCTCAAATCCATTTCCAAACTGCTGCCCACTTTCTGCAAGTAGGGCTGTAACAAATTAATCGAGGACCCCTCTAGTGGTGTCTCGCATATTAGGCTTACAACACAATAAATATAGTAATATAATATATAAACCAGCATGTTCGCTAGACTAATGAGACAAATGTTGAGTTGGGTTCACTTTTCTAAACTATGATGGACGTTAAGTGTTTTCTTAGTAAAACAGTCAGTCAGTATGAGAGTTTCTGGGTCGATTCAACCGATATATCGTTTCTAGTCGGATCAAAGATGTAGAACGTAGGTCACAGCAGAACGATTAGCGAGATTCGAATGTCCATTCTCTACTGAAATTTAAGTTGTCGTCGAGATCAGAGATTCACACAAGAGTTTTTCATCTGATATATCTCGATTCCAACGAAGTATGAACCAAGAACATGTTACAAACAAACTCCGAAGATGATGGAGATTACAACGAGCAACAAAAAAACGTTCTTCTATTTACGTTCGCAGACGCTACAATGAGAAAGAACGAAGCAAAGAGAAATGCTAAAGAAAAGCTCCTTGCTGGGGTGGTCAAAATCACCGTTGCTCAAAGTAAGATTCGATGTACGGACGATCTGCCCCCAGGAATCAGCAAGTTCAAAAATGAACTTCTGGAACGATCAATGTCACCTTCGAAAAACACTCGAAAAACACCATGTGAGAGGGAGACACTATGGGCCGCATATGATATGATGTTCTCGGTTTTTTTATCTGTTTTCTCTCTCCTCAAATGAAAGAGGAGGTCATCTATATATAGAGAAAAATAACACATATGCGGCCAAAGGAAACTCAAGGCCGCATATGCGCTGACCGACCAGATCCTCCCAAAACTGGGTGTCAGAGCCGCATGTGCCGCCCTTACCGCATGTGTCGCCCACACCGCCTGACACGTTGTACTGCACGAGGCAGACAGGGCAAACCAAACGCAGAAAGCAGCCGCTCGCGTCGCATATTCCGGAAGGCACAGAAAATCATGCGTCGCCTAAAGCAGACCATGTTCCCTCCACATGCAACTCGCTCATCCAAACCTGACCGCATAGCGTCAGGCCACAAAGACCCTGACTGCATAGCCCATGGTCGCATAATCCCGGGCCACATAACCCCTGGACGCATAGTGCCTTGGCCGCATAGCGCCGGGACGCAAAGCGCTTTGGCCGCATAGCGCCAGGCCGCATGTACCACGAAGCATGCGCCCGAGCTAGCAACCGTGCATGCAACTCGCGCATAAGGAGCGCACGAGTGCCATGCGACGATGATGCTGTGCTAAGTGCAAAGTGCGCAAACAAAGTGCCACTTTGCGCCCTTGAGCCCGTGCCCGAGTCCGAGTCCCTAAGCCCCTTTAGGGCTTAGCTTCTAAGGAAAACTTCACAAAGGTGATGACAAAACAAATATTGTAATAATGGAGTTCACACTTAATCTCTCTAGAAAAGTCAACCCACATGGGTCTCCACCCCATGTGCATATACCAATACTAAGCATAGCTATATAATGAGATATACACATTGGTGGTTTCTCAATGTGGGACTAAAACTGTCACGCCCCAGTCCCAAAATAACGAGGGACTAGACACGTGGCAATGACCAGCAGCACGCACCGATGGACAAACCCAATTTAATGGATCCATCAGGGCGTACTTAAGTTGTAGTACAACAATAAATAGGTCCAATGATACAAGTCACATTCTATTCTAATCTCATCCACAGCAGATAATCACAGATCAAAGCCAGAATAAATGCAAATAAATATAATCTAACATATCTCAGTAAAAGTGTCTCGGAGAACAATCCGAGAACAAGTCTGATACATCAATGCAATAGACTGAAAATAAAGTAACTAGAACAGAAATAAATGAGTATCTGAAGCCAATACTCAGGAGAAGTCCTCTGGTATGATCTCGTCCTCGGATCCTGGTTCTGCTCCAAGGTAGGCACCTGCTTCTGCTAATGCTAATGCTCCGATCCCGTATACCTCAGGATAGATCTCGTCTGCTAATCCTGGGGACATAATCCGGATTCAGGTCCTCAGGGGACATAACAAGGTACAGATAATACAAGCCAACATGAATGGAGTGAAATAGTGAATGGAATAAACAGGGTAACTATGTAACCATCTAAGTGAAATGCAAGTGAGAGCATCACTAAAACTCAGGCTGAGCCACTACAAGCTCTGTGTCGGGGAGCCGGGTAGCAGTAATATCACTAGTTGTCACGACCCGCACCCGGATATTCGGGCACGAGTACGTGGGTACGTCCAGCCTACGCCGCAGTGTCGGCGGTAGTACGCTGTCTAGGTCATTTTCTGGGATCAATAAATATCTATCTCATCCACAATAATAAACATGCAAGGATAATCACAGGAATAAGAATGCTAAGATTTCATAATATTTAATCTGTGACAACCAAATCCACAGTTAATACAAAGCCAAAAGATAAATCGGGGACAAACCCGAGTATTATGCTGAAAGGAAAAAAAACTAGCTAACTGCCACTACTCCTCAAGGGTAGTCTCCTGAGTGGGAACCGGCTCCTCAAAAGTGTCACCTGCTACCTCATAGGGACCATAATGTCACGTCCCGATCTCCCGCAGGCAATCGGCCGTTCCCGCTAGGCGGGAATCACCCTCGCCAGCGCTCCCGCGGAACGATCGCTTAACCCATCCGGGCGTGATGCCGCACGAGCGTGAGCCACGCCCGTGCAAGGCCATGGTTCATTGGCTGGCTGTTAGAGTTCTAAGCCACAGAGTCGCACAGATTGTCCGAGTGCAGCGGAGTCATGAACGCATAGGCGATCGGTAACAGGTTCACTGAGTCGACAAATATAGCGGAAGCATCGAAACAAGTAAAGTAATCTCTTTATTGATATGAACAAGTGTTACAGGCGGCGTATAGCCGAGATTACAAGTCGCTCGAGCCTCTCTCTCTCTGAAACAGTAAAAGCGTGCCAAGTGGCTACAACTGTGGAATGATTTGTACAGGCGATGGTCAGGCGATGTTCACAACTTATGTCTTGTATATGTGCTTCAGTCCCGGACGCACCGTTGCAAGGCTTCAGAGGGAACTCCTGGCCTTAGCACGCACGAAGGAGGCGTCCGCACCGTACGAGGTTCTCCCGCACCCTGCATACAAACTGGTGGATTATCAGTACATTGAATGCACTGGTGGGGAAGCTACTCGCCCGCTCGACAAATCCGAACACGTAATACAGGTTCCGTGCACAACTATTAAGTTGTCTTTCTAGTTGCCTTAGGATCAGTTTCATGCAGATATTGAACAGCTTAACGTGTCGGGCAGTGCGCCGTGCGATGTTTGAGGAAACACGGCGAGACTTACCAACTTACCATTTCTCCTTCCCTGTCCAAGGCAACATTGAGGCAAACATGTTAATTCAAGCAGGGGCAAGCATAAACATTCAGGAGCATAGCATATGCAAACATGAGGGTCGTTATTTTCAGATCGTTCGGGTGTTCAGAACATTGATGCTATGCAATGACTCGCACGCGGATAGCCGCTAAGCGAGGATGACTTATCTATATGAACAGAAGTCGCTGGCATAGCCATAAAGGACAGTTATAGTCTCAGGGCGAAGCGACGTACAACGCGGGTGGCGAGCCCCGTCGCATAACACTTGCCGGGTAACATACGACTATACATACGTTCCGTCCGGATCGGATCGGCTCCGGTGCCCCGGTGTAGCCGTCCGCGGAACTCAACATAACATATCTTGTGCACAAGCTGTCCGCGACAATGCAGGTCAGGGTCTATCCATATTCCATAGCTTGACATGATAATCATGAAACTTAACTTAGTCTGAACGAGGCATATTGCTCCACGAGCTGGGATTCCATCAGTACATAACACGATCCTCGTTCAGATGCACACATAGCATGATTATCATTCAAGTGAGATTTACGTTCAGTATTTATTCTTGCTTAGTGCATTCCCCTGGTTCGGGGATTGCCTTAGATGACCTGACGGTCCCGGATACTTGCAGGATCAATCATACACGGAACGACTACTGAGTAGTCTCCCGGAGTAAGGATGAAAACAATGCACATTCAAGCAGACAAGCATGCGTTTCTAAGGAACATAAGCAGGCACGTTGCTCGGACCCGAAGGTAAGCCGAGAGTTGAAACCGTTAAGGGACTTAGCATGCGAGGGTCTGAATATAAGCAGTATTTCATTTCCATGTTCTAGCAGGCAATATGAGTTGGGATTATTCCTTTAGCTAGGTGCGTTGGATTTATTAGCATGCAGGGGTGAATCACCTAGCGACTAGCATAAACATTCCAGATTTTATGTGTGCTGGCTAAGCAAAGACAAGTTCACCGTAGCCACCCACCTTAGCGATGATTCGCCTCGGTAGAGCGATACGTCTGAGCGAGCCTCTAGAAGTCCAAGCCGGATCCTTGTAGGGACAAGTCTGGATATCCTTTGCTTCTTGATCGAGGCAAAGCAGGTCGGGACAGTTGCACTATTGTCGATTGAGTCGGCCGTCCGCTTGAGCGGAACAGGGTGTTACATCCTACCCAACTTAGAAAAAGTCTCGTCCTCGAGACTTACTAAGGTCAAGCAGTAATCTAGGGTTGAGGCAATCCTAGACAAGTCGTTTGTACTTGTTCATTTGGATCTTCACTTGCACAAGCTTCGAAATCAGCATACCGCTTAGACTGGATCGTGCACACTTTCGAAGGGCCCCTCTAGCGTGAACACGTCAACCAGCTTAGTGATAGCGAAGTCTCAGCACTTGAGTTTCACCTTTTTCTTAAGTCTTGGATGGTGCACTAGTTCAAGGCGTCCCTCGAATAGATGCATTCAACCAAACTTAGGGTTAGTGAAAATCGGACAAGCTACTAGCGATACTCTCAAGGGTTCGCACAGGTTGGCACAAAGGCCACTCGCAGCATACAACCAGACAAGCAAGCATAACATTCAAAACGCATTTTGAAAGTATTTAGACTTATTGTTGGAACATCCCATCGAGGCATTGAGAGAGAGCGTGCACATAACCCACGAACGAGCTTTCGAAACAGAGATATCGAATCGAAGTCCAAAGGCGTAGAAGCCAGGCTCTGATACCAACATGTCACGCCCCGATCTCCCGCAGGCAATCGGCCGTTCCCGCTAGGCGGGAATCACCCTCGCCAGCGCTCCCGCGGAACAATCGCTTAACCCATCCGGGCGTGATGCCGCACGAGCGTGAGCCACGCTCGTGTAAGGCCATGGTTCATTGGCTGGCTGTTAGAGTTCTAAGCCACAGAGTCGCACAGATTGTCCGAGTGCAGCGGAGTCATGAACGCATAGGCGATCGGTAACAGGTTCACTGAGTCGACAAATATAGCGGAAGCATCGAAACAAGTAAAGTAATCTCTTTATTGATATGAACAAGTGTTACAGGCGGCGTATAGCCGAGATTACAAGTCGCTCGAGCCTCTCTCTCTCTGAAACAGTAAAAGCGTGCCAAGTGGCTACAACTGTGGAATGATTTGTACAGGCGATGGTCAGGCGATGTTCACAACTTATGTCTTGTATATGTGCTTCAGTCCCGGACGCACCGTTGCAAGGCTTCAGAGGGAACTCCTGGCCTTAGCACGCACGAAGGAGGCGTCCGTACCGTACGAGGTTCTCCCGCACCCTGCATACAAACTGGTGGATTATCAGTACATTGAATGCACTGGTGGGAAAGCTACTCGCCCGCTCGACAAATCCGAACACGTAATACAGGTTCCGTGCACAACTATTAAGTTGTCTTTCTAGTTGCCTTAGGATCAGTTTCATGCAGATATTGAACAGCTTAACGTGTCGGGCAGTGCGCCATGCGATGTTTGAGAAAACACGGCGAGACTTACCAACTTACCATTTCTCCTTCCCTGTCCAAGGCAACATTGAGGCAAACATGTTAATTCAAGCAGGGGCAAGCATAAACATTCAGGAGCATAGCATATGCAAACATGAGGGTCGTTATTTTCAGATCGTTCGGGTGTTCAGAACATTGATGCTATGCAATGACTCGCACGCGGATAGCCGCTAAGCGAGGATGACTTATCTATATGAACAGAAGTCGCTGGCATAGCCATAAAGGACAGTTATAGTCTCAGGGCGAAGCGACGTACAACGCGGGTGGCGAGCCCCGTCGCATAACACTTGCCGGGTAACATACGACTATACATACGTTCCGTCCGGATCGGATCGGCTCCGGTGCCCCGGTGTAGCCGTCCGCGGAACTCAACATAACATATCTTGTGCACAAGCTGTCCGCGACAATGCAGGTCAGGGTCTATCCATATTCCATAGCTTGACATGATAATCATGAAACTTAACTTAGTCTGAACGAGGCATATTGCTCCACGAGCTGGGATTCCATCAGTACATAACACGATCCTCGTTCAGATGCACACATAGCATGATTATCATTCAAGTGAGATTTACGTTCAGTATTTATTCTTGCTTAGTGCATTCCCCTGGTTCGGGGATTGCCTTAGATGACCTGACGGTCCCGGATACTTGCAGGATCAATCATACACGGAACGACTACTGAGTAGTCTCCCGGAGTAAGGATGAAAACAATGCACATTCAAGCAGACAAGCATGCGTTTCTAAGGAACATAAGCAGGCACGTTGCTCGGACCCGAAGGTAAGCCGAGAGTTGAAACCGTTAAGGGACTTAGCATGCGAGGGTCTGAATATAAGCAGTATTTCATTTCCATGTTCTAGCAGGCAATATGAGTTGGGATTATTCCCTTAGCTAGGTGCGTTGGATTTATTAGCATGCAGGGGTGAATCACCTAGCGACTAGCATAAACATTCCAGATTTTATGTGTGCTGGCTAAGCAAAGACAAGTTCACCGTAGCCACCCACCTTAGCGATGATTCGCCTCGGTAGAGCGATACGTCTGAGCGAGCCTCTGGAAGTCCAAGCCGGATCCTTGTAGGGACAAGTCTGGATATCCTTTGCTTCTTGATCGAGGCAAAGCAGGTCGGGACAGTTGCACTATTGCCGATTGAGTCGGCCGTCCGTGTTACGCCCCAATCTCCCGCAAGCTCGATAGTCCCCGCTGAACGTGAATCACCACGTTTACAGCTCTCCCGCAGGACAATCATTCTCATCGGGACGTGATGCCGTACGAGCCTGGAATTGCGCTCGTACAAGGCGATGTTGTCAAACACCAAATGTTATCATTGAAACAACCAAGTTGCAGCGGAAGTCAAGTATTGTGTACCAAGCACACAATCAGAGTAATACGCAGCGAAGCTCACGATAGGGTCCAAATGAAATGCCCCGAGGCAATGCCACAAAGGCGATGCCACGAAGACGATGAAATGCTCTTGCTCTTTTCTCTAGCCCACAAAGGTACTTACAGTTCATACATCATGCCTCGTATATCCAAGCAGCGCCACTACGCCTGTGTACATGAAATAATGCCCACAAACGTGGGTCAGTACACAACCGTACTGGTGAGCGGGGTAACCCACTCGCCTAAGCCGACACTAAGTAAAATAGTGAATGCAAACAGTTATATGGTGATCTTTCTAGTTGAATCCTAGATTCATTTCATGGCATAGGGATGACATGTTAAGAAAAGCTGTAAAGCAGTTTAAGCATGCAAGCACTCAACTCAAACCAAACGACAAGCAAATATATAAGCAACTCGAAGGATTCTAACACGCAACCCGTCCTACTCAATGCCATCGCTTGCACGATAACATATCGAACCATTCCCAAGCCTCAATATCCATCCTCAACCAACATTTACAATCCAAATCTCACAGTGCACACTCTTGCCGAGGCAAGGTGGCCGCGCCTACACGAAAGCCAAACCAACAAAAGAAAAGCAAGCCATCACCTATACTATATGGAGTCACTGGCTAAAAGCCATAAAGGACATTGATCGGACCAAGATCAATAGGACAATCCTACCCGATCCAGGGTTGGGCAGCTACTCCCGCCTGGTGGTATCGGACTACCAGCACTGCGCCCAATCGCGCGATGCCCATTGTTTCCTCCATGGTAGAACGGTCCCGGTGCCCCGGTGCCTCATCCCGTTCCAGGAAACCAAACCCTGTGCCACGCAGGTTGTCCGTGACTATGCAGACACAGTAGGTATGACGAGAGGATCGAACATTCTCGCCCCACCAAGCGATCCTAGACTCGTTCCATGAATTATCCAACCAAAACATCCATAACCATTCTTCCAACATATAGCCCAAGGCACCAAATCCAAGTTATTTTCCATAGGCACAATGCCTCTTCTCAACACAGTGTTTCCAATGGTGCAACACCCATGCTCAAAGCTAACCCATGGCACAATGCCGTTTCAGTGACACAATGCCCCATTCGTGGCATAATGCCCCATCAAGCGGCACAACACTCTCGCCGATGCAGTTGTTCGGTTTCGAACCACAACTGCTCGCTTTGCTAGACAAAGCGACCAAGTGATACTCGTACACGGGTGCACACTCGCTCGCCCAGATTCCCGATATTCCCAATGCATCAATGACTCATTCCAGCTGTCCAAGCATAATCCCACTCAATCAACCAACTGCCTAAAATGCATAATCCAACTCTAGCTCCAACTATCCAACGCGTAAATCAATTCAAGCCACAATCCTACCAAGCCAACGACGTCCACTCTATGCACGCCTCAGTGTAGTGATTCCCAATATTCAGCCCAAGTGTTCAAGCCTTTACGTATTTTCCATATTATTAGGCATGAAGGAGTAGAGGAGAAGGGAAAGAGCCCACTCACAATGATTGATCCCGTTAGGCATCCTGTCCTGCCGATACAGCCAATCCCTTGAACCCGTGGTCCGATGCAAGCGCGATCTACTCAACTGGTATGACCGTGCGAGCAGGCCGTGCTCTACAAATCATCCGACCGATCGGACTAAGGAAGATGGCATTATCATTCCAACTCAGCTATCTCAGTACTGCTCTGAACGAACACCTGATTTCCATCGAACCCGCTAGCCATCTGCACATGAAATAACTCAATCAATACTTATTCCCAAAATCCAACAAATCAAATGTAACCAGCATTTGTTTGATTCAATCCGACTCAGCGTAACGTTCCGAGCGGTTGCGGGCGTTACATAATATACCACTTAGAATCAGGTTCGTCCACGAACCGTGCTGGTACTCATTCCTTATCAAATGCCGCTATCCAATTCCATAGATCTGCTCTATGCAACTCATATTATCCCGATTCAGACTCAGTATCTCGCTCTGTTGAATGCTCGTACAAATTCTATATTCCCACATCCTCCTTGCAGCTCAATACGAATTCCTCGTATCGCTTAGTTTTGGATCGATACACATATTTAAGGCGTCCCTAAAATACATGTATTTCAGCCGATCTTTGCGATAGCGAATTTGGATAAGTTACAAGGGTATCTTTATGTCCGAGGCATCCATTTGCTTTACTCCCAATTGAACCAAACCTGATTTCCATTCCAACATATTCGCTTGAGCACTATTTTCAATATGATGATTTTTCACCGATCAATCAGTTCGAGTTCCAACTCAATCCATCCAACTATTTCTGAATCCGCACTAGCAACATCTCCAAATATATCTCATGCACCGAACGATCAACTCAAATGATACTACCCCATCTAGACGACTTACCCAAATATCAACTTTGCTTTTATCAGCTCAGTCCAACACCTCTTCCTCAATCTCAATACCTCACAGGGTGAACATCTATATTGAGGTTTGTGTGATCCACGAAGATCTCGCCGCCACGCCAAAGGGATAGTGTCGCCACGATTTCAACGTGGACACACTCGCCACAATTCCTAGGTTGCGCATGGAATAGTTCTTCGCGCTGCTTCCACTGCCTCGAAGCATAGGATATCACCTTCGCCTTCCGAATGAGCACGCTTTCCAGACTAAGTTTCGAGACATCTTGTAAATCTGAAGCACGTCTGTCCCTTCCAGTATTCGCAAAGATTTGATTTGAACGAGCCGCCACAGTCGTCCATTCATATAAATGATATTCCCTTCCAGAGCACGATGAGTCAGAGGCGATGCCATCTACAAAAATCTGTGACTCTGAATCTCATCAGTTGACTTAGGCCAATCCCACAATCGCTTCGGTCTTCCGGCTGCATCTTCAGTTGAAGGCTATCCCAAGGATCTCTCCAATCCAACACTCAGTCAATGGGCCAAATCTCATTGCTCACATCTGCCCTCGACGCATTCCCAAATACGCCGCCTCAAGGGTCGTTCTATGGGTCTACCATATTCATATCCGATTAGCGGGTCAAGGTCGCTAGGGTCAGCTGTCCCGAAGCTACGCTCGATAATTATAATCATCACGATGGACAGTTACTATGAACCATGCTATATCTCATCTGCAAATCCGAATCAAAATCCAACCATTCCATCCGAGCGAACTTCCGAATCCGAGAACTGCGCTTGCTGAAACCGTCTTCCATCAGTCCGTCGTATGCCCTGAATCCATCAAATTTTTGAACCGCCATATTCGTCTACTCGCACTACCACTGCAATGATTTCCGAAACTCAAGACTTGCTCCAATTCTTATTCCTTTGCCGCATTTTACAATGCACGTCCAACTTGCTCAAACAACACAGTGATTTGTTCCGACTTGCTCCCACATTTAGCTATCTCTAAAAGTCTGTCCGCCACAATATTTGCCTTTAATTGTTGCCATAATCCGTCAACGTCTTCCAGAGAATATATCTATCATTGTTGCACCATTTTGCCCAAAATTTTATTTCCGCTAAACCCGAGTCAACTTCTCGAGCAGCAATATCCAAAATCTTTCAAGTTTGTGTGAATCCATCTCATTGTCCCTCCAGACCAATATCGTGTTTCTTTGCTCAACCAACAGCTCAAATGTGTCGCCCAAAATCGTAGTTCGTGCTCGCTATCCTTCGATTCACCCATCGCTTCGCTCAAGCGTATCCCAACTGTTCATTTCGATCTCGTCCATCTCTTATGCTCAATGATACTTCCATTTGCACTAGTCCGTTCACGATATGCTCAACTCAATATTCGCTTGCTCCATTTTCATTCTTCCCAACACAATCGACTTGCACCAACCAACTTATATTTCTGTTACTCGAGTTCGTTCAGGCAATTCCCATAGATGTCCAACCAAAATATTTCCAATGCCTTGCTTAACACGTTTGATCCCATATACCACTTCGAATCAAGTCACTACTCACATTACGTTTTCCTGCACGAATCCAAGATCCGTTCGAACCATTCTCTATGCATGATCATGCCTTTCTCAACTCAAGTCTGACACAAAAACTCAGGCAATGCTTGAATTATCCAACTGTTTCCATAAATCTCACTATGCAACTCGTGCCATATCCCATTCACAATACTTTCAGCTATTCTCAAAGTCGTCTGATACTTTCGCAACACGAGCAACCCGTGCAACGATCTCTCTTCCAAGTAATCCAACCCAATACTCAATGGTTCCACACATTTGTTATACGAGCAACTCGTGCCAACTATTTATTCTCATCGAATGCTCCTACTCAAAATATGCCACATAACCAAATCTCGTCTGCCAGCCAACAGATCCACTGATGCAATCAGAAACTCCCGAACGACAAGCCAAGCCAACCCAACGAAAGCTCTCAACTTGTTGCACAAATGCAACAACGCCACCCAACTTGCTGCACGAATGCAACAACGCCTAACGAGGCTAAACGATCCTACGAAAACCAACCAAGGCAACACAACCAAAAATAACATGCAGCCACAACCAGCAATATATAGACTTATTGCATGAAACATCCAATGCGGCACCGAGTAGAGTCAAGAGCTAGACGACACGCGGAAGCTATTTAGAGTTTGTGATGAAGCGAAGGACCAAGTCCGAGAAAATGAACCAGGCGCTCTTATACCAATCTGTCACGCCCCAATCTCCCGCAAGCTCGATAGTCCCCGCTGAACGTGAATCACCACGTTTACAGCTCTCCCGCAGGACAATCATTCTCATCGGGACGTGATACCGTACGAGCCTGGAATTGCGCTCGTACAAGGCGATGTTGTCAAACACCAAATGTTATCATTGAAACAACCAAGTTGCAGCGGAAGTCAAGTATTGTGTACCAAGCACACAATCAGAGTAATACGCAGCGAAGCTCACGATAGGGTCCAAATGAAATGCCCCGAGGCAATGCCACAAAGGCGATGCCACGAAGACGATGAAATGCTCTTGCTCTTTTCTCTAGCCCACAAAGGTACTTACAGTTCATACATCATGCCTCGTATATCCAAGCAGCGCCACTACGCCTGTGTACATGAAATAATGCCCACAAACGTGGGTCAGTACACAACCGTATTAGTGAGCGGAGTAACCCACTCGCCTAAGCCGACACTAAGTAAAATAGTGAATGCAAACAGTTATATGGTGATCTTTCTAGTTGAATCCTAGATTCATTTCATGGCATAGGGATGACATGTTAAGAAAAGCTGTAAAGCAGTTTAAGCATGCAAGCACTCAACTCAAACCAAACGACAAGCAAATATATAAGCAACTCGAAGGATTCTAACACGCAACCCGTCCTACTCAATGCCATCGCTTGCACGATAACATATCGAACCATTCCCAAGCCTCAATATCCATCCTCAACCAACATTTGCAATCCAAATCTCACAGTGCACACTCTTGCCGAGGCAAGGTGGCCGCGCCTACACGAAAGCCAAACCAACAAAAGAAAAGCAAGCCATCACCTATACTATATGGAGTCACTGGCTAAAAGCCATAAAGGACATTGATCGGACCAAGATCAATAGGGCAATCCTACCCGATCCAGGGTTGGGCAGCTACTCCCGCCTGGTGGTATCGGACTACCAGCACTGCGCCCAATCGCGCGATGCCCATTGTTTCCTCCATGGTAGAACGGTCCCGGTGCCCCGGTGCCTCATCCCGTTCCAGGAAACCAAATCCTGTGCCACGCAGGTTGTCCGTGACTATGCAGACACAGTAGGTATGACGAGAGGATCGAACATTCTCGCCCCACCAAGCGATCCTAGACTCGTTCCATGAATTATCCAACCAAAACATCCATAACCATTCTTCCAACATATAGCCCAAGGCACCAAATCCAAGTTATTTTCCATAGGCACAATGCCTCTTCTCAACACAGTGTTTCCAATGGTGCAACACCCATGCTCAAAGCTAACCCATGGCACAATGCCGTTTCAGTGACACAATGCCCCATTCGTGGCACAATGCCCCATCAAGCGGCACAACACTCTCGCCGATGCAGTTGTTCGGTTTCGAACCACAACTGCTCGCTTTGCTAGACAAAGCGACCAAGTGATACTCGTACACGGGTGCACACTCGCTCGCCCAGATTCCCGATATTCCCAATGCATCAATGACTCATTCCAGCTGTCCAAGCATAATCCCACTCAATCAACCAACTGCCTAAAATGCATAATCCAACTCTAGCTCCAACTATCCAACGCGTAAATCAATTCAAGCCACAATCCTACCAAGCCAACGACGTCCACTCTATGCACGCCTCAGTGTAGTGATTTCCAATATTCAGCCCAAGTGTTCAAGCCTTTACGTATTTTCCATATTATTAGGCATGAAGGAGTAGAGGAGAAGGAAAAGAGCCCACTCACAATGATTGATCCCGTTAGGCATCCTGTCCTGCCGATACAGCCAATCCCTTGAACCCGTGGTCCGATGCAAGCGCGATCTACTCAACTGGTATGACCGTGCGAGCAGGCCGTGCTCTACAAATCATCCGACCGATCGGACTAAGGAAGATGGCATTATCATTCCAACTCAGCTATCTCAGTACTGCTCTGAACGAACACCTGATTTCCATCGAACCCGCTAGCCATCTGTACATGAAACAACTCAATCAATACTTATTCCCAAAATCCAACAAATCAAATGTAACCAGCATTTGTTTGATTCAATCCGACTCAGCGTAACGTTCCGAGCAGTTGCGGGCGTTACAGTCCGCTTGAGCGGAACAGGGTGTTACACATAAAAGGTGGGGGCATAGTTCTCATCATCGCCTAAAATAACGGATACAGTCAGGAAAGGAGCAAAGTACACAATGCACAACAAGATTTAAACTAAATATTTGTGACAGGTAGAAAAGAACTGACTAAGCATCATGATCAGAATATGCATAATATTTAGTAAAGATTAACTGAGAATTAATGCTATAAATCAGGACTATAAGTAAAACATGGTAAATTGCTTTAAACCAGGAATATGAGTAAAACAGGAATAAAATGTGACAGAAAATGTAACTGTAACAAGACAACAAGAACTGCAACACGACAAGAACTATGTGCGTGAACTTGTGTATTTAGAATACATAGTTGGCATGTAGGGGTTTATAAGGCTAAAAGGCCGTCATAGACGACTAGCAGTCAGGAACAATCAGGAATAAGGCTGATGGTACAGTCGCGTACCAACAGCTAGCAGTCACGACAGGGGGAAGGGTAACTACATGCCTCCTAGTATTCTCCCACCCGACACGAAAAGCAAGACATGAAATCCAGTATTCAAGACATGAAATTCAGTGTTCTAACACTAGGTGTAATCATCAATGGTGCTAGTAGAACAAGGAATTAATTATCACAATATAAAGATTAAACTTGAAGTGCAGGCACTTGCCTGATGTTTGGATCCAATTATAGTTGTATCTTGGGGAAATTTCCAGGAATGTGTCCAGATGCTGAAATAAACATTACCATCATGCTAAGAAGGTGTCAAATAGCTAGGAACGCCTGTCCTTGAGTCCGATTTGGAGACAAGGGCAAAAACGGCAATTTCGGGCCAAAACGGGGTCCGCCGGTGGCCCGCTTTGCACCGAAAAATGTGTCAAGGTCAAAGGTCTCCAAATTCACCAAACTTAGTGTCAACAGGTCAGGAACGATGATACGAACCCAACGGAACTTGCAGAATTGGATTCCGATGAGCCGATCACAAAATCGCCCGTCGAGTGGGGCCTGTGGGGCCCACGACACGCGATTTCGTCAACGTTCTCAGAATCGAACCAAACTTGGGTCACAGGACTAGCGTATCGCTACGAGTCCGATGGCGCAAGTTTCGTTTCGATCCGACGTGTGTACAGGAAGTTAGGGCGTGAATCAGAAAAGGCGGATACGGGGCGGTGTCCGCGGATACGCGTTGATCCCGGTGTGCACGCACACCCGAATCGACTTTCGCGAAATCTCACACGTCCGTATCAACGCTGCGCACGTATCTGTGAAGACCGCGCGCGACCAAGTCGTCCCGTTTGGCGGGGCTTACCCTGTTCCGGGGTGAATCGGGTCGATATTTTTCCTGTTTTTGGATCGCGGTATGCGATCACCACAGGACGCGATGCCCCGAGCGGTTTGTCCGAGCACCGAGAGGGTCATACAGGCTTCGCAACGCAATTTACGGAATTGAAAACGGGGCAGCGAGAAGAAAGTTACTCGTACCTGAACTGGGCTCGAGAAACCGGGTTTTCTCGTGTCCGTGTCGTGTCCGACACGCCGACACGAGAATTGGGAAATTAGGGTTAGGGTTTGGGCTGAACTCCGGTGGGGAAGGCAGCTGGGCGGCCGGACTGAGGCGGAGGGGGCCGGGGGCAGCACGGCGAGACGGCGGCCGGGGCTCGTCGGCGTTGCGGGCGGCCGGAGGCGGCTCGGGGAGTTGCCCAAGCTGCTGCTGTTCGTCGTGGTGACCGGGGGACGGCGGAGCGGGACGCCGGAGGGGAGGAGATGGCCGAGGGAGAAGAGGGAGGGCCGGGGCTGCCGTCGGCGGGGCACGGCGGCTCTGCTAGGGCGGAGGAGCGAGGTGGCGGATGGTGGCTGGAGTCGGAGGCGGTGGGGTTCAGGGGTTTATATGGGCTGGGGGTGCCGGGGGTGGCCGGAAATGGCGGGTGGCGTGGGATGAGGTGGCCGGCCGGAGCGGGCGGGCGGCGCCGGCGGCGGAGGCGCCGGAAAACGCGGGCTGCGAGGAGAAGAGGAACGGGTCAGCCGGGTATGGGTTCGGGTCGGGTTCGGGTGGACCCGACCCGACCCGGTAGGGGAGCGGGCTGGGCCGGATTCTGGGCTGGGCTGGGCCGGCCTGCGGGCTGGAAAAATAATAATAATAATAATAATAATAATAATAATAATAATAATAATAATAATAATAATTAATAATTAATTAACAAATAAATATATAAATAGTTTTTAGGTGTTTTAAATTAGGTCCGAGGCCCAATAAATTCCTGAAAAATTACCCTAAGTCCAGTTTTTTATTTTACACCCAAAAATATTATTTTTATAATATTTTAATGTTATTTATTATCATTTAAAAATCATGTAATAATTCAAAATCCTAAATGTAATTACAAAAAATTCTCAGAAAATTGCGAAAAAATCCAATTTTAATATTTTTTTTTTTGAAAAATCAGGGGCTTACAATCTACTCAACTTATAAAAATTTCGTCCTCGAAATTTAAAATTAAGCCATACTCTGTTACCCCTTCATGTACATAAAGCAAGTCGATCGTAATCTCCTTGCGATAATTTAAATCATAATCATGTCCACTGCAATCAGTTCATGGTTAAGACGACTACTTGTTCCAATAAAATTTTAACCTATGGTTTACTTCTTACTTCTTCCAATTACCCACAGGCAAAATTTAGATTAAGCCCATATAACATCTTCAAGAATTGCACATGCTTATGACTTTGCCTCACTATTCTAACTATCATAATTCCTCTAGAAGTGATTCGAGTCCAATAGTATTCCCATTCACCATTGTATGCTTCGACTTTTTAAATTCCATTCACATCCTCAATATTCCAACTAGGTAGTCCAACCATCAAATTTTAATTTTTAATTCAAATCATCAAATTGAAAAATAATTTAAATGTAGTCCACCAATGTTCGAGTCTGAAATTCTATAATTTTATCCTCTAAATTCAAATTGATGATTTTACCTTCATTATTCAAAATTTAAATCATGTTCCTAAGGTGTAACTATTGGGTCATCGGTATCAATTCATTAATCATCTTAGTCACTCCTCTAAATTTTTAAAATTAGAATGGATTGAACATCTCCCAATATAATCTTACTCGGTCACAATCTTAAAGAAAAATCCTCTCGAGTTGACAATGCACTGCTACCCAACTTAGAATTTATCCATTCATCACAAAAGGCTATATACCTTAAGAAAATATTCCTTAATATGTTTACTCATGTCATTCAATCCTCGAACTTCAACGCCGATCATATCACATATGATATGTCCTTAATTTCGAAAGAAAAATCCTCAAGTATGTGATTGGCCTATGGGACATATCTAGTATCCTCTAGGTATCAATCTCATACCAAGCACGAGATTTTGTCTTTCCGAAATAAGGGAAGGCGAAGATCAATAATAAAAAGTTCAAGGGTGAGGTGATAGAACAGAAGAATCGGGATCAAGACGTTTAAAGAATTCAACTGGGACTTGTCAAGTAGTTGTGGATTGAATCCTATCTTGGTAATTCCTATTCACATGCTCGTATTAATACAGTTATGCTCAGACATGTCTAGGGCAGGTACACTAGTCAACTGTATATCTCAATCCACGTAAAGTATTATTTCGAAGGGCGAATCAAGCGCACTATGGTTGATCAGACCGTAATACACTGATTCTGAAATGTATCATTGTGGGCCTCCCCAATAATACACTTGTCATGAGCAAGCTCGATAAAGAGTAAGCTTGCAAAACTAGGCTATAAAATAGCAGCATAAGTCAAATACATCAAAATTTAGTGCGTTAGATGATGATGAAAGGAGGTACAAATTATTTAAACACACAAAACAACCTACAATAAGCTCAGTAACAAAAGATTCTACAATCTCTACAGTTATTCAACAAAAGCATACCAGGTTATTAGCAAGTTTAAAATTACTAGGTTGGGGCTGAGGTCACGAACCAATAGGCACAAGCTAAACAGTACTAGGAACGGTATCTACAAATCACTTACGCGCATTAGCTGCTCCAAGAGTCTGCGCGTTCTCCACGGTCATGCTGGTAGAGCATCTCGTGGTGATCTTGTAGGAACCTCGTCGCTTGCTGGTTGTCACGTCCCAGTCCCAAAATACGTAGGACTAGAAATACGTAACACGCCAGCCGTATGTATACGAACTCCAATATATGGAAACCATATACACACGTACGCTGTACATGAATATCCAATCCACAGTGGTAAATATATGTCACAACAAGTCACACGCAGTTCTATATCTCATCCACAGCACAAATATTAGAATAATGGAAATCAATAAATGAATATCAAAGAAGCAGTCTCAAATAGTAATCTCAAAGTGTGATAGTCGGGTGGAAACAAATCCACTGCAAATCGACTATAATAAACTACTAAAGAGAGAAGATAATAAACTCTAATATAAGAATAAATGTCTAGAAAAGAATAGCAACTAGAATCTCTAAACAGCTACAATGAATCACATATAATCAGAAGGTAAGATCTCCTCAGACTGATAGGTAGCGTCAGGTCCAGGTCCATACTCCTGCGGGTACTCCTGCTCACCTATATCTGGAAGGGACCAGGTCCTCAGAGGGACGTAACAAGATACAAAAAGCACATGCCAATAAAGTACTGAAAATAAACATCCATTGGGGTCGCCTAACCATCTATGTGAATGCAGTTTGAGAACAACTTTCTAACAAGTGGGCTATCTGGCCATAAATAGGATTGGCATGGTTCTCTTGGAGATCCAGGGGCCTACAAAGGCACGTCGCCTTTTGAACGGCGGAGGCCCGCAAAGTAGTATAGGTGTCATCATGACCGCGCATCTCCGGCGGAGCGTACGGGTTACACAAGGAAAGTGCAAAGGAGCCCAAATGCCTTACTTGTTGTTCTCCCCACCCAATGCTCTAAGCATGTCATGTCCATGACACGATAATACCTCTAATAACCGCCAGGTCTACTAGCATGCAAAGTTACTATTGGCAGTTATCCCTATCCGTCGCACGACCTATACGTACCGGTGGCCAGCCGAGTACGCAAGTCCGTGTCCTACATGTGACTCACACTCGTGTAAGAATAGTGTCATGGCCAATGAAACATAAATGCCTCATGAAAATAGGATAGTCTCATAAAGTAGGTCCAATGCATATACATAAATAAAAATATAGTACGACGACACAGTCGTTGCACCCAAGTTTCCTTGGACGCGCAGTTTATATAACAATTAAAATAAATAAACTAAATAAACAGAAAGTAAACATGCATGCCTCATATGGAATGTAAAAAATAGTACAATGGCAAGGTATACTTGCCTGGCAAGAAATCTGTAAAGTGTACGCGCCCAAATGTCAAGGACACTAAACCTGGAACTAAGGACTCCGAACAAACATCTCCGGATGCTGAAATAAACATCACCAACGTTTCCGGAATGAGCAAACTAGCTAAAAAGCACATCCCTTTCGTCCAATTTGGACACAGGGGCAAAACGGTAATTTCGAATAAAAGTGGGGTCCGCGTGTGGCCCACTTTGTACCGAAAAGCGTGCCAAGGGTAACAGTCTCTAAATGGGACAAACTATAGGTCAAACAACTCTAGATGTCAATACGAACCCAACGGTATGTCCAAATGTGGATTCCAATGGGCCGAACAGAATTTTGTCCAAAAAGTCAACTGTGGGGCCCGCCAATTGGCGATCTGGTCAACCGTCTCAGAAATGCGTGAAAATTGGGTCACAGGACCAGCGCGTTACCACGAGTCCAGTGGCACAAGTTTCGTCGCAATCTGACAAGCGTGCACAAAATACGTGCGAGTTCCACAAAAGTTGCGACACGAAATGTGTCCGCGGATACGGCCTGATTCCGGCGCGCACACGCGTCTGAATTATTCCCCAAGAAATTTCACGTGTCCGGTTACGCTGTGTGCACCATGGGGTACACTTGATACACGGCAGGACGGTCCCGTTTGGCGGGACGCGATCCGTTTTCCAACTTTTGGAAAACTGGAAAAAGTGGGTGCGCGCAGTTTTGTGACGAATATAATTATGTCTACAGCAACTAATAGCTTAGGGTTATTTAACAGAAAATAAACTAGGTCAGGTATTCTACAGGTATCAAAAAGAATCACCGAATTCGGATCTCTGTGGTGGGAGATACGAACTCGGCAATATGGGTGGTCATTCTGGAATTCTGCGGTTCCAGAATTCTGTCTGCTCGCCCAACTTGGGCGTTATTTTTCACCTAGGGGTACACGTTGTCCGAGGTTGGCTATAAAACAAATATGGAAGAGGGTTAAGGGGTGATCATACCTATGAAGACAGAACGACGTTTGGTTGAGCGAGTCGACGGAAAATTACTCCGGAGCGAAGGTGCTTCGAGTGGAATTCTGCAGGGCGCGAGGTCGGAGTCGACGGAATGGTTGGATGGCTTGGTGGGGCTTCTCTGGCTGCGGTGGCGGCTCTAGATGGGAAGAGGAGGTCTGGAGTTTTAGGTTAGGGTTAGAGAGAGAAATATATATATATATATATATATATATATATATATATATAAAAGAAGAGAGAGGGTGGAGCGGGTTTGACTAGCCGCTGAAGCTTCGGCCAGGGTCGGGTATTGGAAGTATTCTAAAGTCTAATGAAGATGGGCGGGTTCACGTGGCTGCAAGCAAGGTTTTAGAAGGCTAAAGTGTAATGCTAAGTTGCTGAAGCAAGTCTGTGGAGCAAGTAGGTTACTAAAGTTGCTGGATGGGAATAAGTATTAGTAATAATAGTATTATTACTATTATTATTATTATATTCTTATTAGATTCTTTTGCTTTCTTTTTCTTTTCCTTTATAAAATATATATATACATATATATATATATATATATTTGTATATACATATATATATATATATATATACTCATAAGAAAATTTATAGATTAGGGTATTGCACATCGTTAGGCTAGCAACAGCTCAAGGGGTCTCCTACATGGAATAAATTTCTAAAAATTCTTGATGGTCCCACAAGTCCTCTAAGTGCCCGAACACCTAACATAAAAATTATTAAAAATCTATTTCTCCTATTTAGACCTAATTACTACAATTTAAATTAATAATTAATAAATAAAGGGTATATACGATTTTCTAGGAAGCGGATTTTACATTCTACCAAACTTGTAAAAATTTTGTCCTCGAAATTAAAATTAAGCCACGATAGAATGCAAGGATGGTATAAGATATAAATTAACAATGTATTCATACCTTGGTCTGCGAATAGGTTCGGAAAACGCTTGCGCATGTCGTCCTCGCGCTCCCAAGTTGATTCTCCTGGCGCGCCATGCCTCCATGCTACGCGAACCAAGGGAATAGACTGGTTCCTCAATACCTTCTCTCGACGATCAAGGATTTCCACGGGTTGCTCTTGGTATGACAAGCTCGGCCCAATGGTGATCTCTGAATGGTCAAGAACATGACTGTTGTCTGCCACATATCGCCTGAGCTGCGACACATGGAATACGTCATGTACTCCCTCCAGTGAAGGTGGTAGCGCAAGTCGATATGCCACCTCTCCGACTCTCTCGAGCACGTCAAATGGTCCAATATACCTTGGACTCAACTTGCCGCGCCCTCCGAATCGGATGGTGCCTCTGGTCGGTGATATCCTCAGGAAGACGTGATCGCCCTCTTTGAACTCCAAGGGACGACGATGAAGGTCTGCCCACTGCTTCTGCCTGTCTTGCGCTGCTCGCAAGTGTCCTTGAATCTTCTTGACTGTCTCTACGGTGTTGACCACCAACTCGGGTCCCAAAATCTGACGTTCTCCCACGTCACTCCAACACACAGGAGACCTACATTTTCTTCCATACAATACTTCAAACGGAGCCATCTGAATACTCGCTTGATAGCTATTGTTGTAAGAAAACTCTACAAGATGTAGGTGGTCCTCCCATGATCCTCCGAAGTCTAACATGCAAGCCCTCAACATGTCCTCCAAGGTCTGAATAGTACGTTCCGACTGCCCATCTGTCTGCGGGTGGTAAGATGTACTGAACTTCAGACGAGTACCAAGACTCTCTTGCATGCTCCTCCAAAAGTGCGATGTGAAACGCGAATCTCTGTCCGATACAATGCTGACTGGTATGCCGTACAATCTTACGATCTGCCTCATATATAAATCAGCTAAAGATTCTGTAGACTGACCCACTCTAAAAGGTATAAAATGGGCTGACTTGGTGAGTCGGTCCACTATTACCCACACTGCATCTCTCCCACTTGGACTCTTGGAAAAACCCGTGACGAAGTCCATGGTGATGTGCTCCCACTTCCACTTTGGAATCGAAAGTGGTTGCAATAATCCTGCTGTCCTCTGGTGCTCTGCCTTCACTTGTTGACATACCAGACATTTAGCTACAAAATGAGCTATCTCTCTCTTCATTCCATGCCACCAAAAGTGTTGTCGTAAGTCACGATATATTTTGGTGCCTCCAGGATGAATAGAATAAATCGAACTATGAGCCTCTGTCATCAGCTCCTGTCGAATCTCTCCATTTGGAACATAAAGACGATCACCACATCGTAATGTCCCATCCTCATGAATGCGCAATCCGGTCTGCTCTCCGGCCTCTGTCCTTTCCTTTAGTCTCCTGAATCTGGCATCTGTAGGCAAGGCTGCCTTAATCCTCTCTACCAATGATGATTGAGCTTGTAAGTTGGCTAGTGTCCCATCTGCTCCGGGTACTATCACTTCAATGCCAAGCTCTTGCAAGTCCTCCAAAAGTTCCCTCTGTGCTGTCAAGAAGTAGGCTGCTGGCTTCCGGCTTAACGCGTCTGCTACCACGTTAGCCTTGCCTGGATGATAATGTAGCTCTATCTCAAAATCTTTCATCAACTCGAGCCATCGACGTTGCCTCATATTTAACTCCTTCTACGTGAAGACGTACTTGAGGCTTTTGTGGTCTGTATATATCTCCACTCGTTTTCCATATAAGTAATGTCTCCATAGCTTCAGAGCAAATACAACGGCTGCAAGTTCCAAGTCATGAGTCGGATAGTTCTTCTCATGTACTCGTAACTGCCTAGATGCATATGCAATCACCTTGCCATGCTGCATCAATACGCATCCTAAGCCTTTTCCTGATGCGTCACTGTAGATCACATAACCTCCTGATCCTGACGGAATCGCCAATACTGGTGTTGTAGTCAGTCGCTTCTTCAACTCTTCAAAGGCTGCTTGACACTCGTTAGTCCATATAAATTCTTGATCCTTACAAGTCAGACGAGTCATAGGTGCCGCTATCCTTGCGAAGTTTTCCACGAACCGTCAGTAATATCCCGCAAGTCCAAGGAAACTCCTCACCTCTGCTGCTGATTTAGGAACATGCCATGTCTCAACTGCTGAGATCTTCTCTGGATCAACAGAAATACCATCTCCTGTAACAACATGTCCAAGAAATAAAACTCTGTCCAAGAAGAACTCATATTTGCTGAGTTTAGCATATAACTGCTCTCACCTCAAAGTCTCTAGAACAATCCGCAGGTGCTCCTCGTGCTCCTCGTGGCTCTTCGAATAGACAAGTATATCATCTATGAAGACGACCACGAACTGGTCCAAGTACTGGTGGAAGACTCGATTCATCAAGTCCATGAAGATCGCTGGAGCATTGGTCAATCCAAATAGCATAACCAAAAACTCATAGTGTCCATATCTTGTTCTGAATGCGGTCTTCGGAATGTCCTGCTTCCGTACCTTCACTTGGTGACATCCCGATCTCAGATCTATCTTCGAGAATACCTTAGCTCCACTGAGTTGATCAAACAGGTCATCAATGCGTGGCAATGGATATTTGTTCTTCACTGTCACTGTATTCAAGGCTCTGTAGTCAATGCACATACGCACTGACCCATCCTTCTTCGGTACAAACAACACTGGTGCTCCCCAGGGTGATGCACTCGGTCGGATGAAACCTTTCTCCTCTAGCTCTTTTAACTGTGCCTTCAGCTCATCCATCTCCTTCTTCGCCAGTCTGTAAACATGTGATGCTATAGGTGCTGCTCCGGGTGCTAGTTCAATTGAAAACTCTACGTCTCTGTCTGGGGGTAGTCCTGGCAAATCTTCTGGAAAGACGTCTAGAAATTCTGAAATAATAGGGTGATAGACAACATCGTCCATTGCGAGCTGCATACCATCAAGGATTTCTGTGGATCCTCGGGCAAACTCAAGTTCAGGCTGGCCTGGTACCTTAAAAAGAATGCTTCCTCCAAAGCAATCGAAGAAAGCATGGTACTTGCTTAGCCAGTCCATTCCAAGCACAATATCAAAAGATGGCATAGGAAGGACTAAGAGTTGGGCGTTCATCTCTCTGCCACGTATTACTATAGGGCCCGATCTACAAACTCGACTAACTGGTACAACTCCTCCTCCGGTAAGAATTCTAACACAACTAGATAATGGTGTAGAAGCAATGTTGTGTTTGGCAATAAAACTAGATGATATGAATAAGTGTGTGGCTCCCGTATCAAATAATGTCACAGCAGGAAAAGTAAAAGCAAGGGTAATACCTGCTATGACATCCACCTCATGATCCAGGTCATCTACCTCCAATGCAAAAGCTCGCCCGTTCCTCTGTGGCTGTCCATGTCCAGTCCTCATATACTGCTCCTCCTGAGTGGGTAGCGGTGGTCCTCTCTGAAATCCTCCTGCTACTGGGGGACGGGGTGCTCCCGGTCCGGTCATCTGCTGGGCTGGCTTCGGTGCTGGAAGCGCTAGTCTCTGAACTGGTGGTGGGAGTGTTGATGTCTGCATTGGGCAATCTCTCGCCATGTGTTGCCCGGAGCCACATCTCAGACACTGACCCAAGCGAGTCCGACAATCTCTCGATACATGTCCGCGTTTCCCACAATAATTGCAGTAGGGCTTCTCTGGATTCTGGTATGGTCCGGCTCTGTGTTGCTGATGCTGCTGTGCCAAGGGACGTCTGATAGGTCCTCCCTGTTGTGTCCTGGCTGGTCCTTGCTGTACCCTTGCTGATCCTTGTTGTGTCCTCAGCTGACCTCCTTTTCCTCTGCTAATGGTTTCCTGAAATTTGGCCTCTGTCAGAAGTTCAGCATAAGAGACTCGGGACTGCGAGCTTGTATAATGTTGTAGCTCCTGGGTCAGTCCTCGATGAAATCTCTTAGCCTTAGCCAAGTCATTTGGTATCAAAGCAGCGCCATATTTTCTGAGTCGACTAAACTCGGCATCATACTCGTCCACGGTTCGGTTTCCTTGCTCTAAGTGAAGAAACTGATCATACAAGGTGTCCCTGACAGTGTCCGGGAAGTACTTTCCCTCAAAGAACTCCAAGAACTGCTCCCAAGTCTGGTAAGTACCCAACTGGCGCTCCATGGATTCCCACCAGTGATGGGCATTACCATCTAGAAGCGTCCGTACACCCGTCATCCATAGGTCCGTGGGTAACTGCGATGCCTCCAGTAGCTTCTGCGTGTGAGTGATCCAGCTGGTGGTCTCCTCCGGGCTCTCAGTGCCCTTGTACTGCCTTGCACCCATCTGAACAAAATTCTTTACTGATCCAACCCTAGCTCGAGGTACTGGAGCTAGTGCTTGGGCTGGTATAGTAGCATGTGCAGCCATCCTCTCCAGTGCTGCCAAAAATTCTTGCCTCTGCTCAGCTGCCTGCTGCCTCTGCTCGGCTGCCTGCTGCCTCTGTTCTTGTATCATCATCTGAAAGAATTGGAACATCTGCGCTTGGCCATCTTGCGGTACTGGGACAGGTGGAAGGTTCCCAATAGGTGAAGCGGGAAGATCATATGGAACTGGGGTGTGAGTCTGTCCATCTGGTCCCGGAAGCCTAAGAATCGTTGGGGTCCCTCCTTGAGTCTGACCATTGGCTCCAGAAGTTGTGTCGCCATTGGCGGCAGTACATCCATTCTACAAATCTATCTCTCTGCAGTTGATGTACGAAACGATTAGAAAAGTACAGGAATCAAACAGGATGCAAGTATTAAATAGGAAGGATGAGTTTCAATCAAGTGTGGATGAGATCCTTATACTCTATTCCTATACGCAGGCTTGTTCGGTACAGTTACGTAACCGAGACAATATATTCTAGACCTGCATGGGCCACCACAAAAATATGTCACGCCCCAGTCCCAAAATACGTAGGACTAGAAATACGTAACACGCCAGCCGTATGTATACGAACTCCAATATATGGAAACCATATACACACGTACGATGTACATGAATATCCAATCCACAGTGGTAAATATATGTCACAACAAGTCACACGCAGTTCTATATCTCATCCACAGCACAAATATTAGAATAATGGAAATCAATAAATGAATATCAAAGAAGCAGTCTCAAATAGTAATCTCAAAGTGTGATAGTCGGGTGGAAACAAATCCACTGCAAATCGACTATAATAAACTACTAAAGAGAGAAGAGAATAAACTCTAATATAAGAATAAATGTCTAGAAAAGAATAGCAACTAGAATCTCTAAACAGCTGCAATGAATCACATATAATCAGAAGGTAAGATCTTCTCAGACTGATAGGTAGCGTCAGGTCCAGGTCCATACTCCTGCGGGTACTCCTGCTCACCTATATCTGGAAGGGACCAGGTCCTCAGAGGGACGTAACAAGATACAAAAAGCACATGCCAATAAAGTACTGAAAATAAACATCCATTGGGGTCGCCTAACCATCTATGTGAATGCAGTTTGAGAACAACTTTCTAACAAGTGGACTATCTGGCCATAAATAGGATTGGCATGGTTCTCTTGGAGATCCAGTGGCCTACAAAGGCACGTCGTCTTTTGAACGACGGAGGCCCGCAAAGTAGTATAGGTGTCATTATGACCGCGCATCTCCGGCGGAGCGTACGGGTTACACAAGGAAAGTGCAAAGGAGCCCAAATGCCTTACTTGTTGTTCTCCCCACCCAATGCTCTAAGCATATCATGTCCATGACACGATAATACCTCTAATAACCGCCAGGTCTACTAGCATGCAAAGTTTCTATTGGCAGTTATCCCTATCCGTCGCACGACCTATACGTACCGGTGGCCAGCCGAGTACGCAAGTCCGTGTCCTACATGTGACTCACACTCGTGTAAGAATAGTGTCATGGCCAATGAAACATAAATGCCTCATGAAAATGGGGTAGTCTCATAAAGTAGGTCCAATGCATATACATAAATAAAAACATAGTACGACGACACAGTCGTTGCACCCAAGTTTCCTTGGACGCGCAGTTTATATAAAAGTTAAAATAAATGAACTAAATAAACAGAAAGTAAACATGCATGCCTCATATGGAATGTAAAAAATAGTACAATGGCAAGGTATACTTGCCTGGCAAGAAATCTGTAAAGTGTACGCGCCCAAATGTCAAGGACACTGAACCTGGAACTAAGGACTCCGAACAAACGTCTCCGGATGCTAAAATAAACATCACCAACGTTTCCAGATTGAGCAAAATAGCCAAAAAGTACATCCCTTTCGTCCAATTTGGACACAGGGGTAAAACGATAATTTCGAGTAAAAGTGGGGTCCGCGTGTGGCCCACTTTTTACCGAAAAGTGTGCCAAGGGTAACAGTCTCTAAATGGGACAAACTATAGGTCAAACAACTCTATATGTCAATACAAACCCAACGGTATGTCCAAATGTGGATTCCGATGGGCCGAACAGAATTTTGTCCAAAAAGTCAACTGTGGGGCCCGCCAATTGGTGATCTGCTCAACCGTCTCAGAAATACGTGAAAATTGGGTCACAGGACCAGCGCGTTACCACGAGTCCAGTGGCGCAAGTTTCGTCACAATCTGACAAGCGTGCACAAAATACGCGCGAGTTCCACAAAAGTTGCGACACGAAATGTGTCCGCGGATACGGCCTGATTCCGGCGCGCACACGCGTCTGAATCAGTCTCCACAAAATTTCACGTGTCCGGTTACGCTGTGTGCACCATGGGGTACACTTGGTACACGGCGGGGCGGTCCCGTTTGGCGGGGCGCGCTCCGTTTTCTAACTTTTGAAAAACTGAAAAAAGTGGGTGCGCGCAGTTTTGTGACGAATATAATTATGTCCACAGCAACTAATAGCTTAGGGTTATTTAACAAAAAATAAACTAGGTCAGGTATTCTACAGGTATAAAAAAGAATCACCGAATTCGGATCTCTGTGGTGGGAGATACGAACTCGGCAATATGGGTGGTCATTCTGGAATTCTGCGATTCCAGAATTCTGTCTGCTCGCCCAACTTGGGCGCTATTTTTCACCTAGGGGTACACGTTGTCCGAGGTTGGCTATAAAACAAATATGGAAGAGGGTTAAGGGGTGATCATACCTATGAAAACAGAACGGCATTTGGTTGAGCGAGTCGACGGAAAATCAATCCGGAGCGAAGGTGCTTCGAGTGGGATTTTGCAGGGCGCGAGGTCGGAGTCGACGGAATGGTCGGATGGCTTGGTGGGGCTTCTCTGGCTGCGGTGGCGGCTCTAGATGGGAAGAGGAGGTCTGGAGTTTTAGGTTAGGGTTTGAGATATATATATATATATATATATATATATATATATATATATATATATATATATATATATATAAAAGAAGAGAGAGGGTGGAGCGGGTTTGACTAGCCGCTGAAGCTTCGGCCAGGGTCGGGTATGGGAAGTATTCTAAAGTCTAATGAAGATGGGCGGGTTCACGTGGCTGCAAGCAAGGTTTTAGAAGGCTAAAGTGTAATGCTAAGTTGCTGAAGAAAGTCTGTGGAGCAAGTAGGTTACTAAAGTTGCTGGATGGGAATAAGTATTAGTAATAATAGTATTATTACTAATATTATTATTATATTCTTATTAGATTCTTTTGCTTTCTTTTTCTTTTCCTTTTCCTTTTCCTTTATAAAATATATATATACATATATATATATTTGTATATACATATATATATATATATATATATATATATATACTCATAAGAAAATTTATAGATTAGGGTATTGCACATCGTTAGGCTAGCAACAGCTCAAGGGGTCTCCTACATGGAATAAATTCTTAAAAATTTCTGATGGTCCCACAAGTCCTCTAAGTGCCCGAACACCTAACATAAAAATTATTAAAAATCTATTTCTCCTATTTAGACCTAATTACTACAATTTAAATTAATAATTAATAAATAAAGGGTATATACGATTTTCTAGGAAGGGGATTTTACACTGGTAGATCCTTTACTCTGCATCCAAAAATAAACGATAAAGGCGCACAGGAATCAAGGCAGGATGCAAGTCAATAAAATGATTCGAAGCCGATATGAATATCAAGAACGATTCAATCAAGTGGATGAGCTTTTTCCTAAATCCTTAATCTTATTTGCAGGCCTGTTCGGTCTCTAAGTTGAAACCGAACAATTTAGTCGTTGACCTGCATGGGCCACCACAAAAACGTGTCACGACCCGCACCCGGATATTCGGGCACGAGTACGTGGGTACGTCCAGCCTACGCCGCAGTGTCGGCGGTAGTACGCTGTCTAGGTCATTTTCTGGGATCAATAAATATCTATCTCATCCACAATAATAAACATGCAAGGATAATCACAGGAATAAGAATGCTAAGATTTCATAATATTTAATCTGTGACAACCAAATCCACAGTTAATACAAAGCCAGAAGATAAATCGGGGACAAACCCGAGTATTATGCTGAAAGGAAAAAAAAACTAGCTAACTGCCACTACTCCTCAAGGGTAGTCTCCTGAGTGGGAACCGGCTCCTCAAAAGTGTCACATGCTACCTCATAGGGACCATAAAAGGTGGGGGCATAGTTCTCATCATCGCCTAAAATAACGGATCCAGTCAGGAAAGGAGCAAAGTACACAATGCACAACAAGATTTAAACTAAATATTTGTGACAGGTAGAAAAGAACTGACTAAGCATCATGATCAGAATATGCATAATATTTAGTAAAGATTAACTGAGAATTAATGCTATAAATCAGGACTATAAGTAAAACATGGTAAATTGCTTTAAACCAGGAATATGAGTAAAACAGGAATAAAATGTGACAGAAAATGTAACTGTAACAAGACAACAAGAACTGCAACACGACAAGAACTATGTGCGTGAACTTGTGTATTTAGAATACATAGTTGGCATGTAGGGGTTTATAAGGCTAATAAGGCCGTCATAGACGACTAGCAGTCAGGAACAATCAGGAATAAGGCTGATGGTACAGTCGCGTACCAACAGCTAGCAGTCACGACAGGGGGAAGGGTAACTACATGCCTCATAGTATTCTCCCACCCGACACGAAAAGCAAGACATGAAATCCAGTATTCAAGACATGAAATCCAGTGTTCTAACACTACTTGTAATCATCAATGGTGCTAGTAGAACAAGGAATTAATTATCACAATATAAAGATTAAACTTGAAGTGCAGGTACTTGCCTGATGTTTGGATCCAATTATAGTTGTATCTCGAAGAAATTTCCAGGAATGTGTCCAGATGCTGAAATAAACATTACCATCATGCTAAGAAGGTGTCAAATAGCTAGGAACGCCTGTCCTTGAGTCCAATTTGGAGACAAGGGCAAAAACGACAATTTTGGGCCAAAACGGGGTCCGCCGGTGGCCCGCTTTGCACCGAAAAACGTGTCAAAGTCAAAGGTCTTCAAATTCACCAAACTTAGTGTCAACAGATCAGGAACGATGATACGAACCCAACGGAACTTCCAGAATTGGATTCCGATGAGCCGATCACAAAATCGCCCGTCGAGTGGGGCCTGTGGGGCCCACGACACGCGATTTCGTCAACGTTCTCAGAATCGAACCAAACTTGGGTCACAGGACCAGCGTATCGCTACGAGTCCGATGGCGCGAGTTTCGTTTCGATCCGACGTGTGTACAGGAAGTTAGGGCGTGAATCAGAAAAGGCAGATACGGGACGGTGTCCGCGGATACGTGTTGATCCCGGTGTTCACGCACACCCGAATCGACTTCCGCGAAATCCCACACGTCCGTATCAACGCTGCGCACGTATCTGTGAAGACCGCGCGCGACCAAGTCGTCCCGTTTGGCGGGGCGTACCCAGTTCCGGGGTGAATCGGGTCGATATTTTTCCTGTTTTTGGATCGCGGTGTACGATCACCACTGGACGCGATGCCCCGAGCGGTTTGTCCGGGCACCGAGAGGGTCATACAGACTTCGCAACGCAATTTACGGAATTGAAAACGGTGCAGCGAGGAGAAAGTTACTCGTACCTGAACTGGGCTCGAAAAACCAGATTTTCTCGTGTCCGTGTCGTGTCCGACATGCCGACACGAGAATTGGGAAATTAGGGTTAGGGTTTGGGCTGAACTCCGGCGGGGACGGCGGCTGGGCGGCCGGACTGAGACGGAGGGGGCCGGGGGCAGCGCGGCGAGGCGGCGGTCGGGGCTCGTCGGCGCTGCGGGCGGCCGGAGGCGGCTCGGGGAGCTGCCCGAGCTGCTGCTGTTCGTCGTGGTGACCGGGGGACGGCGGAGAGGGGCGCCGGAGGGGAGGAGATGGCCGGGGGAGAAGAGGGAGGGCCGGGGCTGCCGTCGGCGGGGCACGGCGGCGCTGCTAGGGCGAAGGAGCGAGGTGGCGGATGGTGGCTGGAGTCGGAGGCGGTGGGGTTCAGGGGTTTATATGGACTGGGGGTGCCGGGGGTGGCCGGAAATGGCGGGTGGCGTGGGGTGAGGTGGCCGGCCGGAGCGGGCGGGCGGGCGGCGCCGGTGGCGGAGGCGCCAGAAAACGCGGGCTGCAGGGAGAAGAGGAACGAGTCAGCCGGGTATGGGCCGAACCCGACCCGACCCGGTAGGGGAGCGAGCTGGGCCGGATTCTGGGCTGGGCTGGGCCGGCCTACGGGCTGGAAAAATAATAATAATTATTATAATAATAATAATAATAATAATAATAATAATTAATAATTAATAATTAATAATTAATAATTAATTAACAAATAAATAAATAAATAGTTTTTAGGTGTTTTAAATTAGGTTCGAGGCCCAATAAATTCCTGAAAAATTACCCTAAGTCCAGTTTTTCATTTTACACCCAAAAATATTATTTTCATAATATTTTAATATTATTTATTATCAATTAAAAATTATGTAATAATTCAAAATCCTAAATGTAATTACAGAAAATTTCCAGAAAATTGCGAAAAAATCCAATTTTAATATTTTTTTGAATAATCAGGGGCTTACACTAGTAGAGTGCCTAGCTCTGATATAGAGTCTGAGGCCTCACAATAAATATAACACTAGTAGAGTGCCTAGCTCTGATACAGAGTCTAAGTCCTCACCATAATAAATATATATATAAATCAGCCTGTAGCCTGTGCGTCTCTCCCCACCCAATGTAATCACACGTCTCATGTCCATGACACGCAAGATCAATACTAATGCAGCAAGTCATATAATGTCCATGAATAAAATGTCTATGTCATATAACCTGTATCCTATACAGAATCACCATGAATATCTCAGGAAGATTCTGTCTCATGAATAGTGTCAAGTGTCCTGGGTTATGATGTACTTGATATGACCAGTACGAGAATGTATAGGGTCTCGGTATCCATGTCTGGGTGACGTTACACAACTCCGCGTACGGGGTTGGCACTCGACTATTAATCAGACGCTAAGTAAAGTCACACGGCCCTGGGTTGAACATTTATATCAAGATTACATATGTATGTACAAAGAACTCAAGCAAAGTACTATAACAGGAATCACTGCGAGTTGGCAAGGTACACTTGCCTGTGGTTCTGGCTCCAACTGTAGCTCTGGTATTCGTGAAATCTCCAGGAACGTCTCCGGATGTTGAAACAAACATTACCATCAGATTCAAAAAATATCAAATAGCTAGAAACGCCCGTCCTTGAGTCCAATTTGGAGACAAGGACAAAAATGACAATTTTGGGTCAAAGCGGGGTCCACATGTGGCCCGCTTCGCACCGAAAAATGTGTCAGGAACAAAGATTTCCAAATTCGTCAAACTTAGTGTCAACAAGTCAGGAACGATGATACGAACCCAACGAAACTTCCAGAATTGGATTCCGATGAGCCGGTCACAAAATCGCCGGTCGGGTGGAGCTTGTGGGGCCCACGATACGCGATTTTGTCAACGTTCTCATAATCGAACCAAACTTGGGTCACAGGACCAGCGTATTGCTACGAGTCCGATGGCGCAAGTTTCGTTTCGATCCGTCGTGTGTACACAAAGTTACGACGTATTCTAGAACTGACGGATACGGGACGGTGTCGGCGGATACGCGTTGATTTCGGTGTGCATGCACATCCAAATTAACTTCTGCGAAATCCCGCACGTCCGTATCAACGACGCGCACGTATCGGTGAAGACCGCACGCGACCAAGTCGTCCCGTTTGGCGGGGCGTACTCAGTTCCGGGGTAAAACAGGGCGTTATTTTTTTCTATTTTTGGATTGCGGTTCGCGATCGCCACAGGACGCGATGCACCAAGCGGGTTGCACGGGCATCGAGAGGGTCATGCAGGGTCCGCGATGCAACAGACGGAATCAAAAACGGGTCAACAAGCAGAGAGAACGGGTTACCTGAACAGGGCTCCAGAAATCGAGTTTTCATGTCTGTGTCGACACGAAGTGTCCGGGTGCTTCGCGACCTAGTGTTAGGGTTTGGGCTGCTGTTTGGCCGGAGTCGGAGGCTAGGGGCTGGCCGGAGGGAGCGGAGGCTGCCGAGGTCGTCGGCGGCGGCGCGCCGGAGCGGGCGGGGCGGCGCGTGGCCGAGCGGGCGGGCGGAGCGCTGGCCTGCTGGTTCTCGAGGAGCGGCGAGGGGGAGTGGTGCGGGGAAGAAGGAGGAGGAGGAGGAGGTCGACGGGCGGCGGGGCAGCTGCGGGAAGGTGGCAGCGGCTAGGGCTTGGCCGGCGGCGTTGGTCCTGGACAGGGGCGGTGAGGGGGTGTGGCCGGAGAGGGAGAGGAAAGGTGGTTTTATAGTGCTGGGTGGCGCCGGGCAAGGCGGAGGAGGGGGCCGACGTGGCCGAGGGGGTGGAGGTCGCGGGGGTGCGTGGGCCGAACGGCGCGGGGGGGGGGGGGGGGCGGCGACGTGGCCAGGCGTGGCGGCGGAGGAAGCGGGCAGCGGGAAAAGCTGGGTCGGGGAGAAGGTCTCGCAGGTCGGGTCGGTGCGGGTTTGGGCAGACCCGGCCCGACCCGCTAGCTGAGCGGTCCGGTCCGGTTCGGTTGGACCGGGTTCAGCCCGGTTTGAACCCGGTTCAACCCGGTTCAAATTTTAAATTTTAATTAAATTAGTTTTGGGGCTTTTAAAAATATTTTCGGGGTCCAATAAATTCCAAAAAATTACTCTAAGTCCAATATTTTATTCTACACCCAAAAATATTATTTTCATAATATTTTAATATATTTTAAAAATATTTAGTTTTATTTAAAAGCCAAAAATACCTTGTTTTTAATTAGTAAAAATTCCCAAAAATCCCAAAAAATTCTGAAAAATTCTGTTTTAAAAATCTTGAAAAATCAGGGGGTTTACAAAAACTTCCAAAGCTAAGTGAAAAATACCAACAATCTCCCACATATATCACAATATATGGTTGAGCGTTCCTCACAGTGACTACCATCATGCATTATGATAGATGTTGCCGACGACTTGAATCTTCCCGCATGGGTCAAATAACAGTACGATACAAGAATGGACTAAGCCTTGAATTCTGCACCATAGCTGCTATTATTTTCACTCACATAATGATCACAGTTGTGCTTTCCAGTCGCACGTTAAAGGCCTTGTGCTGACCTAGTCTCAGTGTATGTATCTTGGGCGTCTACAAGATTTTCCTCAAGAGACGGGCTACATTTCTATCCATACACTTAGGTGAGTTCTTCCACTATAGAGAGTTTATTATCCGGCATGAAGCCTTGCGCTTCTGTGCGGTGCTACGCCGCATGACATGGCCGCCCAAGGCCGATGATCCCCCTCTTGTGGTGTCATACCTCTGTAGCATGAGGACACATACCTCTTAGTAGTGCAGTTACTACACACAACATGGAGCCTTGCGCTCTTGTGCTATGCTACGCCGTTGTGACATGGCTCGAAGCCGATGTTTACTCCCTCATGTAGTGTCACCCACTGTAGCATGACGTCACCAGCCTCTTAGTAGTATGTACTACATCTCAGCATGAAGTCTTGCGCTTTCGTGCGGTGCTACGCCGTTGTGACATGGCTCGAAGCCGAGGATCACTCTCTCATGTGGTGTTACCTACTGTAGCATGAGGACACAATCCTCTTTGCAGTGTTGTACTACCACTCTCTATCTCCTTTCAGCATTAGGCTACCTGCCTATGTGCGGTGTTACCACCGCTGTGATATGGTCCGAAGCCGAGGTTCACTCTCTCGTGCGGTGTCACGCTACTGTAGCATGGGATACAAGTCCTTTGTAGTGCTGAAACTACTCGTGCTTTCTGCAACGTACGTCGGACATTTACTCTACCCGAGAACTCATTATGGGTCAAAGCCATCATCCCACAGAAAATGTTATGATTCACCTGACTCCGATCTTTTAGCCACTGTAATGATCCACGCTAGCTGTGCTAATTCAGTGTTCTGCACTAGCCCTTGAGTCCTATCATGAACGGATCCGCTAGAATCACTAGCTCCGAACATTAACCACTGTAATGATCCACGCTGGCTGCGCTCATTCAGTGTTCTGTGATTTATCTACACAGTTCTCTTCAAACTCTTGAAGAAATGAATAGATGTCACTGCGACAGCTTCCTGGTTTTCACAGTATATCGGTATCACTCGAATCTGTGTACTAACCATAGGAAGATCATCTGAGAGCTTTCAGAGCCATCCTGCTTAATATGTTGCAACTGATAGTACAAAGAACTCTGAGAGTAAAAACAATATACCGATAGTCAGTTAGTATGAGAGTTTTTGAGTCGTTTCAAGCGATATATCGTCTATATATTGTGGGTACATCGAATTTGTAGAAAGTTTTCAATAGATTTTGGGATGATTTTTTTTTCTCTCAAGAAGCATAAAAATAATATACCGACAGTATACTGGTGGTATATTCTCGACCTTGGCTAAGTGAAAGTTGGATTTGTTTTAATCCGTTTGATCAAATCCAACGGTACTTAGGATTGGAAAAGGATATATAACTTAGTCCCTGACCTAGTTTCTAAGTGAGATTATTGTATCATTAACAAGAGTACGTGTTGCTTTAATAAAAAAAAGTAAAAAAGAAGAAGAAGAGAGTATGTGTAACTTTCAAATAGGAGGAGATTGTGAGAGAGGCTTAATTTAAATGAGATCATTCTAGGAGATAGGTACTGGTTCGTCTTCGTTTTCTCACTTTCGGTAGATCCTATATTTCTCCATTGTAATTTGTTTCTATTTATTGAGTAATTGCGGCGATCCGATTTGGATCAATGGAAGAAATTGAAGGAGAAGTATTTCCTTATAACTGAATTTTTTTTCGAACCGAACTCTAATCGATCCGTAAATTTTTTTTTTTTCTCTCTCCGAGTTTTGAATGTAAACAATTATGTATACAATATTTTAGCAAATGTTCTCATTACAAATATAGAAACTAGCATATATCTTTACTTATTTTAAAAACTAGCAAATACCTCCATTCTTTTGTATACAACATTTTAAAATTTAAGATATACCCTCGTTATTTAATCAAAATTTTAATTTTTTTTATTCATAATGGGAGCGTTTGCTAGTTTTTTAAATAAGTGGAGGTATATGTTAGTTTCTATATCTGTAATAAAAATATTTGTTAAAATATTATTTTATGTATTTGTGTTTGTTGCTTTTGTATCGCTACGATACTGTGTGCTTGCATGGTTATACGTAACGATTCAGTCTTCACAAGTTTATTATGAATTGTATTTTTCTTTCGTTGTGTTCCATGCTCCTTTCCCAACACCAAATGTTCATAAGATCAGTTCGGGTCATTTAGTAAACGAGATTATTCTTAGACTCGAGTTTGGGCTCTTGAGTCCGACAAGCTCAGCTCATGAAATTATTGGAGAGGTGAGCTAACGTAAATAGCTTGGTTCATTATACAAAATTTGATTGGTCTTTAGACTTCTCGATCAGAATTTTAATAAACAGACTCCCAGGCCCAGGCCCAGGCCCAGGCCCAGTATGAGCCTAGATTTAAGCAATGACTGCTCTCAGTATCTTCAAATCTCTGACTTCTCTTTGGCAATTATTCTACTCGAGTATATGACCAGTTTTCTGTACACTAATACAGTACTACCACGTCTGTAGCCCTATATTTATTGAATTTCATTGTGAAGAGGGCTGTAGGCCCATAGGCCCGCGTCAGAACTTACTAGAATTTTCATAGGCTCAGGCGCACATCCAACTCGAGCATGGATGTACCAAATTAACCTATTGATTAAACGCAATTCTAAAACAACTACGGTGAATACTTGGAGAGATATTCGTCCCACTGTCATGTCTAAACTTGGGAATTACTTGGGACAACGTTTTTTTTAATTGTTATTTTTTTATTTAACCAAAATATCTTTGGAAAAAAAAAAAATTACTGGACTATCGCAGTAGTTTTCTGTGTGTTAAGACGGCCAGAATTTTGACAGTAGTTTTAAAACATAAAACAGTGTCTTAGGACTGTCAAGATTATGGCAGTCCTTTGTTTCACTCAGAATCAGCTTTATGGGACGTGTGATGTCCCCTAACACTTTTTAAACTCAAGGGTGATGTTCTCTATCATGTGAT
Source organism: Iris macrosiphon (assembly GCA_036927795.1). Lineage (NCBI taxonomy): Eukaryota > Viridiplantae > Streptophyta > Magnoliopsida > Asparagales > Iridaceae > Iris > Iris macrosiphon. The sequence goes on along the minus strand of JAYESA010000020.1, from coordinate 10,521,647 downwards.
ACCCCTGTCACTTTTGGGGGTGCCCTTAGTAATTCCCTTAAACCCTAACTTGGTACTCTAGGCTTATTTCCTGAAAACATGTAAGTATAGTCCCTCCCTTCCGTGGTCGTCTGGATCGAGCCATTAGGAGGACCAGTGGCCCAACGCTTCATGATGAGCACCAATCAATCGATAGACAACCATCAGTGTTGCATCAATGGGTTGGAGAAAGACTCGGCAGTTGGACACCATGATTCCTTGCTGTCGTTTTCTTGATGAAACCTCATGTCCTCTACCTGAATAATTTTCTTTGACAGCCGTACTAAACACAGTCTACATAAAAGGAGAAATTATTCAATGAGTCGAACTTACCATGAGTTTTGATTCTCTCAACTTGATTGCCTCGAGATTTATGGATGAGAAGGTGAATCGAGGCTGCCACTGCATTCACTCACTAATCAAGTAAAAAAGAATCAAGATTCATGGTAAACCCATCTCACTGAATAATTTCTTCTGCATATGTACATTCGTTCTCTCAAATCTAAATATAAAAAAAAGGACCAGATTAAGGAGAGGCAACATTGGCATGGAACATCCCACCAAGACTTGAGTGACATCGGGATAAGATTGAGCAACCACCACCACTACATATATACGGGAACAAATTTGTTGTCCTATTTATTCTGTTATTTTTCTTTATCCTCTAACATATTTGTTTAGTGGATCCTACCGAAAAATATAACAAAGAAAACAAAAAACAGAAAGAGGACAGGAGAAGAGAAGAGACAAAATAAATAGAATACCAGATTTACTTTCCATATATATACAACACAATTTCAATTATTTTTCATCAAAGCATTCCCATATCATTATGAGCCAAGAGAATGACATTATTGGAGGTTGATCTGCGAAAGATGCTATAAGTATATGTGGAGAGGAACGAGAGAAGCTGAAAAATATCACCATCTTGTTTCTGCACTCATGTGGAAGATTTGCAAGGTTGATAGGCGAGCATGAACTCCCAACTTTATTGTTTGTATTTTACTTTTAGGTCTCGTTTAATTTGTCTCGTTTATTTCGTGGGAAAAAAAAAATTAAAAAAATTATATATATATATATATTTTTGGGTGTTTGGATAGGCAAACAAATTTGAAAGAAAAAATAAATTTTCTATGGTAGAAAAGTGAATTCTTGTTGAGTGGAGGGAACATGATACGGGACATATAAGTTAAGTTCAACTAATATAATTTTAAAATTATGGTTGTAGAGATTCTTAATTTTGAACAAAATTATTAATACACTTTTATGAAACCTATCTCAAGATATAAAAATTTAATAATGAACTTGAATGCGAATTTTGAAATATACGAAAATCCTGAAATCCAATGTTGAAGAGATGTTGACGAGTATGGTAGATGAAACACGTTTTGAAAATTAAGTTCAAATTATATAAACTCAATATTCAATTTTTTTATTCATTTCTGTCTTTCTTCTATCCAAACTACACTTCCAATAACAAACAAATAACAATAAAGATAAAAGAATCTCAACTCCTCAATTTGTTTTGGTCCTCCATCAGAGCCACTTTTTTTTTCTTATCTTCTCTTCCTATAAAAATTATTTTTCTTTTTTTTTATATTTTTTAATATTCAAACATAGAAAAGAAATTACATTTCTTTTTCAATATCAAGATTCTAATAACCAGACGACTGAGTCGGAGGTATAACAACGTCTTGATGGCCTGACATGCAACAAAGAGTTCAGTAAAAAGATGAAATGTGCTGGATTCATGTATATGTGACAAATGGAAGTATTAACCAAAAAAAATCAAAAAAAAATCAAGGCACTGTTGTATATCTATTCTACTGTAAAGAGATTTGAAAATCACTCAAAATGAGATATTATAAGTCTGCTCGAAAAAGACTTAAAATGAGTTGTTTTAGTCTTATTATGTTCGTAACTTCATTAAAACTTAAGAACAAAAATAATCCTAACTAATGGTTTAAATACATAATATTATCTACAAAAAAAAAAATTGTACCAAAAATATTTTTAAATAAATTACCAAAAAAAATATTTATTTCAAAAAAAATTAAAGTAACGGAAGCTTTTTCCATATGGGATGGCGAAAAAACAGCATATTATATTTTAAAATCAGGATGTCATATTTTTGCCAACTGAGTTGGCAAAAATTGAGCAACTGCGGCTGGTTGACGTGGCTTTGCGAGTGGCTGACGTAAATTGAGCAACTGCAGGTGACTGGCGTGGCTTTGCGAGTGGCTGACGTGGCCATGTTCATATTTGTGCCGACTGAGTTGATGAAAATTCGACGGTTCGGTTGGGTGGTTGGATGGTTTAATAATGTGTGTGAGAGATAAATTTAATATGGTTTGACCGCGGTTTAAGAGGGTAGTTGGTTTAATAGGGTGGGTGAGACGGAGGTTTAATGTTGGTTGATGTGTGGGTTGTTGTATAAGGAGGGAGGAGGAAATAGTGAACCCACAGAAGAAAAGTGGTATCGTATTGGAGTGGAGTGAAGGGGGAAGTAGCGAAGCAGGAGCATAATCAAATTTATAGGTGCAAGAAGAGAAGGAGAACAAGAAGAGAGATTTGTTTTGTAATATTTTTTTATTTTTTTAAGTAATTTTTTAGGTTTTGTTAAGTAGTATCTAATTCTAATTCTAATCATAGCCATAATTATAATTGTAATCTGTCACGCCCCAGTCCCAAAATGCCGAGGGACTGGAGATGCGTAGCAATGGCCAGCAGCACGCACCGATGGATAACCCAATTTAATGGAGCCATCAGGGCGTACTTAAGCTGTAAATAAGGTCTACTACACAAGTCACACTAATCTCATCCATAAAGGTAAAGAAATAAACTGCATAATCAATGGAAATAAGTAGCAACATCATCACAGCAAGTCAGTTGGAGAAACAATCCGACTTAAGTCTGAATAAACTGGCTCTATAGGCCAGGAACAAAAGATATAAACATGAAATAAATAAATGAGAGCTGAGACAGGCACTCAGGAGAAGTCCTCGGCAGTCACCTCGTCTTCAGTGTTCGGTTCAGCTCCAGCAATATCTTCAGCTCCGGTCCCGTATATCTCGGGATATTGCTCCTCAGCTAAACCTGGGAACATAATCCATTCCAGGTCCTCAGTGGACATAGCAAGGCACAAGATAAAAACAAGCCAACTGAATAAGCAGTGCAATAAATAAATGAACAGCAGGGTAAACTAAGTAACCATCTATGTGATATGCAAATGAGAGCAACACTAGTACTCAGGCTGAGACCGCTACAAGCTCGGTGTCGGGGAGCCGGTAGCAGTAATAACACGTAAAGGGTCTAGCTCTGCTGGAGAGTCTACAACCTCACAATAATAGTAGATATATATATAGAACAGCCTGTAGCCTGTGTGTCTCTCCCCACCCAATGTAATCACGCAAGCCATGACCATAACGTCTCATGTCCATGTCAGCGGGATTATAACTAATGCAACAAGTCCTACTGTCTATAAATAAATAACTCTGTCAAGTCCTGTATCCTATTCAGAATCCCCACGAATAACTCAGGAAGATTCTGTCCATGATAGTGTCAAGTGTCCTGGGTTGTAGGGTACTTGATAGTTCAAGTACAAAGTAAGGGAGTCGTAAATCCATCTCTAAATGACGAACCCAACACCGCGTACGGTGTCGGCACCCGACTATGATCGGACACTAGGTACGTCATACGTTCCCTAGGTTAAGCAGTTTAAATCAGTTTATATGAATTTGCACAAGAAATCCAGCAGAGTATTTTTACAGAAAATATGAAAATAATGACTGCAAGTTTGGCAAGGTGCACTTGCCTGAGGTTTGGATTCCACTTAGGTCCTGGTTTCGGAATTTTCAGAGATGTCTCCGAAAGCTGAAATAAACAGTACCATCACGCTCAGAAGGTGTCAAACAGCTAGGATCGCCTGTCCTTGGGTCCAATTTGGAGACAAGGGCAAAAACGGTAATTTCGGGCTAAAACGGGGTCTACCGGTGGGCTCGCTTTGCACCGAAAAACGTGTCATGGTCAATGGTCTCCAAATTCACCAAACTTAGTGTCAACAGGTCAGGAACGCTGATACGAACCCAACGGAACTTTCAGATTTGAATTCTGATGAGCCGATCACGAAATCGCCCGTCGGGCGGGGCCTATGGGGCCACGACACGCGATTTCGTCAACGTTCTCAGAATTGGACCAAACTTGACCCACAGGACCAGCGTATCGATACGAGTCCGATGGCGCAAGTTTTGTCTCGATCCGACGTGTGTGTACAAAGTTAGGGTGAATTACAGAAAAGGCGGATACGGAGCGATGTCCGCGGATACGCGTTGATTCCGGTGTGCACGCACACCCGAATCAGCTTCCGCAAAATCTCACACGTCCGTATCAACGAGGCGCACGTATCTGTGAAGACCGTGCGCGACCAAGTCGTCCCGTTTGGCGGGGCGTACTCAGTTCCGGGGTGAAACAGGGTCTGATTTTTCCTGTTTTTGGATCGCGGTGTGCGATCACCACAGGACGCGATGCCCCGAACGGTTTGTCCAGGCACCGAGAGGGTCATACAGGCTTCGCGTAGAAATTTACGGAATCGAATTCTGAGCTACGAAAAGGAAATTACGAGTACCTGAACAGAGGCTGAATAACCGAGATCTCGTGTCCTCGTAGCCGTGTCCTGTGTCCAACTGACACAGTGTCCGACACGCACAGAGACTAGGGTTAGGGTTCTGCCACCGGAGCTGAGGCCGGCCGGAGGTGGGCTAGGCGGCGCTGGCTGCGGAGGGGGCCGGGGACAGCGTCGCCGGGGGCTCAGGAAGTGGGCGGCGCCGGCAGCGGGTCGCCGGAGGCTCGGCCGCTCAGCTCGGACGAAGAGGAAGGAGGAGGGCTCGGCTCTGGCGGCTGCGGGAGGAAGTCGGCGCGGCAGGGTGGCCGGAGCCGAGGTCGATGAGCTCGGGGGTGGGTAGCCGGAGCTAGGTCGCCGGAAGCTAGGGTGGTTAGGGTTAGGGAAAGGGAAGTGAGGGCGGAGGAGGAAGAGAGGGGGGGTTCTTATAGGGGGCTAGCGGCTGGTCGTGGCCGAGAGAGTCGGCCGAGGAGGAAGACGTGGCCTCCCGGCGTGGCGGCACGATTTCCGGTGGTGGCGCGGGAGAACCGCTCGCCCAGGAGACGTGGGGGTGATGGGGACCGGGTCGGGTCGGGCGGCGGGCTCCGGGTGAGCGGACCCGCCCGACCCACTAAGCCAAAGGCTGGGCTGGGTTGCTAATGGGCTCGGCCCACTGGGCCGGGCCGGGCCCTAAACCAAAAATAATAATAATAGAATTAATAATAAAAACATTTATTTAATTAATTTAATTTAGAAAAATAGTTTTAGGCTTTTAAAAATAGGTCTGAGGCCCAATAAAATCCCAGAAAATTACCCTAAGTCGGGTTTTCTATTTTACACCATAAAATCATATTTTTCTTTCATTTTAATGTTATTTATTGGCAATTAAAAATTACAAACTCACTACAGGGCCTATGTAAATTGCATATAAATTCCAAAAATTGATTTTAGAATATCAGAAAATTTAGGGTGTTTACAATCTACCCCCCTTAAGAGGATTGCGTCCTCGCAATCGAAGGGTAAACTATAAAGGCAAGATCTACAGAATTACAGAATGCTTAGGTTCTACCTGATTCTGCAAATAAGTGTGGATAACGCTGGCGCATAACATCTTCTCGTTCCCAGGTCGATTCGCCAGGAGAGTGCTGTTTCTAAGCTACTCGAACCAGCCTGATTGTCTGTCCTCGCAGTGTCTTCTCGCTGGTGTCGAGTATACCCACTGGCTGCTCTTCGTATCTCAGGCTAGGTCCCACTGAAATCTCAGAATGATCAACTATATGGCTTGGGTCTGTCACATATCTCCTCAATTGTGAGACGTGGAATACGTCATGCACTCCCTCTAAGGATGGAGGTAATGCAAGACGGTAAGCCACCTCACCAATGCGCTCCAAGATATCAAATGGCCCAATGTACCTTGGGCTTAACTTGCCTCTGCTGCCAAATCTGATAGTACCTCTAGTGGGCGAGATCCTCAAAAATACATGCTCTCATTCCTTGAACTCCAGGGGTCGTCTGTGTGCATCGGCCCAGTGCTTCTGTCTATCCTGGGCTGCACGGAGATGGTTCTGAATCTGTTTTACTTTCTCCACTGTCTCTGTTACCAACTCTGGACCCAGTATTTGACGTTCGCCAACGTCGCTCCAGCATATTGGAGATCTGCACTTCCTTCCGTACAACGTCTCGAAAGGTGCCATCTGAATGCTTGCCTGATAGCTGTTATTGTAGGAGAACTCCACTAAGTGCAGGTGATCTTCCCAAGATCCTCCGAAGTCCAGTATACAAGATCGCAGCATGTCTTCTAGGATCTGAATTGTGCGCTCTGATTGTCCGTCTGTCTGAGGATGATAGGCAGTACTGAACTTGAGCCTGGTGCCGAGACTCTCTTGCATGCTTCGCCAGAAGTGAGATGTAAATCTCGAGTCTCGATCTGATACAATACTAACCGGCACTCCATGTAATTTTACGATCTGTCGCATATACATGTCGGCTAGTACTTCCGTGGATTGTCCGACTCTGAACGGCAAGAAGTGAGCTGACTTAGTGAGCCGATCCACGATGACCCATACTGCATCCTTTCCACTAGGGCTTCTTGGAAATCCCGTGACGAAGTCTATGGTAATATGCTCCCACTTCCATTCAGGGATGGGAAGTGGCTGCAACATACCTGCAGTCCTTTGGTGCTCGGCCTTCACCTGTTGACAGACTAAGCATTTTGCCACAAAGCGGACAATCTCCCTTTTCATTCCATGCCACCAGTAATATTGTCTCAAGTCCCGGTACATCTTGGTTCCTCCTGGATGAACCGAGTATATGGAGCTATGGGCTTCCGTCATCAACTCCTGCCTTAATTCTCCATTTGGAACACATAGGCGATTTCCGCACCTTAATGTTCCGTCTTCGTGGATGCGAAGTCCCGTCTGCAGGCCTGCTTCTGTTCTCTCTTTCTGCCTTCGGAATCTGGCATCATTAGGCAAAGCTTCCTTGATTCTCTCCACCAGCGATGACTTCACTTCAAGGTTAGCCAGCAAACCATTTTGTCCAGGTAGAACAACCTCTATCTTAAGATCTTGCAAGTCTTGTAATAGTTGAGGCTGCTCCGTTAAGAGATAAGCCGAGGGTTTTCTGCTAAGGGCGTCGGCTACAACATTTGCTTTCCCCGGGTGGTACTGCAGATCGATGTCAAAGTCCACCATCAACTCAAGCCAGCGCCGTTGCCTCATGTTGAGCTTCTTCTGTGTATAAACATACTTCAAGCTCTTATGATCAGTGAATATCTCGACATTTTCTCCATACAGATAATGTCTCCAGATCTTCAATGCAAAAATTACTGCAGCTAGCTCCAGGTCATGCGTTGGGTAGTTCTTCTCGTGGACCTTTAGCTGCCTCGATGCATAAGCGATAACCTTGCCATGTTGTATCAAGACACAACCTAGTCCACTACCGGACGCATCACTATAAACAACAAAACCACCTGACCCTGAGGGAAGAGTCAAGACTGGTGCCGTTGTTAGACGCCTCTTTAATTCTTCAAAGGCATTCTGGCATTCTTCCGTCCATATGAACTCTTGATCCTTCCGTGTCAGCTTTGTCATCGGCTCTGCGATCTTTGAAAAATTTTCTACGAACCGCCGGTAATACCCGGCAAGTCCAAGAAAACTTCTCACTTCTGCAACAGAGGTAGGGGTAGGCCAGGTTTCTATGGCAGTGACCTTTTCTGGGTCCACAGACAGTCCTTCACCCGAGATAATATGCCCTAAGAATGGCACCTTGTCCATACAGAACTCACATTTGCTGAGTTTGGCATATAGCTTCTCCCTTCTCAAGGTTTCTAGCACAATTCTAAGGTGTTCCTCGTGCTCTTCGTGGTTCTTGGAGTAGATTAGGATATCATCAATGAATACCACCACGAACTTATCCAAGTACTGATGGAAGACCCCGTTCATCAAGCTCATAAATACGGCGGGTGCGTTGGTTAAACCAAACGGCATTACTAGGAACTCATAATGTCCATACTTAGTTCTGAAGGCCGTCTTTGGGATGTCTTCCTTCTTCACCCTAATCTGGTGATAATCGGATCTAAGGTCAATCTTTGAGAATACCTTAGCACCACTCAACTGGTCAAACAAATCATCAATGCGTGGTAGTGGGTACCGGTTCTTAATAGTGACAGCATTAAGGGCTCTGTAATCAATGCACAGCCGTACTGATCCGTCCTTCTTGGGTACAAAAAGTATAGGTGCTCCCCATGGTGAAACACTGGGCCTGATAAATCCTTTCTCCAGAAGGTCGTCGACTTGTGTTTTCAGCTCCACTAACTCCTTAGGTGCTAGCCGATATACCGATGAGATGTTAGGTTCGGCTCCTGGAGTTAGGTCTATCGTGAATTCTATCTCCCGATCAGGTGGTAAACCTGGAAGATCGTCGGGAAATACATCCACAAATTCCGTTATGACTCTTGGGTAACTTGAATCTTCTTCTACAGTCAATACCCTAAGAGTTGGCTGGACCCCTTGTTCTACAGCTCCTCGAAGAAATTCAAACTCAGGAAGGCTAGGGGGTCTAAATATCACTTTTTCAAGCCGCAATCCAGTGTCGCATGGTACTGACTTAACCAGTCCATACCAAGTACAAAATCGTAATCAGGCATAGAAAAGATCAGGAATTGGGCTCGCATCTCTCGGCCACAGACTACTACCGAACATGATCTACAAGTATCACTAACCGGGATAATTCCACCTCCCGTTAGTATTCTCTTCATCTTCGAGAGAGGTGCGGTAGCTATTCTATGTGTGGCTACGAAGCTAGCAGCAATAAATGAATGCGAAGCTCCAGAATCAAATAATGCTACAGCAGGAATTGAAGCTACTAATATGGTACCTGCTATCACTTCGCCTGCAGTAGCTTCCTCAGTGACTGCTAGTGCATATGCCTGACCTCGTCCCTGAGCGGGACCCCTTTGCTGACGAGCTTGTTGGAACAGTGCTGCCTGAGGTGGTAGAGGTGGCCTGGCTCCTCCAGGCCCTGTCTGTGTTGCTCCCCCAGCTGGAAGAGCTGCAGGTGGAGCTGGTCGATTCGGAACTCCCTCTCGACGTTCCGAGCAGTCCTTTGAGAAGTGTTGTCCAGATCCGCAAACCAGGCAGAGTCCCAGCTTGCGTCGATATTCCTTTTCAATATGTCCTACCTTGCTGCAGTAGTGGCAAGTAGGCAGGTTCTTAGTTGCTGCTCTTGGAGGCGGGCTCTTCTGAGGCCGTTTAGCTGATTCCCCTGGTGATGACTTGGACGGTGCTGAGGAGAAGGGACGTTTCAGGCTTGATTCCCTCCGAGTAACGTGCTCCAGCCGACGTGCTGCAGCTAGGACGTCGGTGTAAGAGGTGGGCGCGACTGATCCGATTAACTTCTGAAGCTCGAACCTGAGCCCATCAAAGAACTTCTCCGCCTTCTCCTCTTCGGTAGGAATTAGCGAAGGGGCGAAGCGGCTCAGGCGAATGAATTCGGCGTTATATTCCTCCACCGTCATGTTGCCCTGGATCAGGCGATTGAATCTGTCTCGGAGTTCTGATCGAGCCACAGCAGGGATGTACATTTCCTGGAAGAGTCTGGAGAACTCCTCCCAGGTAACCTGATCATGTCCGAGCCTTCTTTCTTCGGACAGCCACCAATGATGTGCGTTGTCCGTCAGTTGCATCCTGACAGCAGTCATCCATTTGTCCCTTGGTAGTTCGGCGGCCTCCAACTGATGCTGTGTGTTTGTAAGCCATTCATGCACTTCAGTTGGTCCTTCCTTGCCCGAGAAGGTACGGGGCTTGAGTTGACGGAAATCCGTAATAGATCCCGTCGCTGGCCGCCTATTTGGTGGATTTGCATGCTCCAATGCTGCGACTAGGCTGTTCCTTAGGTTCTCGGCCTCTCGGCGTTGGGTCTCCTGTTGAATCTGTTGTTGTGCCTGCATTATTGCGTAGAACATCTGGAACATTTACTGGCCGTCCATTGCCTGTCCTGGAGGAAAGACAGGCATCGTAGGAGGGAACTGGGGAGGAGGCGGGATGTCATCACGCCTGAACCTGGAACTTGGCTGGCCAGTTTGATTGCTCTGGGAGGATTGTCCTCTGGTATCTGGCGTCGTTCCAGCTTCACAGGTAAACCCTGCTTCAGTCGGTGTACCCAAGGGGGTCTCGTCACTACGTCTGGGATCCATAACTCTGCATCCAAAGAAAACAATGAGAACGCACAGAGGAATCAAAACAGGATGCAGTTCAAGCAATTAAATTGAATTCAACATAGAGTTCAAAAACGATTAAATCAATGGATGAGATCCTATAACCTATCTTATTGCAGGCCTGTCCGGTCCCTAAGTTGAAACCGAACAATTTAGTAGGACCTGCATGGGCCACCACAAAAACTATGTCACGCCCCAGTCCCAAAATGCCGAGGGACTGGAGATGCGTAGCAATGGCCAGCAGCACGCACCGATGGATAACCCAATTTAATGGAGCCATCAGGGCGTACTTAAGCTGTAAATAAGGTCTACTACACAAGTCACACTAATCTCATCCATAAAGGTAAAGAAATAAACTGCATAATCAATGGAAATAAGTAGCAACATCATCACAGCAAGTCAGTCGGAGAAACAATCCGACTTAAGTCTGAATAAACTGGCTCTATAGGCCAGGAACAAAAGATATAAACATGAAATAAATAAATGAGAGCTGAGACAGGCACTCAGGAGAAGTCCTCGGCAGTCACCTCGTCTTCAGTGTTCGGTTCAGCTCCAGCAATATCTTCAGCTCCGGTCCCGTATATCTCGGGATACTGCTCCTCAGCTAAACCTGGGGACATAATCCATTCCAGGTCCTCAGTGGACATAGCAAGGCACAAGATAAAAACAAGCCAACTGAATAAGCAGTGCAATAAATAAATGAACAGCAGGGTAAACTAAGTAACCATCTATGTGATATGCAAATGAGAGCAACACTAGTACTCAGGCTGAGACCGCTACAAGCTCGGTGTCGGGGAGCCGGGTAGCAGTAATAACACGTAAAGGGTCTAGCTCTGCTGGAGAGTCTACAACCTTACAATAATAGTAGATATATATATAGAACAGCCTGTAGCCTGTGTGTCTCTCCTCACCCAATGTAATCACGCAAGCCATGACCATAACGTCTCATGTCCATGTCAGCGGGATTATAACTAATGCAACAAGTCCTACTGTCTATAAATAAATAACTCTGTCAAGTCCTGTATCCTATTCAGAATCCCCACGAATAACTCAGGAAGATTCTGTCCATGATAGTGTCAAGTGTCCTGGGTTGTAGGGTACTTGATAGTTCAAGTACAAAGTAAGGGAGTCGTAAATCCATCTCTAAATGACGAACCCAACACCGCGTACGGTGTCGGCACCCGACTATGATCGGACACTAGGTACGTCATACGTTCCCTAGGTTAAGCAGTTTAAATCAGTTTATATGAATTTGCACAAGAAATCCAGCAGAGTATTTTTACAGAAAATATGAAAATAATGACTGCAAGTTTGGCAAGGTGCACTTGCCTGAGGTTTGGATTCCACTTAGGTCCTGGTTTCGGAATTTCCAGAGATGTCTCCGAAAGCTGAAATAAATAGTACCATCACGCTCAGAAGGTGTCAAACAGCTAGGATCGCCTGTCCTTGGGTCCAATTTGGAGACAAGGACAAAAACGACAATTTTGGGCTAAAACGGAGTCCACCGGTGGGCCCGCTTTGCACCGAAAAACGTGTCAGGGTCAATTGTCTCCAAATTCACTAAACTTAGTGTCAACAGGTCAGGAACACTGATACGAACCCAACGGAACTTTCAGATTTGAATTCTGATGAGCCGATCACGAAATCTCCCGTCGGGCGGGGCCTGTGGGGCCCACGACACGCGATTTCGTCAACGTTCTCAGAATCGGACCAAACTTGACCCACAGGACCAGCGTATCGATACGAGTCCGATGGCGCAAGTTTCGTCTCGATTCGACATGTGTGCACGAAGTTAGGGTGAATTACAGAAAAGGCGGATACGGAGCGATGTCCGCTGATACGCGTTGATTCCGGTGTGCACGCACACCCGAATCAGCTTCCGCGAAATCCCACACGTCCGTATCAACGAGGCGCACGTATCTGTGAAGACCGTGCGCGACCAAGTCGTCCCGTTTGGCGGAGCGTACTCAGTTCTGGGGTGAAACAGGGTCTGGTTTTTTCTGTTTTTGGATCGCGGTGTGCGATCACCACAGGACGCGATGCCCCGAGCGGTTTGTCCAGGCACCGAGAGGGTCATACAGGTTTCGCGTAGAAATTTACGGAATCGAATTCCGAGCTACGAAAAGGAAATTACGAGTACCTGAACAGAGGCTGAATAACCGAGATCTCGTGTCCTCGTAGCCGTGTCCTGTGTCCAACTGACACAGTGTCCGACACGCACAGAGACTAGGGTTAGGGTTCTGCCACCGGAGCTGAGGCCGGCCGGAGGCAGGCTAGGCGGCGCTGGCTGCGGAGGGGGCCGGGGACAGCGTCGCCGGGGGCTCAGGAAGTAGGCGGCGCCGGCAGCGGGTCGCCGGAGGCTCGGCCGCTCAGCTCGGACGAAGAGGAAGGAGGAGGGCTCGGCTCTGGCGGCTGCGGGAGGAAGTCGGCGCGGCAGGGTGGCCGGAGCCGAGGTCGACGAGCTCGGGGGTGGGTAGCCGGAGCTAGGTCGCCGGAAGCTAGGGTGGTTAGGGTTAGGGAAAGGGAAGTGAGGGCGGAGGAGGAAGAGAGGGGGGGGTTCTTATAGGGGGCTAGCGGCTGGTCGTGGCCGGGAGAGTCGGCCGAGGAGGAAGACGTGGCCTCCCGGCGTGGCGGCACGATTTTCGGCGGTGGCGCGGGAGAACCGCTCGCCCAGGAGACGTGGGGGTGATGGGACCGGGTCGGGTCGGGTCGGGCGGCGGGCTCCGGGTGAGCGGACCCGCCCGACCCGCTAAGCCAAAGGCTGTGCTGGGTTGCTAATGGGCTCGGCCCACTGGGCCGGGCCGGGCCGGGCCCTAAACCAAAAATAATAATAATAGAATTAATAATAAAAACATTTATTTAATTAATTTAATTTAGAAAAATAGTTTTAGGCTTTTAAAAATAGGTCTGATGCCCAATAAAATCCCAAAAAATTATCCTAAGTCCGGTTTTCTATTTTACACCATAAAATCATATTTTCCTTTCATTTTAATGTTATTTATTGGCAATTAAAAATTACAAACTCACTACAGGGCCTATGTAAATTGCATATAAATTCCAAAAATTGATTTTAGAATATCAGAAAATTTAGGGTGTTTACATAATCCCCATCCTAGTAGCCATAATCATTTAGTATAAAATATATTGTTAGTTATTCTTATAATGGTTAGAATGTTATTATAATTGTTAGCATGATAAAGCCAGAAGAAATAATTTTACAAAAACTGAACAATATAGTATTAGTGTTAATATTTATCATGTTAATTATTTTTCTAAATAGTTGTACTTAATCATTTTAGTTTTGATAGTTAATATTCTTAATTAATTTTAGTATGATGGAAGAAAAGTCATTAATTGTAATTTTAATTTTAGTTATAATCTAATACTACTCTTTAGCAAAATAGTTATGATTATACCTTAATCATAACTATTTTGCTAATCCTAAGCAGTTAATGTTAGTATTAGTAGTTAGTGTTACTACGTAGTTAGTGTTACTATGTAGTTAGTGTTATTGTTATGGTTAAAATGATTATGATTTAGGGTTAGAAAAATGACTATAGTTATAGTATACTATAATACTAACCATTTAACCATAATCTTAAACCTAATCATTTTTCTTAACCCAATTTCTAACAGTAAAACTAACTATTTTAACCTAACTCTTAACCCTAACCATAACCATTTTTCTAATCCTAATATCATTACTAACACTAACTATTTTACCCATAATCCTAAGTTTAGCCAAACCGAAAAAATTATAAAAAATAACCTTAACCATAACCATAATCCTACCATTTTTTCTAATCATAACCATAATCCTAATACTAATACTAATACTAACCGTTTTAACCATAACCCAAAATATTTTTATAACCCTAATACCATTACTAACACTAACTATTTTAACCATAACCCTAACTTTAGCAGAAATCTTAACCATAATCTTAATGTTTTTCGAATATAAATCATAACTAACATTTTACAGATGGATAGCCAAAACGATGGACGTATTTCGGGAGGGCCTACCACTGATATGATTATCCAGCAGCGTGAGTCGCATATTTCTAATTTAGTATTTTCTGGACAGGTATATTAAAATTCAATTATTTTAGTCAATATAATTTATATATTTTTTACATGTCTAATAATAACATCATTTATATATCTCGTATATAGCAATACGATTGTCCTAAAAATATACGAGCATGAGAGCATGTCTCATGACGTTATAAAGACGGCGTTGGGTATTGGATGTTGACTGAAGAAAAATATATATTGGTGAACGTATTTGATTTTGATTATATTGATCAGATATATTTTCTACGTCACGACAGAGACTTGATCTTCAGTTTAGTTGAAAGGTGGTGGCCCGGAAGAAATACCTTTCAGTTACCATTCGAAGAAATAACCATTTTACTAGTAGATGTGACAAATAACTTAGGATTACCTATTACGGGTGAACCAATAATATTTGATGATGATGAGTCATTTTACGGCAAAACGGTGATTAGGAAGTACTTTAGCGTGGAGCCGCCTGACATATATGGTGAAAGTTCTGTGACGCTTTCGTGGCTCCGTCACAACTTTATGCACCTATATCGTATTGGTGAGGAAGAAATCTTAGTGGATGAGAATCGGTAAGTATAACATTTAATATTATTATTTATGTAATATATATATTTATTTAGTTTAACTAATATTTTTTTTTTTATTATCTGTTCAGATTACTGCTTGCACCATGGCCAACTTACAAGGTCTAATCAACGAAACTTTATTTCCAAACTCAGGAGCTAAGGCAAATTTATATTTTTTTTACCTTTTCTGCAAAATCTGGCAGAACCTACCTATCATGCATGGGGAGCATCTGTGTTGGCATATATGTACAACTCCATGTCAACTTTTGTGCATTTTACTTAAGTGGATAAAAGAAAAAAAAAATTGAGTGGATGTATGACATTAATATAGGTATAATTTTTTTATATAATTTTATTTACTAAAGAAATATGTACACTTATATGATATATTTTTTCTAGGTTTGGTCCTACGAGCACTTCTATATCGGTAGGTCAATCTCCCGTATTGATACCGATGCTGGTGTCTTCCCATCAGCTTTACGTTGGATAAAGGTAAATTGGAGAAATCTGAAGACTTTTTTTAAATTTTGTTTAAAATGTTGAATACAAACAAAAATGAGGCAATTCTGGAAAGATATCACGCATAGTCCTTATCAATCCTTTATGTCTATCTAATATAAAAGAAATTGTATTCCATGCATCAAAATATTTTTCAAAAGATTTCCTCAAACCGTTTAAAAACCAAGTCCAAGAATCAGTATTTTTACTCTCAGCAACAACATAAGCAATTGGATATAATTGATAATTTGGATCATGAGTACAAGAAAAAAATAAAATACCTTGATATATAGAGGAAAGAAAAGTAGCATCGGTACTAATCACAGGTAAACATCCCCTTAAAAATCCACCAATGCATGCCTTAAAACAAATAAAAATTCGTTAAAATCTATGGTCTTCTGTAGTCGGTATAAAATATTGGCTACCTGGATTTGTCTCAATAATTCCAAAATCATACTCTCCAAGACTATATGCATCAATGTATACTACCATTTATTTCGGATAGATCAAGTTCTCTAAATTTTCAAGCTTTACAATATTTTATATATATTTCGTGTTCTCTATATATATTATTTACAACATTCGATGGACTATACGACTGATTATCTCGAATTTTATCAATAATCTTATCTTTAACCCATGGAGTAGTAGCTAATGGATGAGAACTTGTTGTAAGTCCACATAAACAAGAATGTACATTTTCTAGCGTAGCAATAACAAAACTTTCACCTTCACCAACGGCATTAGCATATACTCTCCAATTAAAACTTGAATCGTTACATTTATATACAATCCCAGTAGCATTGTCACGCCCAGTATCGGAATACGGAGACAGATATGGTCATCTCTCCCATACAAGGTATAGAACGTCGTACGACGGTCACGGTTGTAACTAGACAAGGGAGTGCATACTAAAAATAAGTCACTCAGGGTCACACAGCACATCTATTGTCTCAATCAGTCAAGTAAGAACAGTAAACATAGAACATATATGACAAGGAAGTAAGGCATCCCAAACGTCCTGCCATAATATTCTGGAAACCAGATGTGCAAAAATAAGAAAGCTGACAGAGTATCAAAAGTACATGACCATGATCAGCTGCAGTCTGATTAATTACAATTATGTAAGAAAACTAAATGTCCAAATTTACGGATAACAAGTGTTGGTGGCTAAACGCCAAAAATGAGTAAAATATGCAATAATGAGCAGGGAAGAAGAAATCAACTCGTTTTCTTCAACGGCCATCCATCTAGTGCGCGCCATTGTTCAGGGAAAAGTACGCTTGATCCTCGGGTGCAAGCTCTAAACCTGGACATGCAAAACCAGTGGGGTTATGTCACGACCCGATTCCGAGCGATCGTAAGGGCGTCCCCCGATCATGACCGCCGTGCGGGCCTGGGGTTGCGCCCGCACAAGGCTAGAGTATTTTGCATAACGAGCACATATTCAGAGTACGCAGATAAATTGAAACAAAGATTTGAAACATGGAAAAGTTCTCTTTTATTGATAATGAACATCTATTACAAACTCTTGAACGAGTCAGCTAATTTGCCGCACGGACTTACAAAAGTGTTGACACAAAATGAGATGGCAGTCCTGTATATATATCTCTTTACTAAACTTCAAAATGATAAAGACCTCCGGGCTGGATGACGGCCTTCCCACGGAGCTGCATTGAGTATTGAGTCGCAAGCTCCTTTCTTCAAGTACTTCAAAATACGGCACGATCATGATGCGCCTACAGCTGGACTGGATCGGGAAGGCGACTTTGGCTCCTCGCTCGGTTCGCTTTAGTGCGGGAAACCTGTTTCAACGAGGGTCAGTACATCAAAATGTACTGGTAAAGGCGAGCTAACCCAACTATCCCAATCAACACGTTATTTTAATGAAGCATGCATATTATTGTGGTCTTTCTATCTTGCCTTAGTTCATTTTACAAGCAGCAGTATATATATAAAATACTAAAATAAACTTGCCACCGTTCGGTGGTTTTTACCTGTCCGTCTGAACTACCTGCACAATACTTACCATGCCTTCCCTGCCCCCGAAGACACATGTTAGTTTGCAACAGGTTTGAATACACACGAGGATCACTGGCTTGATGCCATAATGGACTAGTTAAGGACAATGATAGCATGCAACGAGAACACACGATGAACACACGATAAACATACGATGCGTTGCAAGCCATCCAGTCCACACACGATGACTACACACGAAGTTCCGCCCGGATCGGATCGGTGTCAGTGCCCCAGCGACCGTCCGCAAAACTTATACCCTTGTGCATAAGTTGTCCATGATCGAACACGATTATTAAGTTAACAATTCATTCAGTTGAGGCATCACGAGTACACAACAAGCAGTATTGTATGATTCATTTTGCATAGCCTCCCTGAACAATTATGCACAATACAAGGTATCGCGCCCCGATCCCGTAGGGGCCGATCGTCCTCGCTTGGTCCCTACGGAACCTTTCGTCCTCGCTTGGGCGCGATGTCGTGCAAGCCTAAGTTGCCCTTGCACCAGGTAACGTACCTGCACAAGACACAAGTTAGACGAAAATATACATATATAGGCACAGAGTGAAATACAGATAACCAAAGTTGAACACATTTGATAGGCACACAAAATACTTTCTTTTTATTGAATACTTGAAGATTTGGATTACAAAGTGCTTGCTTGGCTGAGTTACAAAATATGCCTTAGAAGGCTTACAACTCTTTTTACATTCCCAAAATTAGCCATAATGCCCAAACATTACATCCTTGTAATAGGACCAAAATAACAAAACATATAGCAGAAGAGGAGTAGCCCACTGGAGAGGAAAGCAACGGAAGCAGCACGAACACAGCCCTACGGAAGGATGTGCGGATTCTGATTCTGATTCAAGATGGTTGTCAAACTCTCGCTTCCAGTACCTGGATATTTGCCCACAAACGTGTGTCAGTACTACCACATGTACTGGTGAGCGACCGTGGCCAAACTCACCTTAGAAATCCACACTAAGTAAGCAAATGAAGCTAGCATTATTAGGTAATCTTTCTCGTTGTCTAGTTTCTTTTTAACAATTCATGCAAGAAAACATAGACGATATATAGCATATGCGATTGATAATTCTTACCCACAGCCGAGCGATTATCCCTGCAGCAGACACACAAGTTAGCCACAATTTGCATATGAATAACTTATGAATCAATATAGGCATCAAGTGTTAGGTATGCAAGAAGGTAAACCTAGCATGCTCCCTAACTATGTGATATCAAAATATCGAGGGACTCGACACATGGCAATGGCCAGCAGCACACACCGATGGATAAACCCAATTTAATGGATCCATCGGGACGTGCTCAAGCTGTAGTACAACAATAATGGTCTAAATATACTAATCTCATCCACAGAAATAAATACAATAATATCAGAATCATACAGCAAGATCAATCTCAATAAAATACAAACTCGAAAAATAACCCGATAATGAGTCTGATACATCTGTCAAGATACAAGAATAAAAATAACCACAGCAAAAACTGAGTATGGAACAGTATATACTCAGAAGGTACCCTCAGGGATCACTCGTCTACTGGATCTGGTACTGCTCCAGTGTCTGCTCCTGCTCCTGCTCATGCTCCTGCTAATGCTCCTGTCCCGTATACCTCGGGGTAGATCTCGTCTGCTAATCCTGGGGACATAATTCGGATCCAGGTCCTCAGGGGACATAGCAAGGTACAAAATAACTCAAGCCAACATAAATACAGTAAAATAGTAAATGAAATAAACAGGGTAAATATGTAACCATCTATGTGAAATGCAAGTTGAGAGCATCACTAAAACTCAGGCTGAGACCACTACAAGCTCTGTGTCCGGGAGCCGGTAGCAGTGTTACTATGTATTTTACTATGTAGTTTACTATGTATTATATATATAAAATTAGCCTGTAGCCTGTGTGTCTCTCCCCACCCCATGTAATCACACGTCTCATGTCCACGATGCATCATGTTCATGTCACGCACGATCATATCTAATGCAGCAAGTCATCTAATGTCTATGAATATAATGTCTATGCCATAAAGCCTGTATCCTATACAGAATCACCATGAATATCTCAGGAAGATTCTGTCTCATGAATAGTGTCAAGTATCCTGGGTTATGATGTACTTGATAAGACAAGTACGAGAAATATAGGGTTTCGGTATCCATGTCTAGATGACGTTACACAACTCCGCGTACGGTGTTGGCACCCGACTATTAATCGGACGCTAAGTAAAGTCACACGGTCCTAGGTCAAGCATGTACAACAATATATAAATAAGGCAAGAAAATATGTAACAAGAACTGCAATGTTGACAAGGTACACTTGCCTGAGGTTCTGGCTCCAACTGTAGCTCTGGTCTCAGTGGGAATTGTAGGGACTCCTCCGGTTGTTGAAATAAACATCAACATCAGTCTCAAAAAATATCAAATAGCTAAAAATGCCTGTCCTTAAGTCCAATTTGGACACAGGGGCAAAAATGACAGTTTCTGGTCAAAGCGGGGTCCACATGTGGGTCGCTTTGCACCAAAAAACGTGTCAGGGCCAATGGTCTCCAAATTTGTCCAACTTAGTGTCAACAAGTCAGGAACCATAATACGAACCCAACGGAACTTCCAGAATTGGATTCAGATGAGCCGATCACAAAATCGTCCGTCAAGTGGAGCCGCGGGGCCCACGATACGCGATTTTGCCAACGTTCTCAGAATCGAACCAAACTTGGGTCACAGGACCAGCGTATTGCTACGAGTCTGATGGCGCAAGTTTCGTCTCGATCCGACATGTGTACACAAAATTACAACGTATTCTAGAACCAGCAGATACGGGGCGTTGTCGGCGGATACGCGTTGATTCCGGTGTGCACGCACATCCAAATCAACTTCTGCGAAATCTCGCACGTCTGTATCAATAGCGCGCACATTTCGGTAAAGACTGTGGGCGACCAAGTCGTCCCGTTTGGCGTGGCGCACTCAGTTCCGGGGTAAAATAGGGCGTTGGTTTTTCCTATTTTTGGATCGCGGTTTGCGATCGCCACAGGACGCGACGCACCGAGCGGGTTGCACGGACATCGAGAGGGTTACACAGTCTACGCGTCACAACTGACGGAACGGAAAACGGAATAACGAGGAGAGAGAACGGGTTACCTGAACAGGGCTTCGTGAAACGAGAATTTCTCGTGTCCTGGTCACTGTTTTGTGTCCTGTCTCGAGTCTGCTGTGTCCGGAGCTAGGGCGGCTGTGTCCGGGCTACTGTGTCCGTGCTAGGGCAGTGGTGGTCGGCTGGGAGTGGGCGTTCTGGTCCGGCGGAGCCCGTCGACGGCTAGGGCGGTGGTCTGGCGCTGCGAGTCGGCGGGGTCGTGGTGTTGGGTAGGGCGGAGCGGTGAGGGGGTGTCGGCTTTGGGGAGGATGAGGTCGGGGGGATGGTGATGGTGTTGGTGCTGGGCTGGGCTCTGGGCAGAGGTCGGCGAGTGGTGGAGACGGCGAGGGGATGTCGGCTTTGGGAAGGATGAGGTCGGGGGCGGGTCGACTGCTAAGGGTGGTGCTGGGCTGAGGCGGAGGGAAGGTGGAGACGGAGCTGGTGGCTGGGGCACGGGGCTAGGCGGAGGTCGGCGACGGTGGAGATTGGGGATCCGACTAGGGATAGGATGACCGGGGCTGAGCTGCGGGCAGCGGAGGAGATGATAACTAGGGTTGCGGCGGCGGCGGGGCGCAGACTTTGAGGCTATTTGAAGGGGCCGAAACAGTAATTCCGGTAGGCCAAAACAGTAATTCCGGTAGGATTCGGGATCTAGGGTTTCGGTCAGGGTTTCGGGTCCGGGTCGGGTTCGATTCGGATCCGACCTGACCCGACCCGTTAAGGCTGGGTTAGTCCGGTTCGGTTTGATAGCGATTTTGGTCGGTTTATTTTCAAATAAATCGGGTTCAGTTTGGGTTTAATTAGGTTTAAAAATATATTGGTTTTTAGGGCTTTAAAAATATTTCTGGAGTCCAATAAATTCACAGAAAATTATCCAATGTCCAGTTTTCCATTTTACACCCAAAAATATTATTTTTATAATATTTTAATATTAATTAAAATTATTAAAAATTCATTTAATCACGAAATACCTTAGTTTTAAATCCAAAATTTTACAGAAAATTGTGAGAAAATGTTTTAAAAATATTCTGAAAAATCAGGGTGATGACATAACTAAATATGATAGTCTAATCAAGATAATAGATAAAAAAATAGTCCATAATTAAGTCAATATATGTAGTATCTCGGGGAACAATCCGATAAAATAAGAAAAAAGAATAAGTCATTACATAAGTCCAAGAGTTAAGATATGAAATAACTGTAAGCATAAATAACTGAGTATGTCGCAGAATACTCAGGAGAAATTTCCTGGTACAACCTTGTCCTCTGGTGCCAGTATTGCTCTAGCGTCAGCTCATGTCCCGTATATCTCGGGGTAATCCTCCTCTGCTGTACCTGGGGACATAATTCAGATCCAAGTCCTCAGGGGACATAGCAAGGTACAAGAATAACTCAAGCCAAATGAAATGCAGTATATAAAATAGATCCTTAGGACAAGCTATGTAACCAACTAAGTTAAATACAAATGAGAGCATCACTAGTACTCAGGCTGAAACCACTACAAGCTCTGTGTCGGGGAGCCCGTAGCAGCAAGAATATCACGTAATGGGCCAAGCTATGGAATAGAGACTAAAGCACATCAATAATAAAGTATATATGTAAATAATCAACTTGTAGCCTGTGTGTCTCTCTCCACCCAATGTAATCACACGTCTCATGTCCACGACATCTCAGATCCATAACACGCAAGATCATGACCTCTAGCTAGTATAGCGAGTCATAATGATATATATGTATATGCAAGTCTCATGTCACGAATCCTGTAAACTTATACATAATCACCATGAATAACTCATGAAAGATTCTGTCACATGAATAGTGTCAAGTGTCCTATGGTATGACGTACTTGGTAAAGCAAGCACGTAAAAATATATAGGATCGTAGTGTCAACTCTCTAAGTGACGTTATACGACTCCGCGTACGGCGTCAACACCCGAATCTTGTTCGGACGTTAAGCAATGTCTCATGGTCCTAGGTTGAACAGGTACAACATAGAATTATATAGAAATAACTCAAGCAAATAATATCACAAAATCTACTGCAAGTTGGCAATATACACTTGCGTGGGTTCTGAGCTCCGTTATTTGCTCCGATATAAGTGGAATCTCCAGGTATGCCTCTAGATGCTGAAACAAATATCATCATTGTTCCCAGAATACTTGAAATAGCTAGGATTGACTACCCATAAGTCCAATTTGGACACAGGAACAGAATTGACAGTTTTTGGTCAAAGCGGGGTCCACATGTGGCCCACTTCGTACCGAAAAATGTGCCGGTGACAAAGTTCTCTAAATTCGTCAAAATTAGTGTCTACGAGTCTAGAACGGTAGCACGAACCCAAGGAACATCCAGAACTGGATTTCGATGAGCCGGTCACGAAATCGTCCGTCAAGTAGAACCGTAGGTCCCACGAAACGGGATTTCGTCAACGTTCTCAGAATCGAACCAAACTTGGGTCACAAGACCAGTATAACGCTGCGAATCCGATAGCGCAAGTTTTGTTGCGAAACGACAAGCACACACGAAATTATGACGAGTGTCAAAACATGCCGATACGAGATTTTTCGAGGGATACGCATTGATTCCGGTGTGTACGCACATCCAAATCAACTTTAGCAAAATTTTACACGTCTGCGTTGACGATACGCGCATTTTGGTATAATTTGCACAGGAAGAAGTCGCCTCGTTTAGCTGGACGCACCCCGTTTCGAGAAATTTTGGATTTAAAAAACTAAATTTTTGACAGATTTCAACAGAAATTAAAATACAGCATACATCGAATTAAAATAAAATAATTGAAGAGATTAAAAATTGGTTATGTTGTCTAAATTACTGTTCAAGTAGAATTTAAAAATATTAAGTAGGTTGGAAGAAAATCAGACATGAACATGGGTGGTTGGAACAGTTTCTAAACTATAAACTAGGTCATTTTTTCTGTTTTGCGCCGCAAATTACGATCGACACAGGACACGGTACACCGAACTAATTACACAGGGTTCAAGGGGGTCATGTGGTCTTCGCATAGGATTCGACGGGTCGATATTTAGTTAACTGTGTAGAGAGATACAGGGGCTAGAAATAGTGTACCTCGCTGTGTGCTGTGCTCGAAATTCTGGCGGCTGTGCGGAGGCGTCTTGCGGCGTGCGGCGGTGACTGTCCAGCAGTCGTCGACTGCCGGGTTTGGTCGGGGTGGTAGAGGAGATGATGGTGGTGGTGGTCGGTTAGGCTAGGATTTAAATAGGGTGACAGGGAGGGAGTTACAAGGAGCTTAAGATGAGGGGTCATGGAGGTTTCGAGGAGGGGAAGTGAGAGGGTGCGGGGGTTACTGGGAGGAGAATGGGTTGGGGTTTTTGGTTGGGTCGGGTTATGGGTGTGGGTTTAGATCCGAATTTGTTTAGTTTGGTTTGGGTTGGTTCGGTTTGGGTTGGTTTGGATTGGGTTATTAAAACTATATATATATATATATATATATATATATATATATATATATATATATATATATATATATATATGGTCATTAAAAATAGTTTTGACCCCAATAAATTCCAGAAAAATTATACAATACTCTACTATTAGTTATACACCAAAAAATATAATTTCTGCACTATTTTAATAATTAATTTAATACACAAAAATATAAATTCATGAACGAACATTTATTATAATTAGCTAAAAATTACAGAAAATTCTTTCTTAATCTCAATATTTATAATTCCAATAATTAAATTTATAAAAAAAATAATTCTAAAAATCAGGATGTTTACAGAAGGTCCTGATTCTTTTTCTTTTCTTTTTTTGAATTCTCGGCATAATGCTCGGAACCCGACGTAACGTTCAGAACTTTGTGCACATTGTATTGTATGTATTTGGACCCACTATTTTATAACTCCTATCATTTATAAATAAAAATAATAATACATTTTTGTGTATGACTCGATTTGTCAATCTTCTGACATTCAATTAGAATTTTATATATTTTTTCGATAATCACAAAAGACACTCATCTTCTGCTTTCATAATCTTCTCATCAATAAGACATGATGGATCTTTTATCACAACCATCCAAGTGTAACCTTCCAAGTTTCACAACCATCCATGTGTAACCTTACAAGTTCACATGAATCACATGTACTAGTAACCTGGGAGTATTCTTTAACACCAGGAAAGTATTATTGGTCAGTGGCCCCAACGACAGAAGGAAATGCATCGATTGGTACACATTCATCCCACCCACTGTGCTCATAAGTATATCCCCAGACAGACGGCAATCAATCGCCATGCATGTTGTTCAATAATGACAAGATATTCTAACCACAACAATTATTATTGAAACCATATATGAAGCATTCAATCAATATATGCACAGCTAGCCAAGTATATATCATGAGTCATCCGCAATGAAAGTGACATTCCCTAAGGCCACTTTTGGTTCACGGATTCAAAGAACTATGAGAGAAAATTTGATTTTTTTTTTTTTTTTTTAAGCCATAAGCTTAGGAAATATTTTACTGACATGAAAAAAATAGAAAAAAAAAATAATTTCTCTCAAAATCCATAGAATTATTATTTTTTTTCTTTCTTTTCCAGCATTTATTATAAAAAATTATGACAAAAATAGTCATGTGTTATCGTTTATTTTACCAATTAACTTCTCGTATTTTGGATCTCTTTGGAACGTTCATATTTATTTTCTTTTCTTTCCTGCACCAAACAAACACGAGAAGGAAAATCAAATAGTCTTTCCTACATGGAGGTTTCCTTGTTTTACCAAACAAAAGAAAAAAAAATCAGGAATCATACTTTTTTATTCCTATGAAAAATACAAGGGAATTCATTTTCCTCCGTGAACAAAACAAGGCCTAAATGAAATTATTATTCCTTCTATTTATTTGGTAAGAGTTGGGAACAGGAGGCCCAAAAGACATACAATGTAACGTGCATAAAATCTCGAACGATACGTTAGACATCTTATTAAGATTTCAACTGATTTTGTTATTAGAGATGGGGTTTATCTTTAAGTTGCTGATTTGGTTATCTCCAAGTTGCTCATTTGGTTATCTCTAAGTTGTTGTAAGTGCGAGTTTATCTCAGTTCCAACTAATTTGGTTATTAGAGATGAGGTTTTATCTCTAAGTTGTTATAAATGCTAGTTTATCTCTTGGGTTGTTAGAGTTTATTATAAATGGCCTATAAATGTATATGTGCACCATGAATAAAATAAGGAAAAGATTACTTCTCTCTTCCAATATTTTCTCACGTTTTCTCATGGTATCAGTGCAGTAGTGATCCAATATCTCTTTTTTTTTTCCGGTTCCATGGCAAATGACAATAAGCCTACCGAAGCACAAGTATAATCAGATGACCCTTTTTACGTCCACCATTCATACAGCCCAACAACGATGTTGGTTGCTCCATCTTTATCTGACAACAACTACGTCACTTGGACTCGTGCCATGACTATGGCTTTGCGAGCAAAAAACAAATTTGATTTTGTTGATGGCACTTTAGAGAAACCCACGGCTTCTGTTGAAATTTTGAAGTGGGAAAGATCTAATGATTTGATCGCATCTTGGATTCTCAACTCAGTTTCTACTGAGATCCGAGGAAGTATCATGTATGCCGAAACAGCAAGAGAAATATGGCTCGATCTTTCAGAGCGCTTTTCTCAATCAAACAAGCCTCTGATTTACCAGTTGAAGCAATATATTTCAGAAACAAAGCAGGAAGGTATGTCAGTTTCTGCCGATTTTACCAAGCTTAAAACCTTATGGAATGAACTTGGATCTCTTGTTTCTGTCCAAAATGTACTTGTGGAAAATGTACTTATGGAAATAACAAGTTACACGGAGAGCAACAACAAGAAGATAGAGCCATGTAGTTCCTTCAAGGTCTTCATGAAAAGTATGGAGCACTGAGAAGCCAAATACTTATTATGGATCTGTTCCCTTCCACAACGAAGATGTATTCTCTTGTTCGTCAAGAAAAGAAACAACACAAGATCCATACGTTGTCACCTCATGTTCCAGAAGTTGATGCCCTTGCTGCTAAACCACAGAATCAACCAATTCTTCTAGATCATGGAATTGAGACTCCTCGAGGAAATGCCTCCAACCAGAAGAAACGATTACACTGCGACCATTGTGGAAGATATAATCACACCGTTGATCGTTGTTTCAAGATCCATGGATATCCTCCAAAGAAACCTGATGCTAAGTGGGCCAAAAGCAAAGAACAAGCAATGGTAACACCTCCTTCCATAACTCAGGAGCAATACAAGAAACTTTTGACCATGCTCTCATCGGGTAGTATGGATCATACAATATATCTGACAGGTATTTTATTAGCCTCAAACGTATTCTCAAGCTGCATTTGGATTATAGATACAGGTGCAACGAACCATATGTGTCACACTTTATCTATGTTTTCTTCCTATGAAGTATGCCATAAACCATTATCTGTTGGCCTTCCGGATGGAACACATGCTTTCGTAACTCTTATTGGAACTATTCTCTTGTCCTCCACCATCAAACTTAAAAATATTTTCTACATCCCATCTTTTAAATTCAACCTCTTATCTGTTAGTCAACTTACCAAATCAGATAATTATTTTCTGACATTCTTTTCTGATCATTGTGTTTTCCCGGACCAATCAACGGAGAAGACGATTAGGAAGGGTAGCATTCATGAAGGATTATACTACTTCCAGGCAGCCGTAGCAATGACAGTTACCAAGCCACTCCCTTTTGATATCTGGCATTGGCGGCTTTGCCATATTTCATATCGCACTTTACATCATTTAGTTGGAGATGTTCCATTTATTTCATGTTCTCAAAATAAATCTTATACTATTTGCCCTAAAGCAAAACAAGTCAGGTTATCTTTTCCTTTGAGTTCCATTACTACTCATAAACCTTTTTCTCTAATATATTGCGATATATGGGGTCCTTTTTCTCAACCTTTGTTGAATGGTTCTCGTTATTTTTTCACAATTGTGGATGACTTCATACGTTGTACTTGGGTGTATTTAATGCACCTTAAATCTGAAACACAACAGATTTTGCAATCTTTCTTTGCAATGGTTTACACACAGTTTCACTCTTGCATAAATCACATCAATTATAGTGATTGTGCCATCATATTTTCATCCATTCAACTAGTTCGTTCTGATAATGGAACTAAATTCCTTTCTAATGATATGGGACGTTTCTTTGCTGAAAATGATGTTATCCATCAACGTAGTTGCGTTAACACACCACAATAAAATGGGGTGGTTGAGCGCAAGCACCGTCACCTTTGTCATGCCCCAGTCCCAAAATACGTAGCACTAGGACACGTAAGCATGCCAGCTGCATGTATATGGCAACTCCAATATATGAAAACCATAACACATGCGTACGCTGTAATATGAATAACAATTCACAAGTGGTAAAAACTATCACAAGTCACAGGGTACAATCTAAATCTCATCCACAAAAAATCAAATATAAATAACCAATATCTATATAACTAGATCTCAATAGGAAGTATCTATGGATGATAGTCGGGTGGAAATAAATCCACTGCCGAACTAGAATATAAAAGCAAACATAATATAAGTACAACAACTAACAATAAATGCGACTCGAAGAGAAAACATCCTCGAAACATAATAAGCAGTCCGGATCTGCGCTCCTGCGAATACTCATGAACATCTACACCTGAAAAGGGACCAGGTCCTCAGAGGGACATAACAAGATACATAGAAGCATGCCAATAAAATACTGTAAATAAATATTCAATGGGTCGCCTAACCATCTATGTGAATGCAGTTTGAGAACAACTTTCTAACAAGTGGGCTATCTGGCCATAAATGGGATTGGCATGATTCTCTCGGAGAATCAGGGGCCTACAAAGCATGTCGTCTTTTGAACGGCAGAGGCCGCCTGATAATATATAGGGTCATCACCGCCCGTATCTCCGGCGGAGCGTCCGGGTTACAAAAAGAAAAGTGCAAAGGAGCCCAAATTCTTACTTGTTGTTCTCCCACCCCATGCTCTAAGCATGTCACATCCATGACACGATAATGCCTCTAATAACTGCCAGGTCTACTAGCATGCGAAGTTTCTAACAGCAGTTATCCCTAACGCACGGCCCATACGTACATGAGGTCAACCTAGTACGCGAGTTTGTGTCCTACATGAGACTCACATTCGTGTAACAGCTATGTCACGGTCAATGAAACCTAATGATGCTTCATGATAATGGGGCGGTCTCATAAACAAGGTCAATGCATATACATAATAAAAACAAATCACGACGACACCGTCGTTGCACCCAAGTTTCCTTGGACGCACATTTTATATAGCAGTTAAAATATATAAACTAATGACAGAAAATAAAGATGCATACAACATATGAAATATGAATAACAGTACAATGGCAAGGTATACCTGCCTGGCAAGAAAGCTGCGTAACACCAATAACCTGCTCCTGAAGTCGCGCAGAACAATCCAATAGTCCTATGTACATATAATATAATACAATACAATATCAGTCATTACACTATCACATACACAACTATAAATACACTGGACTCAGAGGGTACGCTAGGGGTGACACTGGTCAACTAACAGGGTCAACTGCGCGTCTAATTACGCGGGTGTCACATCTTCAAATACTGTGCATAATCAAACGGTCAACTAATATGTGTCTAAGCCAGTACGTTAGTGTACACAAGGCAGACAATTCACAAGTTCTTAGGGTACTTGGTCAAACGTAAATATAGGATAATCCACAGTGTCCTAGGGTCGTACAGCAAATAAACACATATATATAGCCATAATTATTATTATCATCTAATTACCTATATATATATATATATATATATATATATATATATATATATATATATATATATATATATATAACCAATAATTTATATACATACCCATTCGAATACATATACCAAATATATATATATATACACCAAATTGAACAATATACGCATACGCGTACGTATACGTATACGAGTTGGGTTTACCGACTCATGGTCCGATATCAACTAACTGTCATGAAGAAATACGCTAACCCTAATGGATACACAAACACATAAAATCACGAAGGACAGTTCTAACCTGCGCGGGCATGCACGGGGTTGACGATGCCGGCGATGACGATGCCGGCGATGACGATGACGATGATAACGATGACGATGATGATAACGACGATGATGATGATGACGATGATGAGGGTTATGATGAGGATGGCGATGATGGTGATGACGACGATGACGACGATGATGATAATGATGAGATAATGATGGTGAGATGATGAAGAGATGATGATGATGATGAGATGATGATGGTGAGATGATGAAGAGATGATGATGATGATGAGATGATGAGAGTAGGATGATGAAGATGATTATGTGATGATGATGATGTGATTAAGGGATGATTAGGGTTAAGGTGTTGGTGATAATGATGATGAGATGGTGATGATGGGGTGATGATGAGGTTGACAACGATGACGACGAGGGTGATGATGATTGAGGTTATGATGATATGATGATGTTGAGTTTGATGAGATGATGGTGATAGATACTCCGGCCAGGGGGAGGTCCGGCTATGGAGGAGCAGGAGGACAGGGAGTAGTGAGGATGAGGCTCGGGCTGGCAGTGGGCGGTGGTGTCGTTGCAGAGGGAGGAGTCTGATGGAAGTTGGTGTTAATGGTGGTGGTGATAGGATGATGGTGGTGAGCAGAGATAGAGGTCGAGGCCGGTGGAGCACAGCGGCTCGGAGTCGCTCGTGCAGTCGGGCTGGGTGAAGATGGCAGCAGGCGGGTCGACTCCGGCGCAGGCGAGTCGAGTTATGGAGGTCCGACGAGGAGGTGGTGTCGTCAGCGCGGCTCCGGCGTACGCAGGCGAGGACAAGGTTGCTGGCGAGGGTGAGTGCGGCGGTCGGGGTCCGGTCTGCTCCGGCGAGAGGCGAGGGGTGATGAACAGGGAGAGGGAGGAGGTTCGGCTAGATCTAGGTTTGGATATTTGTGAGGTGGATGAAAAAGTAGGAAAAGTTATATTTATACATGTAGAATTTGGGTTTTGTTGACCTAGAAAGTTTGGGCTTGGTCAACACCTCTTGGGATTGGGCCTTGGCATGACATGGGGATGTTTGGGAGGGCTATACTTTGTATTATTTAAATACAAGACTAGAATTAAATGGGAGGCGATGTTGCGCGTTGCACATTCCGAAATTAATGGAAAAATTTTATGTGAAGTAAAAAATGGGTTTCTTCATGTATTGTCCAATGGTGTGGACACCTTATTGTATTTTTGCATAAAAGCGCCCAACAATTAGAAAATTGCACAAAGATGGAAATTGGATTAAATTAATTAAAATTAATGTGCAAGGTGTTCTTGAATTAATTAGAAGTACATGGGGCTAAAATTAGGTGGGACACAAGTATCATGGACATAGAGAACTCGGAATAGAATATTATCATAATTTGGGTTGACCAAAACAGGTCAAGATTGTGTCTCCAATTTCGATTGGAACGCACAAGGATACAAAGTTGAATTTATTTAGAATTAAATATAAACGTCCGCGAGGAATATTGTGCGACTAAAATGTAGCACAAGAGAGCATAATTATAAGTTACCCAAATATCAGAATAGAAGGCGGGCATGTCTAGGATAATGATATAAAATTTGTAGGAAGGCAATGGCTAGTGTAGTGCTCCAATTATCGAAGCAACGGTAAGGTGCACTAAGTGAAATAAATATTGCATAATTAAATAAAATATCGTGTTTTATTTCTAATTGGATAGAAACTAGCCCTAGTTTCTCTATCTATGCCAAGTAGGCCTAATTTTGGGTGAGGGAGTTTACAACCTTGTTGAGATAGCTTGGGCTCTCCATTTTCAAGCACATTTATCCCTAAAATTTTGGGGTGAATGTGTTCTCACAGCCGCATATCTCATCAATAAAATGCCAACCCCCCTTTTGTCTATGAAATAACCATATAAAGTCTTGTTTGGTACTAAACCTGATTATGCAAATTTGCGAGTTTTTAGTAGCTTATGCTTTGCTCACAATACGAAGATCCAGCACAAGTTTGATCAAAGAGCAAAACCTGGTGTGTTCATTAGTTATCCTTATGCCCAAAAGGGTTATCGCATCTATGACATTACCACTAAGACCATTTACACCTCTCGCAACGTCACCTTTCATGAAGGAACATTCCTATTTTATGACATATCTCAATCACTACCTGAATGCAAAGACCTAGTTATTCCTTTACCCTTACACGAAAATCCCAGTTTTGATCCCTCACCTGCAGTAAGCCACCATCCAAATGCACTAATAGATGGCATCCCACCAAGTAATCCTCCAAATACACCAACATCACCACCTATATCCACATAAATAGATCTCAGTTCACCAGACATTCCTACAGGGACTTTGACAGAAAGTCTACATCCAAGAACTAGACGTCCTCCTACTTACTTGGCTGACTATGAATGTTCGGATGTCATTCATGAATTTTTTCCTTCTTTATATAATTCTAAGTTGAAAGGTGTCATGCCCCGAACTCCCGCAGTCCCGATCGCCCCCGCCGGGCGCGACTCACCGCGTCAGTGCTCCCGCGGGACGATCGTTCCCCTTGGGACGTGATGTTGTGCGAACGTGGAGATGCTATCGCACAAGGCAACAACATAATTCGTCTTGGTTATCATCGAACCGATCGAGTTTACAGCGGTGGAGCAGTTTTACAAACAATAATCCATCTGAGTATACGGGACAAAGGTCAAGGAACAAGGTTCTCTGAATACAATGGCATTGTTCCATACATTATGTCCCTCTATAAAAAAATAGCTCAAAATATCTCGATACGGCTCAAGGCATCGACACCATATTTCTGGGTCCTGGGGATGAGACATGACTATCGCTTTCTCGGACGATTCAGCACCTGCGAACAAGCAAACTGTTGGTGGATTAGCACTTTCGAGAAAGTACTGGTGTGTATAAAATCAACAAACGAAAGCAACATTTACTAAAACAAACACTAAGTAATTATGTTATAAAATATTATATTGCTAGTGATCTTTCTAGTTTTACCTAGGTTCGTTAGGTTCGTTACATGCAGTACGGGAACGGAGTCATATTACTTTCTTTCAAAGTATCTTAAAATCAGAATTCAGTTCAATACAATCAAGCATACAAGGCAAACAATTCAAGCACGATGTACCAATCAGGGTGTGCGCAACGTATCTTGTGAGCTATACTCAAAGAATCTAGGAACAAAGCAACATCTAGTGGACTATCATTCTTTGTACTACAAGGCGATCAACATATTCAAGCAAGATGCAAGTCTAAGTGCGATGTAAGACAATAAGCAAAATAATATATCACTTATTCTGTGGATCTTAAGCCTCGTCGAACGGTTATTCCTACATCAGACATACAAGTTAGCAACAATTTGCATATATAAACAATGTTCTCTTTCATGTCTGTCTCTTTATCAAACAGTTAGGTATGCAAAAAGGCTAGCCTAGAATGCGTCGTAACTACCAGAAATGCAGCTATCTCCACGAACAAGCTAACTTCTCTAACTCAAACTCTTTCCAACAGAAGCACCGCCTCCCATCTAATAGCCATACCCTCAGGACACACTATTAGTCTCACCCCATCAGTAGTCTCCATCCACCATTCTAATAGACATGCCCCCTAGATCTCGTAGGACCGGAACATCAGGGCGCACTATTAGTCTCCAAACTTGTCATTTTGCCTCCATCCTCCTACAAGCTCCTCGATAACAAGCATATCACAAGCATAAAATAACGTGATAATACAAGCTTTCAATCCATCTATCTCTTATCTAATAGCCGCACCCCCTAGATCCCGTAGGACCGAAATATCAGGATGGGCTGCTAGTCTCTTCTCTAACAAGACAAGCCATTTACTCTTTATAACCATACAAGCATACATTCAATCTAGCTTTGGCATCCAATATAAGCAATGATATAAACAACGACAAACAAATATATGAACGATATTTAATTTAAGCAAGCATGGCACGGGTCTATTTATCTCTTCAAGTGAGCATGCAGTTCTACTATTTCCTTAGCATGGCAAGGTTCGTTTGATAGCGGTGTCAGTGTAACTAGCATACAACATTCATTTGTATATTTAGCATTATAATGGTTATATCTCTTTTTAGGAAATCAGGTT
This sequence comes from Iris macrosiphon, assembly GCA_036927795.1. Taxonomy (NCBI): domain Eukaryota; kingdom Viridiplantae; phylum Streptophyta; class Magnoliopsida; order Asparagales; family Iridaceae; genus Iris; species Iris macrosiphon. Next base: position 10,487,812 of record JAYESA010000020.1, on the reverse strand, counting down.
CTCGTTTTACCATTCTCAATGCGAACATTATCTTATTAAGCAAACAAGCATTTCGAAAACTCAGATTCATTATAAAGGCGTACAAGAATCAGAGAATAAAGTTCTGTCCACTCACCTAGATCAATCATCTTGGTGGAAAACTCTTCGATAAGGCTTCCTTTTGAGCCAACAAAGTGATATCTCTTGCACATAGTGCCAACGTGGAGCGGGGCACTATATACTTACCCACCAAGAAAAAGTTTCGTCCTCGAAACTTCAAGAAGAAACTTTCGATATTCAGAGCAGTGATAGTCCTCATTCCTCACCATCCTCAATCGAAAATACTAGCAATCAAGAAGCACGAAATCATAACTCTCAAGCAATAAATTAAATTCATAAAACTTTTGTGCTCAACTTTGAGAATATTTATGGACTTATTGTATGGAACTCTCTACGCAGCAACGGTGTCAATGGAAAGGAATCGTCATCCAAGAACAGCAGCAAAAATGGCATACGACCAGAGAATCGAGTTGCTCTGATACCACTCTGTCACGCCCTAATCCCGAAGGTCCCGACAACACCCCCGCCGGCCGTGAATCATCGTGTCCCGGCACTCCCGCGGGACGTATATCGTTTGCCATCGAGGCATGATGCCTTGCGAGCCTGGGGTTGCGCTCACACAAAGAAACTTCGTTAAAGTTGTGGCTATCGTCGAATCGATCGAGTACGCAACGGAGGGACAGTGTTACAACAGTAATCCATCTGAGTATACGGGGCAAAGGTTAAGGCACAAGTTTCTCTGAATACAATGGCATCGTTCCATACATTATGTCTCTCTATACAGAAGCAACACAAAATATCTCGATACGGCTCAAGGCATCGACACCAGATTTCTGGGTCCTGGGGATGAGGCAAGGCTATCGCTTCCTCGAATGACCCAGCACCTGCGAACAAGCAAACTGTTGGTGGGTCAGCACTTTCGAGAAAGTACTGGTGAGTATAAAATCAACGAACAGAAGCAACATTCACTAAAACCAATACTAAGTAATTATGTTATAAAATATTATATTACTAGTGATCTTTCTAGTTTTACCTAGGTTCGTTACATGCAGTATGAAAACGGAGTCATATTACTTCCTTTGAAAATATCTTGAAATCAGAATTCAGTTCAATACATCCATGCATACAAGACAAATAGTTCAAGCACGATGTATCAATCAGGGTGTGCGCAGGGTGTCTTATGAGTTATACTCAAAGACTCTAGGGATAAAGCATCATCTAGTGGACTATCATTCTTTATACTACAAGGCGATCAACATATTCAAGCAAGCATGCAAGTCTATGTGCGATACAAGACAATAAGCAAAATAATAGATCACTTATTCCGTGAATCTTATGCCTCGTCGAACGATTATCCCTGCAGCAGACATACAAGTTACCAACAATTTGCATATATAAACAATGTTCTCTTTCCTATCCGTCTTTGCATCAAATAATTAGGTATGCAAGAAGGCTAGCCTAGCATGCGCCCTAACTACCTTAAATGCAGCTATCTCCATGAACTAGCTAACTTCTCTAACTCAAACTTTTTCCAACAGAAGCACCGCCTCCCATCTAATAGCCATACCCTCAGGGCACACTATTAGTCTCACCCCATCAGTAGTCTCCATCCACCATTCTAATAGCCACGTCCCCCTAGATTCCGTAGGACTGGAACATCATGGCGCAATATTAGTATCCAAACTTCTCATTTAGCCTCCACCCCCCACAAGCTCCTCGATAACAAGTATATCACAAGCATAACACAACGTGACAATACATGATTTCAATCCATCTATCTCTTATCTAATAGCCGCACACCCCTAGATCCCGTAGGATTGGAACATCAAAGCGGGGTACTAGTCTCTTCTATAACACGACAAGCCATTTACTCTTTATAACAATACAAGCATACATTCAATCTAGCTTTTGCATCCATGACAAGCAATGATATAAATGACGACAAACAAACATATGAACGATCTTTAATTTAAGCAAGCATGGCACGGGTCTATTTATCTCTTCAAGTTAGCATGCCGTTCTACTCTTTTCTTAGCATGACAAGGTTCGTTTGATAGCGGTGTCAGTGTAACTAGCATGCAACATTCATTTTTATACTTAGCATGGCAATAGTTCTATCTATTTTTAGGCAATCAAGTTCTCGTTCTACCATTCTCTATGCGAACATTATCTTATTAAGCAAACAAGCATTTCAAAAACTCATATTCATAATTAAGGCATGCAAGAATCAGAGAATGAAGTTCTGTCCACTCACCTAGATCAATCGTCTTGTGTTTCGATCGGAAAACTCTTCGAGAAGGCTTTCGCTCGAGCCATCAAAGCGATATCTCTTGCACTTAGTGCCAATGCAGAGCGGGGCACTACAAAAGGTACACCTTATCCTCTACTTAACTATCCTTCTCATGCTAATTATTCTCCTGCACACAAAATTTTCCTTTCCACCATTTGTTCCACAGTTGAGCCAAAGACCTTTTCCAAAGCAGTGAAGTTACCTCAATGGCGGGAGGCCATGGAAAAAGAAATTGCAGCTCTTGAGTTAAATAATACATGGAGTCATGCTTCACTTCCCCTCTATAAAAAATTCATTGGTTGTAAATGGGTGTACAAGATCAAATACCGTTCTGATGGGTCCATTGAACGGCATAAAGCTTGATTAGTAGCTAAGGGCTATACTCAAATTGAATGACTCGATTATCATGATACTTTTGTTCCAGTTGCAAAATTGGTCACAGTTCCTGTGCTACTTTCTATTGCATCAGTCAAAAATTGGTCCACCACCAACTCGATGTCAACAATGCATTTTTACAGATGATCTCCATGAAGAAGTCTACATGACTCTACCACATGGTTTTGTTCGACTGGGGGAGATTAGAGTTTGTAAGCTTAATAAATCCATCTATGGTTTAAAACAGGCAAGTCGACAATGGTTTGCAAAATTCTCATGTACACTTATTACTGCGGGGTTTTCTCAATCCAAGTCAGATTATTCACTTTTTACTCATCATCGAGGATCTTCTTCAACATTTCTTCTCGTATATGTCGATGACATAATTATAACATGTAATGATGATTGTGCTATTCAGCGGCTCAAGCGTTTTCTTGAAGCTAAATTTTTTATTAAGGACTTAGGCAAGCTCAAAATTTTTCTTAGTATTGAGGTGGCTCGCTTTACGAAAGGGATATTTCTTTCTCAGAAGAAATATACTCTTGATATTCTCATGGACGTTGGTTTTCTAGGAGGACAAATTTCTGATTTTCCTATGGAACAAAAGCTCCGGTTGTCACATGAAGAAGGCACCTTACTTACGGGTCATGCTCCCTATCGTCGCTTGGTGGGCCGTCTTATTTACCGCACAGTTACTAGACCAGACATCAATTATTCTGTTAATGTTTTGTGTCAATTTATGCAATCTCCTCGAAGCATACACCTTGATGTTGCTCATCGGGTGGTTCGTTATTTGAAAGGTTCAATTGACACAGAAATATTTTTCTCCTCATCTACAAACCTTCATCTTCATGGTTACTGTGATTCTGATTGGGCAGTTGTCCTATTACTCGACGCTCCACAACCGGCTATTGCACTTTTTTTGGCACTAATCTTATCTCATGGAAAACTAAGAAGCAATATGTCGTGTCTCGCTCCTCGGCCGAAGTCGAATATAGGTCTATGGCTTCTTTGACTTGTGAATTTCATTGGCTCAAGTACTTGTTGCATGATTTTGGAATTTCTCATCTAACTCCCATTATCATATTCTGTGATAACCAAGCAGCTCTGCATATTACCAAGAATCCGGTCTTTCATAAGCGAACCAAACACATTGAACTGAATTGTCATTTCATTCGGGAGAAAATTCAGAATAAGCTCCTTGTTCCACGACACATCCCCTCTTCCAACCAAGTTGCGGATATTCTCACCAAACCATTAGGTAAAGATCAATTCCATACATTGATTGGCAAGTTGGGCGTTCTCTCCATCACTTCTCCAACTTGAGGGGGAGTATTAAGATTCCAACTGATTTTGTTATTAGAGACGAGGTTTATCTCTAAATTGTTGATTTGGTTATCTCCAAGTTGCTGATTTGGTTACCTTTAAGTTGTTATAAGTGCGAGTTTATCTCTGTTCCAACTGATTTGGTTATTAGCGATGGGGTTTATCTCTAAGTTGTTATAAGTGCTAGTTTATCTCTTGGGTTGTTAGAGTTTGTTATAAATGGCCTATAAATGTATATGTGTACCATGAATAAAAAAAGAAAAAAAAATTATTTCTCTTTTCCAATATTTTCTCAAAATTTCCTAACCTGGTCCTGCTCAATCAATGTTGCTGACATGTAACCCGGTCTTCGCCGCAAAACATCGATCGATCGATGAACACTGTACCGACTGCTGATTAGGCGACGCCAACTGGCAGAGGTGTCAGATACCAGAAGATCAGATTTCAGTCTGCCTCAGCTGATCTGGAATTGCCTACAACAGGTTTCTTAAGAAAATGTAGTGTTCATCACAAGAACCTTCACTGGCACTGTATATCTGTAGAGAGGAAAATTAAAGAATACAAAGTCTATCAAATGGATCAAAATCATACAGATCATAATTAAAAAAGGGGAAGATTATATAGAAGGGATAAAGTTTTTCGGCTACGCACGTTTGCATAAATGTATAGAGTACAGTTAATTATAAAAAATATAATTTTTTTTTTTTTTTGAAAATATAAAACTATGATGATGCTGCTGCGTGTATGATAGATACGGTTAAATACATATAAAATAGACCGACTTGAGGCTGCTTTTTTTCTTTTCTCTAATTAATACATACATGTCTATAATTACTATATATTCCTTAATGCTGATGTCTGGCCAATGACTGGTCCAACTCATATATACCTCATCTCATCCGTGGTGTCAGCAAGAGATGAGTCATTGACTATTATCCACGGAATATAGGAAGCCAATTTAGACACTCTCAAATAATAGTAGAAGGCTGTCTTCAAGTCCATTACTCAAGTGCCATGAAAACGTATGTATCGAGGGAAATTCAGGCTATATACCCGTGTTCGTCCACATCAATGTAACACTAGTCACGTCTTGCACAAAAAATTATATTTCTCAAATATTGTTGAAAATTAGTTTAACTTACGATTTTATTTGATATAGATATAATCTGAATATATTTTAATTAAATTTTGTTATAATTTTTTTATTTTAATTATAATTTATTATAAATACTTACAAAAAATTTAATTTAAAAATAGTTTAAACTATTATTTGTTATAATATAATTTAAATATATTTTAATTATAATTTGTTATAGATATCTTTATATTTTAATTATAATTTGGTATAAATATATGTGTAGGTAGTTCTATATTATTACCTTTTTTTTTTCTCTTAGTTTTTAACTACTTGAGAAGATAAATATACATACGGCTCAGAACGCTTATTTTGAGTAGTTTTCAATTTTTTTTTATATAATAGTAGAGAAGCAAAGGTAGAGATAGGTGATTATATTGTACTTATCTAAAAATATTTATATTCTTCTAGCGTATTTATGTATACATGTCCTTATTTTTTTGTAACATCTTTTGTTAGAATTGAATTTCTTTCTTCAAAATTGCTATTTGTTATCCAAATTTTTTGGACGATGACATCTCTTATTATGTGGCATCATGACAGCTGACATTACAAATTTTAACATAAACTTTAAATTAAAACTAACATTAACATAAAGATGAACATGATTTTTTTTTTCTTTGAGTGATTAATTTTATGGATTAAAATTTATCATGTCAACTGTCATGTTAGATGCTATATAATGAGAGATGTTATCACCCAAATCTTTTGGATGTCAGAATATCAAAATTGTTTTCCCTTTGGCGATGGAATTCTGAATGTGCACCTCCAAATTGTCCCTCCAATCTATTCCTCCCTATGTAGCAGCTGACGTGGCTTGTTAAATAATATTATGTAACATTTAACATGGTAGCTGACATGGCAAATTTTAAATCAAAAAATTAATTACCCAATTTTTTTAATATTAATATTAACTGGTTCAATTGTAACACTACCAGAAAAAGTCAAATTAGCGACGTCTAAAAACGTCGCTAAATAACCAAAAATCGTCGCTAATTAGGTTTAGCGACGTAATTAGAGACGTTTTAAAGCAGTCGGAAAACACCAAGTCGCTAAAACAAAAAACGACGTAATTAGCGACGTTTTATAGAACTGCAGCTGCCCCCAACCACACTCCTAGGTCAGTGTCCGTTATGGGAAAAGCAGTCATGGCATTGCACTAAGGCACCTGGTGCTTGAACAATTTTTGCATCAAAAGTTTCCCAAGTACACGGACTATTGCTCTATGAAATGGATAACCCCATGCATTGTGGCTGTACTCACTCACATTTACCGGCAGATTACTGCACTCCGTTTGGCATTGGCATTTGATCAAGATTTACTCAAAAACATGCAAAAAATGAGTCACATATATAATGAGCAAGAACTACCGACGATTACCTATTTCAACACATATGTTTATCTACAAATTGAGTTCAAAGAGTTTGATTTATGTAATATCATCTGTTTAAGCCATAACTAGTGCCATAGGGGCTGGTACTATTTGAAAGCATTAAAATTGACTTTTGGTTCAATTTTTATAGATATTTTCTTTTTAGAAAAATACTAAGAATTATCAGTACCTTATAAATATGTTATTCCATATTTATTTGAAACATATTAAATATTGATTTCGTTCTTTATTTAAATCTTTGTCTCCGTTTCTTTAAAGTTTAACGAGTACGTACATGCATGTTCTTAGCCATGTCTTGTATGGATATTGAATCAAGAATTGCAAAACATGCTAGCTAAGTCACTATGGTATGAATCCTTGCCTTTGCTTGTTTATAAATCCAGTTATATATATAACTGTGTGTCCCAGTATTGAGTTGGACCATCGAAGAAATTTCTACTTGAAATTCGATGGAGGATTGTTTCGGGTCTAATTTAAAATAATTGATAAGTTTTCGGATCAAGAAATACCAAGGAGACTACGCAATTTTTTTTAGAAAATTTAGGAGATAGCTAAATTTTACCTGCAGATCTAAGCATGCCAGCCCTTCACACCAGATTCTATCATGGTTTTGTTTTTTTTAGTTCAGGGGGCGTTATTTGCATAGGATATATGAAATCATATTTTTCTAGTCAATATGAAGGAAACTACTTGATAAAAAAGATGGGTATGTTCTACAAAATTTGCCCTGTGATAGACCTAGCTTAAGTTTTTTTTACAACTGATAGCATACCAGGTGGTGGACATGGATCCAAAATGGAATGGATGCCAGTCGGCCCTAACCCTAACCCTAACCCTAACCCCATGTCAACAAACCTAACCCTAACCCTAACCCTAGGTCCTGATCAGTGTCTGTGTCAGTGTGTGTGTGTGCCGTGTCTGTGTCTGTGTCAGTGTCTGTGTGTGTGTCGTGTTTGTGTCAATGTCACATGTGTCCTGTGAGAGAGAGAGAGAGAGAGAGAGAGAGAGAGAGAGAGAGTAGGGTTTACCGGAGTAGTCGCGGTGGAGAGCGGGTCGACGGAGCGCGGGGGGGGGGGATTTTTTTTCTTTTCGAAATTTCAGCAGATGGGAAAAAATGAAACCGATCCCTAATTAACCAAATTTTAGCGACGTTTAGCGACGTCCAAGAAAAACGTCGCTAATTTAATTTTTAGCGACGTCAATGCGTCGCTAAACACGTTGCTAAATATTTTCAATATTAAGGTCGCTATATACGTCGCTAAACGTCGCTAAATTAGACATATTAGCGACGTTTAGCGACCTAAACTGAACTTATAGCGACTTATCTTTTAAAATCTTAATAAAAGTCGCTAAACGTCGCTAAATGTCGCCATTTAGCGACGTCTAGCGACATTTTAATAAGGAGTCGCTAATTTATATATTATTAGCGACGTTTCTTTTGACGTCGCTAAAATACGTCGCTAAGACCGCTTTTTCTAGTAGTGTAACAAAATATTCCCTTTTTATGTGGTTTTAATTTTAATTTTAATTTTTGTCACGTTATCTGTCACATTAACTCAGCTGTCACGTAAGGAGAAATATATTGCAAGGACAGTTTGGTGAGACAAATAATATTTTATATATATATATATAAACGGGATATGAGTTATAGTGCTTATTTTTCTAAATAAAATGCACATGTGGACCAATAAAAATAGAGTATACTAGTGTACATGAGATCTAGAAATCTATTTCTATTGGTCCACATGTGGCTTATTTAGAAAAATATAGTGCTCATTTTTCTAAATGAGATGCACATGTGGACCAATAAGAATAGAATGTACTAGTGTACATGGGATCTAGAAATCTATTTCTATTAGTCCAGATGTGGCTCATTTAAAAAAAATGAACAATATGACTTATATTTCGTTTATATATATATATATATATATATATATATATATATAGAGAGAGAGAGAGAGAGAGAGAGAGAGAGAGAGAGAGCAGAGGAGAGGCAGGGGTCAAAACCAAAAGCTTACACCCCTTCTAAACAGAGCCCAATGGCTGATGACTCAACGGCCCTTCCTCCTATCTCAGATGACCTCAAAGCCCCACTCCTCCCCCTCCAAAGCCATCCACAGGCCGTCTCCTCCTCCTCCTCCTCCTGCACCCCTATAGCATCGCTCCTCAGCACCAGCAACCTCGCCATCGTCTCCGGTCCCCTCGCTTGCTCCATCATATACTTCTTCGTCGACCTCGATGGCCAGCCTCAGAGCCGGAACATGCTGGCAGTCATGTCGTGGGTGTTCCTGTGGTGGGTCACCGAGGCCGTGCCGATGGCGGTCACCTCGATGGCCCCTCTCTTCCTCTTCCCCGTCTTCGGCATCGCCACTGCCGACGAGGTCGCCAGGTCCTACATGGACGACATCATCTCGATGGTGCTCGGTAGCTTCATACTAGCACTGGCGGTCGAGCATTACAACATCCATCGCCGCCTAGCTCTTAATGTGAGCCCCATATGTTTCTCTTGTTAGGATCTGCTTGGTAACAATATTGATGTTTGTGAACCGGTATTATAGTAATTTTTTTTTTTGAAGGACGGGTTATATATGGTCGGCTCAAAAATCTTTCAAAATCAGTATAATATAATTTTGGATGTCTTTATAATCATTTTGATTATGTTAAAAAAAAAAAAAAATCTTCCTACAGCTTTCATAAATTTTATTTAATTATTGTCAAAATCGAACACCGTATGATACACACTCATGAAAATATCTCAAAGAATTCTGCTTCAATTATGCATTAGAAATGAAATTTTGGAAGAGATTTTGCTTATATAGGAATATATAGATAATTTTATTCTTGTAAATTTTTTTTTCAGAAACTACTGCTCGTTATGAATTATCAAATATTAGTTGAATTGGTCTAAAAGTCGCTAATTAAAACCACAAAAAATACGTAGCTCTTGTAACCGTTCATAATGAGTAATCTAAAAACTACTCATAATCGCTGTCCTTCAAATTTTTGCAGAGTATTTGACAGTGATACTATGACACTCATGGTTGGGATATTGTTGCTGTTTTCTGTATGCGCACAGATAACCTCAATGTTCTGCGGGGATCCTCTGAACCCTCCCCTGCTGCTCCTAGGCATCTGCGGGACGACCGCATTCGTGGGGATGTGGATGCACAACACGCCGACGGCGGTGATGATGATCCCCGTGGCGACCGGGATACTGCAGAGGTTCCCGGAGGGGGACGAAGCGCACCCGGACGTCGACCGGTTCTCCAGAGGGGTGGTACTGGGCGTGATCTACTCGGCAGCGGTCGGGGGGATCAGCACGCTGACGGGGACCGGGGCCAATCTCATACTGGTGGGGATTTGGGAGACCGACTTCCCTCAGGAGAACCCCATCACCTTCAGCTCTTGGTTCCTCTTCGGATTCCCTCTGGCCCTGCTCATCTTCTTCGCAATGTGGGGGATCCTCTGCCTCCTGTATTGCTCAAAGGGTTCCGAGAAGGCTCTCTCCTCTTACTTGGACAGAGCACATATCAAAAGGGAGCTTGACTTGTTAGGTGATCACACCCTCGTTACTAAGTTCATTTCAATTAACAAACAAGTCCCAATTATAAATCTCGAACATACAGATATATTAGTCAGCTTGTCGCAACTACAAACTATCGTACCCGTCATAAGTTTCTGTTCATAGTTTCTAAATGCTCCTCTCTTCTTTACAGGGCCAATGGCTTTTGCTGAGAAGATGGTCTTAACTGTGTTCGGTGTATGTTTCTAATGCCGTCCGCTCAGTTGTATGACAAGGATTTAACTAATTTATCAATAGTATTTTTCTAACTTCATTTTTTTTTTTTTGGTTTCAGATGCTAGTGGTCCTATGGATGACCAGAAGCATAACCAGTGAGGTCCCAGGATGGGGAGCTCTGTTTCAGGGGCATGTGGGAGATGGAACTGTCAGTGTAAGTTACTAAAATCCTGCAAAAATTTTACAGAAAATTTTATAGGGGGAAGAAATTTCCTGATGACGAAATTTGGAAAATTTATATACAAAAGGGATGAGACGTCACAGGAGTTTGCACATTCTAAAAAACATATCTCCAATGGCTCTCCCAACCGAGAAATCTGAATTTTTTGGAACGTCATTGCAGTTGGCAACCCTTGAAAATGTAGGGTGTGACACGTCAACTTAAATAGTGTCCTATTTTTTTTAAAAAAATTTAGAAAAATATGATTTGTTATCATCTCACAATTCAATAATCATACGATTTTGTTCTGGGAAATACAACCAAAGAAGAGAATCTATATAAAAGTAGTAGGCTTCATTTTATTTAACGTGCGGCACTCTCTGTTCGTTCTTGAGATTACCGAGAAATGTTTAAAAACAAGGAACAATGTATATCGGATTTATCATAAAACACTGTCATTTGCAATCATAAAAAACGTATCGATATTTATTTAAAAAATAATAATAACAAAGGGCATTAGTGGAGTTGGCGTCCCACCTCTCTCGTGCTAACTCTAATTGTGTCCTACTTCTTGTCACATTATGGGGCACCAGTGGCAGTGGAGCTGGCGCCCCACCATCTCTCATAGGGGGCACCAACTCCAGTGACATCTTATCCTTTTATGTGATTTTTTTTCAAATTTGCCATCTCTAATAAAAATTAAGAAAATTTCTTTCCCTTATATAAAATTTTCTGAAATATTTATAGTGGTTCAATCAGTTCTTGATCTGTAGTTCCACTTGTCAGTTCTTGTCTGTGTAAGGGACTGAAATCCTACAAGCTATTTGATTAAGCAACTCTAGTTGCGGTGTCGTTTCAGATATGTCAGACACTATTCGACACATCTTGGACACTCCAAAATACACTAAGAGATGACAAAAATAAGTGTCGTGTCTGTGTCCTAACTGTGTTGTGTCCTATCCATGTTCAGGTAATGATGGCCACCCTGTTGTTCATAATCCCGAACCGAAAGAACCCCGGCGAGAAGCTGATGGACTGGAACAAATGCAAGAAGCTCCACTGGAACATAGTGCTGCTCCTCGGGGCGGGCTTCGCGATCGCAGATGGCGTTCGGACCAGCGGCCTGGCCGATATCCTCTCCAAGAGCCTGGGGTTCCTCCAGGCGGCGCCGTACCTAGCGATCGCGCCTCTGGTCTGCCTGGTGAGCAGCACCATCACCGAGTTCACGTCCAACAACGCGACCACGACGCTCGTCGTCCCCCTCCTCGTCGAGATGGCAAAGATCATGGACGTGCACCCGCTCCTGCTGATGATCCCGGGAGCCATAGGAGCCCAATTCTCCTTCCTTCTCCCCACTGGCACCCCATCGAACGTGGTGGGTTTCACGACCGGGCACATCGAGATCAAGGACATGATCAAGACTGGCCTGCCACTGAAGGTTGCAGGAATCGTGGCATTAGCACTTCTGATGCCCACATTAGGTGAATGCCAACTTAACTTTCCATCAATTGAATTATAATCTTGAAAGTTTTTTTTTGTTGTGAAATGAAGTTTTAATGTTTTTATTTTTCTTGTTTGATGCAGGTGCGTGGGTCTTCGATACTAGTAGACATGTAAATTATTAGAATGAAGATAACTTGTTGAAGTGTCAGAACTAAGCTGTTGGCTTACATGTAAATATCTTCTTATTACAGAGGAGCCGATTCTGCTTACTCTTTATATATATATATATATATACCACTTCAATATATAACAATATTCTTCTTTGTTAATCAAATCATAGAATGCAGTGCTCTTGTGGGCTGTTTGGTTCGCGGATTTGAAGCACGACAAAGTGGCCAAAATCTGAATTTTGGACTTCAGGTGTTTGGTTGGAGAATTTGCGTAAAAGATTTACTGTGATATGACATTAATAGTAAATCCTGTTTGCCACGAAATTAGAGATTTGAGATCGGAATTCTGTTCCTCTGAAGTGGAGCACGGAAGTAAAAATTTTGCATTTTCAATTTGTGTGTTTGGTTGGAAGACCACTTCCTCTCTACTTTAACAAAAATAAGATTTAGTATTCATGTCACTTCAACAAAAAGTTACACTTTTTTCAATCACTTTAACAACCAACCAAACGCCAAACTTTAATATTTTTTACTTCTAACCTTCACTTCCTCTCTACTTTAACGAAGGATTTTCCACTTCTTTCTACTTTGCTTAAACTTCACCGTAATGTGCATACAAAATGTCGATTTTCAGAACATTATGTACTGGCTGACTTGCCCGTTATTTATAGAATTCTGAAAATATATCAGAAAATACCATTTCCATAGGATGGAGAAAATACTATGCGAACTAAGATGTAAGAACAACAATGATATTGATACATAGTGTGAATTTTAGTGGACAAGATAGGACATCACATAACTTCGTTACAAGAAGATATGGGAATGCTGCTTACATGTCAGAGGTTTGCTTTCTTTCAACCTTCTCCAAGCTGACAGGCCTGTAGCTGCTGGGTTCGTCGAACCATTGCGCCTACCAGTCAATTGCTGGAACTTTAAACCAAAGGGATGTAATCTGGCATGTCAACTAGAAGCAAAGCTTGCTATTTTAGTGCCAAAACCTAAGCTTTAATAACAGTCCTCTTGAGCTACTTCAGTCATTTTCAAGTTTTGAACTATGTATCCTTACTTCCAGAAACTGGTGAAATTAACAAAAGAAAAAAAAGAAGAAAAAAAATTAGAGCATGGTCAAGTGTAAAAGCTACCAACAGAATCAGATGAAGCTTACCTGGACTGAAACCCAGGTAAACTTTCCCATTAGGAGCTTGTAGCTGATACAGAAACTAATCTGTCATAGAAAAGAAATATCAATACCAGGTAACTTCAGGAACTCAAAATTTGAATTATGTAAACCCAAGACTATACGAAATGTATAGAAGAATGTTACTGGTATGACTATGACTATTTGTCTCGACTTTTTTTCTCATATGACCAGGTATCGTGTGGAACCAACCACAAGCCAGCAAGGTGATTCTTTAGAATATATCCATGGCTGCAAAGGACAAGAAGAAAGAAAGATAACAGAAGTTACAATTATATAAGGTGACTCGATGTCCTTATCTTGCATAACCCTCAAACTATCAACAAAACAATTTGGTCATCAGCCTAGCATCACACCGGTTTGAACTTTGCTTGTTTTCAATTCAGCTGCTCATGAAATGCACGAGGAAACTACGGTTGCAAACCTCAAAACTAGTTTTCCTTCCGTCGATGCAGTTTTATGAAATCTACGAGCTCTTCCGGTCCCCTTAATTTTATATTCATGGGAAATCCATATATATTTAGAAGGCCAAGAACAGGACCAACCATCAAAACATCTTCAAGTTCAATATGGATGACCAAAGAACCCCACTCTTACCCATCAGTAGCCCTTCTCAGTTTCCCCACAACCTTCATTTTCCCGCCATTCCTTCAGTAGCAATCAAGTACCTATTCATAATCTTGGGTCCATTGGTATGCATGTTCATTTGGCTCTTCATCGACCTCGGTGGTCCTCCTAAGAGTCAGAACATGCTTGCCGTCCTCTCCTGGGTGTTCATATGGTGGCTCACCAAGGCTGTACCTATGCCCATTGCCTCATTGTCTCCTCTCTTCCTCTTCCCAATGTTCGGAATTGCTTCTTCTGATGTTGTAGCCGGATCTTATATGAATGATGTTGTCTGCCTCATGCTTGGTAGCTTCATATTGGCGTTAGCTGTGGAGCATTACAACATCCACCGTCGCTTGGCCTTAAATGTAAGTTTCATTTCATCGGCAATTGTTAGTGTTTTAACATCATATAACTTTTATCCTGTCCATCTACTTATCAGTCATGGGTATATATCTTAGACGTGCAAAATTGACCAAATTCTAGCACAGAGGACAAAGTACCTATCCCTACCTTCATCAGAACTAATATAGTCCAACTAGTAGGCTAATAAATTTCAACAATTTTAGATGCCAAATTAGGTGGAATCCTAATAAAAAAGTTCATTGGTTGTTTAGGTTTGGTTGCAAGAAAATACATAATATAAACCTAATTCTATCTTCCCATGATTCACCAAAATAATACTCTTCTACTAAAACCTGACTAACTTATAGTGTTTCCAATCAAGTTTTAAGATTTAAACATACAATCATGATTGTGTTCTAAATATATTGAAAAATCACCTCATTACTCCTAAAAATTTTACGGAAACATGATAAAATAAATTGTACTTGGACATATAATATGAGATGTTAGGTTTTGTCCACATCATGTAATTGTAATGCTCAGTTGTAAGAAGGCTACAAATGAAATGCAAATCAGAATGAGCTGAAGAGTATATATGAACAACAATGACCAATTCAGTACCCAACCTAACAAAATGTTGCTCTCATACTTCTTTTTTTGGGTGAATCATTGCAATCCTAATCTAACTTAACTAGTCCAGTTTCAAATCAGAACATTCCTCCCGCTTTTCTTTTTTATGAAGTTTAAACATTTATACTATGTTAATTGAATAGATAACATTGTTATTCTGCGGGGATCCGCTAAACCCCCCATTACTACTCCTTGGGATATGTGGCACATCCGCATTCATCAGTATGTGGATACAGAACACGGCAGCGGCAGTGATGATGATGCCTGTGGCCAGCGGAATCATTCAACACCTCCCCGAGGACAGAGCAAGCAAGGTGCACCAATTTTCCAAGGCACTGATACTTGGGGTGATTTATTCGGTGGCCATCGGAGGGATGAGCACGCTCACCGGTACAGGTGCCAATCTCATATTGGTGGGAATGTGGAGAAGCTCTTTCCCTGGGGAGAGGCCCATCAGTTTCAGCACTTGGTTCTTGTTTGGATTTCCCTTGGCACTGGTCATATTCTTTGCTCTCTGGGGTATACTTTGCCTTCAATATCTCCCCAAAGGATCAAGTAATGTGCTCTCACCCTACTTACATAAAGGGAGCTTGAAGAGGGAGCTGGAACTCCTAGGTAAGAACTTCACCTTGTCATTTAATTCAGAAACACTTAAATAAGGAAACTATTGAATAGGTATAATAGTAGTCATCTATGTTGCATGAGTACGGACGTGATAAGGATACGGATATGGATACCATTTTCCTGTGTCAATGCATCATATGTACCAAGTCAGTGTGCAAATATTCAAATAATATGTGAATTAAAATTTGAATTATTTCCACATTGAGTTCATAGTTTGATTTGACCCTTTATTTGTTAAACGATATGCATTTCTTTCTTACTTTTAAGGAATTAGGAATTCCTTGGATCACGATAAAATTTATTTACTGTTTGACGTTACAAGCACACATTTTCGCAAAATTATGTTTTCAGGTCCACACCTACTAGGCGATCCCACTATAAGTTGAATATATAACATTTACTCATAAACTCAACATCCTAGTACATATATTTTGCATAGTTTGCAGTATCAGCCGATACCGATCTGATACGAACGATACCGATACTGACATTGAGGGTCTCTTTTCCGGTCAATTCGGCAAAGAAAATTGAACGAAAAAGACCAATCGGTAAGGATGTAAAAGCATAGTAAGGCTGTAAAGGCATGTAAAAAGAAGAAAAAAACTTATCTATCGCATCTAAACCAATCAACAATGATGACTACTATTACTATTTCATTCAATTTCAAAACTACTAAGAAACAACAATGAAAATACTTTAAATTATACATAAATGGTTTATATATTTTCTAAAATATTAATAATTTATTAATAATTATTTGTTTTCTTATATCAAAAAAATCCGATACTAGATCTAAAACTGCTGATACCTCCGATCCCGATACCGAAACTGCAAACCTTAATATTTTACTGATATACATTTGTTTTCTGGAAGCAGGTCCAATGGATTTTGCTGAGAAGATGATTCTGACTGTTTTCTTGGTAGGTCTCCGGACTACAGCACCTGGGGAAAAAGTTACCAAATGGCTTCTCTCTCTCCCACTAAACCCAACTTCTTTCTTATGTTTCAGATTCTAGTTGCTCTGTGGATGACCAGAAGCATAACAGAAGAAGTCCCTGGCTGGGGATCTCTATTCCATGGTCTCGTTGGCGACGGAACTGTCAGTGTATGCATCATTCCCCTTCCTAGGAATTAGGAACCTACAAAACTAGTGTTGGGTCACAATGAAAATAAATCCCAGAATTTATAAACATCTCAGAAAAAAAATTCATAATCTCAAAGACAGAAAAGGACTTACAAATACCATCGCATGCGTTCATATATGGAAATTCAATCCTAGGTAGAATTGGCATACATTTCCATATTTAGAACGCATTAACTAGGTAGGGCTAGAACTTTGCAACAGTTCAATCATATATGTGCTTCAAGTGAAAAATGGTCGTGGACCTGTTTTTGTCCGCTATTTTCCTTCAACTAGATTGCTGTGAGGAAGAACAGCACTCCTAACTTGTAATTTTGTTACAGGTGATGGTGGCAACGCTTCTGTTCGTAATCCCAAACAAGAAGCAAGAGGGAGAGATGCTGATGGACTGGAACAAGTGCAAGAAGATACCATGGGACGTCATCCTGCTCCTCGGAGCCGGCTTCGCCATTGCGGACGGAGTCCGCTCGAGCGGCCTTGCGGAAGTGCTCTCGGCCAGCCTAAGCTTCCTAGCCACAGCCCCGGCGCTGGTCATTGCCCCGACCGTCTGCCTCGTAAGCAGCAGCATCACCGAGTTCACGTCCAACAACGCCACGGCCACCCTCGTCATCCCTCTCCTCGCGCAGCTGGCCAAGACCATGAGCATCCACCCGCTCCTTCTGATGGTCCCCGGGGCCATTGGAGCTCAGTTTGCCTACTTATTGCCCACAGGGACGCCTTCGAATATTGTAGGTTTCACCACAGGCCACCTTGAGATCAAGGATTTGTTGAAGGTCGGCTTGCCACTCAAGGTTGCAGGGATAGGAGCTCTATCACTTATTATGCCCACACTAGGTGAGAAGGCTTTAATCCTCTTACTCTCACGGTTACACTTTGTTCTTCATTTACTGATAGAATCTTCTTCTTCTTCTTCTTCTTCTTTTTTGCTTTAATGTGTGCAGGTGCATTTGTTTTCAGGATGTAATTGGTATCGAAAAGTTCCAAGGTTTTCATTCTTTTTTGTGTATAATTGTATGGAGTACTTTGTCCCTTTAGGGATAGGTTGAGATTGAATTTTTTTTTTTAATACCAATTTATCATTTGGTTGTAATTTTTGGTGATACTGAAGGGATTTAGATTGCAACTGAAATAACTTGACATAGAAGAAAATATGATAAAAGGCAAGAAAAGAGAGAGATGTGGTGTTTGTATTGATAGGCAACTTGATCACAAGTCAATACAGAGGACTCCTATTTAAACACAAAAATGAAAGAGAAAAAATAACAGGAAAGAAACTTAAAGACCACAAAATCAGCAAAAAATAACAGGAAGAAACTGAAGGCCACAAAATCTGCAGGAAGAAATGGTAACACCATAAAATCTGCAGAAAGTTATGCTCTTCATATCTTTGATAGTTCAATTGATCAATCTGCAGTCTTTGGTTGTTTATTTGGTTAATCTGTCAAGCTGTGTTGTGCTAATAGACATGCAAACATATATTGCCACGAGTTCAATAAGATATTGCAACTGAACTAGTTTGACATTCTCCCCTATGATCAGTAAAAGTGTGCAAGTGGAGATATCGAAACAAAAACATGGACCGGTGGACATGAAAACTCTCTGTGTGTAATCTACGAGCTGGTTCAAAGCATAGTTTGCATTATCGGCTGATACTGATTCGATACGATCGATACCGATATAGTTTGGCATGGTCTAATCTGATACCTGACACCCGATACTGACCGATACCGGCATTGGAAGTCTCTTTTTCTGTCAATTGACAAAGAAAATTGAACGAAAAATACCAATCAACAAGGGTGTAAAAGTATAGTAAGATTGTAAAAGTATGTAAAAGAAGAAAACTTATCTATCGCATGTGAACTAATTGGCAAGGGTGACTACTATTTCATTCAATTTCAAAACTACTAAGAAACAACACTAAAAATACTTAAATTATGTCTAAATGTCTAAAATATATTTTCTAAAATATTAATAATTATTTGTTTTCTGATATCAAAAAATTCGATAATTCGATTCGAAATCGTCAATACTGCTGATACCGTCGATCCCGACACTCATAATAATGATTCAATACCGATACTGCGAACCTTGGTTCAAAGTTGAATGGTTCTCTACATTGAAGTCTTGTTTCCTATAACAAACTGGATTTTGTTGGTGAACTCAGATCATCAGTGGTAATGGTAGTGTTGAAATTAGTTGATTATTTTATTGATTGTCTCATTGGCATTATATAGCCTTACAGTCATTAATACAATGATCTCAATCATTATGACAATAATCTCATAATGGAATATCCTGTGACATATTTTGGCATCCCAAATATGTCCTCGGGATATTCCTATGTGCTTATACTATACTTAAATATGACACCCAACATACCATATCAACACTCCCCCTCAAGATGGGTGAAAGATATTCACTAAGCCATCTTGTCACATCCTCTAATCATGCTCACTGAGGCGAGTCCCTTGGTTAGTCCATCTGCTATTTGATCCCTGGTTGGAACATGGCCAAGCTCCAGTAATCCACTATCCAACTTCTCTTTGATGAAGAATCTATCAATCTCGATGTGTTTGGTCCTGCATGTTGTACTGGATTGTTGGCGATACTAATAGCTGACTGATTGTCACACCACAGCTTCATCTTGGCTTCTTGATCTAGCTTCAGCTCCACCAGCATATTCTTCAACCATAGCAGCTCTGCAACTCCCAAGGCCATAGCTCTGTACTCTGCTTCAGCTGTCGATCTGGCCACCACAGACTGCTTCTTACTCCTCCAGGAGACCAAGTTACCTCCTACAAATATGCAATATCCCGAGGTAGACCTCCTGTCATCAGCACAACTAGCCAGTCAGAATCACAGTAGCCCTCGATGCTCACGTGATTGTTCTTCATGAATATTAGTCCCTTCCCGGGAGCACCTTTCAAGTACCTCAGAATCTGGTACACTGCATCCATATGACCCTTCCGTGGGTCATGCATGTAGCGGCTCACCACACTTACTGCAAAGCAGATATCAGGACGTGTGTGGCTCAAATAGATCAACTTGCCAACCAGTCTCTGGTATCTGTCCCGATCAACTGGTTCTCCAGCCTCAGCATCAATCTTGAACCTCTGATCTATTGGTGTCGCTGCAGGTTTGCACCCCAACATCCCAGTTTCTGTGAGAAGGTCCAGTGCATACTTCCTTTGAGAGAGAACAATCCCCTCTGTTTCTCGAGCAATCTCAATCCCAAGGAAGTACCGAAGAAGGCCGAGATCCTTCACCTCGAATTCCTTGCCAAGCTTTCCTTTGAGTTGGACGATCTCCTGCTCATCATCTCCTGTGATAATCATATCGTCCACATACACCGCAAGCATGGTGATGTGGCCTCCACTCCGACGGAAGAACACAGTATGATCAGCATTGATCTGCTGATATCCCATCCTTATCATCTCTCTTCTGAATCTGTCAAACCACGCTCGAGGAGACTACTTCAGTCCATAGAGGGACTTCTTCAATCTGCAGACCTTGCCTACTGTCTGATTGGTGCCAAATCCTTGTGGTATCTCCATGTACACCTCCTCCACTAGATCTCCGTGAAGAAACGCATTCTTCACATCCAGTTGGTGTAGCTTCCATCCACCATTCGCTGCCAGAGAAATCAGAGTCCTGACAGTGCTCATCTTTGCAACTGGTGCAAAGGTCTCGTCATAGTTGATGCTGTACGTCTGACTGTATCCTTTGGCTACTAGTCGAGCTTTGTAGCGCTCAACCTGTCCATCTGGGTTCTGCTTCACGGTAAAGACCCACTTGCATCCAACTGCTCTCTTCCCCTCTGGCAGTCTCACAAGCTCCCAAGTGTGGTTCTTCTCCAGAGCTCCCAGCTCCTCGTGCATTGCTGCTTTCTACTTTGGATCGTTCTTGGCAACCTGCCAATTGTTAGGTACAGTAATACTATCCAAAGATGCTATAAATGCTCCATGAGAAGAAGGGATATGGTCATAAGAAACAAACTGAGCAATATCCCAACCATATCTGTTTGGAGGATTTTCTGCATTGCTGCGAGTGGTCCTCCGTACAGATAGTGGTGTGGGAGGAGTAGAAGTAGGAGGAATGATATCTTGTGAAGGAGGGGGTATCACCTGAAGGGGGGTTGGTGTCGGTGCCTCAGGAGTTGGGACGAACGCAGGCAAGGGACTTGACACTGGCACTGTCGGTACTGGTCCTGCAGTTTGCTTCTCTCTCCTGCTGTAGGTAAGTAACTCTCCCTGAGCCGTAGGCCTAACACCTTCTTGTCCCTTCTCCGTGCCTCCATGCCAAACTTCTAAATCGGTTACCACCAAGTTCTCCATCTCCCCCTCTCGTCTAATACTGGCATTATTAGGCGTGTTGTGTGAAGTTCCGTCCTGGTGGTAGTATGGCTCATGTTTCCGAAAGTGGACATCCATACTGACAAACTTCTTCTTCTCTACTGGACTCCAGCACACATACCCCTTCTGGGTCGCCGAGTAGCCTACGAAGATGCATTTGACCGCTCTAGGGTCAAGTTTCCCAACTGATGGCCTGTTGTCCTTCACAAAACACATACACCCAAACACCTTCAGTGGGAGTATCCCACTATTATTGCCTTGCAATACCTCACATGGGGACTTCCATCCGAGGACCTTTGAGGGCATCCTGTTGATGAGTTGAGCTGCTGTCAACACTGCATGCCCCCACAGACTCTGTGTGACATTCATGTCGATCATCATACTTCTTGCGACCTCCAGAATGTGTCTGTTTTTCCTTTCTGCAACTCCATTTTGTGCTGGTGTGTATGCACAGGTGGTCTGATGCTGTATTCCGTGTGCTGACAAGTATTCTGCAAGCGTCCTGTTGGTATACTCCGTTCCATTGTCAGACCTCAGTACCTTCACAACTGCTTTGTACTGAGTCTGGACATGCTTATGGAAATCCCGAAAATAAGCAGGTACATCATTCTTATTTTTCATCAAATATAACCAGGTAACACGAGAGGCACACTCAATGAAAGAAATAAAGTACTTATAACCATTCATAGTGTTAGTAGCACATGGACCCCAGACATCAGAATGTACTATCTCAAAAGCAAAAGTGCTCCTATGATCCGTGCCAACATATGAGCTCCTAGTAAGTTTTCCTAACTCGTACGCATCACATACTAATTTCTCTTTATTTGTTTTTGCATAAATCTCTGGATACAACTTACTTAGAGTATCAAAGGAAGAATGTCCCATCCTCCGATGATGGAGTATCAAGGTATCCTCAGTCCTCTGCTGCAGTCCTTCCATGCCAGCCTTCTCTGTCATAGATACCAATGCTGAGTCCAGTCCTTCTCGATCTAGGTACCACAGTCCCTCATGCCAAGTGCCAGTCCCAAGTCTTCGTCCTGTCCCTTTCTCCTGGAAGGTCACCTTAGAAATATCAAAAGAAACAATGCATTTAAGTTGGAGGATTATAGAACTAATGGACAAGAGACTGACTGAAAAGGATGGAGCGTGTAAAACATTGGATAATCTTACTAAACCTGTACAATTAACAGTACCCTTACCGACCACTGGCTGGAAAGTGCCATCAGCTGTCTGAATACTGTCTGCTGATGCTAGGTGAGTGTAGGAAGAAAACTCACTAGCATTTCCCGTCACATGTCGAGATGCTCCCGAGTCGATAATCCAGCCTGATGATTTAAGGAAAGAGATAGACGCAAGGGCAAGTGATTTGTCAGTACCTTCTGATGGATGGGCATACATGGCAGCGTTGCCCCTAACAAAGAATGAGGTGGACGCCTCCTCTGTTCTACTCCTCATGTCTCCCAGTGCCTGGTCCTCCACAGTAAAGGTGCCATCAGCTTCTCTGTTCCCTTCTGATATCAGGAGGTTCGCCCGATAACCTCCTCGGCCGCCTCGTCTACCCCCTCGACCACGATCACGTCCTCCATTATATCCTCGTCCGCCGAACGGTCCTCTTCCACCACCTGAATCTCCCTCCCTAGGTGGTTTGGTACAAGCATACCGATGATGACCCATCTCCCCATAGTTGTAGCACTGCCGGTTATGCTGCCAGGGTTCTCCCTTAGATCCTGTGTTACCTGAGCTGGTGATCGCTAGTGCTGACTTTGCTTCGGGGGGACCACCTGTCCCGGGTTGCAGCCTAATGCGTGTCTCCTCCTGGATCATGGCTAAGATAGCCTCCTCAAGGCTAGGGATCTTTGGTTGGGCTAGAAGTAGGGCCGTCCTCTGTGCGAAAGCTGCAGTCAGCCCTTTGAGGAACTTCATCGTCCTCTCCTGCAGACACACCTGTCTCTCCTTACACTTAGGGTCCCCGTAGCTCGTCCGATCTGAGGAGTGATCATAATCCAACCGTAGACGCTCCAACTCCGTGGCATACTCCTGCACCGTCTTCTCTCCTTGTACGGTGTCATCAATCCCCCCCTTTATCTGGAAGACCCATAAGTTGTTCCCCACACCATCATAGGTCCTTCTCAACTTCTCTCACACATCTTTCACCATCTCAATACCGTCTACTGTGGCGGCAATAGACTGGACTAAGGAGTTGAGAAGCCAGATGTAGATCACCATATGAGTGGACTTCCACTCATCGCGTCCCGTCGAGCCCTCGTCCGGCTCTGTCGTCTCGCCCGTCAGGAACCCCTCCATGTTTTTTCCTGCTAGAGTTCTTTTCACCAGCCGTGACCAACTCAGATAGGTGGCTAGTCCATCTAATTTCAGATCGATGGAGGGAAGCTTCAACTCCGGCGACGTTCGTGTCGTGTTCTCACCAGCCGACATCGTCAACAACTTCATCAACGTCGCCACCTCTGCAGAATCTAGCTTCTTGATGATCTCCTCCATCGATGCGTCGTCTATCCAATCATGTCACGTCCGCTCCACGACTCACGCTCGTCCTTGTCGTCCGCTCCTAGATCCGAACATGTCCCCCCTTTTTTCAGATCTAGGCATCCCTATTAGGCGCTGTCTCGTGCTGGTGCGGAGGAGGCGGCAGCACGTATGTCACAGCCTCCGTCGCAGCAGCAGCAGCAGTCGCAGCAGCCGCAGCAGCAGTAGTAGCCGCAGCAGTAGCGGGACGGGACAGCAACAGCGAAGGGCGGAGAAGGGAGTTGGAGAAGGGAAGAAAGGGGGGGCGGGGCGTGGAAGAGTTCGGTGGAGGAGATCTAGGAAATCCTTCTGTGGGTTTGTGGAAGCTTGGTGACGGCTAGGGTTTGTGAAAACTTGGCTCTGATACCATGTTGAAATTAGTTGATTATTTTATTGATTGTCTCATTGGCATTATATAGCCTTACAGTCATTAATACAATGATCTCAATCATTATGACAATAATCTCATAATGGAATATCCTGTGACATATTTTGGCATTCCAAATATATTCTCAGGATATTCCCATGTGCTTATACTGTACTTAAATATGACACCCAACATACCATATCAACAGGTAGTAATGGTTCCAAGATCATCGTCGTCGTCCGGACCGGTCTTATAGTTACTCTCTGAATCTTTACCTTCTTTGGACTGATAACTGCCACCAGAGGTACCTTAATGCTTCTATGCGTTCCTTATAAGGTTGGGTAAGCGTTGCGCTTGTCATGGCAGAACATTTTATCAGCTGGTCTGTAGATGTTAATGGGGGGCTAGTATAGCATATTGGTTATTTACATACTACTGGAATAATTAATGGGAGAAAATAAAAATGTAGCTTTAAGTATCAAAATGTTAGCAATAATGTAAAATCCAACGACTTCATGTCTTCAAGTTCAATACTTGATCGACAGAAAACAAAATGATGAATTCAAGATTGCTCTGAAATGCACACATGCAATAACACTCTCAGAAATCTTTGAAAATTTTGAAAACTAAGTAGTTCTTTCATCTTTTGATATTTTCACCTATGGGACATTAGCAAGTACAGCAATTAAAATTCTTCAAATCTATACTACTATATAATAAGAAAAGTTGGCGTGAATTTTTCTCCTTCCAAATATATCCTGACGTAACTTTAGTAATTAAAATTAATTATTAAATTCAACGAGAACAACTAGATAATTATGTATATATTTTTTTTAAGAAAATAATAATTTATTATTCTATTATAATTTAAAAACAAGAGCCTTTTTTCTTTCTGCTCCATGAATACTTCTGGAATCATCAAATCTAAATATGCCTTTCTTTATTTTACTTGGGTCTTTGTCAGATGGTTCCACATCAATGTAAAAAAGGAATTCGTTCTCTATCCATGGACCTAACAGACTTACAAGAAGAAATAAGGAGGAAAAAATGAGCAGATTTTCCGTGGATGCCATATATTAAGAATGAAACTGAAAATACATCAATTTTAAAAAAGAGATGTTATCATGTTACTCAATTTGGCATCAGAACATGATTTTGCTAGTAATATGCATTGAAAAAAGGCGGTTAAGTTAATATGAGAGGAGGAAAGTGGTTCTATATTTAGGATCATCTTGACCAGGCAAACATGCTCAAGGATGATGCAGGGGAATCATTGAAGATGCTTTGAGAATAATTTGTGGGAGGTTTATATGACTCGTGTATCTCTCCCCCATTAAAGTTGTTTTTATTGGTAGATGATAGTAGGAGTGAGGGATCAAATCAAATCAAACTGAAAATCAAATCAAACCGAGCCAAATAAACTGGTTTTGTTTGGTTTGAAAATAAAATTGGTTCGATTTCGGTTTTAAAAATATTAAAAATTTCGGTTTCGATTTTGGGTCTCGTTTCGTTTCAAAATCGAATAAAAATTGTGCAAATATATAAAAAATAGTTCTACACGAACCGGGGGGTTGAAACTGCGGTGCCACGTGTGCCCCCCTCTTTGGTCGGGTCTGGACAAGTGGCGTTAGCAGAGACTAACATTTGCGGTGGAGATCCAACAAATGAGAGGGGGACACGTGACACCGCGGTTTCAACCGCGGTTCCCGCTCCCCCTCGATTCATCGGGACTTATTTATATATAAATACCCTCAATTCTATGCATATTTATGACTAAATAAGTGTATGTTTTTTGTGTATATTTTGAAAACATCAGTTCTATATATGTGTTTTGGAGTTTAATCTTAATAATTTAACAACTAGTCCAACTTTGTACGCATCTTTGAAATAAAATAAATATATGGAAAAAAAATTATAATTTTTTATATAATTTAACCACAATCCAAACTTTTGGTTCAGTCCACTAAACAATATAAATAGTCCAACCGAACAAACCAAATAAAACTAATCGATTATTCGGTTCGATTTCAGTTATGACTAATTTCGGTTTTAGATTTTTAGAATTTATGTTTATTTGGTTTTGACTATTTTTGTTTGGTTGAAACCTAATAAACTTTTTGCTCACTCCTAGTCGGTTCCTCCAACATATTATGGTTGCAATTGTGCTTATTTGGGCTCATTTTATAGTCCAAAAGGAAATGAATGAGTAGTCACTAGTTACCTTCAATTTTCAAAATGGTTTAAAGATGCTCACTTTTTGGTTTAGGAACATATGGCTCAAGGAACATTTTGAAAAATACCTTTCAAAACTTTAAGGTAAAATTGTATCCGGAATATAGAAGTTTGAATTATTTCGATAAGGGAATAGAAACGTTCTTAAAAAGGCCGTTTTTAAGCATTTGTTCAAAAATGTCCTTTCTAAAGACGTTTCTGAACAAAATTTATTATTTAAATGTTACACCAGATTTAAATAACAATTTAAGTACCTTTTTAAGGACGATCCTCACGACAGCTTCGATTTCCACGACAACTTTAATGATACGATTAAAATGATTTAAATATGGTGGAACATTTAAAAATACAAAATTTCTCCCAAACGTTCTTAAAATAGACGTTTTTGAACAAATGTTTAAATACGTCATTTTTAAGAATGTTTCTATGTTTTTCTCGAAATAATTCAAATTTCTATGTCCTGAACGTAATTTTACCAAAATTTGATGTTCTATACACGCAAATTTCTGAAACTATAATCCGAAACTGTTAAACTATTGGCTTAATTTTTTATTTTATTTTTTATTTTTTATTTTAAGAATCTAGAAAAAGCCAAATAGACAAAGACAAGATTTGTTTTGATTTGCTTTACCCAAATTGAGCAACTATAACAATTAGATAATTATTGCACCATAGTTCTTCAAAAAATAACTCTTAATTTGGGGGAGAACTAGAACCAACGACAACAAAGGCTCGTCTCCTCCCACCACCTGAACCAGACCAGGGATAAGAACACCCCCCCAACCCACCCGGCCCAACCATCAGGAAAAACCATGAGCCGGAGGCAGCGCTCTCTCCTCCTCCGCACCCTACTCTTCCTCTTCTGCCTCAACGCCCTCTCCTTCGCCCTCTACTTCCTCCTCAACCCCCACCCAACCCTAACCCTAGAGAAACCTCTCCCCACCAAAACCCTAACTCAAAAAACCCTAACTCAAAAAACCCTAAAGCCATGGCCTTCCCTACCCTCCTTCCTCCCGTGGGCCCCACCCCTCGCCCCCCCTCCCCCCGGCTCCTGCGAGTCCTACTTCGGCAACGGATTTTCCGATCGCGTCGACGTCCTCAGACCCGGATCCGGATCCGAGACCGATCCCTTCCTCCGCTGCTTCCACAGCCGCACGCTGCGGAGCTCCGTCTGCGAGGCTGGCCGGATCCAGATGGACCCGGCCCGGATCCGGATGTCAGCTGGAGGGGAGAGGCTGGAGTCCGTCATCGGCCGCGGGGAGCAGGAGGAGATGCCGAGGTTCGAGGAGGGGGCGTTCGAGATCGAGGCCGCGCCGGACGTCGACCGCGGCGCCGCGGTGGCTGATGAGGGTTTCCTGGACAGGTACCTGCCCGAAGGGCAGGTGCAGGACCACACGATGCGGGCGCTTGTAGGGTCCGTGCGGAGCGTTGGACGCGGCGAGCTGCGCTGCTCCCAGGTGAGAGGATTGTGGGGTGGGGGTGGGAAGATTGGATCTTGCTTTGGAAAGAATGTAATTTTGGTGAGTATTTGATTGCAGTGGGTCGAGGAGCCGACGCTCTTGGTGACCCGTTTCGAGTACGCGAACGTTTTCCACACGGTTACGGATTGGTACAGTGCGTACGTCGCTTCTAGGGTTACCAACTTGCCTGCTAGGCCGCACCTGGTTTTTGTGGATGGCCATTGCAAGGTATGATACTTGACACAACAATTTACGGCATCCTTCATAGAAGCGGCATAATGTCCGTGTAATGTACTGTATTTTTGGGAAGTTACGAGCACAGTGTGCTCTTTTGTTTCTGCTACTTGTTACGGAATGTGATTGTAGAGTTTCTCAATCTTCTGAGGTATTTATTTTTGTGAGTCTATGACGTGGTTTTGGGATTGTAGAGCAACGGCACTTTAGCCTAAGCTATGCTACATCCATGCTCTTCGTGCAAATAGCTAAGACAAAACTTTAATTGAGAGTTGGCCTTACCATATCTGCCTATGATGTATGCATCATATATTTGTTGATCTGTTACTTGTGTTGGTAGAATCAAGGCTCTTGGATCTAAAGAAAGGCATGAACTTTACGTTCAACGTTGAGCATTGAGCTGGTCTGTTTTATGACAGTATATGATGCATTGTTTTAGATGCACTGTTGTATTATGGCTCGCCTTCAAATAAGGCTATTGAGGTCCTGTTTTGGATGAGTTTCGACAGCTAGGATTTCCTCTAGTATTTAGTAATATTAGGAGAGCCTATATAAGGTTAGATCTGCTCCAAAATTTAGTAATATTATGAGAGCCTATTTAAGATTATTTCTAACCTAATTTAAGAGAGTTTGAGATCAAAGGCAAGGCGACCGAAGGCGACCGTGCCGGGACCTGGCTCAGGATGAACGCTGGCGGCATGCTTAACACATGCAAGTCGGACGGGAAGTGGTGTTTCCAGTGGCGGACGGGTGAGTAACGCGCAAGAACCTGCCACACTGTTCGGACTGCTCTACCGGACCTGGCTATTACCGTCTGGGCTACTCCTTAAGGTTAATGCAAAGTCGGATCCAGACGGATTTGGAGAAGCGTAAGTGGTAGTAAATACCCAATCAACCTCATTTCTCCGTCTAATAATTGGAATTTCGAGAATAAACCAACCGACAAATCCGTAGCCCAGGTGATTTACTGCCTCCCTCTCGCCAAAATGGGATGAATCTTCTCAATGATTATTCAGGGCGCGGGCCAACCGAGCGAAGCTCTTTCTTTTTTTTGGCCGTGCCTTGAAGTGAATATCGTATGCTAGTGTGAGAGGACTACTACGATCTCACTTTGTACTCCTCACGATCTTGCGCCCTTGAACTAAATCTAACGCTTAATAACTACACCAATCTGGCTCCCTATAACTGCACAATATAACGATTGCCTTAGTCTCACGAGTTTGAACTTGCATTCCTCCCTTAGTGAGCGCCTAATCCTCCCTTCCCGAAAGGAAGAACGTGGAATTCTTTTTCCTTTCTGCAAGGACCAGGAGATTGGATAACAAAAAGGATATCATCGTGATAGATGCGCTTTGTAAACTACCCAATCTCGTTTTTGAAAGGGTTTTCTTGATACCAAGAGTCATTGGGCAGATTATCTAGAGAGCAAGAAAGAGAGCTAGCATCTGCTACCACCGAATTCCATCGCTAATGCGCCTCAAGCTTCAGGCCGGTAAGGTTCTGGCGCCAGAAATCAAGAGTTCAGTGGCTACGAGATCCTAACTCTCTTGATAGCTGCAATAGAGCTCATAGTGAAAGTTGACCAACTTCTTGATCAATTGTTTTTGCTCACAATCCAAGTCCCCCATATAGCTGATAATTTTTGAGTTTAGTTAATACTCATTGTTCGTCTTTTCTTCCTTCCCCAACCATGATTTTCACTAGAAATTTGTGTACTTTTGAAAATTCACTTGTGCAGAGGGAAGACAAAGAGAAGGTGTATGCGTGATAAACGACCAGGTGTTAAGAACTACCAAGATCGGTGGCATGTGACCGCTGCTTCGACCCCTGGGATTCCGTCGCCTCATTCCCTTGACACAATCAGTTCATTAATGTGGAAAACGAACTCTTTCTTGATGATCACCGAATATTCACTTCATTACAAGCAGTAGAGTCAACAAGACTTCTTTCCAACTCCCTGCCTTAAACTGATTGCCAGAAAGCTGCTAGAAGGAAGTCAAAGGCGAGCAAAGTGAGTAAAAGAAGGCGACCAGAGGGAGGACTAGGAGAGCCCGAAGCACACTGTCTGAACCATCAAAACCAGCTATATCCGATCTTGGTTGGCTTTCACCCCTAGCCACATACTTGGCTATACGACATGAGAGTTTCCGTATTAAAGGTCAAATCCCACGGATTAAAGAAGAAGGTGATTATGTTTGCAAGTCCTAAGGGAATCTTGAGAGAAGAAGATTATAGCTCGTTAGAGATCTTAGGAGGGAGGGTTTGCATGATACATATTTGTTTGTGTAAACTCTTGTATGGTTTCTATTTTGATTCAATAAAGTACTCCTTTATCCACATACGTAGAACAATTTTGATCAAACCACGTTATTGTGTGTTGTGTTCTTTGTGCTATTTTATTCGGTATTTATGCTTGTTATTTGTCATCGTAAAGTGAGATTCTCTATTCTCGATTATAAGAATTTGTATCAGAACATAAGGGAACCAAAGGAATTTCAGTTTCAACGATCTAGGTCAACGGTAGCTGACGACATGGTCCCATTTCTACCATTCTTATATTGTGATTCTTGAGATCACTGGTTCATAAAGATCCGTGGGAGAATTTAATTAAAGATTTCAATGATGACTTGTAACAAGGTTAATAACATCAAGTTCGAGGAGGAGAAGTTCAACGGTAAGAATTTTTTTTTATGTGGCAGAGAAGGGTAAAGACGATCCTTGTAAAAGAAGGGTTGTATAAGACAATAGCCGTAAGGAGAAAAAAAATTTGCCGATGTGAAAGAGAATGCATGGAACGATATAGAATAGAAGACACAATGCACATTAGAGCTGTCTGGCTGATGACTTGATGTACAATGTTATGCCCAGGACTCCTGCGACAAGTTTATGGAAGAAGCTACAGAGCTTGTGTATGACAAAATATTTGTTAAACAAGTTGTATCTACAATAGAAACTCTACAATATCTACATTAAAGGAGTGGATCCTAATTCTACACCATTTAAACAATTTCAATAAGGTGATCAATAATCTTTAGTATTTTGATGTAAAGTTAGAGGACTAAGCACTATTGCTCCTATCTTCGCTTCTGTTCTGGGAATATATGACCATTTGTTGACGGTGATCCTTTATAGGGAGGATACTCTTGAGATGGAGGAGGTTACAACGACACTTCTCAATAACGAGGTTATGAGAATGCCAAATCTAACTGAGGAGTCATCATGGTTGATTGCTAGTGAAAAAGGAAGGTCAAAGAATATTGATGAAGCAACATAGAGAAATCCAAATCATCAGGACATGACAATGAAACATGTTTTTTTTTTTGCAAACAGTGAGACACATGGAGAAGTAATGTTCAAAGTACAAGCATTGGTTAGAAAAGAAAGATAATTATGCTAGTACAAACGGTTCGAGTTAAGCCAATATTGCAACGCAAGCTGAGGATTTACTATATGATGTGTTTACGGTACATAGCGGAAAAAGTATATTTCCTGAAGCTTGGATTATTGACTTGGGTTGTTTATATAATGTATCCGGACAGAGAGTATTTCAACACCTATAAGGAGTTCATTGGTAGCATTGTCCTTATGGTGAATAATGCATCGTGCAAGATCATTGGTGTAGGAAACATCAAGTTTTACATGTTTGATGGTGGGGGGCAGATACTTGTAAACATCAGTTTTCTAAAAATTGGCCTAGGCGATCGCCGACCGAATCGAAAATTCTTTGTTCAGCCCCATGTGCACCTGTTCGGCCCTGATCGGGCCTGTGCGGCCCTGTATGGCTGTGCGGATTTTGAGATATTTTTTATTTTTTTATTTTCTTTTATTCTTAATTATGGATATGTTGTTTGAATTTTAAGATTTGATTTGGATTTAGAACATTAAAATTTCAAATTTGTAATATAGATTTAAAAATTTTAATTTAAAAATTATGAATTATATTATGGATTTAGAACATGTTTGGATGTCAAATTTCAAATTTGTATTGTGGATTTCAAATTTAAAAAAAAAATCTGTTCGGCGTATAGGCGTCTTCCGTCGCACCGAATCTGCCTAGCGAATTTAGAACACTGGTGATCGTTAAACACGTTCCGAATTTTAAGAAGAATTTTATTTCTCTTGGCTTGTTGGACGGGACGAGATGCAAGTTTGTTGGCCATGATTTGATTTTAAAGATTGTTAAGGCAACTTGGTTGTCATAAAAAGATTGGGCGTGTCATCAAATTTGTATCAGTTGTACGTAAGCACGGTTACGAGTGGTGCAACCGTTGTTATAAAGAAAGAGGTAAATGATACGTTAAAACTTTAGCATATGCGTTTTAGCTACATTCCCGCAAGTGGTATTCGTAAGTTGCAGAAAGGAGAGTTGTTGAAAGATTTAAAGGAATGCTAACTTGATCTCTTCAAGTATTGTATGATGGGAAAGCACCGCAATGTGAGCTTGAAGCAGGCGGTTCACAAGATCGAAGGACTTGTCGAGTCGATTACACCTACTCAGACGTATGTGGACATCACTAGTTCGATCAAAGGGAGCTGTCGAGTATTACATCTTTATTGATGACTTTTTATGGAAGGTATGAATTTATTTTCTCAAACACAAGTTAGAGGTTTTTGCTAGATTTCGAGAGTGGAACACGACCATAGAGAAACAAAAGGGGCGAATGATAAAATATTTGCATTATCTAATGGAGGTGTACACATCAAAGGGGTTTCATGATTTTTGCAAGGAGCAGAACATACAGAGCTAATGGACGATTCTAGGACGTCCATAGTAGAACGAGATAGCGGAACTCATTAACAAGAAACAATTAGAGAGAGCCAGGAGTGTGTTATACGCAGGCCTTACAGAGGACTTTTGGGTGGAGACATTTAGTCATGCATAATATTTGGTTAATAGATCACCATCTACAATCATTGATCTTCAGATTCCTGAAGAAGTATGAAGATGAGAGCTAGCTAGTTATGATTCATTACGTGTGTTTGGGTGTCCTGCCTATTCCCTCGTTAATCAGAAGGATAGAACCAAGCACGAGTCAAAGTCAAAACGGTGTGTTTTCTTGGGGTTCCAACAAGGAGTTATAGGTTTCAAGTTTCAGATTCCAGAAAGTAGAAGGGTGTTCATTAGCCGAGATGTGATCTTCGATAAGGTTTTCATGCTAAAAGATACGGGAGAAGAGAACAAGGTGGCAAGTGGCACATCATGCGGTTATAACTCAGTCGAGGTGGAGGTCTGGCACTTAAAAGGATACAAACACTGAAACACCATTAGAGCCTATTGATGTGGTAGTGGATAAGCAGATTCCGAAGATGGAGGATGAGACCTAATCCCATGAGGACCTAGAGACAACCATTTAGGAGATCAGGTCGTGCACATAAGCACCACTAAGGTACAGTTTCAAAGATGTGCTTTCATTTGCTTAGTCACGGAAAAAAGAGATCCAAACGATTATAAGGGAGATATTGGACTAGAGGACAAGGATCACCATATAGTTACATGGCAAAGGAGATGGATTCACTTTGTAAAAACGGTACATGGAACTTCGTCGAGGTACGGAAAAGAAAGAGGGTTATTTGCTGCAAGTGTCTATTCAGGAAAAAGTACAAGGCACGGTTAGTTGCCAAAGGTTATGCTCAGAAGGAGGAGATTGAGTACAACGAGAAGATCGAAGAGAGATTGAAAATGGATACACAAAAGATAGTTATATCAACAAACACCTATATATCATGTCATGCCTGAATCGGGAAGCATAAAGAATAAAGTTGGACCAGAAGCAGTAAAGTGCAAGAGAATCAGTGCGGTACCATGCACAATCTCGAAAGTACAACTGGTAGATAAATAAATCTATCAAAACATGGACCAAGACTATGCATGTAAATAACATAAATGAAAACTAGCTACTAAAGGTAATTCCTACGGCTTGTTACAATTAACTACCTAGGTTATCTTTGGTTACTACTACAACGAGGATTCCATCAGACACAGGCGCTGTAGACACGAAGGCCGGTCAAACATGGCATAGTATGGAGCAGAACTGACCGTCATCGTCAGTATCAGGGTGACCATTCAGGCGGTCATATCATAATATATTCAGAGTATAACATGGATGATCATGGACTCCAGGTAGGGCTACAGAGTCTGGAAAGAATAGCCAACGAGGTTGCATGAACTTCGGAATCCTTCGCTCCCAATGATCTACGTGATTATGCTAGTTAATTACTCCTACATGTTATATTCCCGAGTCCTGGACATTCAGAGAGAAAATTCTATAAATGCCGTACTGGTGAAAAACTGGATACCGACAAGGATATGTGAATACATGCGCCATCCAATCTAAGTCATGTATGATCGTGTATGTCAGCAAACGGAGACACGAGTGATCATCGAGTGATCATCACATCGATCTCTAGTCAAATTGGCATTCATGATAAAGTACCCATGTCAGAACATAACATAAAGTAAATAAATAATGCTCTCGTAACACTATATCAATATCGGAGCAAGCTGTATGAGCTACACGCGAAATAGCCCCTCGAAACTACACAAACTGCAGGGGACAATATACTAGCTTTGTATTGCTCGAGCAGGAAATCTTGTTCTTATGGTTGGTTTGGGTGCCAAATGCAATTAGTTTCAATACAAATCAAGCAAACACAAACAAACCTTAACCTATTCTACGACACTAACAAACAACAACTATGCAAGGAGATGTACAAGTGATCGAGCTGGTTCGTATCAGGAACAAAACAAGGATCGAGCTAGCACGATACAAGATGTATGGTACTCACGGTACGGTACAAGCATAGCAAGGATAATCAACAACATGGTGTACCATCACATGGTCGGTACGGTAACCAGGCATGTAGCAATGCGTGCCAAGACTAATACATGGTAGCCGTACAAGAGCAGACCGAGCTAGTGCAAGTGCAAGTGTATCGAGAAGGAATTATATCGGCAAGATACAAGTGTCCTGTCAGGGTATACATCGTGCCCGCAGGCAGACGAGAATGTCATAGGCTAAGGATTCCACCTCGGTCGAGGAAACAAAAAAATCAGGTTATGTGCGAGTACGTGTCAAGAGAAACTGGTCGTGTACAAGTACATGAAATGAAATCAAGCAAAAAACAAGTCATAATACTAACTAACAAGGCAAAGGGTGTTTATTAATAGCTAAGATCGTGGCGAAAAACAAACGGAATTGATTTTTTTTAGTGCAAACTCACTCGAAACAGGGCTGATAATGGCATTATTACGGCCCAACAATATACCAGTGGCTCTGATACATGTCAGTATCCAATTCAGTGAGTTCGAAAATTTCGCCGATTCTCGATCTTTTCTCATTTGATTTCAAATCTACAAGTTGGGTATTACTCTAAATTGAAAGTGTGAGGTGTGCATACAAGCTTTGCGTCGTTTGATTGAGTGTGTACCAAATTACGCGGATTTAACATAAATCTAGGTTTTGTGTACATAAACATGAAAGTAGTGTTCTAGGCTAAGTGTACTGTCTCTAGCATGCTATGGCTCTAATGGCCTGAGTGTGTGTCCTGAAAACAGCAAGAAAACATGGCAATGTCAAAATGAGATATAAATCCTAAATCTAGCATAAGTTTATCATAATAGCTCATAGTAATGATGATGGCATTGGAACTTTAGGACGTAGCATGAAGGGTAGCCCTAGTGACTCAGGAATACTGAATCTAAACATTAAAACAAGAAAACACAGAAATTGAGGCAAGGCCTCCTTCAAATGCAAGGTGTACTTCCCTCTAAGCTGGTGCAAGTGCCAAATACAAGTGGAGTGGGTTCTGCTAGTTCTCCTGACCGGGTTCAACAACCACTGACTCTAGTGTAACTCCTCCTATCTCCTAGGTCAGGTCCTCCAAGGAAAAAGAGAGAAGAATGGAAATGGAGAATAGAAAGAAGGAAATGAAAAGAGAGGAGGGTTGTTAGTTTTTTTTTTATCCAAGCCATTGGATTGCTGCCAAGTCACAATCCAAGGCCCCCAAAAGCATCCCATCCAATGGGATGAAATACAAGTGACCATTGATCACTAGCTAAGTCTGCCAGCAGGTTTGTTAGGTTTTTTTATTTTATCCAAGCCATTGGATTGCTGCCAAGTCACAATCCAAGGCCCCCAAAAGCATCCCATCCAATGGGGTGAAATACAAGTGACCATTGATCACTAGCCAAGTCTGCCAGCAGGCTGACCAGGCAATAGTTGCCCGAATGGTATACCGCCGGTATACAAATGGTTCTTTGAGATCAAAAATATGATTTTGGGTACTCGTTCTATCGCATGGGTCCTTGCTCGGATCTTTGGCAGTACCATGGGTCTCTAAAGCTCTAGGGTACTCCACAAGTGAGTTCCTTATATCATGAAAATCACATTAACGTTGTTAGTTGTATAGGTCACTTAATCAGTTTCGAAATCCACCTATTATCTCATGAGCGATACACGGCGATATCGGACGCGCAAATCTAGAAATCACGAAAACTAATTCGGAACATGAATTCAAGGCTAGATGTACTGATCAATATTAGATATGGGTACTTGCAACACGAGATACATGATACGGGATTAGTACGAGACACAAAAATACTAAAAATACACAATACACACGGATAGCCGTATAAAAATAACTATATCGGAAGACGTTACATCCGTGTGGTTAAAGTGTCTCATGGTGTAACTTTGTATTCTTTACATACTAGCCTATACTTTATAACTTTTCCAATAAAGATATAATCTACTTGGTTAATATTGGATCCTCTTAAAAGTTAAAAGTAAGTAAATGTTTCTCTTTCTAAAATAAATGTTTGGTACTATAAGGACATGTGCCGATGTATAATTGATGATCATGTCCCCTTTAACTAACCCTATACTCAAGTTTCATACACACTTTCATAATTATTAAGCCTCTAGTCCGACATGATCATTTAGGTTTTCTTTGATATATAAACTTTTGTTTCAGGCAGTCATCGAATCATACTCTCCATATGTTTCCAAAATCCTCTTGTCATATTTTCATCTAATCCTTCTGGATGCATATGCACTAACAACAATAATAACACTTATCCTATTTCTTATCCTCTCTACATCTAGAATGCATTCTCTTAAAGTTCTATCCACAAGTATTTGTTTCCTAGATTCCTATTTCTGTATCTTTTTTTTACACGTGCCAAACTTCATCCACTATTTTCATTTTTCCTCAATTCCTCACCTACAACTAAGTTTTGTGCAAATAAATTATACTAGTTTTCCTCCTAATTATTATATATACTAACTAACTTCATTCCATTTTCCCTTGGCAATCCTACGCACCAACTTCCAAGTAGATAATCTAATCAGACTTGCATTGACTATCCCCTTAGCTCGTAGCTTCCTGTATCATGTAACCTTTGCCTATTTGTTACCACATCCAAGAAGCAATTTGGTTTTGAGGGATACCTTTGTCCACCCTTGCTCGTTTGGCATAGCAGAAGGGTCAACAGGGTGGTACCAATGTAACATGTCAACCTTGATCACTTAGCATGGCATTGGTGTGGGAACAATGTGATGCTTCACTCCTGAGGGACGCCATAACATGTAATCTTATTCTATAAGGATTCATTTCATAATGATCCGACAATGTTGTGCAACATATGTTGGCTTAGGGGTGAAATGAAAAGGAAGTTAGCCCCATCATAAAAACCAGTTTTTTTAGAACCGGACCGGCCTGTCCAACAGGTAAAACCGTGAATGGGCTGGTAGACCGGTTCTTTAAGTATCATAAAACTGTTACTCCAGGAAAATACGGTTTAACTGTCCGAACCGGCTACTGAACCGGACCCATTTCAGACGGTTCTGTAATGTTCAATAATTTTGGGTTTGTTAGCCATAAAATATGGTTCATTTTACAAGTAAAAACTGACATGTGTAAGTTGTCTATTGGTAGGAAACTGTGGCAGTAGACAAGACATGCCTACCATGCATGCAATTTCAATTAATGGTCATCCAAAATTTCAAAATGCTCATTAATTACCAGCCACACGCCTACACTATTTAATTATACTTGCATTATTTTGTCAAATTAATATCATTACATGCTTCAATCCACTGCCAATTCCCAAAATATCTGCAAGAATGCCTACATTATTAATAATTAATATCATTACACATGCATGCAATTTCAATTAATGGTCATCCAAATTTTCAAAATGCTCATTAATTACCAGCCACACGCCTACACTATTTAATTATACTTGCATTATTTTGTCAAATTAATGTCATTACAATTTTCTTTTTTTGAGATGCAAATTAATATCATTACATGCTTCAATATCTGCAAGAATGCCTACATTATTAATAATTAATATCATTACAATCTTCCAATTGGAAGAGTTCTAATGTTATTTTTTCTTGTTATGGTTATTTTTCTCCAAATCTATTTAATTATACTAATTACATAGTACAAAATAACTTATTTATTGTGGACAACTTATAATATTTTATTTGCCTTTTAATATTTATGATATGATTATGGAAATCGTGAACTAGATTATAATTTATGATAGATCATGATAGGCATTTGACAAAGAAAAATGAATCTATTATGAAATATAATAAAATTATAGAGATATGTTAAGCCCGCTTCGACCCTGGTTGAGCCTCTGAAGTCTGGACCTTACTATGGCCAGTTCGGTCCTCAGAACATTGCTTAAAACACATCCTTTATTTTTATCGGGACCCTCTTTAGGAAGATGGCTACCTAGCATGAACTTCCTTTATCTGTGCTTGGGACTGACAGAGAAAATATAAAACATTAAGCTCAACACTAGTATATTTATTAATTCCACTTCTAAGTCTCCTTCAGGGAGTTCATTAGTGTCAGTTATAGGCCCTATAATCAAGGAAACAGTAGCCTATTATAAAACTGCTGACTTGAACATAATCATAATATAAATTGTGAAAGAAGAATCCATAGCAACAATTCATTATGCTCTGCTAAAGGATTTCATGGGTCATAATCGGGATCATAGTCTAAAGTCTCTGCAAACTGTTTCAGGTGCTATTTCTTTTGTATCCTATGTGGCAAAATTGGACATAATGTGCAAGATAGTCGCTTGTGATTGTATTTATCATATGGTTTTGTGCATTAGAAGCCCCTAATTGTAGAAAACTTAATCTGTTTCAAGTTCCATATTGCTATACATTCTTGAGTGATTGGACATATTTATTCAGGCTCAACTGGAAGAAACTTGGGAAGCTCTCTTTTCAAGTGTTAGATATGCGAAAAACTTCTCAGGTCCAGTATGTTTTCGTCATGCTATTCTATCACCCTTGGGGTATGAAACAGCTTTATTCAAAGGGCTGAGTGAGACGATAAGTTGTCAGGGCACCACCGCTAACATCCTTCGAGAAAACCCTGATAATGAGAAAACTGCCAGGCTATCCGAATTTGGAGAGATGCTCAAAGCAGCTTTTGATCTCCTGGTGGATGAGAACTTGGCAACGAAACCATCTAATGGTCCTAATGTCCTTTTTGTGCGTCGTGAGGATTATTTAGCCCATCCACGTCACAATGGGAGAGTGGAGTCTCGACTGAGCAATGAGCAGGAGATTTTTGATGCAATAAAGAATTGGGCAGCCAGTCACACAAAATGCAAAATAAACATTGTCAATGGTCTCTTTGCTCACATGCCAATGAAAGAGCAACTCCGTGCCATTCAAGAGGCTTCAGTTGTTATAGGTGCTCATGGGGCTGGTCTCACTCACTTGGTCGCTGCAACACCAGACACCATAGTCCTCGAAATCATTAGCAGCTTTTACCGACGCCCGCATTTTTCGTTGATCTCCCAGTGGAAAGGTTTAGAGTACCATGCCATCAATCTTGCTGGATCATACGCCAGGCCTCCCATGG
Source organism: Iris macrosiphon (assembly GCA_036927795.1). Lineage (NCBI taxonomy): Eukaryota > Viridiplantae > Streptophyta > Magnoliopsida > Asparagales > Iridaceae > Iris > Iris macrosiphon. Next base: position 10,448,066 of record JAYESA010000020.1, on the reverse strand, counting down.
TTATCGATGAGCTTAGCAGCATAATGAGAAGTTTGAAGTGCTGATATTAACTTCTGAGATACTGATTTTTCTCTTATTGTACCAACATGTTTGAAGCCTGCTGTTTCATGCTTTGTATTTACATTTCACTCATGGAACAACTATCGAGGAGTCTGTTTAAATCAGTAAAGGGGCATTTTATTGAATATTAATGCTCGTTGTATTTCATATTCTGATGGGGAGAGGGAGCACAGTCATTTCAGCAACTAACTGATACTGAATTCTGTTTCTGATCAACATATTCATTGAAGAGGCAGCCATATTCGCGTAAAGAAGCGCAGATCTCCTGGTGTACGCCATATAACGCCTTAATTAGTAAGATATACTCTCCTTTAAAATATCATGTTTCAGATTATTTTCAATTGGCTATGCCATTAGCAAGGAATTATGGTGTTAGAGGAATGAACAAGAAAACCTGCATTCATATCGAGTTTTGATACATTTATAGTGTATTACAGAAATGGATGACACTTGTCCTTGTATCTAATTTTTGACGAAATGATACATCCTTTAATTGTTTTTATGTTGTAGAAGTTTGTTAGTTAAGAGTTATGTTGTTTAGATATTTTGTTATTTGTGATAGGTGTTAAAGTTGTTTAATATTTTGTTATTGTTGTTATCTTTCACCTTATCATCAATAGCCGTTAGAGGGCTATATATTTGTATTCACATCTTACCAAATAAATTAATTCATTCTTATTCCAAGGAAATATTGTAGGGCCCCAGATCCTTGATATGAAAATGAGAGGCTAAATGAGCCTTAAACTGTGAGATAACGGTAACATGATTGCCTGTAATAACGATATTGTCAACATAGACCCCAAGCATTCTTTAGTCGATCCATGAGGGCGATGATGAGAGAAAATGGATGAATCCGCTGAGTTGCGAGAGAATCAAATCTATTGAACCTGCTGAATCACCTGACCAAACTTCTCAAACCAGGTTAGGAGATTGCTTAGGGCCCTAAATGTATTTATTCAAATGACAAACCATAGCATGTACACTCAAAACCAGACAACTATCATTTATTCGGAAAAAGGTTCAAACCAAGATTCTTCTTCTTAATTTACTACACAACTAGCTGATATTCTGAAAAGTCATTGCCACAACTCGTGTTCTTGCGTCTATTGTCCAAGTTGAGCACAATGTTCTAAAATTCGATAGGCGAATTCGGTGTGGCGGAGGGCCGCATAGAGCCTAGGCGCTGAACAATTTTTTTTTTGGAAATTTAAAATTTGAAATCCATAATACAAATATGAAATTTGATATCCAAACATGCTCTAAATCTATAATACAATTTATAAATTTTTGAAATTTGAAATATATATTACAAATTTGAAATTTCAATGTTCTTAATCCAAATTCAATCTTAAAATTCAAACAACATATCCACAATACAACTAAGCATAAAAAAAAAAAAATTAAAAAAATCTGAACAGCCGCACAGGCCCGAAAAAGGGGGTGAATATGCCCGAACATACACACAAGAGGCCAGACAAGTGGTTTTTGGTTCGGCCGGTGGCCGTCTAGACCGAATTTTAGAATATTGTTGAGCATTTATGACATTTGTACTCTTATCTTATAAGGGAGTGTAGAAGATAGTTACTTAAGAGTTGTTTAATTTTTTTTTTAAATTCGGGATAAGTTGTTAAGTTGTTTTGATATTTTGTGATATTGTTTAAGCTTTCACCTTATCATTAGATAGCACTTAGAGGGCTATATATATTTGTATTCACATCCAACAACTAAATTCATTAATTCTATACTTTAACATGATCTTTCAAACCAAACAACCTATATCTTTCTTCTCATGTTTATTTTCTTTTCAACGTAAGTACTTCGACAATGTTTTTCCTTTACTATCCATGTTATATATGGATTATCACGGAGATCAAACTTTTTTCCAAGTCTAAATCTTGTTAAAACGCATAGCGATGAACATCTTATTTGTAAGGGCACACGGTCCAGCAAACGAGCTATCGTCGTCTGTGCGATTCCACCATCATTTTTTTTCGATGATCTTTGACGTGAGTTCTTTTCTTCACCGTGTTGTTGAGATCTTGGGGAGAGCTCCTCGTCTATTTTGGATCTATAGTCATGTTTCTGTTTAAAGCCGTGTGATTTATTATTTCGAGTAGTGGGTATGGACCTTCGAGATCTCGTAATACTAAATTTGGTTACTAAAGAACTGCATACTTTTTATATTAAATTTCTTCGAAGTCATTGTCACTGTTGTCGTCGTTGACTCGATCGCCGTCGTGATATCCTCTTTCCTCTCTATCAAGGTTTTTAGGGTTTGTTTGACTTCGAAGAAATTTAACATAAAAGGCATCGAGTTCTTTGGTCGGCGAGTTCCAATAGTATTACAAGACCTTGAAGTTCCGTATCCGTTGCTCGCCATAAAAATCTCTCGACTTTAAACAAAAATGCAACTATAGATCTAGACTCCTCGGAGATTTCTCTCTAAGATGTCATCATTATCGTGAAAAATTTACATCTAGATCCTCGAAAAATTTGATGGTGAAACTGCATAAGCGGTTATGACTCGTTTGCTTGACTATGTGCCCTTAATTGCGAATGAACTATACGTTGATTTGCGTTTCAACAAGATTGACAACTTCGTCGAACTTGGAGATATTTGACCCCCTTGATATTCGAGGTATATTTGTGATGGCATGAGTAGTCGATGAAAAATATTGACTATCTATCAGTAAAGATAACTTGGAATTATTCCTTCTGGTCACAATATTGTCTATATTACTGATGGATAGTCGATGAAAAATATTGTCAGAGTAATTATGACAAAGAAAATAAACACAAGGATAACTAAGATATGTATCGTTTGGTATGCAAGTCCATGTTAAAGTATAGTGGAGAATGAATTAATTTATTTGATGGATGTACATACAAATATACAGTCCTCTAAGGACTATCCGATGATTACGTGAAAGCTAACAAAATATCTGAACAACTTAACGACCTATCATGACTAACAAAATATCTAAACAAATTAATAAGTCTTTAACTAACAATCTTCTACAATGTGCATTAGAAAGATGAAATCCCGAGACTTCCTCTAAAGTAGTTTGTAGTATCAGTTGATACGACCGATAGAGTTTGGCATGTCCCGATCCTATACCGACCGCTACTAACCGATACCAACTCTAAGGGTCTCTTTTTTCCATTCAATTCGGCAGATAAAATTGAACGAAAAGACCAATCGGCAAGAGTGTAAGAGCATGTAAATGAAGGAAACTTATTTATTACGGGTAAACCAATCATCAAGGGTGACTATTATTACTTTCAATTTCAAAACTACTAAAAAACAATACAGAAATACTTAAAATTCCTAAATATGTAAAATATTTTTCTAAATTTTTAATAATTTATTAATAGTTATTTGCTTTATGATACCAAAAAATATGATAATTCGATCTGAAACTGCCAACAGTGCCGGACCGTTATCCCGATATTCATGCAGGACATTTGATCCCGATTATCATGCATATAACTGCCAATCCCGATATTCATTGGAAGGATCTGCTACCGATTCTGATACAGATATTGCGAACCAGCTCTAAACCTTGTTTTCTTGCAAATTGTTATGTAGTTCGATGTTACCTCAGAGCAAGAATGTTACTATTTTATTACTTGTATATCGGTAGAACGCGTTTTTATATTCAAGTATATTGTTTCTCATAAACTTGCTCATGTTTAGTGGAACATAAAAAAAGTTTTGGCTTGAAAACTTTGAAATTATAAGTGAATTCAATTAATCTTATTCTTTTGTTAGTATTTTTACAAGATCAGACTATTCAATTCAAATGCTGGTTTAAACTTTTGCCTGCTTGAAGCCTTGATCCAAGTCTTATTGCACAAGTTTTATGTGAATCTTCTCTTATATTTTAAGTTCTTAAGGTTGCCAGCTAATTCAAGGAGATTGTGATTTCTTAGCGAAGTTCGTGCAAGTGAACCCGACAATAAGGATCTTGAAATTGTTAAAGCTATTTTGGGCCGCAAGTTTGTTTCACGAGGTACCTTAGTTAGTAAGGATATGGCTGCAAGTCAAACAAGCAATAGGGATCTTGAAATTGTTAAAGCTATTAGGGAATGCAAGTTCGCCAACCATATTTGAAGTAATTAGGGCATGTTTTCTGCAAGACAAGTGAAACAAAAAAAAACAATAGAAGAAGTCAGACTATTGGATTCAAATGCTGGTTTAAATTTCTGTCTGCGTGATCCAAGTCACAAGCTTTATGTGATTTGTCTCTATTACTTAAAAGTTCTATAGGTTGCTAACCAGTTCCAGGGTTCATTTTTTAGGTCATGTTTGCAGAAGTGAACCCGAAGATAGGACTTGACATTCTTGCACTGTACAACATGACCAAAGAAGAAATAGAAGATATCTTATGTGGTAGATTGTACCATCACTTTCTCCAACATAGTTCCAAACTTATTAAGGTTTTGCTTTCTCCAAAGTTCCAAACAGCACCATCAGCTGAAATTAGGACTTGCTAATTTGTGGATATACCATAATTATCATCCCGATGAGATTATCCATCATTTGTAAGATTGTAATGCTGGACCCAATATTTAGGAATTTCAAATGAGGAAAGTACGCTAGGTAGTGGGCCATCAATAGTTCCAGCTTCAATTGATCCGACCAGGTTATCATTCGGGTCAAGGCCAGGGCCAGATCTGGCAGTTCTCTTTGTATCATTAGCGAAGCAGAAGTGAGACTAGCTATATAGCCAAAAGTTACTAGAAAAAAAGAAGAAGAAGAAGAAGAAGAAGAAGAAGAAGCGTTCAGTCATTGACCAAATATGCCATCTTCTCAAGTAAATAGCACACATCTGGACTAAATGAGTCTTCTCCTTTCTAAGTGTGAGAGCTGTGAGCAGACATGTCATCTTGATCTCCATGTTCCAGAAGGGCTAGCTTACCAAGAATATATCAGCAAAAACTAGGATCAGTTATGGAAGGTCTACTGTGTCCTCTTTAGAAAGTGGCTTTGCTCACATTCTTGTGTAAGACCAATTTACTGGCCTCCACAATAGTCTACAATCTTGCCCTTGATCAGCTGCTGAAGATGTCCGTCCTATCCTACCACTTAGTTAATTTTTCAATGATTCGGGTGATTGAGTAGCACTTCTGGGAAAAAGCTTCTCAGTTCCAACAAGGATACTCTTTTCTTCACCAGTGAACCGTCTTTGGGTCGAAAGTGCAGTAAATCTGCACCTGTAAAGTTCCCACTTCAAAGGCATCAAGATAATTAGTGAAGGAAAGAGCCCATGGCTTCTACTAATTTAATGTGGGAGGGTTGAAGTTCCTTAGAACCAGGAAGCTGTTATGGGCTCGTGAACTTTGCCCCGAAAGAGTAAAAACACGCTATAGGAACAAAAAAGAAGTTGGATCTGTCCAATTGGAGTCGCTAGTATCTTGGACTTGGCCTCCGAGGAAGATTGGACACCACCTTAAGATGGCATTCTTTGCCTTTTTAAGTGTTTTTCCATATAGCAAGTTAGAAACCCCTTATTTTAGGCTAATCAAACCTCACTTTATGCTCTTACAAAAAGTAATATCATAGTTCTGCAGGGGAATCTGTGACAAATTTGCATGTTATCATCATAATTTTCTTCACTAATTTCCTGGGCAGTACATGGAAGCATTTTGTTGCAGGTAAATTAAACTATCAATGCTATAGTTTTTGGCTCACGAGAATACCACCCATTCATTGCAAGTTACATAACTCTTTCTTATGCAGAACTACTTTTAGAGCATCAGAGAATGTCGTTGCGCTCTGCTATTGGTCCAGAGGAATTATATGCAAGTAAGTTCAAAGGAATGAGAAAGGTTGGAATCACAGATTTTCAAGGTAGTGAATGTAGCAAGAGATGATGGATTTCTTTTATGTATAATTAGTTGAGTTTGAACATTATCTCAGCTAGACTATTCCTATTGTAAGATCTTTCTATGAACTCATGAGGAGGAATCTTTTGATAATAGATCCATGAAGTCAGAGTTTGTTGAAGGTTCACTAATTACTATATAACTAGTATATATGCACGTGCTTTGCACGTATATTGGAGTGAATGATGTTGATGAGTTAGTTTATTTCTACTGCTTTTAATTATATAGGTTAATGGTTCAACCCTTCGAATTCTTTGGTAACAATTTAAAAGACTAAGCAAGTAGCATGAACCCTTTGATTTCCGTAAATGGTTGTCATTATTGCATCTCTTAAATGGTTGTTAGTGGAATTTATTGTAGGTATTCTTTTTAATTACTAAATATGTTAAGGGTATTTTTGGAACGAAATTTTTTCACGGTGAAGCCTAGTTTTGGCATTATATAGAGAAGATATGGTAAATTTCTTCGGATGGGACAAATTGCCTTGTTATATGTATCTAGTTATATGTATCTAGTGTATTCTATTAGGCAGATGAACCTCTACAAGGATTTTGGTAGGTTATGTTAGGAAGAGTAGCCATTCTGGCAAATATCACGACTGTTCTATGCATAAAACGTGAACTTTGTTTGAGAAATCCTTTGATTAATTGGTAGCTCAAGTTATTCCTTTCAAGTTGCTGCATAGTTTATGGAGTTTCAGGCTTATTACTGTTTTGAGTTGGCTGAATTTTGTAATTTAAAATCAAACATCATGATTGGGTGGTAAACGTTTACCAGATTTTGGGAAAAAGTACAGGCAGTAAATTATTGTATCATCCATAAAATTGACTATTGCATGTGATATAAAATTGCCATTGTGCTGCTGCTCCACACGCTGCTGCTCCACATGCTGCTGTAGTTTTTTCCCCAACCATTTTGATGAACAGGTTGACATTCGTCTTTAGACATCATGAGACTATTACTGCAAACCTGCAGGGACTGTGGATGATTTCATCATCTTGAATTTTGTGCTTGCATCGTTATTAGAATCTATGAGCCACCAGAATCATACTTATTTTCTAAGGCTCTTGATAAATTCACTACAAAATTCACTCCGGGAGGTCCAAATTTTTACCATTTTTACCATTGATAATTACAAATTTGCCACTTCCAAAAATTACTTACCAGGTTGTCCACTTCCAATTGATTTTTTTTATAATTAGGACCGTCAAAATTTTGACAGTCCTACCAATTGGAAGGACTGTGAAAATTTAGACATTCCTAACAATTTGTAGGACTGTTAAAATTTTTATAGTCCTAAAAATATATGTTGATTTTTTAGGACTGTCAAAATTTTGACAGTCCTTCCAATTGGTAGGACTGTGAAAATTTTGACAGTCCGGAAGGGAGGGCTACGTGAGGTGACCACGAGGGCTGGGCTGCGTGGAGGCCGGAAGGGGGGACGAGGCGGAGGAGCGGGAGGGGAAGGAGGCGGGGGAGGAGGTGGCGGCGGGAGGCGGCGGTGGAGGACGGGGGAGGAGGAGGAGGAGGAGGCGGAGGAGGCGGAGGCGCGCGCGCGGTGGAGGACGGGGCCACTGCTGGGCGGCGATGGATGATGGGGCCGCTGCTGCTTGCGGGGGCGGTGGTGGAGGACGGGGCTGCTGCTGCTTGCGGGGGCGATGGTGAGCGGTGGGGGCGGCGGCGAGCGGTGGAGGAAGGGGCCGCTGCTGCGTGCGGGGGCGGTGGCGAGCGGTGGGGGGACGGCGGCCAGTGGTGGGGGCGACGACGAGCGGTGGAGGAGCGGGAGGGGGAGCAGGAGGAGGGAGGTGAAGAGGGTGGGCATCCCTAGTAAAATTTGGGCTAGCCTGAGTAAATTTTTTTCATAACTGGGTTAGCCCAGTACTGGACTAGCCCTGAGTGTACTTTGTAGTGCCTTTATCACAAGCCTTTTCTAAAAGGATTATTTACGCAAACCTTCTATATGTTTTATTGTTGGTATACGGATCTTTCTTATTTTGAAAATAATTACACGGACTTCTACATTGACTTATGCCATGTTTTATGTAAGGAGTTACTACACTAACCATCCTTATTTAAAAAATTATATATATATATATATATATATATATATATATATATATATATATTTGAATTTTTGGATAACCTGACGTAACGTTCGGGACTTTTGTGCACACTGTATTGTATGTCTTTGGGTTTACTGTCCCCAACTTTCACCATTTTATAAATGGAAGGAATAATACGTCCCCATGGTTCGAGCCACTGATCTTCTTCCACCCTGCCAGGATCTTCTCTCTCTCTTCGGTAACAACAAGCGCCGCTCGACTTCAGTTATATATATATATATATATATATATATATATATATATAAAATGGTCGTATAATTATTTTTAAAATAAAAAAGGTCCGTATAATAAAAAATAATATGAGCGGTTAGTATAAATAACTATTTTCTAAAACTTTTCAGTTGCAGCTGGTCACCCCTCTGGCTGGGCGGGGTTCCATCTGAGTATCGGACTTGGGAGTTCATCATCATATATTACATGTATTTTCTACCCAAACCTAATACTCATAATTTTTAAATGAACATAAATTTGAAAGAAATAAAGATCTCGAGTGAAATAGTTAATTCACTAGTGTGAGACCTAGGTGTTGATGAGATGATTTTTGACATTCAAGAACATTGTTGCAGGTCCTTTATTGCATGTGTATCGAATCTTAAATTAAATCAAATGATCAAGATCCATAGGAGGAGGAGAAATCTATTATTTAAGAATGAATGTGGGGGATTTGCTTGTGATATTATTATATGACAGCCTTCGAGAATGAAAGCTTTCATATGTGTTCCTTTGAAGTTCAAACCCAAGGGACAACAAATCTTGGAGTCTCTCCCCCCGTGCAGCCGTGCTCTCTTGGAAACACAATTAGAAGGAAACATGGATAGATTGTTCTTTCAGACTAAAAGTACTTTAGTTTTGATGAATAGGTAGAAGTCTCTTGCCTCGAGGATTGTACAAGGATTCCATGTGGAAGGGTTAATACAGCAGCTACTATCGAGGTCGAGTTATAAGGTCAGGTGGACTAAGCATCCGTAGCTTGAAATTTATCAAAAAATGTTGTCTGAAATGTAATTTAAATTGTTCTTATAAGTTGTTGATTGACAAACTACTTAGAAAACTTGTCGACATAAACAATAATGCGTTCCATAAGAAAATAAAAAATACTATTAATCTCTTCAAAGTGTCTCTTCAAACTATTTTTCCTTATGTGACAGCCAACATGATGGTTAATGTGGTAGCTGGCATAATAAATTTTAAAATTAAAATTAAAATTAACGTAAAAAAAACTGAGTGATTAATTTTTTGGATTAAATTTTGTCATATGAGCTACAATGTTAGATGTCACATAATGTTATTTAACATGTCACGTCAGTTGTCACATAAGAAGAATAGTTTGGAGGGATTAATAGTATTACTCCGTAAGAAAATACTTTTCCATTGCTAAATTATTGAAACGATTGGGAGTACTAAAAATTTGAAGAAGACATTTTTATTTATTTTTAACAGAAAATTTCACACAGAGCATTATAGTTTGTCTTAATCTCATATAGAGCATCAAATTTAAAAAAAAAAATCATTCAGAGCATCAAAACGCCTATCAGATGGACGTTTTTTATTTTTTAATATTATTTTTTGGTTTACTTTGTAACGTCGTTAACTAAAAAAAAAATAGAAATAGGAAAACGCACCTTGGAATGACGTTTTTTTTCAGAAAAAATGTCATTCTCAAGGGCATTGTCATTTTTCTATTATTTTTAACTCTCTCACGTTCCCTCTCTCTCTTTCTCTCTAACACTCTCCCTCACATCTCTCACACTCTCTCTCAACTGTCCCCCCCCCTCTCTCTCTCTCTCTCTCTCTCTCTGTCAACTCCCTCTCTTTCTCTCTCTCTCTCTAACAACTCTCTCTCTCTCTCTCTCTCTCTCTCTCTCTCTCTCTCTCTCTCAACTCCCTCTCTTTCTCTCTCTCTCTCTAACAACTCTCTCTCTCTCTCTCTCTCTCTCTCAACTCCCTCTCTTTCTCTCTCTCTCTCTCTAACAACTCTCTCTCTCTCTCTCAACTCCCTCTCTCCCTCAACCCTCTCTCACTCTCATCCCTCTCTCCCTCTCTGTCACTCTCAACCCTCTCTCACTCTCCTCTCTCTCTCCCTCTCTGTCACTCTCATCCTTGTCTCCCTCTCTTTACTCTTTCTCCCTGTCATCTTTCCTCTGTCACTCTTTCTTTCTCTTTTTCTGTACGCTATCTACACTAAGCTAATACATGCACACTAGGTAACGTTTATCTGTTTACTAGGTAACGTTCAATTTTGTAACGTTAAATTTGTAACGTTTAAATTTAATCGGTTAAATTTAGCTAATACCCTCTCTCTCTCACTCTCATTCTCTTTCCTCTCTCTCTGTCCCTCTCTCTCTTTCCCCCTCTCTCTCTCAACCTGTCACTCTCACCCTCTCTCCCTTTATTTACTCTCTCTCTATTTACTCTCTCTGTCACTCTCATCCCTCTCTTTACTCTCTCCCTGTCACTCTTTTCTCTGTCATCCATTTTTTCTGTATGCTAGTATACTAGGTAATACTAGTCTCTGTACAATAGGTAACGTTCAATTTGTAACGTTCAATTTGTAACGTTTATATTTTAACGGTTAAATTTATATATATGACTCATGCGTGTTTTGTATATCTCATTCACTCTTACTCTCTTTACCATATTTTTCTCATACAACAAATAGCTTACAATCGGTGAATTCAGAACGCAAATTCAAGTCAGAAGATACTTTCATCCATTATCTCCTACCATTTTCGCCTAAGCTATTTTTTGACATACCTCTGTAAGTCTCAATTCAGACGAAAGTTTGTGACTATGGATCAAAATTTAGTAATAATTTGCTATCATTGAGGTATACTTGATGGATTATCTTACCATGGGGGTAATACTCATCTTATAACCATTTATCAAAATATCACATTAGCTAGTTTGCGTAGTATTATTTGTGATCGTTTTTTCATAAGTTATGAATTTATAATAAGGTGGTTTTATGAAGATGCGTTGATAATAGTAGATTGTAAAGAAACATAAAATTTTATTGTTCAAAGTAATTTAGTTTGATCTTGTATTAAATTTATATCATTACATCACTAGCAAATATCGACACAACTATAATTTTAAGTTGTCAACATTTTTGTGATAACCAAGATTTCAATGTTGGTCCTAGTTGTATAAATCACACTGAAATTAACTCTGATACTGAAAACAATGATGTTGACGATAAAAACATTGATGATTTGGCTAAAAATTTAGATTATTATTTAGATGATAATGATGCTAATGTAGCTGGTTGCATTCCCGAGTTAATTGTTGCAGACAATTTGATTCTCCTCAGGATTTTTGAAATTTTATTAGCGACCTAGCAATTACATATAAATTTAGTTGTTCATCTAAACATAACAATCATCAAAGAATAGTGTATACTTGTGATTCTCCAAACTGTTGTTGGAGAGTATACGCTAAAGCTAATGGTGATAGTAGTACATTTAAAATTCGTACATTTGAAGGTAGACATTGATGTTTAGATGGATTTATAGGAAGACATCATCCACTAGCCACCACTGCATGGGTAAGAAATAAAATAATTGGTAAAATTAGAGATAACAACTCGTATAGTCCGGCACACATTGTACATGATATACTTAGAGAACATCGGATACATATTACATACCTGTATAAGTGTTAGACATCCACTTATATTTTTTGCTGTTCTACCCTTTGATACTTTACTCACAAAAGACGTCATAGAGCGGTATAAATATGCTAACACTACTTCACTCCATGCGTGTTTTGTGTTGGAATGGATGTCTGCAAGAAATGGTAGCAATCGCACGTTGATCATATTTTCCGTAGCGTCGGGAAATAAAAATGCACCGCATAGACACAGTAAATAAGCTCTAGTGCAACATATCACCTGAAAACATAATTGAATATTGATACCATCTATATTAAATAAACATTAACAATAATTAATACATGTAAATAAATACCCGCGAAAAATCGACATAAATTATTGTAGAGCCGATATGATCAACATGCATGAAAGTAGACCGGAGCCAAGTGAGTTTGATAGTGCTGATTTCTCCCATGTGAGAGGGGGGCTCCACACCGAGGTATTCTCTAACGAGATATTTTGCTTACAACTTCTCGTCAAGATATATAGGATTACCCTTAATAGGTAATCCCAGAATCTGTGCCACATCCGCTAATGTGATCGTTATCTCCCCGAAGGACAGCTAAAATGTGTTGCGTGTTGGCCACCATCGCTCAACTATATTTAATATCAGATTTCTATCGTGACGCTTAATTCGTATAGCGTAAACAAAGCGAAAACCAAAAGCCTCCACCAAGACCTTTTGGCCTTCAATCAACTCTCATGATGACCGCCACTCACCATGCTCTCGTAATTTTACATCTGGATAATCATAACGCTATATAATATATGTATAGATATCGTTAGTACAAAATAATACGCTTAACAATAATAATATCAATTATCTAAAATTTACATTACCGGTCCTGCAAAAACCAGACTAGAAATGTGAGACTCTCGCTCACGTTCAATGGTCGGAGTTGTAGGTCCACCGGGTATGCGCCCATCATTTTGAAAAGCCATCTATATTTATGATTAGGACATCACATGAAAAATATGTAATTAAATTGCTATTGAACTCTTTTCAAACTCTTGAACTCTTTTACCTGTTTTTTCTTTTGTATCTTCTTCCTCTTGAACTCTTTTCAAACTCTTGCAGCCTCCACCTTCTCCTATTGAACTCTCTTCCTGGAGCAACTCTCACAAATGATGTCTTCTTCTCCTTCTCTAAATTTATAACCGAAACCCTTGTTCTTAAACACTCCCTTCTACTACCTACTCTTTATTTTTTTTCCGTCAAAGGTTGTATCATGCCATGGCATGGACCATACTCTTTCCCTCTTTCCGAGAACCTTATGTCATTTTTTAATGCATTCAAACAAAGCATGCTCACGGGATCCCAAGTGCATGCATGTAATTGTGGAAAAAAAAGTGAGAGAAGAGTGTCAGGAAGAGAGAGAGAGAAGAGGAGAGGGCCAAAGAGAGAGAAAGAGAGGCGGAGGACAGAGAGAAGAGGAGAGTGAGACGTGAGAGATGACGGTGAGAGAGACGAGAGAGTGAGACAGAGAGGGACAGAAAGAGAGACGAGAGAATGAGAGGGAGAGAGAGACGAGCGGGAACGAGAGAGTGAGAGAGAGAGAGAGCGCAGAGAGATAGAGATGAGAGGAAGAGAGGGGTAGAGAGAAAGATCAGAGAGTGAGTGGGAGAGAGAGAGAGAGAGAGAGAGAGCACAGAGAGTGAGAGAGAGAGCGCAGAAAAATAAAATAAAAAATATTCTTAGGAAGGACGTTATATATATATATATATATATATATATATATATATATATATATATATATATATAACGAGAAGAGACGTTTCCAAACGGATTTTTTTTTTGGAATTTGTGAAACGTCCTTCGGATAGACGTTATGATACTTTATTCGTAAATATTTAAACTTTTTTGCTTTGAGTGAGATTTGTTATATTTTCGATGTTTTGTATGAAATTTTTCGTATTTAAAAAAAAATACAGTTGTTCTTTGTGATAAGGATTTAAAAAAAAACATAGTTGTTGTTTGTGACAAGGATAGGTCCATACTCCTTCCAATCAAAGTAGTAATCGAGTTGTATATGGAATTAATTTGATAATAATTGAACTGTCAATTCTGTCTTAGAAGTTGAAACTGGACCCATATATTAAGGATAATTTCACACCAGATAATTATACTCTCCGTTGCATTCTTCTCAAGTCTGCTCACACAATTAACAGTCTATAAGCATATATTAATGGTGTCATTTCCGTAATGCCAATGTAAATAGAAAAAAATACATAAAATATTAACAATTTCGCAATATCTCCTGCAGATATGTTCGTATTTCATACAGTTGTAGTTTTATTTGTTGTTAAGATTATGATAGATAATAAACTAATTGGGAGAATCACTTCATAGATATCCATGGTTTCGCTGTGCCTATCTACTTTTCCAACAGTCATTTTCAAGTTGGATGATGCTTCAAGCAAATTTCAAGCAAATGTAATGGCTTCCATAATTTTTATTTTTAATTTTTAATTTTTTTGTTTATCAACATATTCAAGCTAATTAAATAGCTGCAACATCGATAATTACTAACTCTTGTGGTCAGTGAGAAGATGTATAACCTCTCTGGCTGGACGGAGGTCTCGAAATCAAACCCTGGAGAATATGTGGGGACAGTGAGTCCAAATAACATGTAACACAGTATGTACAAAATTTCGTAAGTATCGTTGGACATATTAAAAAAAAAAAATCGTGATTATCGATGGTCCTTGCAAGCTTTGCTCAAGAAACCAAGAATGTAACCCTCTCAAGAGGTTGTACACAGGACACTATGATAGATACCGTTAGTCAGATCATCATTAGTAAGGTCAATCACAATTTCGATATTCTAGATTATTTCATTGAATAGTAAGATCATTTCAAGTTCTAATTTTTAGATTTTTAGACCTAACCCACCCACAGGAACTATATGTTGGGTTCAAGAATTTCTAAATTCAGAACGTAGAAACTCATTTTTGTAGAATAGTAAGTCCCAATTAGAAACCCCAAATTCTAGATTCTATATTATTTTTTCTCACATTAATTTTTGATCACACAATCTTTAGGACCAAAGTTCACTTTATTATTTTCTATTATTCTCATACAAATTCAATCCAATCCATTCTACATTTATCTTTTTTTTATAAAAAAATTGGACGTCAAGATACAATTTTGAGCATCATCTACTGAGGATGCTCTTAGGGCCGGTCGGAGGCTGAATTTGAAAATAAGACATCTTGAACGCGTAAAGGAAAAACACCTGTTTTTTTTTTCTAAACAAATTTTATGTGGGTTTATTTTTTTTCTCTGATACCAATTTTATCGATCAATTTAACAAATTAAATATTCTAATAAATTAAGAAATAAAAAATAATAAAGTATTCTAAAAATTAACAAATAAAAAGATGATAAAATGTAATTAGTTGAGTGGCCTTACTGTCAATTTTTTTTTGTAAAGTCAAACAAGACAAGTAAAAACAAGATCATTTAGACACAAAAATGACAAATTAACTGTTAGAACAATAAAAGATATTTAAAAAAATGATAAGTAAATTAGTTGGTCTTGTGGCAATGACTCTCTTAATGCATTTCTAGATCTATGGTTTGAACCATGTTAGTCATTTTGGTCACTAAAACTTACTACGTGTACGTGGGTGTATGTCCTCTTTGGTTTGCCTTTCTACTAAAGCCACCACTATGGAATACTACTTAAATGGGTCTAGTGCATATTTGGACATGTTGGTATTTTTTGACTTTGCTTTGGGAGTTTTAGTCCCACATTAGAAAATCACCAATGTGTATATCTTAATATATAGCTTTGCTTAGTATTGGTATATGCACATGGGGTGGTGGCCCATGTGGGTTGACTTTCCTAGAGGGATTAAGTGTGAACTCCATTATGACAATCTTTATTTTGTCACCACCTTTGGAAAGTATCCCTTAGGAGCTAAGCCCCATAGGGGCTTAGCGACTCGGACTCGGGCTCAAGGGCACAAAGTTGCGCTTTGTTGACGCACTTTGCACTTTGCATGTAGGATGACGCTCATGCGTTCCTTTTATGCGCGAGTTCCATGCACGGTTGCTTGCTTGGGTGCATTCTTCGTGGAGCGCATGCGGCAAGGTACGCATGCGGTCCGGTGCGCATGCGGCTAGGAGCCCATGCGGCCCGATGCCCATGCGGCGAGGGGCTTTGCGTCCTGGAGCTATGCGGCCAAGCGCTATACGGCCAGCAAATTAGCTTGAGCGACCGAGTGTGGAGGGGTCAGGGACTGCTGTTGGTGGCTCGGTGCGGCACAAGCGACACGTGGTTCTCTGTGCCACACGACTGCAGCTTTTGGCGCCGACGACGCTGTCTGCTCTGTGCAGTACAGTGCACAGGCGACTCGTGGCTCTCTGTGCCACGTGGCTGTAGCTTTCGGTGCCTGACGGCGCTGTCTGCTCTGTGCAGTACAGCGGGGCAGGCGGCCTATTTTTTTTTCTCAGGCTGCATGGGAGCTGAAATTCTCTTTAAATAGAGGCTCTCCTCTTTCATTTGGTTTCTTGAAAAAATTGAGAGAGAGAGAAAAACCGAGAGCACCAGCAGGATGTAGTATCCCGTTCTCCCTATACGGGGAGCGCGACTAAGAAATACTATCAGTATCATTCGATCGGGATAGATTGAATCAAGATCTTATCCTTGTTATGGATTTGCTTCATCGGAATCGATTCCCATATTCAGTGACCGTGCCCCAAGGATGGACTTAGCGGCAGAATCAAGAGGGACCTCTCCGCTGCAAGTTTTCTTACCTAGTTTTCGCTGTCGCCTTGTTGCTTTCGTGCTTTTGAGTTAGTTTTCGGATTTGTGTTTTCTTGAACGGTTTCGATAGATTTCATTACTTTCGTTCGTTGAACTGTATTTTGTTCCGAGCTTGGAAAGAGTATAAGAGGTATTGATTATCTGTTCGTGGCAATACAGGTGATCGTGCAGTAGACGTTGTGCGAGCGGAGTCTTGAAGCACCTCTTTTCTTTCCTCTCTCCAACCAACTTGTGAGTGGCTATAATTCGATTCAGTTGACCCTTATTCCAAGTCTTCACAACTAAAATTTTGCTTTCTTGATTGTTCCGATCAAATGATACCATAATAGATAAAAGATATAAAGATAAAAAGGAATAAACTTGGATTATTTTGTGCTTGTCAACCAACTTAGAAATGGTTACCTTGTTGCATGCTAGTTCATTCAAAAATGTTCTTTCATAGTATTTCAATTCAAGTTAGAATGTATACTTCTTCTATAATTGTGCTATGTATAGAACACACCTTGCTATGCAATAAACTGATCAGGGAGACTATGCAAAATAAATTATGCCATGCTACTTGTCTCGTGCTCGTGTTGCCTTAAACTGCATCAATTGATAACTTAGTATAGACGCCGTTTGATCACGATAATTTGTGCACAAGGTCATAGTTCCCGCGGATGGTCGCTGGGTCACTGGCATCGATCCGATCCGGACGAAACTTCATGTTAGTCTCGTGTGCTGGACGTGATGGCTTGTAGCGCCTTTTGTGCTTTCGTTGTATACCATCCTCATCAATGACTACAGGTTATCCTTTATGGCATCATGCCAGTGATCATCTCGTATATTTAAACTGTGCAATTCGTGGTAGGGAAGGTCATGGTAAATATTTGTGCAGGTGGTTCAGACGGGCAGGTAAAAGTCACCGAACGGTGGCATATTTATTTCAGTAAACTTCCATATCTAATGCTTTCTTGTAAAATAAACTAAGATAAGATAGAAAGACCACATAATAACCTGCGTGCTTCATATAAACAACGTATTTATTGGTATAATTGGGTTAGCTCGCCTTCACTAGTGCATTTTGATGTACTGACCCTCATTGCAACAGGTTTCCCGTACCAAGGAGATCCTGCGAGGAGATAAAGTGACCTCCCAATCCAGTCCACCTACCGACACGTCCTGATCGTGCCTTAGAAGAAGCTTTTTGGAGATCCAGGAGCTCGTACACATAACTTATGCAGCTCCGTGGAAAGACGATAGCTTCGCCTGAAGGTGTCTCTTCTTTTGAAGTTTTAGTAAAATAATGTAATATACATGACGACTATCTCATTTTAGGTCCACTTTTGTAGGCATGTGCGACAATTATCTGACTAGTTCAAGAGTTTGTAAAAGATTTTCTTTATCAATAAAGAGAACTTTTTCATATTTCAACAATGTGTTTCAATTATCTGCATACTTTGAATATGTGCTCGTTATATATATATATATATACAAATACCTTAGCCTTGTGCGTTGCGCAACCTAGGTACACACGACATCACGCCCGGGGGACGACTATCGATTTTACGAAAATCGAGGTGTGACATATTTGTATCAGATCACAGTTTCAAGTTCCTTTGACTCTCGTGTCAGAAAAGTTCCTTTAACGATTTGTTTCCTATGCGAACTCTTGAACTCGTTTGTCCAAAATGAGATACGTTCCATACAGTAAGTCTATAATACACTATGAGCCTGATATAAGTTACTTCTTTTAAAGGAATGACTCAAGCGCAAGCATCAACGCTAGCACATGGTGAGGTACAAGCCCAAAAAAGTAGTTCCGGCACCTCAAAAATTTCTAGAAGCCAGCGAGCCATGTCCCGTGTTGACCCGATTGAGCGAATGATACAGATGCTTGAAGCAAGCCAACATAGAGATGAGGCTCGTTATGAGCGAGCCGAGAAGCGGACGGAAGAACGACAGAGCAAGTTCAAAGGCAATCTAGAAGCTCGATTTGCAGTCCAACAGAAGCAGGTAGATGCCCTACAATAGATCGTTCAGACCTTGGCCTCCAACCATTCCGCAACGACAGTAGCGGCACCGGTGGAGCGACCCACGTCTGAAGTCAAAATGTCTCAAACTCCAAAGAAGAAGAAAGTGACTACCTTTAACTTTGCCAACTTCAAGAAGGTCTGCAACACGCCTTTCAAAGGGACTGAGGATCCGATCGTGGCTCTAGATTGGCTGGCAGAGCTTGAAGATCACTTCAAATTGCTAGAGGTACCTGAGAAGAAGTGTATTGCGTATGTCCAACTGTAGCTCCGTTTGAAAGTGCACGATTAGTGGGACGTGCATCGAAGATCTCTCTTAGTAGGCGATGAAGAAGAGACGATCGTGTGGGCTACCTTCCGTGGCACGTTTGAAGAGGAGTTCATACCCCCTTCCGTTCGTCATCAAAAGGAGAACGAGTTCGTGCATCTCCGCCAAGGCAATATGACAGTGAAACAGTACTCCGCCGAATGGGTCATCTTCCGTCTACCTGGAAAGGTCAAATTCTGCTACACAAGTGGTCCAGCGACATAAGCGTCAGGGACCTGTATGGTAATTTTTGCGATATCAGCTTGGCGGATGCTACACTCTGGATGTGAGGGATACTTAGCGTCGGTTTGGGACACACAGCTGGATTGCACAAACTTTGAGTCTTCTTTCGTTGTGGCGGAGTTCCCTGATGTATTTTCGAATGAACTACCTGGCATGCCACCCGATCGAGAAATCGAGTTCACCATCGATACATTCCCAAATACCCAACCGATTTTTAAAGCCCCGTATCGAATGGCCCCTGCCAAACTAAAGGAGTTAAAGTGCCAACTACAAGAACTGCTTGACCGTGGGTACATTCGTCTGAGCGTGTCTCCTTGGGGCGTGCCTGTACCCTTTGTAAAGAAGAAAGACGGAACGTTGCGACTCTGCATAGACTATCGGGAGCTAAATAAGGTCACTATCCGAAATAAATATCCCCTGCCCAGGATCGACGACCTCTTTGATCATCTGCAAGGAGCGTCAATATTTTTGAAGATATACCTTCGCTCTGGTTACCACCAATTAAAGATCAAGCCAAAGGACATGCCAAAGTCAGCATTTTAGACCCGCTATGGCCATTATGAGTTTTCTATCATACCGTTCGGACTGATGAATGCTCCTGCCGCATTCATAGATTTGATGAACCATGTGTTCCGACCATTCCTCGATAAGTTTGTGGTATTATTCATAAACGACATCTTAGTGTACTCGAAGAATAAGGATGAACACGCAGGACACCTGCAGATGATGCTTCAAACTCTTTGAGACAATAAGCTTTTCGCGAAACTGAGCAAGTGCGAGTTCTGGTTGGAAAATATATCTTTCCTCGGCCACATCATTTTTGCGTAGGGCATCTCAGTCGACCCGAAGAATGTTGAAGCCATCGTGAAGTGGAAGAGACCTGAGTCAGCCAGCGATATTCGAAGCTTACTTGGTATAGTAGGCTACTACAGGAGATTCATAAAAGATTTTTTATGGATCGCCTCGCCTCTGACTTATCTCACTCGAAAAGAAGTAACGTTCGCATGGACGGACGACTGTGAAGCTTCATTTGTGGAGTTAAAGCAACGACTCATCTTAGTACTGATTCTTACCCTTCCGAACAGACCCGATGATTTTAAGATCTATAGCGACGCTTCAGGAAAGAGTTTGGGATGTGTCCTTATGTAGAGGGACAAAGTGATAGCCTTTGCGTCGAGGCAGTTAAAGCCTCACGAAAGGAACTATCCAACGCATGACCTAGAACTTGCAGTGGTGGTGTTCGCGCTGAAGTTATGGCAGCATTACCCCTATGGTGTGCCGTATGAAATCTTTACTGACCAAAAAAGCCTCAAAACCCTCTATACTCAAAAGGATTTGAATCTACGGCAACGACGTTGTCTTGAACTCCTTAGCGACTTTGACTTGATGATCAGATACTATAAACTCCCTTACCCAAAAATTAGGCCTACTTGGCTTAGATAGAGAAATTAGGGCTAATTAGAATCCAACTAGATATAGAACACGACATTTGATTTAATTATACAATATTTATATCACCTAGCGTGCCTTACTGATGCTTCGATAATTAGAGCACTACTCTACCTGTTGCCTTCCTACAAATTTCACAACCTTGTCCTAGACGTGCCCGTCTACCATTCTGACCTTTAGGTAACTTATAATTATACTCTCTTGTGCTACATTTTAGTCGCACAACATTCATAGCAGACATTATTAATTAATTTTAAATAATTCTAACTTTGTACCCCTGTGCGTTCCAATCGAAATTGGAGACACAATCTTGACACATTTCGTACAACCAAATTTATGATAAAATTCTACTCTGAGCCCTCTATGCCCATGACACTTGTGTCCCACCTAATTTTTATCCTATTTACTTTTAATTAATTTTAGAACACATTGCGCAATAATTTTAATTAATTTAATCCAATTTACATCTTTGTGTAATTTTCGCAATTGTTGGGCATTTTTATGCAAAAATGCATTGAGATGTCCACACCATTGGATAATACATGAAGAAACCTAATTTTCCCTTCACATGAACTTTTTCCATAATTTTTGGAATGTGCAACGCGCACATCGCCCCCTCAATTAAACCTATCCTTACATTTTTAACAATGTAAATTATAGCCCTCCCACATCCTCATGTGAGCCCAAGGCCCAAGCCCAAGGGTGTTGACCAAGCGCAACCACTAGGTCAACATCAAACCCTAGTTGCACATGTATATGTATAACCTTTTTCTTTCTTTTCTTTTTTTTAATTTCTCTTCCACATCAAAACCCATCCCCAACCCTATTCCTCAGCCGACCCCTTTACATTTACTATTCTCTCTTCCCCCTCTTTCCCGCCACTGGAGCTCCGGTCACCTCGACCTCCCTCCGGTGAGCCACCCGCCGGATCCTCCTCCCTGCTCTCCCCTTCTTCCTCGCCTCGTCCTCGACTCCCTGAACCCGACTGCACCATAGCAAACTGAGTCGCTGCCATGGACGCCGGCCCTCCCTGAACCCGAGCACCGCCATCGACGGAGCTTCCTCGCTGGAGCAGCCGACTCCCACCACCCTTCCAGTTCATCTCCTTACTCCCCACCTCGCCATCCCGGCCGCCTGCACTCGCCTAGCCGAGACCTCGCCGGAGTACGACCCCGAGTCCCTCCTCTTCCATCTTCACCTTCTTCCTCTTCCTCCTGCTGTCGGAGCCCGAGACTCCGCCGACCCCCGATTCTGACGCCGCTGCACCCCAGCCCCTCGATGGAACAGCCCGTCACCACTAGTGCCCGACCAAGACACCACCCGCCGCCTGTACGAGCCACTGTCTGCTCGTCGACGACCACCGCACGCGCCTGAAGCCGACCCCCTGACCACTAGTCGACTCCTCTCCCTCTCTTCTCTTCCTTCCTCCTCCCTGCCACCTTCCCTCCCCTGGCCCGAGCTCCTCCTCCTTGGCCGTACCCCTGGCCGGAGTTCAGTCACCACCACCAACATTATCAACACCACCACAATTACAAACATCATCAACCTAGTCATCATCATCATCATCCAGTCACCACCATCATACACATCATCATCCACATCTTCAACCTAGTCATCATCATCATCCTCGTCATCACCATCATCCACATTATCATCCTTGTCATCACCATTGCCCACATCATCATCTTCGTCATCACCATCATCATTATCAATCACCACATCATCACCCCTGCACTATTATTATTATCTACATCATCACCATCATCCCAGTCATCATCCACGTCACCACCATTATCATCATTTTCGTCATCATTAACATAATCATCACCACTGTAATCATTATCACCATTATAACCCCCACCCATCAATATAACCACCATCATAGGCCTAATTATCACCTTAACCATAACCTAATCATCTTATCATCTTTACGCTCGCCATCGTCGTCATCGCGAACCCGTTACCCTTGCCAGACAAACCGCAACAGTCACCCCCGATTCCCGTGTATGTGCCTGCTGACCCCAAAGATCTGTTGGATTATTCTGTGCGACTTCCGGAGCAGGTTATTGGGACTACATAGCTTTCTTGCCAGGCAAGTATACCTTGCCTCTGTTGTACTGTTTAAATTCAGTCATATATTTAGTTGCATGTTTATTATTTTAGATTATATAACTGTGCGCGTCCGAGAGAGATTCAGGTGCAGTCAACAAATGCGTTGACGTTAGGACTTGTGTCTGACCTAGTGTCTAGTAGACCCACCTAAAGTTGCAGAGTTATTGGTATGACTCCCCAGGCCTTGACATATTTCTTACACGTGTTGTGAGTCTCATATAGGGCATGGACTTGCGTACGCGGTTGGCCACCTGTACGTGTAGGTCGTACGACGGATAGGGTATAACTGCTAATAGAATTGCATGTTAGAAGACTTAGCAGTTATAGTAGTCGGAGCATAGACTCTCGTGGTGCGACGGTCCAATCCTTGTCCTTGTTTGGTTGTAAGGTTGGACTATTGTTCTAATGATAGACTATGAGCCAGAGTTACGACACCGATACTTGTGCTCCATCTCGGTGTAGTATCTACAGCGTGTTGTGGATACAACATACATAGATCATTGGGCGGGAAGGACGACTAGTAGGCGTATGGGACACCCCACTTCCTTTATTCAGATGCTATACTCGACGGAGTGATATGGACGTTATATACTATTCAGATGCCACGTTCTTCAGAGCGATATGGACGTTATATACTATGCAGATGCCTCACTCTTCGGAGTGATAGGATATTATTATATTACAATGCGCCCTTGTATTGGGGGCATATGTGGCATATACTAGCCAGTTGTCACGATTGGTGAATTATGTCAGCATATGTCTAGCCTACACTTTCCCATACACTCAAAGTTGTCCTCGATTGTATTCACTTAGATGGTTAGCGCACCCCTTTTATTTATGCAGTATTTACTTTATGGCATGCTTCTATGTATCTTGTTATGTCCCTCTGAGGACTTGGTCCCTTTTCAGGTGTAGATGTTCATGAGTATTCGCAGGAGCGCAGATCCGGACTTGCTACGTATATTTCGAGGAGGTCTTCTCTTCGAGCCGTGATTGTTAGTTGATATTCTCATATTGTATTTATTTTGCTCATTCTATATTCTAGTTCGATAGTGGATTTGTTTCCATTCGACTACCATCATTAGATACTTTAGATTGAGATCTAGTTTCATAGCTATTGGTTATTTATGTCTATTAAATTTCTGGGGATAAGATTTAGATTATGCCTGTGACTTAAGATATTTTATACCACATGTGAATTGTTATTCATAATACAGCGTACGCATATGTTATGGTTTCCATATATTAGATTTTCCATATACATGCGGCTGGCATACTTACGTATCCTAGTCCTACGTATATTAGGACTGGGGCATGACAGATACACACCAGGCAAGGACAACGTTGTAACTGATGCACTGAGTCAAGTGTTTGTTGGGAGCTTGGCTATCGATGACAGGATGCGAAGGGATCTTGAAAGTTTGGACATTACACTCCGAATCAGATACAAAAAAGGGGGCGCATGTGGCTCAGTTATGCCTCGAACCAGACTTGCTGGAGAAAGTTAAGTCCGTTCAGAAGGACGACCTATTCCTAGAGAAGATACGTAATCTTATCTCAGAAGGAAAGGCGACCGACTTTGCGGTGAGCACGGATGGAATGATATGGGTGAAGGAAAGATTGTGTGTTCCTAATGATGCAAACCTCAGAAAAGAGATACTCACTGAAGCCCACTATGCGAGTTACACTTCAGACCCAGGAAGCACGAAGTTGTATCGAGACCTTCGCACGATATTTTGTTCGCACGACATAAAAGAAGATGTGGTGCTGTTTGTGTCGCAATGCATAGCTTGTCAGAGAGTAAAGGCCGAGCACCAGAAGCCAGGCGGAGAGATACAGAACCTTACTATACCGGAGTGGAAATGGGAACACATAACAATGGATTTTATTGTTGGTTTGCCAAAGACGTAACGGGGAAATAATGCCGTCTGGGTCATCATCGATCGACTCACCAAGTCAGCTCACTTTCTGCCTATCAAAGTTACTTGGAGTTCCGACCGTCTAGTACGGATCTGTCATGCCCCGATCCCGAAGTTCCCGACAATGCCCCCGCCGGGCACGAATCACCGGCCTCGGCGCTTCCGCGGGGCGTATTATCTTTTTTTTATCGGAACGTGATGTTGTGCGAGCCTGGGGTTGCGCCCGCACAAGGCAACATCGTTAAAGTTGTGGCTATCATTGAATCGTTCGAGTACGTAGCAGAGGGATAGTGTTGCAAACAATAAATCTATCTGAGTATATGGGACAAATTAAGGCACGAGATTCTCTGAATACAATGACATCGTTCCATACATTATGTCCCTCTATACAAAAGTAGCTCAAAGCAATCGATACGACTCAAGGCATCGAAACCAGATTTTTGGGTCCTGGGGATGAGGCACGCCTATCACTTCCTTGGACGATCCAGTACCTGCGAACAAGCAAACTATTGGTGGGTCAGTACTTTGGAGAAAGTACTAGTGAGTCTAAAATCAACGAACAGAAGCAACATTCACTAAAACCAACACTAAGTAATTATGTTATAAAATATTATATTACTAGTGATCTTTCTAGTTTTACCTAGGTTCGTTACATGCAGTACAGGAATGGGGTCATATCACTTCTTTTGGAACATCTTTGAAAATAAAATTTGGTTCAATAAAACCAAGCATACAAGGCAAACAATTCAAGCATGATGTATCAATCGGGGTGTGCGCAGCGTGTCTCGTGAGCTATACTCAAAGACTCTAGGGACAATCAGCATTCAGTGGACTATCATTCAATCAAGCAAATAAGTTGAACTATCAATAAGATGGCAGTCCCCGAGAAACTCAGGATCCGTAGCGGTAATCCAGCTAACTAATGACTCCTTTATCTGATGCTATTAGCAGCTGTGACTCATGGTTGCTCTTCACTAACATTATAGCAGCCGGGACCAAGGTTTAGCTCTTCACTAATAGCCATTGTCCGACCGATGCGAATGCATGAAACACTATCAAATAAACTCAATGATGCAGATGAAATGAACAAGCAGACCATCTATCTCTGTGCGGACTGACCGCCCTCTCTGAACAAGTTCAAGCACGATATAGTTCTATCAAAATACAAGCGATATGGAAACATGTTCAAGCAATCTCTTACTCTTCTTATTAGCATGGCAATGTTCTCTATTGACAAGTATTCAAGTTCTAGATAAGCATGCAGTTCTATTATTTATGCAACGAAAACAATAATCTTCTTAGCAACAAGCATTATAAAACTCAGATTCATTATTAAGGCATGCAAGAATCAGAGAACGAAGTTCTTCTCACTCACCTAGATCAGTCATCTCCTGGTCAACAAGGAGCTCTTAAGAAAGATATCTTTTTGAGTCAGCAAACTGATATCTCTTGTACATAGTGCCAACGTGGAGTGGGGCACTACATACTTACCCACCAAGAAAGAACTTCATCCTCGAAACTTCAAGGAGAAACTTTCAATATCAAGAACAGCTATAGTCCTCATCCCTCACCATCCTTAATCAAAAACTCTAGCAAATCATAAGCACGAAAGCACAACTCTCAAGCAACAAATCAAATCCAGAAAACTTTTGCACGCATCTTTGAGAATATCTATGGACTTATTGTATAGAACGCTCTACTCAATAATGATATCAATGTACAAGGAATCATCATCTAAGAATATCAGCGAAATGGGCGTAAGGCCATAGGATCGAGTTACTTTGATACCATTATGTCACGTCCCGATCCCGAAGGTCTCGATATCGCCCCCGTCGGACGCGAATCACCACGCCTCGATGCTTCCACGGGGCGTATAGTCGTTTGCCATCGGAACGTGATGCCGTACGAGCCTGGGGTTGTGCCCGCACAAGGCAACATCATTGAAGTTGTGGCTATCATCGAATTGATCGAGTACGCAGCGGAGGGACAATGTTACAAAAAATAATCCATCTAAGTAGAACGATGCCATTGTATTCAGAGAACCTCGTGCCTTGATTTGTCCTGTTTATTAGATGGATTATTGTTTGCAACACTGTCCCTCCGCTGCATACTCGATCGATTCGATGATAGCCACAACTTTAACGATGTTGCCTTGTGCGGGCGCTATCCCAGGCTCGTACGATATCACGTCCCAATGGCAAACGACTATACTCCCAGCGGGAGCGCCGATGAGCGATGATTCGTGTCCGGCGATGGCGATGTCGGGACCTTCGGGATCGGGGCATGACAAGATCTACCTCACCGAGATCGTTCGATACCACAGCGTGCCCGTATCCATTGTCTCCGATCGAGATAAAAGATTCTTATCATGCTTCTAGGAGAGCCTTTAGTCAGCAATGGGGACAAAGTTGAAGTTCAGCTCCGTCTACCATCCTCAGACAGACGGCCAAACAGAGCGGGTAAACCAAATCCTCGAAGATATGCTACGGCTCTGTGCCTTGGACTTGAAGACAAATTGTGACATGCATCTACTGTTAGCCGAATTTGCATACAATAATAGCTATCAATCCAACATTCAGATGGCGCCGTATGAGGCATTGTATGGGCGGATGTGTAGATCTCCTATCTGTTTGGATAAAGTTGGTGAACGACAAATTCTTGGCCCGGAACTCGTAGAACAAACCGTCCAAAAGTTTTGCTTGATCCGCGAACGACTGAAGGTAGCAAAGAGTCGCCAGAAAAGTTACTCAGACATGCACCGTCGACCTCTTGAGTTCTTAGAAAGCGATCGAGTTTTTCTCAAAGTCTCGCCCATGCGAGGAGTTACCAGATTTGGAGCAAAAGGGAAGCTAAGTCCAAGATTCGTCGTCCTGTTCGAGATACTTAAGCGAGTCACCCCAGTCGCATATCAGATTGCCCTACCACCGTCCCTATCTGAAGTATACGATATCTTCAACGTTTTACAGCTTAGAAAGTACGTGTACGACCCGAGTCATGTGTTGGATCTTGATCAACTGGACTTAAAGGCAGACTTGACATATGTTGAACATCCTATGCGGATCATGGATCACAAAGAGAAGCTGCTTCGAAGTCGTTCGGTTCCTCTCGTGCGCGTGCTTTGAAGAAATCATTTGGTCGAAGAATCGGCCTGAGAGCTTG
This sequence comes from Iris macrosiphon, assembly GCA_036927795.1. Lineage (NCBI taxonomy): Eukaryota > Viridiplantae > Streptophyta > Magnoliopsida > Asparagales > Iridaceae > Iris > Iris macrosiphon. Next base: position 10,420,372 of record JAYESA010000020.1, on the reverse strand, counting down.
AGTCTGAGATAAGGGAAATGTTTCTTTCATTATTTCATAGTGGTAGGTTCTATTCCTAAGTTTCGGGGACGAAACTTCCTATTAGTTGGTTAGGATGTTGTGCCCCGTTCCCCCTATTCGGGGAGCGCGGCTAAGAAATACTATCGGTATCGTTCGATTGGGATAGATTGAATCAAGATCTTATCCTCGTTATAGATTTGCTTCTTCGAAATTGATTCCCATATTAAGTGGACCGTGCCCCAAGGATGGACTTAGCGGCAGAGTCAAGAGGGACCTCTCCGCTGCAAGTTTTCTTGACTAGTTTTCGTTGTCGCCTTGTTGCTTTCGTGCTTTTGAGTTGATTTTTGGATTTACGTTTTCTTGAATGATTTTAATGGATTTTATTTCTTTTGTTTGTTGAACTGCATTTTGTTCTGAGCTTGGAAAGAGTAGAAGAGGTATTGATCATCTGTTCGTGGCAATGCAGGTGATCATGCAGTAGACATCGTGCGAGCGGAGTCTTGAAGCACCTCTTTCCTTTCCTCTCTCCAACCAAATTGTGAGTGGCTATAATTCGATTCAGTTGACCCTTCTTCCAAGTCTTCACATCTAAAATCTTGCCTTCTTGATTGTTCCAATCAAACAATACCATAATAACTAAAAGATGTAAAGATAAAAATTAATAGACTTGGATTATTTTGTGTTTGTCAACCAACTTGGAAACGGTTACCTTGTTGCATGCTAGTTCATTCAAAAATGTTCTTTAATAGTGTTTTAATTCAAGTTAGAATATATAATTCTTCTATAATTGTGCTATGTATAAAACACACCTTGCTATACAATAAACTGATTAGGGAGACTATGCAAAATAAATCATGCCATGCTACTTGTCTCGTGCTCGTGTTGCCTTAAACTACATCAATTGATAACTTAATATTGACACTATTTGATCACGGACAACTTGTGCACAAGGTTATAGTTCCTGTGGACGATCGTTGGGTCACTGGCACCAATCCGATCCGGATGGAACTTCATGTTAGTCTCGTGTGCTCGATAGGATGGCTTATAGCGCCTCTTGTGCTTTCGTTGCATACTATCCTTGTCAATGACTATAGCTCGTCCTTTATGGCATCATGCCAGTGATCCTCTCGTATATTTAAACTGTGCAAGCTAACTATGTCTTCGTGGCAGGGAAGGTCATGGTAAGTATTTGTGCAGGTGGTTCAGACAGGTAGGTAAAAGTCACCGAATGATGTCATATTTATTTTAGTAAACTTCTATATCTAATGCTTGCTTGTAAAATGAACTAAGGCAAGATTGAAAGACCACATAATAACCTGCATGCTTCATATAAACAACGTGTTGATTGGTATAGTTGGGTTAACTCGCCTTCACCAGTGCATTTTGATGTACTAACTCTCGTTGCAACAGGTTTCCTGCACCAAGGAGATCTTGTGAGGATCTAAAGCGACCTCCCAATCCAGTCCACCTACCGACACATCCTGATCGTGCCTTAGAAGAAGCATTTTGGAGATCCAGGAGCTTGTGCGCATAACTTATGCAGCTCTGTGGAAAGGCGATAGCTTCGCCTGAAGGTGTCTCTTATTTTGAAGTTTTAGTAAAATGATGTAATGTACATGACAACTATCTCATTTTGCGTCCACTTTTGTAAGCTCATGTAGCAATTATCTGACTCATTCAAGAGTTTGTAAAAGATGATCGTTATAAATAAAGAGAACTTTTCCATATTTTAACATTTGTGTTTTAATTATCTGCATACTCTAAATATGTGCTCGTTATATATATATATATATATATATACAAATACCTTGGCCTTATGCGTTGCGCAACCTAGGCACGCACGACGTCACACCCGAGGGACGACTATCAATTTTACAAAAATTGGGGCGTGACATAGGACCTGCGGCATCAATTAACATCCTTTCAAAGGAATCTTTCGAGTGATCCGAAGGTGACCAAGAGCGTTCCAGAAGTTCTCGTGTGAACTTGCTGGATCTTGGGGGCAGATCGTTGTATAGCGTGAATCTTGCCTTGAGCTCTGGTGGTTTTGATCACCCCAACAGGAGTTCCCTTCTTTTATTTCTGTTCTTGTTCCCGTTCTTCTCGGAGTAGCGTCTAGGAACGTAAGGAGAAGAACGATTTTCTAATTCTTGTTGTATTTTCATTTTCTTTGGGTTATCATTTTGTAATGTGTTCCTAGTTTAGTGCTTCTGTGGGGTTGTGTGTTACTGTAGTGAAACTCTTGTGTGAATCTCAGTGTACCAACTTCTCTTTTGGAGTTTGTAAAGATGAACTCTTATGTGAGTCCTACTTTGTGGCTACATCTTCTTCTTTGATCTGACTTCGGGACTAACAATCTCAAGGAAATATTCGAGTTAGAATAGACAACTGCTCAAACCTTCTTGATACTAGCTTTCACAACATTGAGAAGTTTGATGGCGAACACTATAATATTTGGAAGAGGAAGATCTTCTTGAATCTTCGTCTTGTCAAAGTTGCTTATGTGTTGGTTGATCCTAAACCTACCATTCTCGAAGATGGAGGAGAGCTTACAGTTGGTATGTTGCAGGACTCGTACTCCAAGTGGAAGGAAGACAACGACCTATAGAGGTTGTTGATTCTTAACGCTATGGACAACTCGATGGCAGAGTCCTACAGCAAGAAGGAGAAGGCAAGATATATCTGGGAATCTCTTGAGAAGTACTACAAAACTGACGAGAAAATATCTAAAATCCATCTCGTCGAGAAGTTCTTCACTTTGCAATTTGAGGACGAGAATGTGATGTTACCACAAGTTAAGAAACTTCTGAAGATGCAGCAAAAACTGGAAGAAGAGAGCATGAAGCAGGAAGACAAATTTATGGTGGGGGCTATCGTCACCAAGATTTCTCCTGGATGGATCAGGTTCAATACTGACATGTACCGTAAAAAGATGGAGATCCAGCTCGAAGATCTTCTTCACTGGATTCACATTGAAGATGAAGCCAGGGGACAACTGAAGTTGGACTCCTTGTCCAAGCAGTTGGCTAAGACCAATATGGTACATGCTAGTGACTCTAAAGGGTAGCAGAAATTTTTATACAAGAAGAAGAAAGACTTCAACCAGCTGAAGGTGAAGTCGGCTCAGTTCAAGCCAAAGCCGAAGACTGAAATAACATGCTACAGCTGTGGCAAGAAGGGTCACTACAAGAGCAACTACAGGTCGAAGCCTAAACCAACATAGCAAAGTAAGCTTAACCTAGTTGCTATGATTACACAGGTTGAGTCACATGGCGTAGACACTGACTGGTGGGTGGACACTGGTGCATCTTGCCACGTGTGCTCTAAGAAGGAGTTGTTCATCAAGTACGAGCCTACCTCTTAGAAAGTCTCAATGGCGGATAAGTTTTAAATTGCAGTACTGGAGATCGGGATGGTAGTACTGAAGCTGACTTCTGGAAAGTCACTTACACTGGGGAATGTGAAGCACGTACCAATGATCACTAAGAATTTGGTTTCTGGGAGTCTGCTGTGCAAGGCAGGCCTGATGATGGATATCAATGCCGGTCAGATGATGATGTCCTACAAAGGAACATACTTCGAAAAAGCTTTCTTTACCGAATGGATGTTTAAACTGTAGCTTGTAACTTCTTCTGTTTGTATCATTACAGTCTCTACTTATGGTTATTCTCTTGAGTTATGGCATATTAGACTAGGACATGTGCATTATAAATACATTAACAAGATGTCTAGTCTAGACCTTATCTCCAAATATGGGGTAAGGAGGTGAAAAAATGTGAAGTCTGTGCGCAGATGAAGATCGTCAGGAAGCCGTTCAGTAGAGTTGTCACGCCCCAGTCCCAAAATACGTAGGACTAGGACACGTAAGCATGTCAGCCGCATGTATATGGCAACTCCAATATATGAAAACCATAACACATGTGTACGCTGTATCATGAACAATAATTTATAAGTGGTATATATTTATCACAAGTCACAGGGCATAACTAAATCTCATCCACAGAAATCCAATAGACATAAATAACCAATATCTATGAAACTAGATCTCAATATAAAGTATCTAATGATGGTAGTCGGATGGAAACAAATCCACTACCGAACTAGAATATAGAATAAACAAGATAAATATAATATAAGTACAACATCTAATAATCACGAAGCTCGAAGAGAAGACCTCCTCGAAATATACATAGCAAGTTCGAATTTGCGCTCCTGCGAATATTCATGAACATCTACACCTGGAAAGGGACCAGATCCTCAGAGGGACATAACAAGATACATAGAAGCATGCCATAAAGTAAATACTATAAAAACTCAAGGGTGATCTAACCAGCTAAGTGAAATGCACTTTGAAGACAACCTTTGTACGTGTGGGTAGGTGAAAGGTATAAAGCGTAGCGTCGAGCCAGAGGCTAGTTCCTGGCATTAGCTGTAAACTGGATGCCAGGAGTATATACTGACTACATCACCGACCATGATAGCGTGCAACTAGTAATCTCTCTCGGATGTATCGACAAGCATATACGCCCATAACCGGGTAACACTGGCCCATAACTGGGTAACACTGAGGCTCACGGCCCCGCAGTTTACTTTGAAACTACGACAACCAAATTGTCTGTCCCATACGCCTACTAATTGTCTTTCCCGCCCAATGTCAATGTACAAGTCGCAAACACGACGTGGACATCTCATACTGTAATGTAAGTCTCTAAAGAAATAAACAACTAAGCTAAATACTGTCACACGTGCTGCTCATACCGATGGCCAGTCGAGAATGAGGCACGCGTCCCTACATGAACTCACTCTGTGACGTGTAATGATACGTGTCAAGGCCTGGGGAGTCATACCGATAACTTTTCAACTTTAGGTGGGTTCACTAGACACTAGGTCAGACACAAGTCCTAACGTCAACGTCTTCGTTGACTGCACCCGAGTCTCATTCAGACGTGCACAGTTATATAATATAAACATGCAACTAATAATACAGAATTTAAACAGAACATAAGGCAAGATATACTTGCCTGGCAAGGAAGCTACGTAGTATCAATAATCTGCTCCTGAAGTCGCACAGATAATCCAATCGGTCCTCTCGGGGTACGCATACGGGAATGACGGTGACGACGATGACGACAATGCGGTTAACGACGATGACGACGATGATTGGGGTTATGATAAGATGATAACTACGATGATGGCGATGATTATGACTACGACGACGATGATGATGGTGATGCTCATGGTGAAGATGATGGTGATGATCATGATAGTGATTACATGATAGTGATGACGAAGGTGATGATGTGGGTGATAGTGATGACGAGGATGATGATGTGGACGATGGTGATGACGAGGATGATGATGTGGGTGATGGTGATGACGAGGATGATGATATGGATGATGGTGACGATGATGATAACGATGATGATGACGATGGCGATGGTGATGATGATGATGATGATGTGGATGATGGTGATGACTAGGATGATGGTGGTGACGAGGACGATGATGTAGACGATTAGGGTTAAGGTGTTGGTGATGATGATGATGAGATGGTGATGATCATGGTGGAGATGATGGTAATGGTGGCGATGATGAGAGTGGATGGTGATGATGATGGGGTGCTTCGGCCAGGGGAGGGGAGGTCCGACCAGGGGAGGGGAGGTCCGACCAGGGGAGGGGAGGTCAATGCAGGTGGTGCTGGGTCGAGGTCAGGGATGAGGGAAGGTGGTGGTGGTGTGGGGTGCTGGAGTTAATGGTGATGGTGTTGATAATGGCAATGGTGGTGGTGATGGGGTCATTAACATTTCGGCCAGGGGAGTCCGACAATGAGGAGGAGGAGGAGGACATAGAGCAGGGAAGGGCTCGGGAGGAAGGAGCAGAGGTGGTGGCGGTGTTGGCCGGGTGATGGTAGAAGAAGAGAAGGGTCGAGCAGGAAGGAAGTGCAGGCGTGGTGGTGCTGGTGGAGGCCTCAGGCGGTCGGGGGGGGGGGGGGGTTCAGTCGAAGGGGCGGAGGTGATGGTGGTTGAGGGCTGCTCCGGCTTCTCAGGTGAAACGCGGTGGACGGGCACGTCGGGATCCGGCGGAGTCGGGTTCACCGGAGGGAGGAAAGGACGGAGGTCGAGCGGGGAGGAAAGAGTCGAGGAGGTGGTTCAGGCGGGTCGACTCGGCGGGGAGAAGTCGGTGGGGGACTGACCGGGCTCGGCGGAAGAGAGGCTACTCCGGCGAGGTCAGGCGAGGGCTGCTCCGATCGGCTGGCCGGGGAAGGGGGAGATGAACAGTAGGTTGGGGATGGGGTCGGCTGAAATAGGGTTGGGTTTTGGTTTTGGTAAAAAAATAAAAAGGAAAAGAAAGGAATAAAACTTGTATATTTATACATGGAAAACTAGGATTTTGTGTTGACCTAGTGGTTGGGCTTGGTCAACACCCTTGGGCTTGGGCCTTGGGCTCACATGGGGATGTTGGAGGGCTATAATTTTTATTGTTTAAATGCGAGAATCGGTTTAAAATAAAGGGGGCGATGTTGCGCGTTGCACATTCCGAAAATTATGGAAAATTCCTATGAAGGGGAAAGCTGGATTTCTTCATGTATTTTCCAATGGTGTGGACACCTCAATGCGCTTTTGCATAAAAGCGCCCAACAATTGGAAAATTGCACAAAGATAGAAATTGGGTTTAAATTAATTAAAATTAGTGCGCAACATGTTCTTGAATTAATTGGAAGTATATGGGGATAAAATTAGGTGGGACGCAAGTGTCATGGACATAGAGGGCTCAGAGTAGAATATTAACAAAATTCAGATTGCACAAAACGGGTCAAGATTGTGTCTCCAATTTCGATTAGAACGCACAAGGGTACAAAGTCGTATTTATTTATAATTAAGAAATAACGTCCGCGACGATTATTGTGCGACTGAAATGTAGCAAAAGAGGGCATGATTATAAGTTACACAAAGTTTAGAATAGCAGGCGGTCATGTCTAGGGCAAGAGTGTGAAGTTTGTATTAAGGCATGGCTAGTGTAGTGCTCCAATTATCGAAGCAACGGTAAGTTGTACTAAGTGATATAAATATTGCATAATAAAATAAAATAAAATAAAATGTTCTAATTTTAATTGGGTTCAAACTAGCCCTAGTTTCTCTTTATAAGCCAAGTAGGCCTAATTTTGGGTGAGGGGGTTTACAAAAGTGAACCGAAGCACAGATCTTCTAGAGTTAGTATACTCAGAGATCTGTGACTTCGAGTAATTCTTCATAAAAGTCGAAATAAAGGATTTTATCACGTTCATTGACGATTTCTCGAAGTACGCATTCGTATATATTCTCAAGTCGAAAGACGAAGCATTCGAGAAGTTCAAGGACTTCAAGGCTGAAGCAGAACGTCAAACTAGTCAACAACTCAAAAGACTCAGAAGCGATCGAGGCAGAGAATATCGTTCCTTGGAATTCACATCGTTCTGCAAAGAGCATAGAATTGTCAATAAAACGACTGCTCCGTATTCTCCCCAATCTAATGGTGTACCAGAAAGAAAGAACAAGACGCTGACAGAGATGGTGAACTCCATGTTGCTGACAGCAGGACTTATAAAGTGCTTATGGGGAGAAGCAACGCTTACGGCTACGTTTATTCTGAACAGAGTATCGTTCATAACATCTGACATTACTCTTCATGAACTCTGGTTCAAGGTCTGACCCAAATTGAATGTCATTCGAGTGTGGGGGTGTCTGGCGTATGTGAATCTTCCAGACCTCAAGATTCAGAAGCTAGAAACGAGAAATACGAAGACAATATTTCTGGGCTATGCTGATAAGAGTGATGCTCGGAGGTTCCTTGATATCGAATTTAATCATATCATAGAATCTCGCGATACAGAATTCTTTGTAGACAAGTTTTCTAGGCACAATAATATTGTTCTCGCGGATGTCCAAGAGAATGTTGCTAGCACGGACGAGGCAAGTATCTCTCAGAGAGAAGTAGTCCAAGAAGAAGAAGTCGTTGATGAGACAACATTTTAACCAGAACCCACTGAGCCGAGAGCAAAGCGAGTGAGGATGCTGAAGGACTTCGGAGAAGACATTGTTACCTATCATGTGGAAACTGATCCACTTACCTATGATGAGGCAATGAAGACCAGAGATATTATTTTCTGGAAAGAGGTTATCCATGACGAGTTTGACTCGATTACTTCTAATAATACTTAAAAGTTAATCGATCTTCCTGAAGGAGCTAAACCCATCGGATGCAAGTAGATTTTAAGAAGAAGATGAAAGCAGACAGAACTGTTGACAAGTTCAAGGCCAATCTAGTGGTCAAAGGATTTTTTCAGATATAGGGGGTTGACTACTTCGATACCTGTGCTCCGGTTGCACGGATGACTTATATCAGAATTTTGATTGCTCTAGGTGCTATTCACAGAATGGTGATACATCAGATGAAAGTCAAGATAATTTTTCTGAATGGTGAACTGACTGAGAAGATTTACATGCAGCAACCAGAAGGGTTTGTCGTCAAAAATCTTGAAGACAAAGTATGCAAACTGGTAAAATCTCTGTATGGTCTGAAGCAAGCTCCCAAATTATGGCACGAGAAGTTTGAAAAAGTTATCAGATCAAATGGCTACAAGGTCAGCAAAACTGATAAGTGTGTGTACACGAAGTTCGCCGACGATATATGTGTCATCGTTTGTCTCTATATGGACGACATGCTAATCTTAGGTCCGGATGGAGAATGTGTCACTAGAACAAAGATGTTCCTCTCGTCTAAATTCAGTATGAAGGACATGGGAGATGCAGATGTCATCCTTGGGATAAAGATAATCCGGACGGAAGTAGGGCTTGCTCTATCACAAGCTCACTATGTGGAGAAGATGCTCACACGCTTTGGATATCAGGTTCTTCCACAGATCGATACTCCATATAGGTGTGACAAAAAACTGAAGCCTAACCCAGGAAAAAGTATCAGACAGTTGGTGTATTCTAGCGTCATCGGAAACTTGATGTATGCTACAAATGCCACTAGGCCTGACATTACTTTTGCTGTGGGGATGCTGAGTAGATTCACGAGTAACCCAGGTGTTGAACACTGAAAAGCTGTGAAGAGGTGATGAGATACCTCAAGAAGACTCAAAAGTTTGCACTTTACTACAACGAAGATCCATCAGTGGTAGAAGGCTTCAGTAATGCTAGTTGGTGCTCAGAAGAAGAGATCGAAAGCTCCACAGGAGGATATATTTTCTCAATGGGAGGAGCTGCCATATCGTGGAAGTCGAAGAAGCAGACTATGCTCTCACGCTCATCGATAGAGTCTGAGTTTTATACACTTGCAGCTGTAGCAGATGAAGCAGAATGGCTTCGGGAGCTCATGTACGATCTTTTAATGGTTGATGTGCAGATTCTGGCTATACCGATATACTACGATAACCAGGCAGCTGTAGCAGTAGCATATAATAATCTCTTCAATGGAAATAAGAGAACTGTGCGACTTCGGCACAGAGCACTGAGCAATCTTATCAAGATTGGTGTCATTACAGTAGTGGATGTTCGGAGCCAGGAGAACCTGGCGGATCCGTTCACTAAAGGTCTCAGGCGCCAGCTAGTCGAAGACACATCAGGTAAAATGGGCTTGAAGGACCTATGATATTGTGTCTTTATAATCCTAATATTAAGTTTTATGCTATTAGTTTAAAGAAAAATCTACTAGGCATGTAGCTTTTAGTTCAAGGGAGGATCACTGACTGGAAAAATATCAGGTATAGTGGGTAGTCCTTGTAGCGCTCCGTTCTTCCGGTGCGGAGAGCGCGGCTAAGAAACACAAGACGGTATCGTTCGATCGGGATAGATTGAATTAAGAACTCGTCTTCGTTATGGATTTGTTTCTTCGGAATCGATTCCCATATTCAATGGACTACGCCCCAAGGATCGGCTTAGCGGCAGAGTCAGGAGGGACCTCTCCGCTGCTATCTTTTATTGCCTCGGTTTTCGATGTCGCTTGTTGCTTTCGTGCTTTGAGTTGGTTTTGGGACTTGCTTGTTTTCTTTGAACAGTTTCGATGGTTTTCATTATTTTCGTTCATTGACTTGCACTTCTATTCCGAGATTGGAAAGAGAGGAAGAAGTATTAATCGAGCTGTTCGTGTGCAGGTGAACGAGCAGTAGGCGGCTTGCGAGCGGAGTCGTGAAGCACCTCTTTCCTTCTTCTTTCCAAAATCTAAGTGAGTGGCTACCAACCCGATTAGCTAGCCCTGCTTCCAAGCTTCACTCCTTCGGCCCGATCAAACGACACCAAGTAATAATAAAAGAAACCAAGATAAAAGAGAATAGACTTGGTTTATTATGCTTGTCAACTAAACTTATGAACGGTTATCATCCTGAATGCTAGTTCGTTTATAACTGTGCTATGAATCGTGCTAAGTATGGAATATGCTTGTTATGAAATAAACTGTCCGGAAGACTATGCAAACCGTTATGCTATGGAACTATTCTATGAGTGCTATTCGATCACGGACAACTTGTGCACAAGGTATGTTATGAGTTCCGCGGACGGTCACCGGGGCGCCGGGATCGATCCGATCCGGACGGAACGTATGTATAGTCGTATGTTACCCGACAAGTGTTATGCAGCGGGGCTCGCCACCTGCGTTGTACGTCACTTTGCCTTGAGACTATAACCTGTCCCTCGTGGCACCACGCCAGTGATCTCTATGTATATTTAAACCTGTTGCATACTAACTTGTGTCTTCGTGGCAGGGAAGGCATGGTAAGTATTGTGCAGGTAATTCAGACGGTCAGGTAAAATCCACCTAACGGTGGCAAGTTCATTTTCAGTAAATTCTATATGCTACTTACTTGTAAATGAACTAAGACAAGATAGAAACCCACAAATATGCATGCTTCATTAAACTACGTGTTGATTGGTATAGTCAGGCTAGCTCGCCTTCACCAGCATGTTTCGATATGCTGACCCTCGTTGAAACAGGTTCTCCGCACCAAGGCGAACCGAGCGAGGAGCCGAAGTCGTCTTCCCGATCCAGTCCAGCTGTTGGCGCATCTTCACCGTGCCCCTGAAGCCTTTTGAAGTCCGAAGCTGCAACTCTTCATACACAAATGCAGCTCCGTGGCAAAGCTATCCTCCAGCCTGGAGGTCTTTATCATTTTGAGTTTATAAAGGGATGTAATGTACAGGACTGCTATCTCATTTTGAGTCATCTCTTTTGTAAGCCGTTCGGCATATTAGCTAACTCGTTCAAGAGTTTGTAATAGATGTTCATTATCAATAAAGAGAACTTTTCTATGTTTCAAATTTGTGTTTCAATTTATCTGCGTACTCTGAATATGTGCTTGCTATGCAAATCATTAAAGCCTTGTGCGGGCGCAACTCCAGGCCCGCATGGCGATCACGATTCGGGGGACGCCTCAAGTGATTCTACGGAATCGGGTCGTGACAGTCCTTATGGACAATATGTGATACGTACCCGGAACCACTGTAGTCTACTATTTTGTTCTATATAACAATTCCTGTATAAGGTTGGCTTCGATGCCTTAATGAGTTCTCGAGCATAGTAAATGTCTGGCGTGCGCTGCAGGAAGCACGTGAAGTTCAGCACTACAAGGGACTTGTATCTCATGCTATAGTGGTATGACACTACGATGAGGTAAAAGATGTAAAGCCTCAGCTGCGAGCCATGTCATAGCGGCAGTAGCACCGCAAATAGGCAGGAGCCTAATATTGAAAAGGTAGAGAGTTGTAGCACAACACTACTAAGAGGCCGGTGACCTCATGCTACAATGGGTGACACCACATGAGATAGTCAACCTCGGCTGTGAGCCATGTCACAGCGGCGTAGTACCGCACAGGAGCTCAAGGATTCATGCTGGGATATATTACAATACTACTAAGAGGTTAGTGACCTCATGCTACAGTGGTGACACCACAAGAGGTAGTTAGCCTCGGTTGTGAGCCATGTCACAACGATATAGTACCACACAGAAGTACAAGGCTTCATGCTGAAAAAAGTTAAACTCTTTTAAAAGAACTCACCTAAGTGTATGGACAGAGATATATGCCGTCTCTTGAGGGTAAACTTGTAGACACCCAAGAAACATACACCGATACAAAGTCAGCACAAGGCCTTTAATGTGCGACCGGAGGCATAGCTGATGTCATTATGCAAGTGGGAAGAACAACATCTATGGTTCAGAATTCAAGGCTTAGTCCATTCTTGTATCGTACTGTTGTTTGACCCATGCGGAAAGATTCAAGTCGTGAGCGACATCTATCCTAATGCATGATGGACAGTCACTGTGAGAAATGCTCGACCATATATTGTGATATATATGGGGGATTATTGATGTTTTTTTACTTTGCTTTAGGAGTTCTAGTCCCACATTGGAAAACCACCAATGTGTATATCTCAATATATAGCTTTGCTTAGTATTGGTATATGCATATGGGTGCTGGCCCATGTGGGTTTACTTTCCTAGAGGGATTAAGTGTGAACACCATTATGACAATCTTTATTTGTCACCACTTTTAGGAAGTTTTCCTTATGAGCTAGCTACTCAGACTCGGACTCAGGCTCAAGGGGGCAAAGTGACACTTTGTTGGCGCACTTTGCACTTAGCACATCAGCATCGTCGCATGGCGCTCGTGCGCTCCTTTTATGCGTGAGTTCCATGCACGGTTGCTTGCTCGGGCACATGCTTTGTGGAGCTATGAGGCCAGGTGCCCATGCGGCCCAGTGCACATGCGGCCAGGAGCCCATGCGGTCCGGTACCCATGCGGCTAGGGGCCTTCCGGCCTGGAGCTATGCGGCCAGTATGTCACGCCCCGCTCTCAGAAAACTGGATAAATATGGGGACTGACATGGCCCATCGCATCTTGCAGAATACCAAAGTAAGCCGTAATATGGTAAGGTTGTATAGAAGACAGATGGGTAAACTCTAGCATGCTATTACGTCATTTCTAAGATTGACAAATCCTATTATCTCAATCCACCAGCACAAATACAAGTGTATATTATATATAAAAGTAAAAAGACATCCCAAATTACATGTCTCATATGATCATGAAGCTGGTGAATACAAAATGCTATACTAGCAGAGTTTAAAGATACATGATCAAATATTCCAGCCATGGTCTAATATATACATCATGTTGACCGTAGTCTCAAAAATATAAGGAGCTAATTCTGCTCCTTGCTAAACACAACAAAATAAAGTAATCAAGACGAGGGGTGGAAGAAGGAAACCCACTCGCGAGCTTTGGCCGCAATCCTACGAGTGCGAGCCATCTTGCTGGAAGTACGGTGGATCCTGGGTCTCCTCGGGGAAATCTGGCCATACAAAACCAGTGGGGTCAGAACCCCAAGCATCAAATACCACAAAGGAGCTCGAGGTGATAGACCAAATACATCACAATATAAGCAAATGAGACATATAAGAAATAAATACAGATATAGACTTGTACGGTACCAACGTACTTGTCTCAAGAATAATATTGAAAGAACTGATAATAAGTGCATAAATAAAAATAAGGCGATGAGCGACAAGAGTGCATATGAACTACTCTAGATTAGGACCACAACCCTTAAACCAAATGAGGATCGGGGTTACAGACCTTCACCCGAGCAGAACTTAGCACCCTAACCACATGCCAAAGAATAAATTAAAAGGGCGAGCTTAACGAATAGGCAAACATTGCACGGCCAAACATGCTTACGGCTTGCTATAATTAACTAACTAGGGTTATCACAAACTTAGTTACTAACAAATGCATGCTTTGAAGAATATCACTACCACCAACACTGCAGTTAACTCGGATGGTCAAGGGTACGCTTGTCTAGTATTTATAGTGCACATCACAAATAATGATGGATAAGAAACTAAAGCAGATAACTGATAGCATAAGACAACATAAAGTAAGCATAAATTGGCTTTTGAACATATAAGTGAATTTTTGTAAATGAGATTGGTTTTATAAACAAAAAGATTTTTGTAAAATGAAACTGATTTTGTAAACAGAAAGAGATTTTGTAAGTGAAACTGATTTTTGTAAACATAAAATTATCGGTAAATGGTCTTGTAATATAACTGGAACTGGAACATAACTGGAACATATATTGGAATGCATATACTGAAATACATAAACAATAACCTGTAGTGCCACAACAAGCGTAAACTTGGTCAGTCATGGAGCCCTTGTCTAGCAGGGTTGTTCCATGCTGCATGGGGCCCGTAGAGATTGGGGTAGCCGGTAGCGCAATATTCTTTCCTCCCAATGATCTAGGTAAATATTATCTTGTTTAATCATTACTAAATTATTTCAAGTTCTCGAGTCGTGGACTCTCGAGAACTTCCCTAGAATGATGGATCACGGGTACGAGCTTTTCACGAGTTATCGTATCTGCGACTCGTGATACATTGGACAATACTCACACTCGATTGCCCGATGCCAAATATAATAGATTTTCATACTCAATTATTTCCACGGTGTCGTAAGGATTGTGAAATAGTGCATAAACTGGTCTGGTAACGTAAACTTGTATCGACATAAGAAAGCACACCACAATAATCACAAAAAGGAAATTACTAAATAAAACATAATAAAAAGGAACACAAAATGGACATTAGAAATCCTGGCCGCATGGACTCATTTGCCGCATGCACCCACTGGCCGCATGTACTCACTTGCCACGTGAGGTCACTGGCCGCATGGACTTATTTGTCGCATGCACCCACTGGCTGCATGCTCAGTTAAAGTCTACTCCTTGGACAACTGTCGAAGCGACGGCAATAAATGAAGTGTCAGTGAAGTGACACAAAGTAATTGATGTGACATGCCATAAAGTGTGTCAGGAAAAAAGATAAAACCATAAAAAGATGTGCAAGGATGAAGCAGAGTTATGCGACAAAAGAGAAGAGGCGCATAGTGCCAATGCCACATAAGTCCCTTGCCGCATGCTCAGATTGCCGCATAGATGCCCCTCTTGGACTTAGCGAATTTTTCATTCGTCTAGCGAGTGAAAACATAAGTAGTTCAAGGATTAGCTCCAGAACACTTTTTGTAATGTACAGTCATGCATCCAACAAGATGGACGCATGCTCTCAGAATGCGGCAAGGAGTTCAGGCCGCATAACCCTCTCGGACCGCATAGCACTCTCTGCCGCATAGGTCGCTGGCCGCATGAAGACTTCATCTTCTCCAACAACAGGTTCAGCCATGGCCGAAAGCTCCAAAAATTAAAAATTTATTTTCTTCATAAAAACTTCATTTTAACTCCAAATTAAGTGAATCAAAAGCCAAAATACTCGAAATAGAATGCTCTAACATAAAGAATAACTATTTTTTGAAAGTACTATGTTTTAATAGATCAAAACCAATGAAAACTCATGGAACCCACAAAAATCCTAAACTTAAAACTTAGATCTACAAAAATCTATACATCAAAATCCAAAACTCCAAGAACTAAATAAGATCAGCAACACAAGGAGAACATTTTTCATCAAATACATTTTTAAAACAACATATATGAAAAATCTAAAAATTTATGACTTCATCATTGAGCAAAGTGTACTTGCCTTGGGTGGCTCCTAGCCTCTACCTCTCACGGTCCAAGTCACAACAACTTCTCCCTAGGGTTAGGGTTAGAGGGATCTTAAGGGAGAGGAGGAAGAAGGAAATAAAAATGAAGAAGAAGAAAGAGGGGGGAGAGAGAAAATCTCATATATATACTAGAGAGGAGAGAAAAAAGGGTTTAGTCATGGGTTCACCCAAAATAGACCGAACCAAGTGTCCATTCTAGATGTATATCCTAAACCGAATTTATGGCAATGCCAATGTATATTCTATTGGTCTCGGGTAGTCTCTCTCAACAACAGAAAAAATAAAAAATAAAATGACAGTAACCAATATGAGAAATATAGCAGGAATATATTATCATGAAAAATTTAAATCCTAGAAATTAAAAAAATACCAAATCTAGAATCGCGTATGACACAGGAGCTATGCGGTCAGAAAATTAGCTTGAGTGAGTCGAGTGTGGAGGGGACAAGGACTGATGTTTGCGGCTTGGTGCGGCGCTGGCGGCACGTGGTTCTCTGTGCCACGCGGCTGCAGCTTTCGGCGCCTGGCGGTGCTGTCTGCTCTGTGTAGTATAGCGTGCAGGCGACGCAAGCGGCTCGTGGCTCTTTGTGCCACGCGGCTGCAACTTTCGGCACCTGACGGCACTGTCTGTTCTGTGCAATACAACGACGTAGACGGCCCATGCGGCCTCATTTTTTTCTCAGGCCACATGAGAGCTAAAATCATCTTTAAATAGAGGCTCGCCTCTTTCATTTGGTTTATTGGAAAAATTGAGAGAGAGAAAAATTGAGAGCACCCGCAGGACTTGTGGCAACATTTTGCATTCTTCCAAAAGAATCTTTCGAGTGATATAAAGGTGACCAAGAGCGTTCCAGAATTTCTTGTGTGAACTTGCTGGATCCTGGGGGCAGATCGTTGTATAACGCGAATCTTGCCTTGAGCTCTAGTGGTTTTGATCACCCCAGCAGGAGTTTCCTTCTTTGTATTTTTGTTCTTGTTCCTGTTCTTCTCGGAGTAGCGTCTGCGAACGTAAGGAGAAGAACGGTTTTCTGATTCTTGTTCTATTTGCATTTTTTTTGGTTTTTTAGTTTATAACCTGTTCCTAGTTTAGTGCTTCTGTGGGATTGTGTGTCACTGTAGAGGAACTCTTGTGTGAATCTCAGTGCACCAACTTCTCTTCTGGAGTTTGTAGAGACAAACTCTTGGATGAGTCTCTACTTTGTGGCTACCTCTTCTTCTTTGATCTGACTTTGGGACTAACAGGACATTCCTATTGTAAGGGTTGGCTGCGCTGTAAGTAACCTTAGGTCCTATTTGGGGGCCTTGTCTATTAAGGGCGTTTAGCTCAGAGGGTTCCTCGATAATGAAGGGTTGTGTTTCGTTCATGATGTATTTGTAATAGTAATGGAATAAAATTTGTAATGTAATTGATTTTGTGCTTGATTTTGTAATGTAATAGAATTACAATTACAATAATCATATTTAATTGGAACATGTGATCAAATCATATAATATAATATTAATTACATTCAAATGTTTGTTTACCATCTAATGTAATAAAAATAATAATTGTTATTCGAATTATTTTGACAAATATACCCTTGACATTTATATATTCGGGTTTGGCCAATCTTAACATTATAAAAATTACATAAATAAATAATTTTAAATAAAAAATAAATAGTAAAAATTAAAGAAACTAAAAAAAAGCAAATAATTTAAAAGACAAAATAAAAAACTAAAAACTAAATTTTTTTAAAAAATAATAATAAAAAAATAAAAATAAAAATAAAAAATAAAAAAGTTAAATAATTAAAAAGTCAAAAAAATTTAAAACAAAAAATAAAACTTAATAAAAAAGTATAAAAACAAATAAAAAATATTAAAAAAAAGTACAAAAAAATGAAGAAGTTAGAAAGTATAAAGTAAAAACAATAAACCAATAAAAACTTTAGAAATTAAAACTTTAAAAATAAAAGATAAATAAAAAATAGATATAAAATAAAGATAAATACAAATTAAAACAAATTAGAAAATAAAAATGATAAAGATTTAAAAAATTTAGTGTTTGGTTCATTGTAATGTAATTTTAATCATCATGGAATTGATTTTGTAATCTAATTGAGTTTTAATTGAATTATAATTACATTAACTTGTATAGTTTGGAACATCTAATCAAACCATGTAGTGTAATCAATTACATTATGTTTGGTTTACCATGTACTATAGTAGAATGGAATTATAATTATTATTTGAATCGTTTTGATAAATATATTCTTGATATTTATATTTTCTATTTAGCCATCCTTACATTTAACAAATTTACTAAAATAATAATAGTAAATTAATAATAAAACATAGAATAGTTTAAAAATGAAAATTTTTAAAAAATAAAAAATAAAAACAAAAAGGTTAAAAAATAAAAATGATTTTTTAAAAAAATTATAAATTATTGAAAAGAATAAAAGTATAGTATAATAATATAATAAAAAATAAGAAACAAAAAATACAAATACAAGAAAATGTAACTTTTATTTGTAATGTAATTGCAGTTACATGAGTTTTATTATGTAATTGGCTTTAAAAGAAAGAGATGTAATATAATTAAGCTTGTAATAGCAATTACATTACATAAAAATATATTTGTTCAACCAAACGTCTTAGATTTATAATGTAATGTGTAATACATTAAATTCTCTAACCCTAAAACCAACCACGCTCAAAGTCTCTTAAATTCATATGTATGAGGTTTAGAGCATTTAGTCTATCTATGAAAAAGAAATGAAAATTGAAAGCTACTGTATCACTGGGCCAAAGCGTAGTCCTCAACATTCTTTGCGGACATTTATGAAAGGATTGGAGAGACAAAGACTTGAATTAATCACAACTAACTATACTGTGGATTTTAAATATATAATGGTCCCTCCATTGCCTTTCCACCATATATTTGATAGTTTCCGATTGCAGTACACAATAATATTATGACAATAATCCATTCTACTGTGCATGAAGTGTCGATATCAATTCTTGTAAGTAGTTATTACATGCACTCATTTCCTTACATGTGAGATGTTCATGAGACATATATATATGCAAGGCTGGACTTCCCTAGTGTGGTCTCAAGACTACATTAATGCTTTTTTTTACAGAATATCTTAGACTTGTTCTAGCAATCTTGAGGCAAGATCAGCTAAGCTGACTGCAAAAATTACTAAAAGTTATGGGTACTATAATCCTCTATTAGTCAAGCCTAGCTAGTTTTCATATGTTTTGGCTTTGTGTACCTGATGAAACAAACATATAGTACCTGATGGTGTGTAATGTGCCGGGTGGCCTGAAAATTGGCCCGGCCCCGGCCCGGTCAATGTCGGTCTGGGCCGGCTCGGACCCGGTCAACGGACCGTCCCGAACCGGCCCACCCTCCCTCCGGGTCCGGGCTGGGTCAGAGGATCCGACCTGCAAGCCCGGCCCGACCCGCTCCCTGTGCCGTTCGGTCCGGATCCAATTCGGGGTGGTCTAGTCAGCCCGGTCCAGACCCCAACCTGGTTCAGACTCGGGTGAACCCAGTCTAGACCCAATGAACCCGTTGACCGGTTCAAATAATATGTATAAAAATTAGATTTGTAAATGGGGAATGAGGGATTCAAATCATGTAAAGGTGATGACATATAACTTTCTCTCCTAACCACTCATTCCAACTTAAGTTTGTGTTTTAGTAGACATAAATGAGATATAAATATAGTAAAATCTAACAGATTTTTTTTTAAATTCCTTGGCCCGCGGGTCAGACCCGGCCAGACCCGGTTTAAACCCGAACCCGGCCAGACTCGAAACTACCCGGATCTGGGTCCGGGCTGGGTTCTTCCCTCTCCCTTCCGGGCCGGCCCAGCTCGCTTTCTCTTCTAGGCTAAGTCCGGCCCGACCCAAAACCGGTCAAATCCAGTCAAATTGGGTCGCGGCCCGGCCTGTCACGCCCTGATCTCCCGCAGGTTCGCCCGTCCTTGCTGGATGCGAATCACCATGCCAGCGCTCCCGCAAGATGATCGTTTTCATCATGACGTGATGTCGTGCGAGCACAAGCTGTTCCCGCGCAAGGCCAAGGTCCGAACATGCGAAAAAATAGCATATAGTCGCACAGATAGTCCGAATGCAGTGGAATAAGAAACTGAACAGGCGATAGATAACAAGTTCACAGAGTTGTCATAGCAGAAGCATTGAATGAAAATAAGTATAAAACAAAAATAAGCTCTTTATTGATAATCAAGAAATATTACAAGCAGCGCTAAGCCGAGATTACAAGTCGCTCAAGCAATCTCTCTCTCGAAACAATAAAAGCGTGCCAAGTGGCTTAGAACATGGAATGATACATTGACGATGTTCCAACATTATGTCTTGTATATATGCTTCAGCTTCGGATGCATTACTCCAAGGCTCCAGAGCAAACTCCACACCTTAGCGCGCACAAGTGGATACTCCGCATCGAACGAGGTTTTTCCGCACCATGCAAGCAATCTGGTGGGTTATCAGTACATGAATGAACTAGTGGAGAGGCTTCTCGCCTGCTCGATAAATCCAAATACGTTATATTAGTTCCGTGCACCATCTATTAAGTTATCTTTCTAGTCTTACCTTAGGATCAGTTTTATGGCAATGATGTAAAGTCTAACTCGTGTGGTAGTGCGTCGTGCGATATAAGAGTAACACGACAAAACTTACCAACTTATCATTCGTCCTTCCCTGTACAAACTATAAAACCAAGTTAACCAGCATATAATATATGAAATGAAACAAAATAGTGCACAACAAAGCTTAGTGTCACGAACAAGTCCTTGCCTCAAATGTGTTACGCTCGCACTAAATAACGTATTGTGCATCCATATCTCTAAGTACAAAGTGGTGTGCATCAAATTCTTTTATCACAAGTATTAAATGTTCTACTTAGATTTACCCGGATGTGTTCAAATGTACATGTTACTCGTTTCAATGCAAATAAACTCGCACGCAGATTGCCACAATCGAGCCAAACTTAGTCTATATGAACAAAAGGTCACTGGCATAGCCATAAAGGATGAGTTATAGCCTCTGGACGGATGGCTGCAACGTTGGTACAGTGGAGCCATCTGCACCATCACACCCAAAACGAACGAATATCAAAATTGTTCCATCCAGATTGAATCGGCCCCGGTGCCCTGGCGTACAGTCCGCAGGAACACAAAAATACCATGTTCACAGGTTGTCCGTGACCGCGCGAACATAAATCTATCAAATCACATATCATAAACTTGCTCCAAATCATAAATCATATATCACAAAATTTCTCAAATCGTGTCCATGTTTACAAACGAATTGGCTTATAGAGCCGCCTGATCTAGTCCTGAACGAATGTTGCTCCCCGAGCTGTCTGATTATAACTCTTACTCATCTTGTTGTGCTGCAGTCTCCTAGTTCAGGAACTGCCTTGGTGACATAACGGTACTGAATACTTTTATGTTAAAACTTGCACGAAATGACTATTTGATAATCTTTCGGCCAAACGAAGTGAATCATGTTCCGAGTCACGTTCTAGGTTGCGGCACAAATCTACGAGATAAACATGGCATATATAAAGGTGAAACACTTTACTTGATCATATAAAAGTCTACTCAAAACATAAGCAGTTCGACTAGCACGAGCGTAAAGGTGTCATTGAATCACGACATAATCAATAAGACGAGCAGTAAAAACATGTGAAGCAGTGTACTATGAAGAGTATATAATGATCTACTCGAAGCATTAGCAAAGTCCACTTGTACGAAGCTAAGGTAGCTTGCGAGGGCCCAACTATAAGCCAAGTTTCATATCCATGTTATAACACAAGCAATACAAGATGGGATTATTCCCTTAGCTAGGTGCATTGTATTCTTATTAGCATGCAAGGGGTGATTCGCCTAGTGACTAGCATGTATCGTCCATATTTTTAAGTGTACAGGCTAAGCAAAGACAGGTTCATCGTAGCCACCCACCTTAGCGATGATTCACCTCAGCCGAGCGATACTCCGAGCGTATCTTTGAAAGTCTAAGTCTAAACTCCTGAAGGGCCAAGTTTGAATCCTTTGCCTCAAGTGAGTCTTCTCGCCGAGCAAGGCAGGACGGTTCGTCGCACTTGTGCCATTTGAATCGACTATCCGCATTGATGAGGAGCGGGTCGTTACATTATACACCACTCAGAACAAGTCTCATCCTTGAGACTTTCTGAGCACAAACCATTCTATCGTACACTATCAAATCTAACTCAAGTGTATTACTCCGTATCCTTAGACCCCTTTCGAATACAAGTTCCTACTCATTTTTCTCGTTCCGTGTCGCATTCGTGCTTTCCAAGATTCTATTGAATAACTCTTTCACTCAATTCGAGCTAGCTATATCACTTGACCATCGTGTTCTCTGACTCGGTCTCTACTGTGCCTTAGCGCAGAATATATATCGCTTAACATAGGGCATGATCTATTGTGTACGAAGATCTTAGGCTGAGGCAAACTAAACTAAATCGTTATACTCGTCCACGCGAATCTAACATATTCACTTGCAACTGTATTTGATTTCAGCACATCACTTAGTCTGGATCGTGCACATATTCAAGGCGTCCCTCAAACATATGCATTTCAACTAACTTAGTAATAGCGAAGTCTTTGCACTCGAGTTCAACATATCACTGAGTTTTGGATTGTGCACACGTTCAAGGCATCCCCTAAACATATGCATTTTAACCAAACTTAGAGATAGCGAAGTCGGACAAGCTACTTACAAAAATCTTAAGGGTTCTAGTCTTACGAATTACAATGATACCTCAAACGGGGTCAATCAAAATCTAAGTCATTTCCAATCCCACTCAAATCAAGCATTGTATAACCGTCGAGCATGATCTATCAGACCGAACGACTAGCGTCCAAGTCCTATCATCCAGTCCGTTCGTGTTAAACATCAACTTCTAGCACACACTTATCGTTCCAAGTCTAACTCTAAGTCTTGCTGTCTCAGTTCTATGGCTTGCTCAAGCAATACTCTAAAGTCGGTTACATATTTTTTTTTACTCGGCATAGGGTCGTCTACCTAACCGCTTTGTCATCTCACAAGGTCATAAGTATATAACAAGTTCACGATTCTCATCGTGTAAATTTGTTGCACGATACTTTTTCTAATTCCTAAGGTCAAACTATTGTTCTTTCGTACAGGATATTCTACCCAAGTTTGTTTTACTCAAATTTTTAAACATCGAGCACAGATCATCCAATCCACATCAACACATTCGTTGTACAGGATCCGAGTCCATTTAGCAAAGTCGTTCCTAAGATACGTTCGTTCAACCGAATCCTCGATATATCATGTTGTACGTCAAACCTAACAATTTGTATAATCTATCTCCTCAAACACCTGATAAGATCCAGCTGTCTATTCTAAGTCTAGACCACCGAGTCACGATTTAATTCTTAACTCTTCGATCTCATTCATAAACTCTAAGTCATCCAACACGATTCACGTATCCGTTCATGAAACCATCAAGTATAACTTACTTAACGTTCTAGACTAACTCCTCGAAACACTTTTGATTCACTTGTATCCTCAAACTCACCTTATCGTGTTGAACCATAAGTCAAAACGATCCTTCAATTGTCACTCTTCGGTCTCCCGTAAGTTCAATTATCCCCGCTGGACGTGAAATTACCACGCCAACGCTCCCACAGGATAATCGTCCTAATCCGGACGTGACACATGTGCGAGCTAAGAGTTACGCTCGTACACAAGGACGTCAAACGTTATAGTTTTTATCGAAACAATCAAGACACCTTATTGTTATACTTTGTTTCATCCAAGTTATATATATATCCATTAAGTCATGTTCATAACTCGCCTATCCATATTATCCAACTTTAATGTTACCGTTCGGTTAATCCGTAGTCTATTTCTAGCATTCCTCAAATAACTAAGTTCAAGTCCTCTAGCCAAATTCTATTCACTTTTGATATGTTCTATTTCTTCGAGTTCGTCTGAATAATCATCGGACATGTTCATGCGAGTTCGATTATCCCCGCTGGACGTTAAATTACCACGTCAATACTCCCATGGGAAAATCATTCTCATCTAGGCCTGGTTTCGAGTGTTAACTTTTGAAATAGATTCAAGATTGTTCGTCCAAATCAAGATTAAGTCCGTTATTGCCTACCTCAATTCCTTAACTTGTATCAATCTGTTCTATCTTTCGACTTATCGTTATCATATCAAGTCTTCCAATTTTGAAACCATATCATCTGTACTCAAGCTAAATTCTATCGAGCGATATCCTACTCAATCTTGATTTTTTATGCGTGCTATCTTCCATCGTGCTAACTCCTGACCGCATCCTCGATTATTCCATCTCAAACTCAATTTTTAATTCGTTTGATTCAATTCAAAATTGCTCGTACGATTTACTAAGTTTTCTAGACCAAGATATTGATTCCATTACTCTGAATCCCTATTCGGTATAAGCCTTATCTCTTGTTTTAACATATTCTCAATCATTCGAACTAATGCTTGCACGATACCTTCGAATTTATTACTTTCTAGGCATTACTTATACTAAGGCTTTACATAATCACGTCGTTTGCTGTTAGACTCGTTTGCTATCTCAAAAATTCTCGATTCGCTCGAACATTTCTAAAACGATCAATACTCCACTTAGGGTTTGAGCTATTACTCTACGAATCTTCAAATCACTTATTTGTTCTTGAGCTATCGTATACACCACTAAGGAATCGAGTCATCCAAATAAATTCTCAATCGTATTCGAATCGCTCACTCGTATATCCAATTCGTTCCTTGGAACTCCAACGTGATACCTAAGCATCACCTCGATAAATTTTAGTCTCGTATATACCCCTAATGATAGTCATCCCACGCAAACTATATTTTGATTCATAACTTATTGTTACGAATAATCGTCTGAACTATATCCCAATCTCGCTCGCAAACTTGCTCGCACCAAGGGTCTTGGCGCACGAGACACAACTTAGCCGAAAGGCTGTGTGCATAGCTAACCGTCCGAATGATATTCTAGTTTCACATGCTAACCCGCTTAGTATTTTCATAATCTTTCCTGGTTCTCACCTAACTTGCAAATTCTAACACGATTCTATTTCCATAAAGTCAGATAGAGGTCGGCATAAAGGCCTTCGCATAATTATACCTTTCAAGCAATCATATCATTCACGTGCACTTTCAAAAATATTTAGACTCATTGTATGGAATATCTCGTTGGAACATTGAGAGAGAGCATTTTGGACATAACCCACAAACGATCTTTCAAAACTGAGATAATCGATACAAAGTTCAAGGACGTAAAGTCATGCTCTAATACGAATATGTCACTCCCCGATCTCCCACAGGTTTGGCCATCCCCGCTAGATGCGAATTACCGTGCCAGCGCTCCCGCAGGACGATCGTTCACATCAGGACGTGATACCGCGTGAGTACAAGCTGCACCCGCGCAAGGCCAAGGTCCGAACAGTCGGAGAAATAACCAAGCCACCGTGTCGCACAAATATTCCGAATGCAGCAGAATAAGAAACCGAACATGCGATAGATAACAAGTTCACAGAGTCGTCATAGAGGAAGCATTGAATGAACACAAGTATGAAATAAAAATATTGTCACGACCCGCACCCGGAAAATCGGGCATGAGTCATGGGTACGTCCAGCCTACGCCGCAGCATCGGCGGTAGAACGCTGTCTAGGTCAACTATCTAGATAATAATTTCACACAAAAATCGGTCATGACCTCTCCAAAAGGAGGGCAACCACACAATCAATATAAACCTGTCAAGATCTCAACTCCAAACGGAGGAGCAATATCATATAGATAACCACAATATACTCAATCACGAATCTAAGCACGATAAGATAACACAGAGATCTAACAACTATAAAGTCTAACCAACAACAACTACTACAACAACCACAACATCAAATAATAATACAACAATATCCAAAATAATATACAAACAAGGTCTCAATCCAAAACCGGAGACAAATCCGGTGCTAAAAGCTAATAAAAACAACAACAAGGTCTCAGTGATCCCGGCTACCAACCCGGAAATTACCCCTAAGCTAGAGGGTCCCTGTCTGCACCATCGACAGGCTCAGGTCCATAAAACGTCGAACACCACTCCTCCGGATACTCTAAAAAATATGTCTAGTCAGGACTGGAGCAAGTACATCTCTAACAGCAGTTCCATTTAAATGATAAAAACTATAAAACAGTTATAGCAAGTAGCAAGAAGAATGAAGCAAGTATGAAACAAGAAAATATGTATAACTGGTGCATAAAGGTAAAGATGCATGGATATCAGAGCAAGATAGTAATAACTGCAAGATACAAGAAATCTACACTAAGAGTAAGTCTGTGCACAAGATCGTGTAGTGAGTCTAGCATGAAAAACATGTAGTGAGTCAAATCCAGAAATATGTAAGTGAGACAAGTCAAGAAATGCATGAGAGTCCAGACTATAAAGAATGAACTCGGTGTCTTTGAAATACTTGTTTCGACATGTAAACGGCTAGGGGTAAGTACGGCTCACCGCGCACTGGGTGCGCGGCTGCTATCATTCCAGATTAGACCAGAGGGAGTGATGCCTGATGATTCCAGATGGGAATGTTTACATGTCTACTCGAGTATTTCTCCTCCCCGACTAATACAAGTGGATCCAAGACCCGACACGCAAATCAAGATGAGTCCAGCCTGAACATGAATGATGCCTGTAGGTGATGCCAGTAGTGATTCCAGAATAGAGGCCAGAAACATGAAATGTACGTGTCGCAAGTAAATAAATCCAGAAATACCAGTCAGTATTTCGTGTTGTGCCAGAATAATCAGATGATACTATACTAGAAGCTGAATCATAATAATTATCAAATAATGAAAACTATCAGAGAATGTACTCGCCTGACGTCCTGAGCAACTGGCGATCCGAACCGGTGTCGCAAGGACCTAATACGAAAAGCAAGATTAAACAGGGTTCTAATGAGTTAAACAGATATAAAATAACTAAAAATAGGCTTCTAGGGTCGTTCTAGGTCAAACGGGTCAAACCGGTGAAATCTGGGTCAAAAAGTCAACTCTGGGTCCAAAAACTCAACTCTGGGTCAAAACTAGGTCAAAAGTTGACTTTGGCGGTCAACTGAGTCAACTACGGTCAAGTCTGGGTCAAACTAGGGTGCTCCTGAATTTCTAGGTCAAACCGAGCTCATTAAGCTAGAAAACTCACAAACTCGCCTCCTTGAGATACCGGGATACCCTCGGTATCCGATACCTCAACCTACGCTACGCACCCGGGCCTAAACCTGCTAAAACCTATGCTAGCACGCGTAAATATATACACATATACATATAAAAATCACTCTAATACATTTTCTAGGCTATTGCTCAAAAACTCCGCTTGAAACCCAATACCTTGGTTATCTTAAGGTATTGAAATACCTCGGTATCTCAAGGTATTGAGATACCGCTCTAAACTCAACCCGACTACCCCTCTAGCTAGCTAACTATGCATAAACATAAATATCTAGCTATAATCTAGGCTAAAATATATATATCTAATACATATAGGCATATACCTAGGTATCTACACCCAATACCTTACCTTACCTTACCTTACCCTCAAATATATATATATCTATACCTAGATATCTAACTATCTATCTAGCTATGTATATATCTATATATATATCTATGCATATAGATATGGATATCTAACTATCTATCTAATATTTAGCTATCTATCAATCTATCTATCTATCTAAACATTTACCTATCTATGTTTATGTCTATCTATCAATCTAAGTATCTAACTATCTATCTAATATTTACCTATCTAGTTATCTATCTAACTATCTAACTAGCTATTTATTATCTATTTATATCTAGGCATCTATCTATCTATTTATCTAACTATGTATCTATATACCTATTTACCTATCTAGAGATATCTATTGATCTATCTAACATATACCTATTTATCTATCTATGCATCTATCTAACTAATTATCTATTTATCTATTTAACTAACTATCTATCTAACAAATCTATAGATACCTATCTATTTATCTAACTATCTATAGATATCTATCTATTTATTACCTATCTATCTATCTATTCTATTAGTCTATCTATCTATTTATCTCATATATCTATCTATCTAGCTATTCACCTATCTATCTATCTATTTATATATATATCTATCAACATATATATATCAATCTCTCTTCCTCCCTCACTAGCTCTCACTACCCCTGCATACTTGCTAACCCCGCTGCTGCTCCATGCTACTGCTGCTGCTGCTGTGCTTCGCTTTGCTGCTGCTACTGCTCATGGTACTGCTGTTGCTGCAGCTGCACATTGCTGCTGTGGCTGCTGCCTGCTGCTGTTCCCTGTTGCTGACAGTTCCCCCCCTCTCATCTCACACACACACACACGACCACATACCTATATACATATATCTATATCTATATATATATACATACATATATATACATATATAAACTCTATAGATATATATACACACTAACTTATATACATTCTAACACACACACACACACACACTCAAACACAAATCAACACACACACACACATAATTATATACAAACACACAACCACACACTCACACACAAATATATACATAGCTATATATATATATATAAACACACATATTAATATATATATGCACACATACAAATATATATATATATACGTACCAATACACACACACACTCTAAGATATATATATACATATATATATATATATATATATATATATATATATATATATATATATATATATATATATATATATATATATATACATATACACACACAAGCACACTTACACATACATATATATATATACACATAGACATATACACACAAGCACATAGATATAAATACACACACACATATATATATATATATATATATATATATATATATATATATATATATATATATATATATATAACTATATATACATAAACACACATACATATAAATATATACATATATATATATATATATATAGACACATATACACACACAACACAACACACAACAACACACAAACCACACGCCCCACTCACGCCCAACGACCCCGACACTCACCAACACCCTAAAATATATAAAATATAACTCAAAAACTCTAGCACACACTCTCTGATACTAACCCAACGCGCGCACAAGTCCGAAACGAGGAAACCAAGTCGAAATGGCCGTTCGATTATTTCGACGAACACGTGGTGCGAGGCTCGGAAAACCTCCTGAAACGCACACCAAACGAACTCGGAATCGGCCCAAAATTTACTCACACGCTCTAAACGATGTCTAGATCCTAGAAAATATGCTCCCGCGTCGATTCTAGGCCCGTGGCGGAAACGCGCACGCACTTAGAATCGGCGACGACGAAAAGCCCCAAATTCGCTCGAAACGCCCGTTTCTCCGCGACACGGCTTTCCGTGTCCGAACGGAGACACGCACTCACCCTCAAGACACCCGACAACGTCTAACTAGGTCCGTCTATCCTAGGGCATCACCCAAAATTGGGCCAAATTCGGATTCCACCCGAATTCGACACAAAACCTAATGTCAAAGTCTCTAAACTCACCCAAACTAGTTCCAACTTTCTCCCACGGGTAGCCTAAGGGTCTAGGAAGGTTCTAAATATTAATTACACTATAAAAAAGTAATTACAAGGGAAAATTTAGGGTTTACCTCTTGGGAGTTGGAATCTCAAGCCAAAATTTCAAGAATGCTCCAAATCCACCTCCCTCAAGCTCCAAGCCTCAAATCCAAGCTCCAACACCAAATCTAGGCTCTACCCACCTAGGTTAGAGAAAATGCAAGGTTAGGGCTAGCATAAAGAAGAAGGAATGGAAGATAGAAAGAAGAAAAATGGAAGAAAGACTTACTTTGGAGGAAGAAGGAGAAGAAAGAAGAAGTGGAGAAGAAGAAGAAGAAGAAGAAGAAGAAGGAAGAAGTGAAGAATGGAGAGAAGGGGGAGAGGACTGCTGGCTTTGCACGGAAATGGGCTGCTATGAAGGGTCGGCCACCTAATTAAAGGGGTCACACAAGTTCCAAATTCCCACAATGCCCCTACTCACTTGGTTTTGGGTTCCAAAAGCACTCAAACTAGCTCCAAATCTCTCCCACTAACCTTCTAAAAATAAAATAAATATTCCTAAGCCCCAAAATAATTCTCACAAGGGTGTGGGCTGGGTCGGACATAGGTCCACTAAGGTCTGACATGGGTCCAGGCTAGCCAAAATCCTAAAACAAACAATAAAAATATAACACAATCAATAATTAATTATAAATACAATTAGTTATAAATAATGCACAATTAACTGAATTAAAAAAAAAATACCCGGCTCTGGAAATGGGGTGGTGACAAGCCTATCCTCCTTAGAAAATTTCGTCCTCAAAATTTAAAGTCAATCACTCTCTCTAGGTCAAACCCCCAACAATCACAGTCAAGAAATTCTACCTATACAGCATACAAGATCAGGGTCCTACTGGTCGTGTTATCACAGTCTCAATCAGGGTCACTACACTATCTACCACAGCATAAAGAAAAGTCTAACCGGTACTAATGAAGCATACCACAAGGAATGGAAAAGGACAGAAAGAAAAACAAAGAGACAGACCTGCTAACCCGACACCCGTAGCATCGGCCTCCTCGACCGTCAACGCATAAGCCCTGCCCTGCTGGGGTGTATCCCTCTGCTGGTACGGGGCATGATGCTGTGCCACAAGTGACCTAGCTCCAACTCTCTGATCCTGTGCTCCACCCAATGGAGGTACACTGGAGCAATCTCGCATCTAGTGAGCAGCGGATCCATAGATCAAACACACCTTCAGCCTCCTCCTACAAACATCCCAGGTGTGTCCTGCCTTCCTGCAGTAGGCACAAGTGGGCACCCTCTGATCCTGACCCTGCTGTGCTGCCTTCTGCACATAGGGACGCTTAGCTGGTCCCGCACTACCACTCGCACTGCCTGAATCATCCCTGCCTCTCTTGGACTTGAGCTCCAATTCATCCTCTGCTCTCTGAGCATCTCCTACTATCTGCTCAAAAGTTGCCTCGTGATCGCTCCTGGTCAAAGACTTGACCGCCATGACCAAGCCCTTGCGAAACTTCCTCGCCTTAGCTGCCTCACTCAAGCCATCTACAAATCTGCCCAGACGGCAGAACTCTGTTGCGTACTCGTCCACCGTCATGCTCCCCTGGACGAGTGCCTCAAACTGGCTCTCCAAAGCACTGAGCGCCACATCTGGGAAAAACTTTTCCTTAAAAAGCCTCTTGAAAGTCTCTCAAGTAAGCCCTGGCGCCGCAATCCTCGTATCTGTACGATACCACGTCAAAACGAGGTCGAACATCTGACTGCCCGCTGCCTCTATCTGCATGCTGTCTGGAATCTGTGCCAGCCTGAAGATCCCCTCGATCTGCTCTATCCAGTCATCCGCGTACAGGATCCCTTCTGTACCACGGAACTCCTTGGGCCGCATCCTTTGAAAATCAATGATACTACCCGGCCTCGGATGCTGAATCTCATCTGCCTGTGGCTGATTCTGTGCCACCCTATCCACTGCCATCATGGCCACCTGGTGGGCGTTCTCAATGCCCAGCCTCATCACATCCACCTGACGGTGCTGCGCGTCCATCATCTCCCTGAAGAACGCAAACAACTGCGCGGCATCTACTGGAGCAGGAAGTGGTGGAGGAG
Organism: Iris macrosiphon; assembly: GCA_036927795.1. NCBI lineage: Eukaryota > Viridiplantae > Streptophyta > Magnoliopsida > Asparagales > Iridaceae > Iris > Iris macrosiphon. Next base: position 10,389,014 of record JAYESA010000020.1, on the reverse strand, counting down.
CCACCGGAACGACTAGGGTAGTCCTCGGATCGACAGGTGAAGGAGAATCCCCGAGAGAAGCAGATGCTCCCTCAACCGCAGGAGTGGTGAGTGGAGCGGTAGCAGCTGCCAGAATACGAGCTGGACGAGAGGTAGCAGACCTCTCCGAGGCAACTGCTGGAACGGTACGATGGGATCGTGTCTTCGGAGGCATCCTGAACACAGATCAAAAGAAGTCAATACGGCGCAAGATACGATATCATCAAAGAAGGATAGTAATATTTCAAAAGAAACAATTTCAGAATAATTAGATTGGAATTGTTCCTAGTCGTGATTGAGCCTAGATCCTAGATCCTATAGCAGGCTCGCAGCAGTACAACTAAGTTGTTGTACCACCACGATATCGCACTAATTGCGAATCGAGACCTGCATGGGGCCGCCACCAAAAATATGTCACGACCCGCACCCGGAAAATCGGGCATGAGTCGTGGGTACGTCCAGCCTACGCCGCAGCATCGGCGGTAGAACGCTGTCTAGGTCAACTATCTAGATAATAATTTCACACAAAAATCGGCCATGACCTCTCCAAAAGGAGGGCAACCACACAATCAATATAAACCTGTCAAGATCTCAACTCCAAACGGAGGAGCAATATCATATAGATAACCACAATATACTCAATCATGAATCTAAGCACGATAAGATAACACAGAGATCTAACAACTATAAAGTCTAACCAACAACAACTACTACAACAACCACAACATCAAATAATAATACAACAATATCCAAAATAATATACAAACAAGGTCTCAATCCAAAACCGGAGACAAATCCGGTGCTAAAAGCTAATAAAAACAATAACAAGGTCTCAGTGATCCCGGCTACCAACCCGGAAATCACCCCTAAGCTAGAGGGTCCCTGTTTGTACCATCGACAGGCTCAGGTCCATAAAATGTCGGACACCACTCCTCCGGATACTCTAAAAAATATGTCCAGTCAGGACTGGAGCAAGTACATCTCTAACAGCAGTTCCATTTAAATGATAAAAACTATAAAACAGTTATAGCAAGTAGCAAGAAGCAAGTATGAAACAAGAAAATATGTATAACTGGTGCATAAAGGTAAAGATGCATGGATATCAGAGCAAGATAGTAATAACTGCAAGATACAAGAAATCTACACTAAGAGTAAGTTTGTGCACAAGATCGTGTAGTGAGTCTAGCATGAAAAATATGTAGTGAGTCAAGTCCAGAAATATGTAAGTGAGACAAGTCAAGAAATGTATGAGAGTCCAGACTATAAAGAATGAACTCGGTGTCTTGGAAATACTTGTTTCGACATGTAAACGGCTAGGGGTAAGTACGGCTCACCGCGCACTGGGTGCGCGGCTGCTATCATTCCAGATTAGACCAGAGGGAGTGATGCCTGATGATTCCAGATGGGAATATTTACATGTCTACTCGAGTATTTCCCCGCCCCGACTAATACAAGTGGATCCAAGACCCGACACGCAAATCAAGATGAGTCCAGCCTGAACATGAATGATGCCTATAGGTGATGCCTGTAGGTGATGCCAGTAGTAATTCCAGAATAGAGGCCAGAAACATGAAATGAACGTGTCGCAAGTAAATGAATCCAGAAATACTAGTCAGTGTCCCGTGTTGTGCCAGAATAATCAGATGATACTATACTAGAAGCTGAATCATAATAATCATCAAATAATAAAAACTATCAGAGAATGTACTCGCCTGACGTCCTGAGCAACTGGCGATCCGAACCGGTGTCGCAAGGACCTAATACGAAAAGCAAGGCTAAACAGGGTTCTAATGAGTTAAACAGATATAAAATAACTAAAAATAGGCTTCTAGGGTCGTTCTAGGTCAAACGGGTCAAACCAGTGAAATCTGGGTCAAAAAGTCAATTCTGGGTCCAAAAAGTCAACTCTGGGTCAAAACTAGGTCAAAAGTTGACTTTGGCGGTCAATTGAGTCAACTACGGTCAAGTCTGGGTCAAACTAGGGTGCTCCTGAATTTATAGGTCAAACCGAGCTCATTAAGCTAGAAAACTCACAAACTCACCTCCTTGAGATACCGGGATACCCTCGGTATCCGATACCTCAACCCACGCTACGCACCCCGCCTAAACCCACTAAAACCTATGCTAGCACGCATAAATATATACACATATACATATAAAAATCACTCCAATATATTTCCTAGGCTATTGCTCAAAAATTCCGCTTGAAACCCAATACCTTGGTTATCTTAAGGTATTGAAATACCTCGGTATCTCAAGGTATTGAGATACCGCTCTAAACTCAACCCGACTACCCCTCTAGCTAGCTAAATATGCATAAACATAAATATCTAGCTATAATCTAGGCTAAAATATATATATCTAATACATATAGGCATATACCTAGGTATCTACACCCAATACCTTACCTTACCTTACCTTACCCTCAAATATATATATATCTATACCTAGATATCTAACTATCTATCTAGATATGTATATATCTATATATATATCTATGCATATAGATATGGATATCTAACTATCTATCTAATATTTAGCTATCTATCAATCTATCTATCTATCTAAATATTTACCTATCTATGTTTATGTCTATCTATCAATCTAAGTATCTAACTATCTATCTAATATTTACCTATCTAGTTATCTATCTAACTATCTAACTAGCTATTTATTATCTATTTATATCTAGGCATCTATCTATCTATTTATCTAACTATGTATCTATATACCTATTTACCTATCTAGAGATATCTATTGATCTATCTAACATATACCTATTTATCTATCTATGCATCTATCTAACTAATTATCTATTTATCTATTTGACTAACTATCTATCTAACAAATCTATAGATACCTATCTATTTATCTAACTATATATAGATATCTATCTATTTATTACCTATCTATCTATCTATCTATCTATCTATTAGTCTATCTATCTATTTATCTCATATATCTATCTATCTAGCTATTCACCTATCTATCTATCTATCTATCTATCTATCTATCTATCTATCTATCTATCTATCTATCTATCTATTTATATATCTATCTATCAACATATATATATCAATCTCTCTTCCTCCCTCACTAGCTCTTACTACCCCTACATACTTGCTAACCCCGCTGCTGCTGCTGTGCTTCGCTTTGCTGCTGCTACTGCTCATGGTACTGCTGCAGTTGCTGTGGCTGCTGCCTGCTGCTGTTCCCTGTTGCTGACAGTTCCCCCCCCTCTCATCTCACACACACACACACGACAACATACCTATATACATATATATATATATATATATATATATATATATATATATATATATATATATATATATATATACATACATATATATACATATATAAACTCTATAGATATATATACACACTAACTTATATACATTCTAACATACACACACACACACACACACTCAAACACAAATCAACACACACACACACACACATAATTATATACAAACACACAACCACACACTCACACACAAATATATACATAGCTATATATATATATATATATATAAACACACATATTAATATATATATGCACACATACAAATATATATATATACGTACCAATACACACACACTCTAAGATATATATATACATACACATACACATATATATATATACATATACACACACAAGCACACTTACACATACATATATATATATATACATATAGACATATACACACAAGCACATAGATATAAATACACACACATATATATATATATAAATATATATACATAAACACACATATATATATATATATATATATATATATATATATATATATAGACATATACACACACAATACAACACACAACAACACACAAACCACACGCCCCACTCACGCCCAACAACCCCGACACTCACCAACACCCTAAAATATATAAAATATAACTCGAAAACTCTAACACACACTCCCCGATACTAATCCAACGAGCGCACAAGCCCAAAACGAGAAAACCAAGTCGAAATGGCCGTTCGGTCATTTCGACGAACATGTGGTGCGCGGCTCGGAAAACCTCCTGAAACGCACACCAAACGAACTCGGAATCGGCCCAAAATTTACCCACGCGCTCTAAACGATGTCTAGATCCTAGAAAATGCACTCCCGCATCGATTCTAGGCCCGTGGCGGAAACGCGCATGCACTTAGAATCGGCGACGACGAAAAGTCCCAAATTTGCCCGAAACGCCTGTTTCTCCGCGACACGGCTTCCCGTGTCCGAACGGAGACACGCACTCACCCTCATGACACCCGACAACGTCTAACTAGGTCCATCTATCCTAGGGCATTACCCAAAATTGGACCAAATTCGGATTCCACCCGAATTCGACACAAAATCTAATGTCAAAGTCTCTAAACTCACCCAAACTAGTTCCAACTTCCTCCCACGGGTAGCCTAAGGGTCTAGAAAGGTTCTAAAATATTAATTATACTATAAAAGAGTAATTACAAGGGGAAATTTAGGGTTTACCTCTTGGGAGTTGGAATCCCAAGCCAAAATTTCAAGAATGCTCCAAATCCACCTCCCTCAAGCTCCAAGCCTCAAATCCAAGCTCCAACACCAAATCTAGGCTCTACCCACCTAGGTTAGGGAAAATTCAAGGTTAGGGCTAGCATAAAGAAGAAGGAATGGAAGAGAGAAAGAAGAAAAATGGAAGAAAGACTTACTTTGGAGGAAGAAGGAGAAGAAAGAAGAAGTGGAGAAGAAGAAGAAGAAGGAAGAAGTGAAGAATGGAGAGAAGGGGGAGAGGGCTGCTGGCTTTGCACAGAAATGGGCTGCTATGAAGGGTCGACCACCTAATTAAAGGGGTCACACAAGTTCCAAATTCTCAAAACGCTCCTACTCACTTGGTTTCGGGTTTCAGGTTCCAAAAGCACTCAAACTAGCTCCAAATCTCTCCCACTAACCTTCTAAAAATAAAATAAATATTCCTAAGCCCCAAAATAATTCTCACAAGGGTGTGGGCTGGGTCGGACATAGGTCCACTAAGGTCTGACATGGGTCCAGGCTAGCCAAAATCCTAAAACAAACAATAAAAATATAACACAATCAATAATTAATTATAAATACAATTAATTATAAATAATGCACAATTAACTAAATTAAAAAAAAAATACCCGACTCTGGAAATGGGGTGGTGACAAATATGCTCTTTATTTATAATCAAGAAATATTATAAGCGGCGCTAGGCTGATATTACAAGTCACTCAAGTAATCTCTCTCTCGAAATAATAAAAGTGTGCCAAATGACTTACAACATAAAATAATACATAAGTGATGTGTCAATATTATGTCCTGTATATGAGCTTCAGCTTCGGACGCAACAATCCAAGGCTCCAGAGCGAACTCCATGCCTTAGCGCGCACTAGGGGATACTCCATACCGAACGAGGTTCTCTCGCACCCTGCAAGCAATCTGGTGGGTTATCAGTACATAAATGCACTGGTAGGGAGTATTTGTCATTAAATGCGAAAGTTTGAAAAAAAATTGATTTAATTGAACAAACTAAATAGAGTACAGAGAGGAGTCCCAAACAGACAGTCTAAGTACAAATTTTGTGTTCTAGGGGTGACGATGGAGGGTTAGGAGTGTAGCAACTCTCTTTACTCCGTGGACGATTCGATGCGAAAGCTCTTCTCTCTTGCTCGAGTATAGATTAACAGATAGCCAGCCCGCCTCTTGTATGGGTGTGGTACCCTACTATTTATAGTCATCCCTGGGTGCACATATGATGGGCACCGCATAGATGCTGGAGGGTGCCACATGCCCCTTCTTGACAGGGTGTAGCTGTAACCGTGAGCAGGCCGAGCTTCTACGTGGATGCTCGTTGTGATTTTCGGTTGCTAAAGATCTGGGTGGTTCTAGTCCTTTGTGGGCATAACTTCGTCAGCTTGACACATAGTCCGCACTTGGTTGGAGAGAATCACTCTTGTCGTAACAGCAAGATTTGGTCTTCATGGAGTCTGAAAGCCATATAGACAGAGACGTATGGGACCAGAGACACATAGACCGCATGAAGTCTGGGATGCATGGAACGTATAGAGTCTGGGACGCATGGGGCCAAAGATGCACGGGAACGCATGGAGTCTGGGATACATGGGGCCAGAGACGCATGGGATTGCATGGAGTCTGGGATGTATGGGACCGTATGAGGCCAGTTTTGTTGTACATGAGGCACTGTACATCCATCAAGAGTAAAGTTCTGTAAACCCCCTAAATTTTCAAATTATTAAATCTTGGATTTTTCCCAATTTTTTGGAATTTTCTGGGAATTTTCTGTAATTAAAATCAAGGTTTTCAATTAATAAATGATTTTTAATTGGCAATAAATAATATTAAAATATTGTGAAAATATTATTTTTGGGTGTAAAATGGAAAACTGGACTTAGGGTAATTTTTCTGGAATTTATTGGGCCTCAGACCTATTTTTAAATACCTAAAAACTATTTAATTAATTAATTATTTAATTAACTGATTTATTATTATTATTATTATTATTATTATTATTATTATTATTAATATATAATTCGGCCCAGCCCGTGGCCCGCTGGACCCGGCCCACCGGGCCAGCCCCAGCCCAGTACCCGCCCTAGCGGGTCGGGTCGGACCCGCCAGACCCGACCCGCCCGTTAACCCGCTCACCCGATCCTCCCCTCTGCCCGAGTCAGCCGCCGCCTCCCGCGGCTGCCGCCCCGCCCTCGGCCACGTCGCCACCCCCCGACCCCCGCGCTGCCCGCGGCCACGCGCCCCCACCCCCCCCCGCGCTGCCCGCCGCCTCCCTCGGCCCCGCGCAACCGTCTCCGCCCCTTTTTAAACCCATCTCCCCGAGCCCCCGTCGACCACCACGAACCCCCACCTCGCCACCGGCCGCCTCGCCCAGCTCCGCCCCGACCAGCTCCCTCCTCCACCCTTCGACCCCCGCAGCCGAGCCCTCAGCCGCCGTCCTGCTCCCCGACGACGACAGCAGCTGCAGCAGCAGCAGCCGCCCACGCCAGCCCCGGCGCCGTCCGACCGTCGCGCCTCCGCCGCGCCTCCGCCCTGCTCCCCGGCGAGCCGCCCTCGGCCTCCCAGCACGCCGCCGGCCAACGCCCGCCGTCTACGGCCGGATTCCCCAGAAACCCTAACCCTAAATCCCCAATTCTCGTGTCGTGTCGGACACGACACGGACACGGTTTGACCCTGATTTTTGGGTCTCCTTCAGGTGCGTGTAACTTTTGCCTCGTAGCTCCGTTTTCAATTCCGCAAATTGCGTTGTGAAGCCTGTATGACCCTCTCGGTGTCCGGATAAACTGTTCGGGGCATCGCGTCCTGTGGTGATCGCACACCGTGATCCAAAAACAGGAAAAACCTGACCCTGTTTCACCCCGGAACTGAGTCCGCCCCGCCAAACGGGACGACTTGGTCGCGTGCGGTCTTCACAGATACGTACGCATCGTCGATACGGACGTGTGAGTCTTCGTAGAAGCTGATTCGGGTGTGCGTGCACACCGAAATCAACGCGTATCCGCGGACATCGCCCCGTATCCGTCTTTTTCTGCAATTTACCCTAACTTCGTGCACACACGTCGGATTGAGACGAAACTTGCACCATCGGACTCGTAGCGATACGCTGGTCCTGTGGGTCAAGTTTGGTTCGATTCTGAGAACGTTGACAAAATCGCGTGTCGTGGGCCCCACAGGCCCCGCTCGACGAGCGATTTTGTGTTCGGCTCATCGGAATCCAAATCTGGAAGTTCCGTTGGGTTCGTATCAGCGTTCCTGACCTGTTGACACTAAGTTTGGTGAATTTGGAGACTTTTGACCCGGACGCATTTTTCGGTGCAAAGCAGGCCCACCAGCGGACCCCGTTTTGACCCGAAACTGCCGTTTTTGCCCTTGTCTCCAATTTGGACCCAAGAACATGCGTTTCTAGCTATTTGACATCTTCTGAGCATGATGGTAATGTCTATTTCAGCTTTTGGACTCATCTCTGGACTTTTCCCCCAAGAACTAAATTAATCAGATCCAAACAACAGGCAAGTACCTGCACTTCAAGTTAATCTTTATATATTGTGATAATTAATTCCCTGCCATACATGTACCATTGATGTTTACACCTAGTGTTAGAAATATTGAATTTTATGTCTTGAATATTGGTAGTTCCTGTCTTGTTTTTCATGTCGGGTGGGAGAATACCTAGAAGGCATGTAGTTTACCCTTTCCCCTGTATTGTCTAATAGCTGTTCGTACACGACTGTCCATCAGCCGGATCTCGATTGTATTGTCTAATAGCCGTTTATGATGGCCGGATTAGCCTTATAAACCCCTACATGCCAACTATGTATTCTAAAAACAAACACAAGTTCACACAGATAGTTCTGGTCATGTTATATTTCTTGCTGGCTATTGTAGTTTTATTTCCTGTTTCATCTAGTTCTGTTTCTCATATTCCTGTTTACAGTTTGACTCTGAGATAATAATGTTCTGTTATGTTGTTTCTCAACATGATATCAATATTTAATTGTCATAAAATATTTAGTTTAATCTTGTTGTGCACTGTGTACTTTGCTCCTTTCCTGACTGGATCTGTTGATTTAGGCGATGATGAGGATCTTGCCCCTACTTATTATGGTCCCTATGAGGGGACTGATGATACCTATGAGGAGCCAGAACCCACCCAGGAGACCCTTGCTGCTGAGTAGCTAGTAGTAGCTATCTTTCATTCTATTCTTATCTTATTTATCGGGTTTGTCCCCGATTTCAATATTGAATTCCTGTACTAAAACATTTGAATCTGCTGTCACATTTATTTTCAGTTGAAATCTTAAGTTTTATTTCTCATTATTATCTTGCCTATGTTGTTGTGAATGAGCTAGTTAGTAATTATGGATTGACCTAGACAGCGTACTACCGCCGACTCTGCGGCGTAGGCTGGACGTACCCACGCACTCGTGCCCGAATTTTCGGGTGCGGGTCGTGACAAGTTCTGCATTGACGTGAGACTTATGTCGTTTAGTATGTTCATGTCTTTTGAGGCAATTAGAAAATCCTTTTTGTCGGGATTTTGTGTCATAGACTATCCTGCTGACGGGATGCCACGTTAGGTCTTTTTGCGGCCAAGCTACTTTGGCTAATTGGGACGCATAGATGTCGTCTTTTTGGGCCGCAGGGTGACTCTACGACCTAATTTGAGTCTCCTGCATGAACGTGTGCTGCCAAGCTGGCATTTTTTTTGGCTTGGCTCAACCATTTTGGAGAGCTTAACCGTCTTTGTCACGCCCCGGCCCCGCCCGGGCCGCCGCTCCGCCATGCCCCGCCCCGTGCGGCCGGGAATTACGCGAACCGGGCACGTATCACCGTGCCTCGGCGCGCCGGACGCGAATCACCGCGCCCGTCCCGCGGGTGCGAGGGAGGAAGGGAGCCAAGCGAATGGCCCGTTCGAGCTTTCGGGGGACGTGATGCCGCACGGGCCTGGGGTTGCGCCCGTGCAAGGCCATATCGTTTAAGTTCAGAGTTGGCTATCATCGCATCAATCGAGTAAGCAGCGGAAAGGGACTTGTTGCAATGCAATGCATTAGCCAACTGAGTGTTCGGGACAATCGAGGCAACTTGGGTTTCCTTTACTAAAGGCACTCGTTCGTTCCATACATTATGCCCCCTTATACGATAGCATTCTCGGGGCAACAATCGAAACCAGGATTTCCGGGTCTTCGGGACTGTGGCACGCCTATCGCTCCCTCGGACGATCCAGTACCTGCACAAGCAAGTAAACTGTTGGGGGGTCAGCACTTTTATAAGTACTGGTGAGATAAATCAACTGAACAGAAACAAGCATTCACTCAAACAGGCACTAAGTAATCATGTTATAAAACATTACATTACTAGTGATCTTTCTAGTTTTACCTAGGTTCGTTTCATGCAGTTCTAGCAGAGTCGATTTACTTGTTTAGAAACATGTTTGGAAACAGAGTTTCATATACTAAGCAGGCAAGCAAACCAATCATGTTCCAGGGTGTGCGCAGCGTGTCTTGTACGACTCGAGGGTCAGATGCAAAGCTAGACACACAATGCACATTCTTAGGGGCAGTCCTCTATCCAAGCCAACACAATGACTTAGCTATATGAATGGCGGTCCCCGAGTATCTCAGGATCGGCAGCGGTTAGTCCAGCATACCAATGACTCTTTTATCTGATGCTAATGGCAGCTGTGACTCATGGTTGCTTTCCACTATCTCTGTAGCAGCCGTGACACATGCAGTTCAGCTCTGCACCAAAAGCCATTGTCCGACCGCGTGCGAATGCATGGAACACTATCAAAACTCTCAGTATGCAGACGAGACGAACCATCTATAAACACTCTCTGTTGCGGGGCAATCCGCCTTATCACTTGAACACATTCAGGCACAGTATGGTTCTCTCGAAGCATAGACGATAGTGAACATGTTCATGCACTCTAAGCCAGCGATCAGGATTCTCGTTAAGCAGACTTTATTTCAAGACAGCTAGGTGAGTTCGTTCATTAACATGCAAGGCAGGTTCTATCATTCTCTTAAGAAAACATTGCAAGCAAAAACTCAGGTTATTTATTAAGGCGTGCAAGAATCAGAGAACGAAGTTCTGCCCACTCACCTTGATATATAACGCCGACGCGGAGCGGGGCGTTACATACTTACCCACCAACAAAAAGTTTCGTCCTCGAAACTTCAAGGATAAACTTCTCGATATCCCGAGTAGCGATAGTGCCGTCCCTCGCCGTACTCAATCGAAACAATCAAGCAATTCAAGTTCAGGAAACATTTTGCACTTTGAGAATATCTATGGACTTATTGTATGGAACGCTCTTTGCAAAACCATATCATCTCAGAGTCATAGAGGCCCGAAGATCGATTCTGCTCTGATACCATTCTGTCACGCCCCGGCCCCGCCCGGGCCGCCGCTCCGCCATGCCCCGCCCCGTGCGGCCGGGAATTACGCGAACCGGGCACGTATCACCGTGCCTCGGCGCGCCGGACGCGAATCACCGCGCCCGTCCCGCGGGTGCGAGGGAGGAAGGGAGCCAAGCGAATGGCCCGTTCGAGCTTTCGGGGGACGTGATGCCGCACGGGCCTGGGGTTGCGCCCGTGCAAGGCCATATCGTTTAAGTTCAGAGTTGGCTATCATCGCATCAATCGAGTAAGCAGCGGAAAGGGACTTGTTGCAATGCAATGCATTAGCCAACTGAGTGTTCGGGACAATCGAGGCAACTTGGGTTTCCTTTAGCAAAGGCACTCGTTCGTTCCATACATTATGCCCCCTTATACGATAGCATTCTCGGGGCAACAATCGAAACCAGGATTTCCGGGTCTTCGGGACTGTGGCACGCCTATCGCTCCCTCGGACGATCCAGTACCTGCACAAGCAAGTAAACTGTTGGGGGGTCAGCACTTTTATAAGTACTGGTGAGATAAATCAACTGAACAGAAACAAGCATTCACTCAAACAGGCACTAAGTAATCATGTTATAAAACATTACATTACTAGTGATCTTTCTAGTTTTACCTAGGTTCGTTTCATGCAGTTCTAGCAGAGTCGATTTACTTGTTTAGAAACATGTTTGGAAACAGAGTTTCATATACTAAGCAGGCAAGCAAACCAATCATGTTCCAGGGTGTGCGCAGCGTGTCTTGTACGACTCGAGGGTCAGATGCAAAGCTAGACACACAATGCACATTCTTAGGGGCAGTCCTCTATCCAAGCCAACACAATGACTTAGCTATATGAATGGCGGTCCCCGAGTATCTCAGGATCGGCAGCGGTTAGTCCAGCATACCAATGACTCTTTTATCTGATGCTAATGGCAGCTGTGACTCATGGTTGCTTTCCACTATCTCTGTAGCAGCCGTGACACATGCAGTTCAGCTCTGCACCAAAAGCCATTGTCCGACCGCGTGCGAATGCATGGAACACTATCAAAACTCTCAGTATGCAGACGAGACGAACCATCTATAAACACTCTCTGTTGCGGGGCAATCCGCCTTATCACTTGAACACATTCAGGCACAGTATGGTTCTCTCGAAGCATAGACGATAGTGAACATGTTCATGCACTCTAAGCCAGCGATCAGGATTCTCGTTAAGCAGACTTTATTTCAAGACAGCTAGGTGAGTTCGTTCATTAACATGCAAGGCAGGTTCTATCATTCTCTTAAGAAAACATTGCAAGCAAAAACTCAGGTTATTTATTAAGGCGTGCAAGAATCAGAGAACGAAGTTCTGCCCACTCACCTTGATATATAACGCCGACGCGGAGCGGGGCGTTACAGTCTTCTTGCAGACTTCTTAGGTACTTAACCATTGGTTCCATACAGACTTTTCGGAAGCCAAACCATCGGATTCGTCCTTTCTAGGTTCATTATTTCAATTATTGCTGTCATGCGAACCGTCGCTTTCACTTATATATACCACTTCCCTACTTCGTGAAACATGTCGTCCAAGGGAGATTCTAGTTGGGAACCCTGGCCACCCACCTCGCTTCTTCGTCGTCTCCTCCCTGCTACGTCTTGGTGCTCGGGTTTCAGAGGGTTCAGACTTGGAGGGTCTCGTGAGGGACGATCTTTCGGTTCTCCATCGATTATCATGGCGTATCTGCCTGGGAGGAGGGCACGGGATGAGGGTGAGTTTTTTGCTTCTGAAAGCTTTCTGTCCTCGTTGGGGTTGTCTTTGGAGGCTCTTGCTTGGCCTCTAGAGTCCACTCCGAATTTTTTCTTTCTTCTCGTAACTCCAGAGGAGAGAGAGACGTTGCAATGGAGGGAAGGAGTGCGCCGCCAGTTTTATCGTGCGGGCATACGTTCGCTCCCGGATATTGCAAATGTGCTTGGTGAGGCTTGCGGCTATTTTGACTGATCACGTCTTCCTCTTCCTTTTTTTATTTTTTTGGGGCTTTGATGGCTACATGTTGTAACCCCCCTTTTGCGAATATTATACATTGGTTAGAGTAAGCTAAGTTTGTATAGTTAGTCTAGTGTCATCTTGCATTAGTATTGATATTAAGTTGGTATTAGTTATATTAAGTTAGTAGCAGTTATTGTAAGTTAGTAAGTCATGATAGTATAAGTTATGTACTAATTGTATAGTATTAAATGTCAGAGAGAGAGAGAGAGAGAGAGAGAGAGGGTTAGGGTTAGGGTTAGGGTTAGGGTTTACACCCTCTATGACAGTGTCTGTGTCAGTGTGTGTGTGTCGTGTTTGTTTCAGTGTCATGTCGTGTCTGCATCTGTGAAAGAGAGAGAGAGAGAGATCGGGTTAGGGTTAGGGTTTACACCCTCTATAACAGTATGTGTCGTGTATATGTCAGTGTGTGTGTCATGTCAGTGTCAGTATCACGTCATGTGCATCTGTGTGTGTGTGTGTGTGTGTGTGTGTGTGTGTGTGTGTGTGAGAGAGAGAGAGAGAGAGAGGGAGAGAGAGAGAGAGATCGGGTTAGGGTTTACCTAGAGGAGGTGGAGGAGGAGGAGGAGGAGAAGCTTGAGGTCGTCAGAGGGGAGGAGCCACAGCGGAAGGGAGGAGCCATGCGGGAGGGGGCACTCGGGTGGTCCGCCGAAGTAGGGGGGTGTGAGGGAGCCAGTGGGGGGGTGTGGGGGAGCCAGTGGGAGGGTAGGGATGGGGGACGCCGGAGTAGGGGGCTGTGGAGGACGCCGGAGGGGGCACTTCGCCGGAAGGGGGGGAGTTTTTTAAAAATTGGGGAAAGATTTCTACAGAAGGGGGGGGGGGACCGAAACCTATGTTAAAAAATTTAGCGACGTCAACTTATAACGTCGCTAATAAAAATAGCGACGTCATAACTAGACGTTGCTAAACACTGCTAATCCAAAAGTTCACGACGTTATAAACGTCGCTAAAAATTAAAAAAACTAACGTCGCTAAATCAAAAATCTCAACGACGTTTAGCGACCTTAAAGAAGCTTATAGCGACTATTCTTTTTAAAAACTGAATTACAGTCGCTAAACAACATTTATTTTTGGAGTCACTCAAATCTTTAATATTAGTGACGTTTTAATATGACGTCGCTAAAAATATTGCTATTTTATCATATTTTGGTAGTATTCCGCCTGAGATCGGCAACGTCCTCATGGAGTTTGGGGATGTCATGCTGCAAGAGCTTCCGAAGAGGCTACCTCTGCGGAGGGAGGTGGACTACGCCAATGAGTTAGAGTCGGGCACAAAACCGCCAATGATGGCCTCATACCGCATGGCCAGAGCTCGAGGAGTTGAAGAAGCAACTATAGGAGCTGCTCGATGCTGGATTTGTCACGCCCCGATTTCGCCTAATCGATAATCGTCCCCCGGGCGTGATGCCGTGCACGCGTAGGGCGCGCACGCAGCAGGCCTTAGGCATAAGGATATTCTTTAGATCAATGCAACAGAGTAGACAAATAAGATGACACAAGGTTGAGGCATAGAAAAGTTTCTCTTTTATTTATAATGAACATCTTGTTACATTGCTTGACTCAAAAGTATAAAATGCCCCACGGGCTTACAAACTTGGACGCAAAATGAGATAGCCGATCCATACATTATGTCCCTTTACATAGTTTCAAAACCCAAAACTCCTTGGGTGCGGGTAAGCACCATCGCCTTAGCGTTATTTCCGCAACGGGAGAGAGAGGAAGGCTTCCATCTTGAGCCTCCAAAGTCTTGGCCACGACCCGCCAAGAATCCCAAAAGTCCGGAGAGAAAGAGCTTCAGCTCCTCGCCGCGTTGCCTTGCGCCGGGGAACCTGCTACAACGAGGGTCAGTACTTCGAAAAGTACTGGTGAAGGCTAGCTGCTCAACTTTACCAAGCTCTTTAGATGAGTTTTAAATGAACATGCAACATTTATGTTCTTTGGTGGGTTTCTATTCTTGCCTAGTCAGATTTCATTTAGCAGGTATGCAAGAATAAAATAACATAACTTCACATGCCACCGTTCGGTGACTTTACCTGTCCCGTCTGAACCACCTGTACAACTTACCATAGCCTTCCCTGTCACGAAGACATAGTTAGTCTGCACAGTTTAAATATACACAACATCTTTCTTTGTTGTCTACTAGCCATCATGGGTTTAGTCTGGGCTGGCGGCGACGCTTGCAGCGCGGGTAGCTAGCCCCGCTACAATTCCCCGCTCCCAGGACTAAGAAAGTAGATTCCGTCCGGGTCGAAACGGCCCGGTGCCCCGGTAACCGCTCGCAGGAACCTGGATCCCCTGTGCACAAGAATTTCCATGACCATTTCTATGACTCTACCTCATAGATTTACTTACTAGCCATTTAAAGAACATCATGTATTAAACTGCTTTACTGTACTATCACAACCAACCAACATTTATATGAAATAACATGCAGCAGTTTATAGAAGGACACTTTGAACTTATTGAAAAGTACTTTGAACTATCAATAAATACCAACCCATTAAACATCCAATGACCATGCATGCATCAATGAATTTATGCAAGGTTTTATATGACAAGCAATGGGTGTTCCAAGCCTACTTCTTATCTTATCTTGTTATCCAACTTATTACTTAAGTGGTATCGTTTGATTGAATGCACAACTGAGTCAATTTTATTATGAACGAAGCCCTTGGAAAGAAGGTGCTTATCGAAATAGAGCCACTCACACGTTGGTTGTATAGGAAGAAGAGGTAGAGATCCCTAAGACTCCGCTCGCGCGTCGTCTATACGATCACCTGCACGCACCAACGGATGATTAATACCTCCTGCTTCGGTCTCCAAGGCTCGATACGAAATGCGAAATCCTAAGAACGAAAACAATGAAATCCATCGAAACCGTTCAAGAAAACGCAAGTCCTAAAACCCACAAGTACGCAACCAAGCGGCAATCGAAAACGGGCAAGGAAAATCAACACAACGGAAAGGCCTCTCTCTACTCTGCCGCCGAGTCCTTCCTTGAGGCACGATCCATTGATTATGGGACCTGATTCCGAAGAAACCAATCCATAACGAGGAAAGGATCTTAATTCAATCTGTCCCGTTCGGACGGTCGTAAGTATTTCTTGGCCGCGCTCCCCGAATAAGGGGAACGGGACGAACGGGGCGTTACATCATAACCATCTAATAGGAAGTTTCGTCCCGAAACTTAAGAATAGAACCTACCACTAAGGAATAATGAGGGAAATTTTCCCCTCATATCAGATTCAAGTTCCCAGGTCGACTCCTCGACCGAGTGGTTTCGCTACAGTACGCGCACTAGCGAGACGTTCGGTTCCGTAACTGCTTCTTTTTACGATTCGAAATTTAGACAGGCTCTGCCGCGTACGACAAGTCCGCTTGCAGATTCAACTGACCCAAGTCGACTACGCAACTAGCAAGTAAGATTTCCATGTTCTATACGATATAAGGCGGGGTTATCCCCCCTTCGCTATGTGTGTTCGTCTCTTTTTATTAGCGTGCAAAGGTTATCGCCTGTAAACTAGCACGTAACATTCATTTTCTTAGTGTGCAGCTAAGTAGAGACAGGTTCATCGGGGTCACTCACCTTAGCGATGTATCGCATCGGTCGAGCTAGACTCCGGACGCGCTTCTGATAGCCTAAGTCTGACCCCATTAGAGATCCCAGCATGAAAGCCTTTGCATCGAACGAGCCATCTCGCTGAGCAAGGCGGTTGAATAGCTACACTTGTGCCGTTTGAATCGGCCCTCCGGGTTGAGCGGAGCGGGTTGTTACACCATATACCACTCAGAACAAGTTCCGTCCTCGAGACTTCCTGAGCGCAACTCGTGCTATCGCATAACTTCTAACTCCCCTATACATCTCGTCTTATCCTTCAAGGACTGTCTCAATAATACAATCCTCTATTTTCTCACCATGCGTTACGCCAATGTTGGCCAGTTCTCATCGAACGACTCTATCGTTCAATGCTATCGAGTTATACTCAACTCGATCGTTGCACTTCTATCTCAAAATCTACTGCACCTAGCGTAGGGCTATATTACCCAAGCACATGGTATTCTATAGCTCAACGGGCACTTACGACTCATAACTGGGTGGACTTGCCCAACTAGTTATGTTATCACCATAGGAACCCAACGCAATTGAGCCTATTACTTGACGTTGCCTATCGAAACCCGTCGTTACGCCTAACCCAAAAGCTCGAATCTCGACAATTTTCCAATCTCGTTTTTGCATCAAATCTCTCTGAGTCGCCGTCCAATCTCACTAAATAAATTCGCACCCAATCACCAACTTTTTCTGACTCAGTCTATATTGCGCCTTAGCGCAGAGCTAAATTGCCCACCTGGGGTACGCTCAAGTCCTTCGCACCTTTGGTTCAATCGAACTTAACTTTCTATTCATTTTTACTCGTTCCGTTCGCCCGAGTGCTTAATTATTTTATCCGAATGATCCATTCGTTCAACTATTGCATTCCCAAACTCAGTCTCGTACTGCGCCTTAGCGCAGAGCTATCCCGGTAGCACGAGGAACGATACAATCTTTCCTCTATGAAAATTTAGGTTGAGGCTAAATCATTTCAGTTGCCATACTCATCCATGCGAATTCGAACATTTTCCTTTGCAGCTGCATCCGAGTTATGCATATCGCTAAATCTGGATCGTACCCATATTCAAGGCATCTCCCAAATATGTGTATTTCAACCAAGCTCAGTAACAGCTAAGTCTGACAAGCTACTCGTGAAAATCTTTTGAAACGCAGATCGTCCTGCTATATGAATGACCGAACTCTTGTTCGATCCAGCTATCGTCTTATCCTTTACCGTCGCGTAACCTATCCAACCAAACCAATTATCACCCGAGTCCTATCTTGTATTACGTTTGTTTCAACGCGAACGTTGCTAGTGTATATTCCCAATTCCAAATTCTAACTCTAGGTCTTGTTGCCCAGTTCTATCATTCTTCCCGAACGATACACTGAAGTCAGCCACTCCAGTTTAACTCAAGGCATAGGGTCGTCTGCCTAGTCCCTAGGCCAGCACACACAGTCATAGGTACAACTCAAGTTTGCGACTCATCGCGCAACCGTGTTGCACAACGCTCGCCCCAATCACCCTAAGGTCAAACCATTGTTCCTTTACACGGGTATTCTACCCAAGCTCGTTTCACTCAGATTTCTAAACATCGAGCACAGATCACCCTATCACACCACACGCTCGTTCAACCGAACCCATGATACGCCCACGTGTCAGGGTTAACCTATCGATTCGCACATACTATCCCTTTGGGAATCTACTTTCATCTCGTTTAATAGGATTCACCAATCCATCATTTTCTACGCTTGTATCACTAAGCCACAATTCTATTATAACCCATCGATATATATCATGAACTCTAAGTCGTCCAGCACGATCTACATATCCGTTCATGAAAACGTCCAACATCTCTTACTTTACGTTTCTAGACTAACTCCTCAAGAAGAATCCTTAGACTCATTTTCTTAGTCTACTCTTAGTATTCCTCAAACAACTAAGATCAATTTCCAAACCCAAGTCTATCCCATTGATACGTTCCATTCATCGAGTTCATTTTTGGAATAATCACCGAGCCTGTTCTTTTGAGTTTGCTTATCCCTACCGTACGTGAAATCACCACGCCGATGCTCTCGCAGGATAATCGTTCTCGCTGGGACAGATTTCGAATGTTATCTTTCTGAACTTGATTTCAAGATCGTTCTTCCAAACTCCAAGCCAAATCTATTACCGCTTAACTCAATCCATCAAAATCATAATTCTTTTAACTTGCATCAATCCGAGCTATCTTCCAACCATTATTATGGTCTAACATCTCCCAAAATATGGAGTCATCGCATTTGTACTCAAACCGAATTCTATCGAGCGATATCCTACTCAAATCCAAATTTTCCATGCTCGTTATCATTCGTTCACTCCATTATTTCTAATTGCACTTACTTCGATCGCATCTCAGATTATTCAATCTCGAGTCAAGTTTTTAAATTCGCTTGTTTCAACTCAAACTCGCTCGTACAATCCTTTAAATCTTTTCCGATCATGATATCGATTCCAATTGCCCTAAATTTCTATTCGATGTAAGCCTTATCCCTTATTCAACTAATTGTAACTCATTCGAACCAAACATTGCATGCTTTTTCCGAGTTCGTTTCCTTGCTAGGCACTGTTTATTTATACTAAGGCTTTACCCAATCTCGTCGCTTGTCGCTAGACTCGCTTAACTCTCCGAATCCACGACTTCGTTCAAGCATTTCTAAGCCAACAATTACACCGTTCAGGGTTCGAGTTATACTCCTTGAATCTTTACAACTCATTATATCCACAAATTACATAATCGAACAGGGGACTTATCGCATACACTACTCAGGAATTGAGTCGTCCTAATAACTCCTGATTTGCGTTCGCATCCTTCACTCGTATGCCCAATTCGTTTCTTAGAACGGGAACCGATTCTCTGGCATAAACCGTTGCTATGACTCCAACACAGTCCCTATTTATCGCCTTAGCGATCTTAGACTCGTACACACCTGTATTCATAGTCCTCTATACAGACTATGCTTCAAATCATAACTTATCGCTATGAATAACCGTCCAACTATTTTCGAAAATTCCCTACACGATTCCCATTTCTCGCCTTAGCGGCAATCCGATAACGTCTCTATCGATTTCCCTCCAAGTCAACTTTATTCTCATTCCAACGATACCCAAATCTCGCTGCAACTCACTAGCACCAAGGGTCTTGGTGCACCATACTTAACACAAATTGGCCAAAAAGGCCATGTGCATAAACCACTATCTGAACGATATACCGTCTCGCACTCTACTCGTTCGGTGTCTTTCATATAGACATATAACTTGCCGATTATAACACGAGTCTCCTCTCACAACATCCTCTCTGAGTTGGGACAAAAGCCCTCACATCATAATCCCGTCCAAGCAATCGTATAATTCCCACGCACTTTTCAAAAAATATTCAGACTTATTGTATGGAACGCTCCCACGCACTTTTCAAAAAATATTCAGACTTATTGTATGGAACGCATCTCATTTTGGCCAAGCGAATTCAAGGGTCTACTTGAAAGGAACAAAGTCCTCTTTAGAAACTTTCTTTGTGAGATCAAAGGATCTGAAGCATACTCTGATACCAATATGTCACGCCCCGATCTCGCCTAATCGATAATCGTCCCCCGGGCGTGATGCCGTGCACGCGTAGGGCGCGCGCGCACCAGGCCTTAGGCATAAAGATATTCTTTAGATCAATGCAACAGAGTAGACAAATAAGATGACACAAGGTTGAGGCATAGAAAAGTTTCTCTATTATTTATAATGAACATCTTGTTACATTGCTTGACTTAAAAGTATAAAATGCCCCACGGGCTTACAAACTTGGACGCAAAATGAGATAGTCGATCCATACATTATGTCCCTTTACATAGTTTTAAAACCCAAAACTCCTTGGGTGCGGGTAAGCACCATCGCCTTAGCGTTATTTCCGCAACGGGAGAGAGAGAAAGGCTTCCAGCTTGAGCCTCCAAAGTCTTGGCCACGACCCGCCAAGAATCCCAAAAGTCCGGAGAGAAAGAGCTTCAGCTCCTCGCCGTGTTGCCTTGCGCCGGAGAACCTGCTACAACGAGGGTCAGTACTTCGAAAAGTACTGGTGAAGGCTAGCTGCTCAACTTTACCAAGCTCTTTAGATGAGTTTTAAATGAACATGCAACATTTATGTTCTTTGGTGGGTTTCTATTCTTGCCTAGTCAGATTTCATTTAGCAGGTATGCAAGAATAAAATAACATAACTTCACATGCCACCGTTCGGTGACTTTACCTGTCCCGTCTGAACCACCTGTACAACTTACCATAGCCTTCGCTGTCACGAAGACATAGTTAGTCTGCACAGTTTAAATATACACAACATCTTTCTTTGTTGTCTACTAGCCATCATGGGTTTAGTCTGGGCTGGCGGCGACGCTTGCAGCGCGGGTAGCTAGTCCCGCTACAATTCTCCGCTCCCAGGACTAAGAAAGTAGATTCCGCCCGGGTCGAAACGGCCCGGTGCCCCGGTAACCGCTCGCAGGAACCTGGATCCCCTGTGCACAAGAATTCCCATGACCATTTCTATGACTCTACCTCATAGATTTACTTACTAGCCATTTAAAGAACATCATGTATTAAACTGCTTTACTGTACTACCACAACCAACCAACAGTTATATGAAATAACATGCAGCAGTTTATAGAAGAACACTTTGAACTTATTGAAAAGTACTTTGAACTATCAATAAATACCAACCCATTAAACATCCAACGACCATGCATGCATCAATGAATTTATGCAAGGTTTTATATGACAAGCAATGGGTGTTCCAAGCCTACTTCTTATCTTATCTTGTTATCCAACTTATTACTTAAGTGGTATCGTTTGATTGAATGCACAACTGAGTCAATTTTATTATGAACGGAGCCCTTGGAAAGAAGGTGCTTATCGAAATAGAGCCACTCACACGTTGGTTGTATAGGAAGAAGAGGTAGAGATCCCTAAGACTCCGCTCGCGCGTCGTCTATACGATCACCTGCACGCACCAACGGATGATTAATACCTCCTGCTTCGGTCTCCAAGGCTCGATACGAAATGCGAAATCCTAAGAACGAAAACAATGAAATCCATCGAAACCGTTCAAGAAAACGCAAGTCCTAAAACCCACAAGTACGCAACCAAGCGGCAATCAAAAACGGGCAAGGAAAACCAACACAACGGAAAGGCCTCTCTCTACTCTGCCGCCGAGTCCTTCCTTGAGGCACGATCCATTGATTATGGGACCTGATTCCGAAGAAACCAATCCATAACGAGGAAAGGATCTTAATTCAATCTGTCCCGTTCGGACGGTCGTAAGTATTTCTTGGCCGCGCTCCCCGAATAAGGGGAACGGGACGAACGGGGCGTTACAGGATTTACTAGACCTTTTAAGGCCCCATTGTAGTGCCCCACTTCGCATAGGCACTATGTACAAGTGATATCGCTTTGCTTGCTCGAGTGGAAGTCTTCTTGGAGAGTTTTCAATCGAACCACAAGACGATTGATCTAAGTGAGTGGGCAAAAATGTATTCTCTGATTCTTGTACGCCTTAATAATGAATCTGAGTTTTCTACTGCTTGTTCTAAGAAGACTGTTTCATAAGAAGAATGATAAAACATGACTCTGCATGCTAAATAAGAGAACTTGTATTGCTTGTCATTGAAACGAATCTGCTTGCCTAATTAGAGAATTTGAATGCTTGTCTAAGAAAGATAGAACCATTGCCATGCTAAAAAAAGATAAAAATGTTGCATGCTTAGTTACACGGACATCTCTATCAAACGAACCATTGCCATGCTAATAAGAAAGAGTAAAAGATTACTTGCACTCATTCTTGTATCATATGCTAAACTAGAGATATAATTTGCATGCTAGATATATAGAACTGCTCTTGCCTGTCACTTGTTAAAAGAACTAGATTGCTTGAACATGTTTCATTAATCGTATTGTTAAAAGATAGAACTGTTTGAATAACTTGGATCATATGCCATTGAATATATCGATTGATCGAAAGAAAGAAAATTGAACCTATCAAAATGATTGAACCTATCGAATGGATTGAACTAAAAGAACCTATCGACTTAATTGAAAGAAGAGAATTGAGAGCTCTGGCTCTATCGCTTGATATCATATTTGCTTGTTTATGGACATGTGCATTATATGGTCTTTTATCTGATAGAATCACATGCATCTCATCGGTCTTTGGATAACTTGTGCACAAGGTACTGTCTCTCGAACGGATTTCTGGGGTACTGAGAATCGTTCTTCCCGGGGGAGATAATCGAAATACCCTGAGACTTGTAGTCCTCGCGATTAGGGGGTGTCCTGTCCAATAGTGAGCCTGGACTCGTAGTCCGAGCTGTTGCTATTCATGAAGAAGTAGACTCATGGACCATCATGTAGTTAGGGCGCATGCTAGGCTTGCCTTCTTGCATACCTAACTGTTTGATGCAGAGACGGACAGTAAATGGAACCTTGTTTATATATGCAATATGTTGCTAACTTGTATGTCTGCTGCAGAGATAACCGTTTGGCCATGGATAAGGATCACTGAATAAGTGATCACTTGTATTTTCTTATATTCCTTATCATAAATGCTAAACGAGATATATCTGTTTTACTTGAATATATTGCTGCCCCTATTTTATTGAATTGAATAGTCTACTTGTACTTGTCTTGATTCGAGATGAACAGTCCACTAGAGATAACTTTTGTTCCTAAGAGATCGAATGTGGCTCACTATACATGCTGCACACTTCACGATAGAACACTGTCCCTATATCTTGCTTAAATGTTTGAATGTACAAACTGATTTCAAAAGCTTGTTTTTGAAAAGACGTAATCTGACTATAATCCTGTGCTGCATGAAATGAATCTAGATAAAAGTAGCAAGATCACTAGTAATGTAATATTTTGCCACATGTTTACTTAGTGTGGGTTTTAAGGAATGTTAGTTCTATTCGTTGATTTTATACTCACAAGAACTTTCTCCAAAGTGCTGACCCACCAACAGTTTGCTTGTTCTTAGGTGCTGGATCGTCCGAGGAAGCGATAGCCGTGCCTCATCCCAAGGACCCAAAAATCAAGAGTCGATGCCTTGAGTCGTATCGAGATTGCTTTGAACTGCTTTTGTATAAAAGGGATGTAATATATAGAACGATGTCACTATAATCGAGAGAAGAGAGTGCTTGAGTGAATTGTAACATCGGCCAAGCGTCTCTTATAACACATCTTGATTATCAATAAGAGCTTATTTTCATATGCCATTGTGTTCTTTACTTTTCTACAATATTGTGTCGCTGCTCCCGTCTTGAATAACTTACTTTCCCTTGTTTAAAGCTTTGGCCTAGTGCAAGCGCAGCTTAGTCTTGCATGACATCACGTCCGTGTGAGAATGATCGGTCCCGCAAGGACCAAAACGAGGGCGAACGACCCCCCTGTGGCACCGGGGTGTGACACCCATTCAGCGCACCAGTGCTATTTCAGAAGAAGAAGAATGGAAGCCTTCGTTTGTGCATTGACTATCGTGCACTTAACAAGGTGACCGTCAAAAACAAATACCCTATCCCGTTGGTAGTAGACTTGTTCGATCAATTGGGAGGTGCGAGGTACTTCTCCAAGCAGGATCTGCGCTCGGGATATTATCATGTGCGGACAGCCGAAGAAGATGAGGCCAAGGTCGCATGCGTCAAGAGGTATGGAGCTTATGAATTTTTAGTTATGCCTTTTGGTCTAACAAATTCTCTTGCGACGTTTTGCACTTTGATGAACAAGCTCTTCCACCCCTTTCTTGATCGGTTTGTCATGGTGTATCTCAACGATATCGTCGTGTACTCAAACATGATAGAGAAGGACATCGAGAACTTGAAGGTAGATTTTCAGGTGATAAGGGAGAACCAACTCTTCGTCAAGAAGGAGAAATATTCCTTTGTCCAAGAAGATGTACGTTTCTTGGGGCATTAGATCGGATGTGGCAAGATATGGATGAACGAGATGAAGGTCCAGGCTATACGGGAGTGGGAGAGCTTCCAGCAGGCCGAAGAAGCTGCGATCATTCTTAGGCCTGTCGAACTACTATCGACGGTTCATCCGAGGATACTCCACCATAGCCGCACCACTCACAGACCTATTACAGAAGGATCGCGCATGGAGTTGGACGTCCAAATGCGAGGAGGCATTTGATGTACTAAAGAGGGCAGTGACGGAGGAACCGGTCTTATCATTACCGGACTACTCCAAGTCGTTCGAGGTGATACTGAGGCATCTGACTTCGTCATTGGAGGGGTGTTAGAGCAAGACGGGCACCCCGTTGCATTCGAGAGCCGCAAGTTGAATGACACAGAGCGGCGCTACACTGTACAAGAAAAGGAGATACTGTACAAGAAAAGGAGATGACCGCAGTGGTATATTACTTATAGACGTGGCGTCACTATCTCCCTGGTACCAAGTTCGTGGTGATGACAAACAATCTCGCCACAAGCTACTTCCAGACGCAGAAGAAGTTGTCCCCCAAGCAAGAAAGATTGTAAGACTTCTTGGTCGAGTTTGACATGGAGATGCGATACAAGCCGAGCAAGGAGAACCATGTGGCCGATGCACTCAGTAGGAAGTCCGAGCTAGCAACAGTATGCTTGCTCAAGAGTGACATACTTGAGCGTGTCAATATGGGTATGGCCAAGGACCCATTGACACAGGCCTTGGTGAAGCTAGCTTGAGAAGGTAAGACGCGAAGGTTTTGGTTGAAGGAAGGGCTTCTCTACATAAAGGATGATAAGGTAGTTGTGCCCAAATGGGGTGGCTTACGATGGCAGCTACTCAAGGAATGCCACGATACCAAGTGGACTAAACATCCGGGTCAAAAGAGGATATTGGCATTATTGGAGGCCGCTTACTATTGACCTCACATGCGTGAGGACATGGAGGACTACGTGCGCCCTTGTCTTGTGTGCCAACAAGACAAGGTGGACCATCAGTGACCCCGGGGGCCTGCTTGAGCCTCTTCCTGTGCCGAGTCGGCCATGGGAGAGCATCTCAATGGACTTCATCTTTGTCTTGCCTAAGGTGGGGACACTTGGGTGTATACTTGTAGTGGTAGACCGATTCTCCAAGTACGGGACATTCATAACTGCACCAACGGACTGCACTGCAGAGGAGGCCGTGCGCTTGTTCATTTCCCATGTGGTAAAGTTTTGGGGCATCCCGGAAAGCATTATCAGTGACCGAGACCCCCGCTTCACGGAAAAGTTTTGGACGAGGGTGTTTAAGATCCTTGGATCGGACCTACACTTCTCGACCAGTTTTTACCCACAAACGGACGAACAGACGGAGCGGGTCAATTCCCTACTCGAGGAGTACTTTTGGCACTTTGTGAGTGCCAACTAGCGGGATTGGGTGCATCACTTGGACATCGCCCAGTTCTGCTACAATCTTCAAAGGAGCGAGTCATCCCACAGTAGCCCGTTTGAGTTGGTAATGGGTCGACAACCGCTCGTCCCGCACACGCTGAGTTCGGGGATGTCAGGAAAAAGTCCCGCGGCTCACATGTTAGCCTCGGACTTCAGGGACAAGGCAGATATTGCCAAGGCATTTCTGAAGAAAGCCGCACACAAGATGAAGAAATGGGTCGATGCCAAGCGAAGGCCTGTTGAGTACAAGAAAGGAGACTTGGTGATGGTCAAGTTTCAACCGCAGCAGTTCAAGGTGTTCCGCAAGGGGCACAAGGGACAGATTCGCAAGTATGAAGGCCTCTTCCCCGTCCTTAAAAATGTAGGCAAAGTTTTCTACAAGCTCGAGCTCCCCGTCAAGCTGAAGATCCGCCTCGTCTTTCATGCAAGCTTCCTCAAGGCTTATCATGCAGACTTGGAGGACCCTCATCGAGGAGTTTCAAAGCGGCCCACAGTGACCATAACTACGTCGTTCGACAAAGAATTGGACATCATGCTTGACTGAAGGATCACTCGCCGACGAGGTATTTCCTTATATGTGGAGTATCTCATCAAGTGGAAAAGAATACTGCATGGCGAATCCAGCTAGGAACGTGCTGACATGTTGCATCAATTCGAGTCCTCAGTGGACGTGTGTGACGAGGACGTCAACATATTAGGTGGGAGAGAATATCACGCACCATATTTTGTGGCCCCACCAAGATCCTGGAGGAATACAACTCTGCACTTGGAGGAATACACTTTCCATTTTAGAGGCTTCCTTTTTAATTATTTGGCATTAATAATAATGTATGAAATATTCTTAGGATATAGAATAATTTTCAGCATATTTTCGAGAATAATCCCTGGAATATTCCCATTCGAGAAGGTTCATGTAAGCCCTTGAGGCAATATAAATAGGGGGAGACTCATTTGCTCCTCACCACTGAAAACTTGTAAGCTTTTTTAATAGCAATAAAGAAGTCTTCAAGTTTCTATCTTGTTCCACTATTCTCTTTTTTTTTTAGCGATCTAGCTAAGTTCGGTCAGGAAGGCTTGCAAGGATCTTCGAGGAGAAAACTTGTGCGCGGTACGGATCGTAGTAAAGAAAAAATTATTAAGTCCGTGACAGGTGGCCTGAGAAGTGAGGCTAACCTTGATGTGCTCAAGGAAGCATCTTGGTGGCCCTTGATGCTTCTATGGTCTTGGTAGTAATCATGTGGGATATGGACTATCTTATTTTGTTCCCTTTATTAGTCTTATCGCTTGAAGGAGCATACAACCTAACTTGAAAATTTATAAAGGAACTACAGAAGTTGAACGAAATTTGTCCAAATTTGGGCTGTCAAAATTTTGACAGTTCTAACTGCATATAGAACTGTCGAAATTTTGACAGTCCTAAATTGTCCACCCTCACATTACAGTCCTATATGCAGTTAGGACTCTTAAAATTCTGACAGTCCAAGCTGAAAAAGTTTGGGCCAGTCCCGATCAACTTCTGTAGTGTCTTTATAAAAAATCTCCAACTTATATCCACCCACTTAGAAGGTTAATTGATAGGTAGCCAGTTGTAAAGTGTGATGAAAGAGCAGTGTGAGCTTTAGGGATTATGTGTATATCCATCCGCATTCATTGGACTTTAAATGGAAAGAAAACTATAGGAAGTAAAGTTTTAAGTCTACCCAACATATGCTCCAAAGTCTAAATGTATGAATGCCCCAACAAAAATGAGGCATACATGGTCCAATCATTCATATATAAGCACTGTAGCAAAAGACGAGAGGAAAACATCAGACAAAGAAACACTTCACAAATAAACAGAATTAGCAACGCCAAAATGTCATTAATCTTGTTTTTGGAGTTACTAGCTTGCATTAGCAACTACATTAGTGACGTATTATCTTGGTCATCAATTAGCTAGTCGTTTGAAGCAAATGACATTGCGATGTATTATGGCGTCGTCCAAATCGTCTTTAATTAACATTTTGTTGTTGGACAAGTTGGCGACATGTCAACAATAAGTTAGCAACACTATATGGCAAGCCGATCAGCAACGCCCATCGACGATCGGCAAAGACATTACCTAACAATTAAACTTTTATGTATCAATCTACAAATACATAGCTGCGACTAACAACGTTTTCATACCAGTTAATGATGCATATACACTGCATCACAGGTCGTCTCTAGTCGTTACTAAGGCATCGCTGCATGGATGGTTATAGCTTAATTGTACATCACTAAAACACAGAAAACTGAAGAAAAAAAAAAGACAGAATTATTGTAAATAATAGTGGACCTGCTTTATAAATATACATAGTCCAATTTTATATCAACCCAACCAACTGAGATACAAATACATTAACATATATCGATTAAAACAAATAAAATAAAACATATACCACACAAACATACCACTACAAACCAACTGAAACAAGTGAATATCGTACAACCAAGTCCTGCCATAAGTTTGATGAAGTTCACACA
The DNA here is from genome assembly GCA_036927795.1 of Iris macrosiphon. Taxonomy (NCBI): domain Eukaryota; kingdom Viridiplantae; phylum Streptophyta; class Magnoliopsida; order Asparagales; family Iridaceae; genus Iris; species Iris macrosiphon. The sequence continues at coordinate 10,360,547 of JAYESA010000020.1, read as the reverse complement.
AACATAATGCAACACAGAGTCTCATAATGACTCAACTAGGACCGTATACAACTAAAAATTGATCCAACTCGGGTCGGATATAGTATAACACAATAACATAACCTAATCTACGACTACATAGTTGTATGAGCACTATATATCTGTGCCACTCTGTGTACACTGGATAGCGTGATTAATAATTTCGGATATCAACTCCATCGACATTTCGGATATCAACTCCATCCTACTCATCATCCGCGTCAACTAGGTAATATCCTGCTTGAGTGCCTCAATTGCCCCGTAAACAATGTCTCATCAAATTAGGGGTAGGGTTGGGCACGAGAATAGGATCGGACCTCGGTTGTTGATGAAGGACCTCGACGCATGCTGAATTGTGAGACTGCTGGGTGGACCTCGGTTGCGTACTAGGAGAGGGAACGCTAGACGCATGCGTCGTTATATACGCAGTGTACAATCCCGTTCCATAGTAATTACATCTACGAAGACCATCGGTTCCATAGCTCATCGTCTGACTGGGTTAGGGCTTGCGATGAAGTACCCTCTCCTTCACCTGGTGAAGTAGCCAATCATTGTGTCTTGTCATATGGTCTTAGATAATCTTTCTACATTATAGCTCTCCTAAAGCTAGGTACCCATGGTGTTATATATATATATATATATATATATATATATATAAAAGATTCTGAAAAAACTAATGTTTCTTCATATAAACAAGCAGTTGAGATTGAAACAATTTTCATTCAAAACAATTATTCTGAAGAAATTCTACAATTGGAAAAATCTGATATTCCAATGATGGTTGATCCATGAAAATTGAAAGATTAATATTTGGAAGACAATATGTTTTCGGTGCAGGTTAAAGACCGCAATATCTACAAAGATATCCTGTTAATATATATATATATATATATATATATATATGTGTGTGTGTGTGTGTGTGTGTGTGTGTGTGTGTGTGCGGGACATCCAATATATATGGAAGGCACGGTTTGAGCTCCATTCGAGGAATGCCTCCAAGCACCAATAAAAAGTGGACAAATATATATATATATATATATATATATATATATATATGCGGAGCACTCCAATATATATATGAGGCATGTCTCCAAACACCATTGAAAAGTGGACAATATATATATATATATATATATATATATATATATATATATATAAAAGGTAAGTAATGGTAACTCTCAAACAGTTGTTACATAAATATATCTAAATGTGTCATTTATCTCTCTTCAATGTTTACACATATATTACACCCCTTTTCTTGTTCTTTTTTACAGACATGAAAACATCTTTACATTGCGACATACATAGGAAGTGGATAAGTAAACGTGTAATAGATAACAAACAAATAATAGTAACTTTATATCCTAGTTATATTTTTTTAATTTTTAAGGACTTATCGTCAGGAGATTCAAACTTCGACCATATTTTTTACGTCTTTAATTATGTTTTCAAGGGCTGACCACTTAGACTACCTACCTGTGCATGTTGCTATTCTAATGACATTATATATACTAGTTAGACTACCGACCTGTGCATGTTGCTATTCTAATGACATTATATATACTTGTCACATTAATGTACTTTGTACGTATAAAAAAAAAATTTGTTAAAAAAATAAATAAAAATTTAAATTATATTAAAATATTTTAAATATGATTTTAATATATTTTAATTAGAATTTGTTATAGATATGTATTTAGTTGGATAATATCATGTACTTAATTTAAATAATTTGAATCTTGAATATATTTTAGGATTTATTATAGGTTAAGGTAGTTAGAAGGATTTATAATTTTTATTTTTCATTTTAACTACGTGAGGAGGTACATATGCGGTTATAATTTTTTTTATTTTATTTAGTGGAGACATACGACTTAGACATCTCATTTTTAAGTTATTTCGAAACCACATTATAATAAAAGTAGAGATATATATTCTAATTACATTCTTGCTTGTATTACAAACGTAATGTACTTCCACCTAGTTATTTAATTCGGTTCCTCTACCACTGCTTTGAATGCAAAAGAGGAATAAATATACTTCATCCCATACTCCACCTCTCTTCTGCTCTCAGAACTAATGGAATTAATGGGCAGCGTTGGGTGTTCGGTTGACCTACAAATTGTAGCTTTCGCTCAAGGGTTTCCCATGCTAGCTAGCTAGTTCGCTCTCTTTCTCACTCAAACACAGCAAAGAGAATATTTGCAACAGTGCGCATTTATTGATCGTTATCGGACGTTGCAGTGCCTATTTTGAGACAAGTAGTCGCGGGGACCCTTGGGTGCAATCAGGGTCCTCTGGACCACTTGCAGCAGTAGTTCATTACTGGAATGGGGTTCTTGGGACCCACCTGCATCTGTACTATGTTATTTCTAGTGTGCTGCAATTACTCTTCAAGAGTGTAAAATTGTATTCATGTACTGGTTGGTTGGCCACTCACTCCCAAGTATGGGAGGACAGAAAATCCTGGGCTTGTTAATTAAGATGGACAAGAAGAAGCTAGCCAACAAAGAGGAGTATTTATATTAATCATGTTAGGATTTGGGATTTGACTTATATCTAGTAGTACTAATATTAGTAGCAGTAGGATAGGAACAAAGGTCTATTTCTACCTTAGTCATATTGAGTTTCTAAATATGAAAACTTAACTCATATCTGGTTAGGATAGAATTTGTATGTATGTAGACGTGACATACTATATAAATGGCCTAATGTTTCTTTTGTAATATATCATTATGCTCGAAGAGAGGTGTTGGATAACTATTAATATGTTGAGAGAAAGAAAGAGAGGTAGAAAAAGAGAGAGAGGTTGTGTTTCTTTGATCTTTTGGCTATATATAACTTCTGGAGATTTTTTATTTTTTATTTTTTTGTTACTTTCTCTAGTATTTGGGGTTACGAAGTTGTAGCAATCTTGTAAAGTCTTGTAAACTTATTTAGTAGTGATCGCTTTCTCGGTGATTTTTTTTGTTATGATTTTTCACGTTTGTTCATTGTGTCTTTGTTCTTGTATTTTGTGATCTTTATTTTCTATAAGAGCACGCTACCATGTTCAGTCTTGTGGATGTCGATTCATCGTGGACGCATATCTTGGAGAATATGTTCCTCTGTCATTTCCAACAAAGTGGTATCATACCTTCTGCTTGAAAATATGGGGGCGAAGTCTACAGCGATGCTCGAACAATTCTAGGTGGAAAAGTTCAACAACAAATGGAACTTAGACAGTGCAGAGAAGGGTTAAAGATCTTTTGGTACAAAAATAATTTACATAGTCATGTTAGAAAAATCTAAAAAGTCAGAGACAATGAAGGATGATGAGTGGGATCAGAAGATGAAGAGAAAGGTTACATGTTCCCATCAGATTGGGCTTTGTCGACAATGCTCTCTTCCACATCACAAAAGAAAGAACGATGGTCGGGCTTTGAAAAAAGTTCGAGAGGCTGTACATGACAAAGTCTGTCACAACAAGGCTCTACCTGAAGCAACAATTACATGGATTGAGGATGAAGAAGGAAAAAAATCTACATGAACAGTTGAATGTGTTCAACGAACTTTTGAACCAACTTATTGTTGGTGCAAAAGTAAAAGTAGAAGACAAGGCATGTTGCTTCTTACCTTACTTCTCTCTTCTTATCAGCATATTATGACTACGCTTCTATATGAATAGGATACGAAGAAGATAGAGGAAGTCACTAAATCACTTTTACGTAATCAATCATTAAAAAGTTTTGCTCCTGAATGTGAGTAATTGGCAGTTGTGGCAGACAGAAGAAGGAATTTTGATAAAGGATCAAGAGAGACACAATCTCGATGAACATTAGGAAAGAAGGGCGGTAATGATATCATTGAAAGGAATTATGTCACATCAAAAGAAATTTCCTATAATGTGTGAAGAAGAAGAAGGATCTTGAAGATGCGACGATGGTGAAGCAAGTGCATGATGACATTTGGGTTCATCTACTCACGGTCTCTAAGGGTAAGAAAGTTACTCATGTCTGGATATCTGAAAAAGTAGTTTGCTACATCTTTCTATGATGTGTCTTGCTTTGCTTCTTTAGAGAAGAAGACATGTATTTTTCGCTTGGGTGATGATTATGTATGTGAATTATCGGTAAAGACACAATATATATTAAGACGCATGATAACATAATGCACAAGCTTAGAGGGGTATGATATGTACCGAAGATGCACAATAATCTCAATGATACACAAGAATCTCATACCATATGGCATATTTGCTTATGCGGGCTGTGAATTTTCATCGGGGGAGAGAGTTCTATTTGTGATATGTAGCATCATGATCATAAAAGAAGAGAAATGTCATGTCCCGATTTTGCAAAATCGAAAAGTAGCCACTGGACGTGATGTTGTACAAGTCTAGATTGTACTTATATAAGACAAGAAGATAGACAGTTAATGGTGTATCTTAAAACAACGACATTGCAATAAAATAGATGGAGTCATACTGAAGTCACAATAGAAGATATATACAAAAATAATCTCTTTTATTAATAATTGTGGTGGAATACAAAGGCTCTCAATAGCCGTATGAATATGCCAACTTGGCTTACAATACTTCTCATACCCCGATCCCGCAAGGGCCGTTCGTCCTCGCTTGGGGCCTTACGGAACCGACCTTCCTTGCTTGGGCATGATATCGTACAAGCCTAAGTTGCGCTTGCACAAGGCCATGGCTTGAACAAGGACAAAATAAGCTATTTAGAGTAAGAAGCAGAGGCACAACATAGCGAAAAAGTAAAGAACACAATGACATAAGAAAATAAGCTCTTTATTGATATTCAATAAGTGATACAAGCGGCGCTTGGCCAAGATTTATAATTTGTTCAAGCTCTCTCTCTCTCTCTCTCTCTCTCTCTCTCTCTCTTGATTACAATGACATCATTCCATAAATTATATCCCTTTATATAGAAAATATCTCAAAACATCTCCATACGGCTCAAGACATCGACTCCAGATTTTTGGCTCCTGAGGATAATGCTCAGTTATCGCTTCTTCGAAAAATCCAGCACCTACGAACAGACTGGTGGGGGGTCAGCACTTTAGGGAAAGTACTTGTGAGTATAAAAGCAACGAACATAAGTAACACTCTCTCAAACCAATACTAAGTAATCATGTGGTAAAAAATTACATTACTAGTGGTAAAAAATTACATTACTAGTGATCTTGCTACTTTTACCTAGGTTCATTTCATGCAGCACAAGAAAATAATCACATTACTTCTTTTCGAAAACATCTTTGAAATCAGAGTTCAGTTCAATACAACTAAGCTTACCGGACAAGCATTTCATGCATGATATACAGGTTCAAATAATATCTTGTGTGCGCAGCGTGTCATGTGAGCTATATCGATTAACTCTAAGGACGTTAGCATCATCTAATGGACTATTTTTCTTATCATAAGGGTAACAATAGTCTTCTTATCATAAGGGTAACATAACATTCAAGCAAAGCATACAAGTCTAGGAGCAGTACACGATAGCAAGCAAAATTTAATAATGAGTACATCACTTATTCAGTGATTCTTACTCTTTTTCGAACGGTTATCCTTGCAACAGACATACAAGTTAGCAATAATTTGCATATATGAATAATATTTTATTACATGTTCGTCTCTACATCAAACAATTAGGTATGCAAGAAGGCTAAATGTCACGCCCCGACCCCGTAGGGCCGTTCGTCCTCGCATGGGCATAATTTCGTGCGAGCCTAAGTTGCGCCCGCGCAAGGCATACATAAAATATGCTGTGAAATAACAAGTTCTCAAGGTCGATATAGCGGAAGCATAGAACGTACACAAGTATGATACAAAAATTAGCTCTTTTATTAATTCTGAATAAGTATTATAGGTGGCGCTAGGCCAAGATTACAAGTCACTCAATCTCTCTCTTCTCTCGAAACAATAAAGATGTGCCAAGTGGCTTATAACAAGGAATAATGCATAGAAGATGTTCCAACATTATGTCATGTATATGTGCTTCAGCTCCGGACGCAACACTCCAAGACTCCAGAGCGAACTCCATGCCTTAGCGCGCACGAGGTGACCCTCTGCACCGAACAAGGTTCTCCTGTACCCTGCACACAATCTGGTGGGTTATCAGTACATTGAATGCATTGGTCAGGAAGCTTCTCGCTCGCTCAACATATCCAAACACGTTCAATTAGTTATGTGCACTCTATCATTATTGTCTTTCTAGTCTTTTCTTAGAATCATTTTTATGGCAAATATGTAAAGCCTAACCCGTGTGGTAGTGCGCCGTGCCATATAAGAGTAACACGATGAGACTTACCAACTTACCATTGTCCTTCCCTGTCCAAGGTAAATCAAGTTAAACCGAGAACGAATATATATATATATATATATATATATATATATATATATATATATATATATATATATAATTCAAGAAAATTGTATAAGCAAACACAAGTGTCATAAGCGGATTCAGATATAGATATAGATACAGATATGTTACTCAGAGCTGTCGTCTACAATGCAATGACTCGCACGCGGATTGCCACAATCGAGTCAACTTAATCTATATGACAAAAGGTCACTAGCATGACTTCCATAGTGTATAATGTAATCATGAGGCAAAGATGGTGTACAAGAAAAAAATATACATAGAGGGCATTGCATCCATCCCGCCCCTAACAGACGACTACTCAGAAGTTTCGTCTAGATCGGATCGGCCCCAGTGCCCCGGCGAGAGTCCGCAGAACGAGATTCAAAAATCTTTCTTGTATACAAGTTGTCCGTGATCACGTATAACCTCAAGTATTCCAGATTCTTGCAGGTACAGGTTTAAGTCAGGATCTATCAGATACAAGTCAGGATCTTGTTCATAACTTATCGACTCCCCGAGCTGCCAGATTAAGTACAGAACGAGTGTTGATTCCAGAGATGTCATGATATTATCTTGCTTAACTTTTTATGCTACAGTCCCCTAGTTCGAAAAATACCTTGGCGACCTAACGGTCCCGAAAACTTTTAATATTTCCATTACTTGGCTTGAAATGACTATCTTGATAGCATTCCTGCCTCAACTGAGCGAATCATAGATAGTGAAGTGCATTAATTTGGAGCATGCATTTAAGCGACGAACATAGCGAATATGTAAAGCAGACAATTATTGAACAGTACAAATATAATTTTTTAAGAAAATATGCGGCATAGCCATACATGAAAACATAAGCGATTTTGCTAGCACAAGTCTAAATGATAGTACGAGAAACTAACAATAAACCAAGTTTTATTTTCATGTTCTATGCAAGCAATACAAGATGAGATTATTACCTTAGCTAGGTACGTTGTATTCTTTAATAGCATGCAGGGGGTTATCGCCTAGCGATCTAGCATGTATGTTCTAAATTCTTAGGTGTGCAGGCCAAGCAAAAACATGTTCATCGTAGTCACACACTGTCCTCCATTGCAAGTTTTGAAAGTTGAAATAACAAACAAAGAAGCACAAAGAGATCGTAAACAGAAAATCTAAGTACAATATTTTGATATGGGTAGTGACGATGGAGCTTGAGCACGATAACGTCTCGTTTACTCCGTTGACGGTTTGATGAAGGAATGAGGATGCACTTTTCTCTTCTCTCTCCTGAGCTTATGTGCACGTACGTAGCTGATTGGGGGTGTAGGGTATGCTACCCATTCTATTTATAGCCAACCTGCTGATGGCTATAGGTGCCGCATATGTCTCTGTTTTGTGGCTGCATAGGATTCATGTACATAATGCGGTTGTAACTGCGGTCGCATGCCACGGACATACTGCAACGTGGCCTTGGTTATGATATATTATTGAAGTAATCTTGGGGTTGTCACGTGCGTGACTTGGTCAGATGGACACGTAGTCTGCACTGATTGTGTAAGAAATTATCTTCAGTTGTAACAGAAAGATCCTGCAAGTCGAGAGCCGCATAATATCTTGGCCGCATATTGTCATGGCCGCATACGTGCTCTCGTTGGCCTTGGTAGTTTGGATACTCTGTCAGCATGATGACGAGGTTGCATGGGCATATAGCCGCATGCAAGCTCTCGTCTGGCCTTGGTCGGATGGACACTCTGGCTGCATATGACGAGGCCGCATGGGTATATAACCACATGCAAGCTCTCGTCTGGCCTTGGTTGGATGGACACTCTGGCCGCATGATGATGAGGCCGTATGGGCATATAGCCGCATATGAATAGTCAATTAGCATGGAACATCTGTCGAGGCTATTAATGAGTTGATGTGACCTTTTGTCCTTTCTTGAGCCACTGTCTTCACGAATCTTGAAGCATCTCAGTGTGACGAGTGTTGTCAGAATCTGACAGTCATCGAATATTGCATCAGGAGGTTTTATGCGGCCTCCTTGCTCTATGGTCGTTTAGGCCGCAAAGAGTATACTATGTAGGTTCTGGATCTTTGGTTGATCAGGCCGCATATGGCTTCTCTGTGACTTAGTTGTTCAGGCCACATGTGGCTTCTCTATGGCTTGGTTCTTCAGGACGCATGTGGCTTCTCTGCGACTTAGTTGCTTTTTGAGGGGGCCATGACCTCTATGCGGCTTGGATGATTTTTTATGCTTCAACACCCACCTGAATGAGGGCTTGCCTCGGCTAAGTGAGACTCTGAGTGAACCGCTAAAAACTCTAAGTCCAAGTGCAGATATGCCATTTGAGTCATCTTGCAGAACTGAGCGAAGTGGGCTATTATACTAAAGTCCTAGCATGCGACCTAACTATATGATGGCCCCGGAGTATTGGATCCTCGAGATTAGCAATTAGGATGTACAAGTCCATCTCACTAACGACGGATCAGCTAATATCTGATGAGATACACAGTTGCTCTGCACTAAAATACGCTCAAAATAACAGCCAAGACTTATGGTTCATCACTACACTAATAGCCACAGCCCCTAATCGCGATGACTACAAGCCTCAGGGTGTTCGATTAGCTTCTCCCAGGATGAAAGGTTTTCTGTGCCCCAGGATACTGCTTGAGAGACCCGATACCTTGTGAACAAGTTGTCAGACCAATGCATTAATGCAATTCTATCAGTTAAAGACTTATATGATGCACATGTCGAGAATAAGCAAAATTTTCAATCAAGCGATAGAGCCAATAGATCTTTAATCTTTTCTATTCAATCAATTCGATAGGTTCAATCTTCTTTATTTTTAATCGATCAATAGGTTCAATAGCACACAGTACAAGCCACTCATACAATTCTATCTTTTTACAGTGCGATCAATGAAACATGTTCAAGCAGTTTTCTATTAGCAAGAATGGCAACAGTTATCTATCTCTTTATAAACTAAGCATGTAATTATAATCTATCTTTAGCATACGACAAAGAAAAATGTTCAAGTATTCTTTTACTCTTCTTTTTAGCATGACAATGGTTCATTCGATAGCGGTGACCGTATAACTTATCATGCAATATTTCTATCTTGACTTAGCATGGCAATGGTTCTATCTCTTTTAGACAAGCATATAAGTTTTCTTCTTAAGCATAACAATGATCATTTATTCTATAAATCAGGCATGCAAGCAATCTTTTAGCTATACGGTTCTCTAAGTAAGCATTCAGAGTCAGGTTCTATCACTCTTCTTATGAACACTATCTTCTTAGCCCAAGCAGTTATAAAACCATATTCTTTATCAGGCATGAAAGAATCAGAGAATAAAGTTTTGCTAACTCACTAAGATTAGTTGTCATGTGTTTCGATGAGAGAACTCTTTGAGAATGGCTTTCGCTCGAGCCAGCAAAGCGATATCTCTTGTACCTAGTGCCATCACGGAGCGGGGCACTACAATATTCATGTTCACTCTTTCTCTTAAAGGATTGCATTATTTCATACAGTATTCCCTCTGTATTCAAGCAAGCATCCTCGGCCGAACATCTTCAATGCTTTCAATCTGAGCTCCAACGTATTAGTACGTCCAAGTAAATCTTCATACTTGGGGAGTTAGGTATTCGTATATTGCCATATACTGGTGAATGGGGTAACCCGCTCGCCTAAACAAACATTGTTAATCATATGAAGCATGCATATTTACAAAGTGATATTCGTATTAGAACTAGATTGATTTACAGTTCATATTCATGACATGTAGTGAAACATATAGCATGTAAATATGTTATGTTGATAGCCTAAGCTAAACATGAATCATATAAACCACGTAAATTATCAGAGACTTCTTACCACAACCGATATGCTTGTTCCTGTATAAGACAGAGGTGAACACTTAATTCCTACATAAGACCAACATTACTATGCAGTCTATTTATATGAAGGTCACTGGCATCATGAGCCATCTTGGACTATGTCTTTGGTAAAGCAAATATCACTTCGCGTACGGGTTGTAAGCCCTACTGAAGGTCCCAAAATATCTATATTGTGATGCATCCTCCCAGTCCGGGTAGCAAGCCCAACTACAGGTCTCGTAATACATCATGCCGGAAGCACGTTCTACATAATTTTTTTCTAGGCTGACATGATCTTGGTGCCCTGACGATCATTCGAGGAAAGCCATACATTATGCATAGGTTGTCCATGACCATGCAAATACATGAACAGTTTAAATGTACATACATGTATGGTACCAAAATATAATTAAAGAAATATATATTCTACTCATACAATCTATATTCTCATGTTATCAACCCACAGGTTCCAAATATACTGACCATCCCGTGGTCCCATAGTGTTACACCCCGATCACCCGTAGGATCGGCCATCCCCGTTAAACGCGAATCACCGCGCCAGCGCACCTACAGGACGATCGTTCCTATCAGGACATGATGCGGCACGAGCACAAGCTGCGCCTGCGTAAGTCCAGGTACTGAACAGGCGATGAAATATTTAAGCCACATAGTCGCATAGATACATACAACGAATATTTGAACTATGCGAGTAAACGGCCGTTCGATAACAAGTTCGCAACATCGATATAGCGAAAACATAGAATAAACACAAGTATGATACAAAAAATAAGTTCTTTATTGATATTGAAATAAGGTTACAAGCAGCTCTAGGCCAAGATTATAAGTCGCTCAAGCGCGCTCTCTCTCTCTCTCTCAAGAATAAAAGCGTGCCAACCGGCTTACAATATGGAATGATACATAGGTGATGTTCCAACATTATGTCCTATATATGTGCTTCAGCTCCGGACGTAACACTCTAAGGCTCCATAGCGAACTCCATACCTTAGCGCGCACGAATGGATACTCCTTACCGAACGAGGATCTTCCGCACCCTACAAGAAACCTGGTGGGTTATCAGTACATTGAATACACTGGTGGAGAGGCTTCTCGCCCTCTCAACGAATCCAAACACATTATATTAGATTATATGCACAATCTATTAAGTCGTCTTTTGAGTCTTGGCTTAGGAGCAGTTTTATGACAATGATATAATACATAACTCGTGTAGCAGTATGCCGTGCGATATAAGAGTAACATGGCAAAATTTACTAACTTACCATTCGCCATTCCCTGTTCAAAGATACAACCGAGTTAGCCAAGCATGAATATAAATATATAATTTTTTTGACTCGGGTGAACGATATACTCAGATTGTTTCCAGATTTGTGCTACTCAGATTCTTCAAGTGTGTTATACTCAGATTATTTAGATTACTTGTTTCAATGTAATATAATTACTCGCACGCGGATTGACGCTAAGCGAGATGACTTAATCTATATGAACATGTCAATCGTAGCCTCCGCATGGTTATTGGATGCTACCCAGTACTTGAGACTATTATGACATGAAACCGTCACCGACATTTCCATAAAGGACTCAGACGGCATTCATAATTTTTTTACCTACCACAAGTAATGGCCACTACACCCTGATAGGCTACGACTTACCAGATATTACGTCGCTTGTATGGCTAGACCCCCATGGAAAGTCGCCCATAATCCCATGATTCCTCCAAGGCCAACACGATCCTGGTGCTCCGGCGTTCGTCCGAGGAATCTCCATACCCTCCATGCCTCGTGCACGAGTTATCCGTGATCATGCCCGTTATTAACTTATCTCTTTTCTCTTCTTTATCTATGCAACGACGATGGTTGTAGACGCGGTAGGCTATTACCCGCTATAAGCCATTCCGAGCGGTTCTTTGGATTATCAACTGAGTTGTCGCCGTTCCATTCATCGCGGGTAGTGAGCCCCGCTACACGTCACCGACATACCCGTTTATAATCTTTCTTCACTTTTATTCTTGTTTATCTTTTCTTTTTAATCGTGCATTATGCGGTTCCCGGTACAAGAAATTGCCTTGGTGACCTTATGGTCCCTAAGCCTTTCCATGTTTTCATTACTTAGCTCGGAAATGACTATTTTGATAGTCTTCCTGCCTAAACTAAATGATGCAAGACATGAATTTTGTTACTTGTTCGTGGCATAAAACTATGTGACAAGCATTGAAACGAAACAAGCGAGTTCTAGTTTGCACATAAAGAAGACAAGCATTGAAATAATAGAAACATAAGCCTTTATACTAGCACGATGTCTAAAGGGTTAGTGCGATGATTAAAACCGTGCAGAGGCATATAAAGCGGACCATAAGAAAATCTATCCAGTTACTTCTTTTTCATGTTCTAGACAAGCAATACAAGATGGAATTATTTCCTTAGCTAGGTGGGTTGTATTATTTATTAACATGCAAAAGGTAATTTTTCCTAGCCACTAGCATATATCTTCTATGTTTTATGTGTGCAGGCTAAGTAAAGACAGGTTCATCATAGCCACCCACCTTAGCGATTATTCGCCTTGGCCGAGCGATAGTCCGAGCGATAGTCCGAGCGTGCCTTTGAAAGTATAAGTCTAAACTCCTTAAGGGCCAAGTCTGAATTCCTTTGCCTCAAGCGAGTCATCTCACTAAGCAAAGCAGGACAGTTCGTCGCACTTATGTCGTTTGAATCAGCTATTCGCACTGATACGTTGTGGGTCATTACATTATACACCACTCAGAACAAGTCTCATCCTCGAGACTTCCTGAGCGTAAATTGATCTATTGCACACTGTTAAATCTAACTCAAGCATATCACTTTTTGTTATTAGACCCGTTCGAACACAACTTTCTACTCGTCATTCCTCATTCCTTGTCGCAAGGGTGCTTAGTCTGTTTCATTGAATGACTCTATCACTCAATCCATGCTTTTATATCCTTTTGATTATTATGTTCTGTGACTCAGGCTCTATTGAGCCTTAGCGCAGAACTATATTGCTTAACGCGGGGTATGTTATAATCCACCACGCACAAAGGTCTTAGGCTAGGGCCAACTTAACCAAATCGCTATATTCGTCCATGCGCTTCTTAACAACTTCACCTGCAACTGCATTTGAGTTCAGCATATCACTTAGTCTGGATCGTATACATATTCAAGACATCTCCCAAATATATGCATTTCAACCAAACTTAGTGATAGCGACGTCGGATAATCTACTAGTGAATAATTTCTTCGAGTAACACACTACAAAAAAAATGGCTTATTTGATGTTTTTTCTCCGTCAAGAAAGAGTTTTCTTGACGGTTTTGGATCCGTCATCTAGGCCAGAGTCAAGAAAACTCTCAGTTTTCCTTGACGATTTCTGGATTAGTTTTCTTGATGATTTTTAACCATCAAATAAGAAAACTATCTTGACGGTTTTAAACCGTCAAGAAACAGCTAAAAACCGTCAAGGAAAATGAAAACATTTTTTGACTAGGCCTAGATGACGGGTAATGATCGTCAGGAAAGCCATTTCTTGACTGGAAAAAATTATCAAGAAAAGCCTTTCTTGACTGGAAGAACCATCAAGAAAAACCTTTCTTGATGTTTTAAAACCGTCAAAAAGGATATTTTGTAGCAAAAATTAGATTTTTTCTTGAATTTTTATAACCGTCAAGAGAAGCTGATTTTTGTTTAATCAAATTCAATTTATAATTATATATTATATGCTCCCCTTTAAAATTTACCAAAAACATATAATATTAATATAATCCAGAACACTACAAATATCAAAAAATTATAATATACACAATTTATTGTATTAACAAATACGTTTTTGTATACTACAAACATCCAACCTCATATCTAAATAATAAAAATATATGGTCTTGTACAATATCTTAAACATCCAAAACTTATATTTATAAAATATATGACTTTTTGTCTAATTATACAACAAAATATATAGCTGAACCCAAAGTATAATTCAGAAGCAGAAGCACCAGTGCCAATGTTATAGTTACACTAGTATAGTTGAGAAGCAGTCCAGATGCAGTTTGAGAACAGTAAAATTAGCCTAGTAACATATCTAGAGAAGAAAGGATAACGGTTAGCAATCAAACACTTGAACATTGTAGCAGCAGTTAGAAGAATTTCTAGTATCAGCAATCTAGTAGAGTTATAACTAGTATCAGAGTAGCAGTACTTGAATATTATAAAAGCAGTTAGAAGAATTCCTAGCATAATCTAGTATCAATTAGTATCAGTTCAGTTAAAAACTTTTCAATGTCATTCCTATTAGCTTAAGTCCTTGGAGATCTAGCTTACCAATAGGGATAGGTAGTATTATGTTTCCATATTACACTGGGTTGTAGTGTATCAGTGGTATGGGGTGATGGTCAGTTGTATGTGTAGTAGAGGTGTGGATTTGTGGTGTTCAGAGTGTATTGGGTTGGGTGTAGTACGGTAGAAAATGTGTATTAGTAGGTGGTTCCAGTAGGTAGTAAAGGATTTGGGTTGATAGCTGTGGTGAGGGGTCGGGTTGTATACTGGAAGTAGGTAGAGGGTAATGTTCATGTCTTGTTTGTGTTGAAGAGTTTATTAGATGTAGGTTTCTGTTTTGTAGAGGGATAGTTTTGGGTTTGCCACAGGTAGTTGGTTAGTTGGTTTCCAGTTTGATGAGAAGTCTGTGCACAGGTAAGCTAAATGGTAAGCTAAATACCCATCCTCCACTCTGTGAATACAATATCCTTACCAAATTTTCCATATGAAGAGGAATTATAGGCAATTAATATATAGAACTGTATAGACACATAAACAAGCACAAATGACATCTTGATCAGAGACAAAACAACTTAAAAGAATAAATCTCTTTTTTTTGAAGAAAAATACGCATGGTATGATATACTAATACATGCATGATACGTTAGTAATACAAGTTTGTTTGATTTTATATGTCTTTTCCAATCAGTAAAGGCATTTCAGAGGCAACCATTTACCAAGCCATAACATCAAAAAGTATATTGCAACATCATACATGATTTGTCATTTAAGGCAGAAGTAAAAGGGAACAAATAACTCTGAGATAATTTTTAATATCTACAAATTATCAACAACCTAATGACTTAGTTATCAAGGATCTGAACACAAGTGTCCTCAATATCACCCAACATAAAAATTATAACTAGCAAGGAATTATATTTGCTATTTATAAACCAAAAGGTATAGTATAACAAAAAAAGTAAACTTTGGTGTCCAAGTCTTAGAAGACAGAAGTATAGAAATTAAGGTGTCTCTGCTATCAATAACCAAATTGATAGTTTACAAAGTATATTAGACTACAAGGAAGACATTCACTTTGATTTGGATAAATATCCAAAACACAAACTGGAAATGATATGTAACTATTCACAAATTTATGTGCCAAAAAGTCTAATACCACTCAATACCAAATGCCCTAGTGTCACTCACAAAAAAGATATTCATAATGATTAGTATACATGATAAACTTTACTTACTATCATGTCTTGTAAAAAGACCTGGAGTATCTGTAAATAGGACTATGGGTTTTTAAGGGGTTGTGTGATGATGTATTTGTGTCCACAAATGGATACGTAGAGGCCGTATCATGATACGCCATGATACGGGGGTGTAGGTTAGTACATTTTTTGTATTTTGTATTCCAACATGTCAAATTCCTATTACTTTATTAGAATAGTTATTTCTAATAGTATTCATACTATATTTGGTATATTGAATGTGTTATATGTGTTTTGGTAGTGTATCTTGGTGTTTGGAGAGAGTATCACATGAGTATCATGGTGTGATATGATACTCATGTGTGCTTGATGCACACCAAGTGTTTGGTACTTTGTTTTGGTGGGTGTGTCTACCTATTTAGAGTATATTAGAGTGTGAGATGTATATTTGAGTGTGTGTGCCATGGAGGGGGTATCGTGTCTGTCACAGTGAGGGGATGATTGTGTGTGAGTGTGTGTCGGGTTCATCATAGCAGCAAGGGGGGTATAAGTGTTTGAGTGTATGAGTGTATATGTGATGAGTGTATGTGTGTATGTGTATACTGTGTAATAACAAGGAGGGGTTGTGTTTCACTGTGTGTAGTAGGTAGAGTCGGGCCTGACACAGTGACTATGTACCTGTGTGCTTGTGTACTGTTATGTGTGTGTGTATATATATGTGGCAATGGGGGTGTGTAGTGTCGGGTTTTAGGTGACAGTGAATGGGGTGTTGGGCTATATACAACAACAACAGCAGGTAGCAAGAACAACAGCAGCAGGTAGCATCAACAACAACAGGGAGAAGCTAAGTAGTGCATAAATCAACATCTGTATGTGTAAGGAGAACCAACAACATCAGCAATTGGCAAAGGAGGAAGATCAGCATAGCAGCAACAGCTGCAGGGGTATTCGATGGGTAGAGGGAGTGCACAACAGGGGGTTAGAAACATAGGTATGTAATACATCAGTAGCTTCAGGTGAGTTGGGTGAGGTGTTGTGTAGTTTAGTATAGGGTAGTGGAGTAAAGGCTAGTGGGTTTGAGGGTTAATACGTGGGTGAAGTGGAGTGGTACCATGGTACTCATGTGCCATTGGCTAAAGATAGGTGAGTTGGGTGTTACTGTTAAAGTAAGGTAAGCTAGAGTGAGTATCTTAAAGGTGTATCAAGGTATTGTTGAGATACCAAGATACTAGTTGGTATCAAGGTATAGAGTTAAGGTAAGGAAATGGGCAACTTGAGGGTTATTTTACTACTCATATTTTTCTACTGCATATGCTTCCCACTTATCTATAACATTTTGGTATCGTTTTTCAAAAAGAGTAAAATAAGGAGCAGTTAAATAATCAGTACAAAACCCAGCCTATGTTAATAGCAGGAAAAAAATACTGCAGTGAACTTGTAGGAAAATCTGATGCTGCGAAGTAAAAAAGAGTTGGTTCTTTTTAGAAGAAAAAAACAATATTTTTAATACATATAATAGTCACTATGAAGATTAAAAACATGTAGAGGAGGACAATTATTTAATATATAGAATAGTCAATATGCTAGACTCTTGCTAGCTCTGCATACCTGGGTGCATCCAAAAAGTTTAAGGATTCTTAGATTCAAGCAACTGTCAATAATTAATCCTAGAGCTTCATTAGTCATATCTCGACAAAAGGAAAGATCAAGACTGTTCAATGTTGAGGTGCACCGACGAGAATTAGCTAGAGCAGTGTGTTGCAAACCTGAAGAAAATGGATGATAACCAATGTACGTTAATAAAGATACTCAAGTAGAGAAACTCAAAACATCCTTACTGATTTGTATTAAACCAGAATTCCGACAGTGACAAACCAGATTCCAGTCTACTATTGCTGACCAATTCTTCTACATAAATATGTACTTATATCTGATGATATTATCCTAAAGTGCATCCAAGATGCTGGTGACACCAAGATGGTCCGATGAGAATCTACAATCATGAAGTAGAGAAGGAACAACATGAGGAGGAAAAGAGATGGTGGTTGACAATAATTTGGTAGAAAATAAATTATAGAGGGAAAATTGAGGATACTCTCCATTGGAGAGTTATCATATTCATAGTTTTGGAAATCTTAGTATTAAGTGTACACTCAATTGGATTTAACTACATCAGTGACCCACATACCATATTTCTCAACAATATAAGAGAAATTTTATTTTTTAACATGTATAGTGCAAATGCATATTAATAATTAGTCAGCCAGTATTTAAAATGTTTAATACATAATAAAATATTCCAAATTGAGGATTAAAATAGTAACTAACTAATTTAGTCCAGAATTTTCTGCCAGCTAGTATAACTGCTAAAATTGATATACTAAACATAAATACCAATCTTGATGGGGGACCAGCTACCAGTCATACAGACTGACTAAGAACATTGATAAAAAAAATTATAGTTCTATCAGATCCCAGAACTTACTTTCGTAGTGACACTTAAACATCAGTGAATAACAATACGCATATTAGAGAATAGAACTAAACCATGCAAGAACACTTCACTTTGATTAGTATTTAGTACACACTTATGTCACTTCAAGTAGCGCATATGTTGCTTATTTCTTATCACACACAATTGTCCCAATACTTATTGTAGTTTTTAACATACCATCGACATTTTTATCATTTTAAAGTCTAAGTTGTAATTGCGTAAGAATTTACTATTTTTCCTGAAATCAAATTTTCCAAAATCACTATTTTAAGCCTTTTCCATTGGAATAAGGTTGAATAGTAGCATGGCTTAATATAAGTCAACAAAAGAATCAACTAAACTTATTGGTTGAGACCCAGCTTAACAATGACCCATATATGCTACCACTATATTCTTGCCAAGGCATGTTTGAGCGAGTAGGTCCTGCATACCTTCAACAAGGCCAGTTGGCTAGTAAGTAAAACTAACATTTTTTTACTGGGACCTCTACCTACAAGGCTTAATATAGTTTTAAAAAATACAAATGGAATGAATTTGAAATTCTTATCTGATGCTTTGTGGTTCTTATTCATATGATTTGATTACATACAATACAATTTTGTATTTTCTGTAAATAGAATAAGCTGGTTCTTGTGGGGCCACTCTGTTATGTGATGCTAACATGGAGATCTACCTAAATAATATACATAAAAAAATAAAAATATATAGACCTTAAACAAGTTTTGTGTATACATTAGCATAATGACATATATCTAGTAAGGCAACTGATAGAAATCCCTTATGAAGTCTTATTTAACAAATGATAAAATCATTGAAGGATAGACCATATATGGACGGAGTATTGCTTGATAGACCAAAGATGATACCAGATAATTAGTAGAACTTCATTAATGACATCTAAAATATACCTGGACTTGCAACTAAAGTGACTTCAAGTATTCAATTTCATCACCTAATATCAAAGCTTTGTTTGTCTAAAATTTGAAAGAGAAAACAACGTTAATGACATCTTTAAATTAACCTGATAAGGACAATAAAGTTGGGAATGCATGCTACTAACCAGGAATCAGTTGCCCATTTTGAAGGTAACTAGGCACTAACAATATATGTTCATCGTCTACTACTTCATCAAAATTCAACAGGGTAATCAAAATACCTAATTAAAATAAGAGATAACAAATATAATTAAATAATAGATATCTCTAATAAATAGGATATCAATCTTGCCTGGATATCTACCAAATCATATTGCAAAATTAAATAGATTTTTTCGAACCTACATGAAGGAGAAAGTTCAGCAAAACTGTAGAGTTGTATAGAGAAATAACCAAAAGTAGAAGGAGAAAGTTTCAGAACCTGCATCTATAATTACTTATTTTGCAAAATTGACACCCCCTAAGTCCAAGGTCACCATAACAAGTAAACACAACTATCGTACAGCTCCTTCTGGGAATCTTTTTAAAAAGTAGCAATCTTTCTTCAAATAAATAAGAAACACAAACCAAATTAAATGGGAAAATGTTGTCATCTGTATATGTTTATGTTTTCCTTTCTTCTTTGTCAAGTAGAATAAGGAATTTTTTTTTTGTTATGACATCCACATCTCTTATCCAGTGCATACAAAAATATTTCAATTTGTCAATAAACAATGCTCAGGGACCTAACTTGGAATAGGAAAGCAAATTAAGCAATATGGGTAAAGTTATTTATTTAACTTGTTGCGCTCATATATTAAGATATTTTAGGAAATGCACAGTACCTAAATCCTTTTTTTCATATTCTACTTCGAGAAACAAAAACGTATAGATTAAATATTAGCACATAATGACATTGACCCCCAATTCATATTCTATTGACAGCCTTTATATACTGCAATGGTCTAGCCACCTCGAAAACTACTAATGTTCATATTTTAACATAATAATTATTTAGAGATATATTTGCATCTACAAAGCACCGACACCTCCAAGAATCAGAACATGTTGTGTTAGGCACTACACAAACAGTCAGTAGTATCATATTTGTGTCGATGTGTCCGTACTGTATTATCTCGTATAGTGTCAGTACCTCCATGCAACATAGATCAACATATAAGCGATTTTACAAAATTTACAAAATGACATCATAATCAAGAAGCAGAAGGGAATAAGAGAGATCAGGGCTGAAGAAGGATGTCGTTGCATTCTCCTTTAGTACTTGTGACGGTATAAAATAATCAACTTTATAATCCTAAAATTAAACCAAAATTAAAATTTTGGAACATGGATCATTACAAAAGTCCTTAAATAGAAAAAATTGACCACAAATAGAGAAAACCCTAATTCTGTCAATTGATCACCTGAAAGCTGCCTGCTTTTTCATCCATGTCCTCAATCAGAGCCTTGTTTGGGGACAATTTCTTGATTAAAAATCAAGAAAAACTCTAGGGTTTAATATTCTTACCATGAGGTGAAGAAATTGAATCTGCGTCCGAGTGAAAATCTTGGTCCTGATCTGAAACAAAGAAAACCTCGTCAATATTGATCTCAATCATTTATATTCGAAACAAACCTGAGACTAGTAGGTTCGATTATCGGTGTTGTCGTGGGCTGCTTGTCGTCATTGTGGGGCAGCCTAGGGAAGCTCATCGAGGCTAAACTTAGAAAATTTAGTGTGTGTGAAAGCGTTTGGAGTAGGGGAGAAGCCGATTAATTCACCTGAGTGGCCTTATAGGCCTCCATAGTGGTCTCGGCGGCCCCCTTCCTTTTGTCGGAGACCTTGAACGCGGCCAGGTAGTAGTAGTAGTCCCCCTTCATCTTCAACTAGAAGACCTGGAATCTCCGTAGGCAGCAGAAGGAACGAGGTAGGAGTTGATGAGCGAGAGGAACCTCTTTCAGACCGTGTCGAGCTCGGACTCGATGCGGGCGCGGTAGCCGCGGACGACGGTCTTTGCGGCGGCCAGGTTTTTACAGACGACAGAGAAGATGTTACGCTATTGAAGCCATTACGATGAGTGGCGGGGCCGACAATATCTAGGGTTTGCGGCTAGGGTTTGGAGGTCAATGGTGCTAGGTTTTAAGTGGAGAGTTTGGGGAGAAGGGAGAGAAGGTGGCGGAGGAGAGAAGATCTCCATCATTGTAGAGAAATGGAGAAGATGGAGAGAGGAGAGATGAGAGGCTCGGGAAGAATAAAAAAATGAATAGAAGCAGCAAGGATTAAATTGACCATGGAACCGTCAACATAGAGCATGCAATCAAAAAAATTCAAAAAATTATTAAAATGGCAGATAAAATATGCGCGATAATTTTTTCACACATGTATTACTTGACGGTTATCAACAAACCGTCAAGTAATACAATAGATTTTCTTGACGCTTCATCTAAAACCGTCAAGGAATATAGTTCAATTTTTATATTTAACAAAAAAAGGTTATTTTCTTAACATATGTCTAAAATCGTCAAGATAACCGCTATTCTTGATGGTTTTTCACGACCGCCAACAAATAAACCGTTAAGGAAGGCTAATTTTTTCTAGTGACATGTTTATGTTCCCATGTATTTTTGCTTATGAAACCAGGACGTTACCTCTAGCGGGTTCGACCAAAATCTAAGTTATTTTTAATCCCACTCAAACCAAGTATTACACGACCATCAAGTACGATCTATCCGATCAACCAACTAGCATCCAAGACCTATCGTCCAGTCCGTTCTTTTTAAACATAACTTCACTAGCATACACTAACCGTTCCAAGTCTAACTCTAAGTTGTTGCCCCAGTTTTATGGCTTATCTAAGCGATACTCTAAAGACGGTCATACAAGTTCTTTTACTCGGCTTAGGGTCATCTCCCTAACCACTAGGCCAGCTCACAAGATCATAGGTACACATTCAAGTTCGTGATTCATATTGCATAATATATTGCATGACACTTGCCCCAATTGCTAAGGTCAAACCATTGTTCATTTGTACGAGGTAAAATATCCAAGCTCGTATCACTCAGATTTCTAAACATCGAACACAAATCATCCTAACCACATCAACACGTTCATTGGATAAGGTTCGAGTCCGTTCAAGCAAAGTCGTTCCTAAGATATGTTCGTTCCACCGAATCCACGATATAACCATGCCGCACGTCAATCCTAGCGATTCGCTTAGTTTATCTCCTCAAACACATGATAGGATCCGCATGTCCATTTCTAAGTTTAGACCACCAAGTCACGATTCAATTTCTATCTCTTTTATCTCATTCATAACATCCAACACGAGTCACATATTCGTTCACAAAACTATCAAGTGTGCTTACTTCACGTTCTAGACTAACTTATCCTCGAAATACTTTTGATTCACTTGTATCCTAAAACTTGTCTTATCGTATCGAACCATAATTCAAGACGATCATCCATTTGTCACGCTCCGGTCTCCCGCAAGTTCAATTATCCCCGCTGGACGTGAAATCACCACACCAACGCTTCTGTGGGATAATCGTCCTAATCCGAACGTGACGCATGTGAGAGCAAGAAGTTTCGCTCGCACAAGACAAGAACTTTAAATGTTTTGGTTATCATCAAAATGATCAAGACACCTTGTCGTTATACTTTGTCTCACCCAAGTTATATATTAATCAACCAAGTCATGTTCATCTAATAACCGTTCATGCCATAATCATAATTCGTTTAGCCAGAGTGTCTAATTTTAATGTTACCATGTGATCAATCTGAAGTCTACTTCTAGCATTCCTCAAACAACTAAGTTCAATTTCTCAAGCCAAAGTCTATCCACCTTCGTTACATTCTATTTCATCTATTTCGTGTGAATAATCATTGGACATATTTCTGCGAGTTCGATCATCCCCGCTGGACGTGAAATTACCACGTAAGGGCTCCTGCGGGATAATCGTTCTCATCCGGGCCTGATGTCGAGTGTTATCTTTTGAACTAGATTCAAGATCGTTTGTCCAACTCAGCTTCAATCCTATTATCTCCCATCTCAATCTTCAAACCATAAAATTGTTAACTTATATCAATCCATGCTATCCTTCAAATTTTGATATCATATCAAGTCTTCGAAATTTGAAACCATAACATTCATACTCAAGCTAAATTCCATCGAGCGATATCTTACTAAACCTAATCTTCTATTTTTGCTATCTTTCGTTCACGCTATCGTTCTAATCGTATTAACTTTGATTGCATCCTCGATTATTCTGCCTCAAACTCAAGTTTTAATCCGTTTGATTCAATTCGAAATCGCTCGTACGATCCTCTAATTTTCTCGAATAAGATATTGATTCAAATACTCTAAATCCTCAATTCGCTCAAACATTTTCAGGATGATCCATACACCACTCAGGGTTTGAGCTACACTGTACGAGTCTTTAAACTCACTCTACCCTCGATTCGCTTATTCGTTCCTAAGATATTGCATACACCACTAAGGAATCGAGTCATCCAAATAAATCCTCAATCGTGTTCGCATCGCTCACTCGCATATCCAATTTGTTCTTTGGAACTCCAACACGATCTCTATGCGTCACCTCGATAAATCTTTTTCTCCTATATACCTTTATCGATAGTCATCCACACAACCGTATCCTAATTCGTAACTTGTTGACACGAATAACCATCCGAACCATTCATCAAAATCCAAGCACAACTTCCTAGATTCGCCTTAGCAATAATATGATAACATCTCTATCGGTAGCCATTCTAAGTCTGACTTATCCTTATCCGAACGATATCCTAATCTCGCTCGTAAACTAGCTCGCACCAAAGGGTCTTAGCGCACGATACTTAACACAACTTAGCCAAAAGATTGTGTGTATAGTTATCCCATCTGAACGATATTATAGTCTCGTATACTAATTTGCTAGTATCAAGGTAAACAGTCTGGTTCGCAGATAACTAGCAATTCTAGCATGAGTCTATTCCGATAAAATTGACACAGGTTGGCATAAAGGCAATCGCATAACTATCTCGATCAACCAATCATATCATTCACATACACTTTTCAAAAATATTTAGACTAATTGTATGGAACATCCCAACAGAACACTGAGAGAGCGCGTATGCATATAACCCACGAACAAGCTTTCAAAACTAAGAGAATAGATACGCAATCTAAGAACGTAAAGCCGTGCTCTGATACCAATATGTCATGCTCCGATCTCCAACAGGATCGGCTGTCCCAGCTGAATACGAATCCCCGCACCAGCGCTCACGTTGGACGATCGTTCCCATCAGGACGTGTGAGACTTGTCTCACTATTGCATTTTTTTTATGTTGTGTTTATATCTTTTATATGTGTGTTATTGTTGTATATTGCTTTTCGTATATTTTTTTGTATTTCTCTATCTGCTCTCATATAATTTCTAGATTTATGAATAGTATTAACCACCCTTGATATATATAACCCCTCTCTTTCTCTCTTTTACCCATTCTTTTACTCTTTCCCTCTTTTTATTTCCTTTTCCTTTCCTCTCCCCTCCTCCCTAGCCGAGAGCAGCCCAGGCCGGTCCCCCTCTCCTTTTCCTTAGTAGCTAGTGGTGGTTTTAGGAAAGTACATCTTGCTAGTGAGAAAGAACTTAAACTTTTATATTATTTTGGATCTCTTGCACTTTATTAGTCTTTATTGTGCTCTATGAGCCCCTCTATATGTTTACTTCTTGGTATTTTCAATTTTGATAGATTGGTTGGACTAGACCTACATTCTTAAAAATTTTATGGTTTTGATCTCTTAAAAAATATTGTTTTCCAAAACTAGTTGTTCTATGTGAGAGAGCATCTGATTTCAAGTGGTTTAGCACTTTACTTCTCCGAATTTGGGCTAAAACGAGGATTTCATGGAGAAACTAGATTTCAAACTTGGAGCTTTTCTATGGCTGAAACTTGTTGTTCTAGAATGAAGAAGCTCCATACGGCCTGCTTGGCATGCGGCATGGACTTCTCGCTCCAACTCAGCATGCGGCCATCTTGTTGGACGCATGACTGAATCTGCACATGCGTCCCTTGGCCAAATGCATGAGGATTGAACGAAAAAAATTCTCTAAGTTTCTGATTCCATGCGGCCCAGAGGAGCATACGACCGAGTCATCCATGTGACCCTGATCTATGCATCTCCAATGCATGAATCAGCGTCGCCTTGGCTCAGTTTCTACTGATTTTGTATTTTCCTTCTCTGACACGCTTTATTGGCCAGTCACATCGGTCACTTCTCTGACACGCTTTATTGGACAGTTACATAAGTCACTTTCCTGATCTTGTGTTTATTCCCTATCAATCAACCCTTGTCCCGAGGAGTGGACCTTGTTATGACCCAGGCGGCCATCTTCTTGCATGCGGCCAATTTCTTGCATGCGGCCAGTTTCTTACATGCGACCAGCTTCTTGCATGTGGCCAGCTCATCCTATGCACTTCTAGCACTTATAAGTAGAATGTTTTCCTTTTCTATATGTTCTCATATGGATTATTTACTCCTTGTGCTTGGCCCAATAAGTTAAATTTATTTGATGCATGTTATTTCTAATAACTCGTAACCAGGATACTACACTGATCATAACATGGAATATAATGGCACTATTAAACTGCGAACTCCTGGCACCTGCTGGACTGAACTTGTAGACATGCCATCAGTGTTAGGCTACTTGGAAGAATCACTACTTTGCACATCTCCTGAAGGTCCTATAAAATTTCTTGTTATCCTATAAGAAAATAATCTCCTGTTCTTTTGCTCAAAGCATCTACTACGACGTTAGCCTTCTATGGATGATACTGAAGGTCAAGATCGTAATTTTTCATCAACCCTAGCCATCTACTCTGGATCGTACAAATATTTTTGACGTCTCAAAAATATAGTACATGTCAGCCAATACCAATTATAGTGAAATAAGACAAGCTACAGTTGCAACTTTCTTCCAACCGCGCCTAAGGAATCAACAGTTCCGATTTAACTTGCGCTTAGCATCAATTCACATAACTCACTCATTCTCTTCAAGGACACAAAATTCTACACAAAAATCTCTGAATAATACAGGATTCATAACCACATTCCATCTTCATATATTTCACATCGATATTCTAATGTACTCGTTGCATCAAGCCCATGCGCATCTGAATGGAATAAGCTTATGCAACGTCTTCATATCCAACTGTTATTCACCTCTTGTATATCCAAGTCTCTTTCCAACCATTTCCAAAGTCTCACCAATATTGACTAAGTCCAATATATCCAAAAACTTTTGCCTTTAATCATATCGTGCCTCGCATGGAACTATTTTTCTCACAATTATGTTTAAAGAAATGATTCTATATAAGAAGAGTCTTCCCCCATCATTTTCATTGTTGGTTATTTTTGGATATTTTATTTTCCAACTTTTGATTGATTGAATTTATTGTTAGCTTTTCGTTAGATACTTTTCATTTGCTTTCTTTCATTTATTTCTGAATTCACAGAATATGGGAGAAAGAGAGGTATAAAGAAGTGTTGTGAACCTTTGTTGGTACAATTTCAGGAGGACGCATAAGCGAGGCTTAACTAGTGAATAAGAGTTCCTCTTTCTCTCATTATTTCTCTAATCTGTGAGTGGCTTTGATCCGTCTTTCATTTATCTCCACTCTTTAACAAAAGAATATTATTTTGTTTCCTTTTCTATATCGACCTTATGGCAAATGAAGCCTTAGTAAGCTAAGAAAAAAGAGAGTAATTATATTACTGTCAACTTGTTAATTAGAAATGTAGAATATGATACTACTAGTACAAATGAATGATAGATACTTCATTTGTTATAGAAAGTGTGCTTAACAGAAGAGTCATATTATAAACCTTATATTGTTAAATGAAAGAATGCTTTGAGAAAGTATTTCGAAAAAAAGAAGAAAGAACACGACCTGACTGTCAGAATAAAAAAAGAAAGATAATTGATTACTCAGCTTATAGATGTTGTATTATATTAATTAATTTATTGTTTGTATTTTGCATATCATGCATTGGTCTTGGATAACTTGTGCACAAGTTTTAATCTCTCAAACAATCTTCGGGACATCAGAATCGCGTCAGACTAGGAGTGGTAGAACACCTCGGGGCTTGTACCTCCCTACGATTATGGGGTGTTTTGATTGGGCTTGTACGTCCTAACGTCTAATAGTTGGGAGTCACCCATAGACCATCATATAGCTAGGTCTCATGCTAACGACAATTATCTTGTAGGCTGTGAGACTCGTCTCACAGTATCTGTATTGGTATATGGATACTTATTTTATATTATATGTACTATATTTTATTGGATCTCGTAAAATCTTAAAATTTTCTCAAATTTGAAATTTTACTACCCGACCGGCATACCAACGGTATAGTCCGGCATACCGGCGGTATACCGTTCGGCAGATATTTGTTTTGCTTTTGAGATATTTTTGAGATATTTTTATGAATAGTGTTCGATACTTTCTATTATCCATTAGTTTTTTGGTTTTGTTTTGAGCGATCGAGATCGATTTAACTCGTAACATTGATCGCTAACGAGGTAGATCAGACGGTCATGATTAAATCACATCTTATATATATGAGTTAATTTTCTCTCTCCTCTCACTTTTCGTTCTTTTTTTACTTCTTTATTTTCTCTTCTTTTCTCGTGAGAGCTAAGAGCTTGGTCTTGAGGCCTAAGAGTGTGGTTTCTGAACCCCTCTTGGTGGTAGAGTTAAAGGTTAAGACTGAGAGCTTGACTAGAGGCAAGTACATCTTGCCAAAATTTTGAACGACTTTACTTATTGCAGTTTTTTATTTTCTTGGTAGTTTATGCTTAGAATTTTATGCTAGCGGTTTTGTTAAATATGTTTCTCTAGTAATTTTTTATCATGGACTAGTTTCATAAATTGGTTTGAGCTTGTTTTGACTTTTTTGATAGAAATCCTGATATTTACTAGTTACGTAACTCGGAGTCGAAAATGATACCTGGAGTGATTGCCATGTGACTTAGGATATATACTATATAAGACTTACCATTAGTTGACACTTTTTTGGACCAATTTCTGTTAAGTTTCGGAACGTGATTTCGGTTCCGAAATACCCGTCATGACTAGACTTTTTCTAGAATTGCCTATGAAAACCGGCATACCGATGGTATACTGATGTATACCGACGGTATGCCGTTTTGGCCCGACTTAAAATCCTAAAAACCTGTTGTGACTTGGACCAGCATATCGACGGTATACTGTAGTATATCGACGGTATACTGATTTGTTGGAATCCAAAACTTGTTATATTTTTGGTATCTCTAGACTGGCATTCCGACGGTATGCTAGAGTATACTGATTGTCCTGACTTGTTCTTCCTGTCTTCCTAGATATTTCTTGGAAGGCATACCAATAGTATATTATAGTATACACGACGGTATACCGGTCATGTGCGCATATTGTATGTGTATGTTTTCTTGTTATTCCCGGCTCCACTTGTCTATTGTGTTTACCCGACCCATCCCGACTTTACGTATAGTTTGGGCCACCTATCCATTATACCCAGTCTTGTCTTGACATTATGTATAGTTTTGGGTCCACTTACCCATTATACACCTTCGTGTATAGTTTTGGGGACATCTATCCATTATACATTTATCTTGTATATTCTCGATAGTAACTCATCATGGTGCACTATTGTTCATTGCTTTGTACCAGTCTTGGCTTGATATCATGTATAGTTTTGGGGCCACTTACCCATTATACACATGCCGTGTATAGTTTTGGGGACACCTATCTATTATACATCTGTCTCATACTAGTACCGGTATAGTTTGGGCCACCTACCCATCATATACTTGTCTCGTATAATCTTGTTGTAGCTTGTTATAGTGCACGCTCGGTATGCCTATAATCATTTGGTTATATTCTCATATAGTCTTGTGCTTGTGCTTGTCAAAATATTATCTTGTCCAGTTCATCCCTGCAGTGAGCATCATGTCTATGATGGATTCTGCGGAATGTCACACCCAAAATTTGAAAACAAACTGCTAAGGTTAATAAATATCTTAAATGATTAGAGAATTGGGGAGGATCTCCTGGTTGCATGCAGTCCCGTGTCCCGACTATATTTTACTGCTAGATGAACTTGTAGCATGCCATCGAGTAGTGTACATTCACTACTAGAAAAAGCGGGATTAGCGACGTATTTTAGCGACGCCAAAATAAACGTCGCTAATAATTATAAATTAGCGACTCCTTATAAAAACGTCGCTAGACGTCGCTAAATGGCGACATTTAGCGACGTTTAGCGACTTTTATTATGATTTTAAAAGATAAGTCGCTATAAGTTCAATTAAGGTCGCTAAACGTCGCTAATATGTCTAATTTAGCGACGTTTAGCGACGTATATAGCGACCTTTATATTAAAAATATTTAGCAACGTGTTTAGCGACGTACATGACGTCGCTAAAATATATTTTAGCGACGTTTTTATTGGACGTCGCTAAACGTCGCTAAAATTTAGTTAATTAGGGCTCGGTTTCATTTTTTCCCATCTGTTCAAAATTTGTTTCGAAAAAATTTTTGCCCCCCCCCGCTCCGTCGACCGGCTCTCCACCGCGACTACACCGGCTCTCCACCGCGACTACTCCGCTAAACCCCACTCTCTCTCTCTCTCTCTCTTTCTCTCTTTCTCTCTCTCTCACAGGATACGTGACATTGACACAAACACGACACACACACAGACACTGACACAGACACAGACACGGCACACACACACACTGACACAGACACTGTTCAGGGCATAGGGTTAGGGTTAGGTTTATTGACATGGGGTTAGGGTTAGGGCCAACTGAGCAGGGGGTTAGGGTTTTGGAACCTACTGCAAGTTGCAGATGTTAGGATTAGTGATGTGTTCAGCTAAGGGATGTATGCAACTGTGTACAGTGCACTAGAAGAAGTAGGCAGTGATTAGCTTTAGGTAGTATTATGCAAGTGTGTGAGTTGGAGAAGTGTGTCAGTGAGGGATAGTGTCAAGTTAAGTGGGTAGTATAGATATTAGAATATAAGCTAATGTAAAGTTATGATACAAGATATTGGTTGAGGTATGGGTATTTGTTAATCAAGTATCTCAAGAAACTTAGTTTATGAGCTTAGGATACTAAGGGTGTGTAACACCCCGTTCTCCCGGTGCGGAGAGCGCGGCTAAGAAACACAAGACGGTATCGTTCGATCGGGATAGATTGAATTAAGAACTCGTCCTCGTTATGGATTTGTTTCTTCGGAATCGATTCCCATATTCAGTGGACCGTGCCCCCGGGATCGACTTAGCGGCAGAGTCAGGAGGGACCTCTCCGCTGCTATCTTTTATTGCCTCGGTTTTTGATGTCGCTTGTTGCTTTCGTGCTTTGAGTTGGTTTTGGGATTTGCTTGTTTTCTTTGAACGGTTTCGATGGTTTTCATTGTTTTCGTTCATTGAACTGCACTTCAATTCCGAGATTGGAAAGAGAAAGGAAGAAGTATTAATCAAGCTGTTCGTGTGCAGGTGAACGAGCAGTAGGCGGCTTACGAGCGGAGTCGTGAAGCGCCTCTTTCCTTCTCCCTTCCAAACATCGAAGTGAGTGGCTACCAACCCGATTAGCTAGCCCTGCTTCCAAGCTTCAAAGCTAATAATCTGCATTCTCCTTTGCCCCGATCAAACGATACCAAGTAATAATAAAAGAAACCAAGATAAAAGAGAATATACTTGGTTAATACTGCTTGTCAAACAAACTTATGAACGGTTATCATCCTGTATGCTAGTTCGTTTATAACTGTTCTATGAATCGTGCTAAGTATGGAAATATATGCTTGTTATGAAATAAACTGTCAGGATGACTATGCAAAACTGTATGCTATGGAACAAATTCTATGAGTATTCTCGATCACGGACGACTTGTGCACAAGGTATGTTATGAGTTCCGCGGACGGTCACCGGGGCGCCGGGACCGATCCGATCCGGACGGAACGTATGTATAGTCGTATGTTATGGGGCAAAGTGTTATGCAGCAGGGCTCGCCACCTGCGGTGTATATCATTTGTGTCTTGAGACTATAACCCGTCCCTTCGTGGCGTCAAGCCAGTGATCCTATGTATATTTAAACCTGTTGCATACTAACTTGTGTCTTCGTGGCCAGGGAAGGCAAGGTAAGTATTGTGCAGGTAATTCAGCGGGCAGGTAAAATCCACCGAACGGTAGCATGTTCATTTTCAGTAAATTCTATATGCTGCTTACTTGTAAATGAACTAAGGCAAGATAGAAACCCACAAATATGCATGCTTCATTAAAACAACGTGTTGATTGGTATAGTTCGGCTAGCTCGCCTTCACCAGCATGTTTCGATATGCTGACCCTCGTTGAAACAGGTTCTCCGCACCAAGGCGAACCGAGCGAGGAGCCGAAGTCGTCTTCCCGATCCAGTCCAGCTGTTGGCGCATCTTCACCGCGCCCCTTGAAGCCTTTTGAAGTCAGGAGCCTGCAACTCTTCATACACAAATGCAGCTCCGGGGCAAAGCTATCCTCCAGCCAGGAGGTCCTTATCATTTTGAGTTTATAAAAGGATGTAATGTACAGGACTGCTATCTCATTTTGAGTCAAACACTTTTGTAAGCCCGTGCGGCAAATTAGCTGACTCGTTCAGGAGTTTGTAATAGATGTTCATTATCAATAAAGAGAACTTTTCCATGTTTCAAATCTATGTTTCAATTTATCTGCGTACTCTGAATATGTGCTTGCTATGCAAATCATTAAAGCCTTGTGCGGGCGCAACTCCAGGCCCGCACGGCGGTCACGACTCGGGGGACGCCTCGGGGCGTGACAGGGTGTAACCAAGTAGGTATCTCCAGTACTTGGGTGTGTGTTAAGCTAGTAGTAAAGTGGTATTAAGATATTATTTGGGTAATGTTATATATATATATATATATATATATATATACTGCATTTCCCATAACGGACACTGACACAGACAGCGACACGGCACACACACACACACTGACAATTTTGCTAGTACGGTTAAGTTAGGAAGTTAGGTGATAAACTATTGTATGTAATGATTGATATGATACACACTGTCAATTTTGCAGAAGTCTCTAGAAATGGATATGAATTACTATCTGCGTCATCGTTCGTGGATATACAACCGTCATCCTGATGACATGTGCGGTGTGCGGGATGAATTCATTGAGGGTGTACAGCAGTTCCTGCAGTTTGCCAAGGCGTTCCCTCAGTACATGGACGGTACCAAAATTAAGTGTCCGTGTGTGAGATATCGCAACAGAAAATATCATCCAGAAGTGGAAGTTACATATCATTTATACTCGAAGGGCTTTACGCCGAATTACTATCAGTAGACCGCGCACGGAGAACTTGTATCTCTAGCATCGGAGTCGGAGCCCTATGTGGAGCCGTATATGGATGTTCAAGACCACGATGCTTACGACGACGGGTTGGTGAACATGGTTTATGATGCGGCGGGGCCTAGTTTCAATCCTGACAATTATGATGCGGCGGGACCTAGTTTCAATCCGGACAATTATGATGCAGCTGAGGAGGCACCGAATGCCGATGCTGCAAAGTTTATGGAGTTGCTTGAGAATGCAAGGACTCCACTATATCCTGGTTGTGAGGATCATTCACCGTTGGAGGTGGTTACAAGATTATTGAGCATCAAGTCTGATTTTAACATGTCGCAAGAATGCTATAATCGACTTCTCGATTTGATTATAGAGATCTTGCCCGAGGGTGCAAAGTTGCCTAAAGACTTCTATCGATCTAAGAGGATGGTGAGATCGCTTTGGATGGGATACGAAAAAATCGATGCATGTCGCAACGGGTGCATGTTGTACTACAAAGACGACAAGGATGAAGATGCGTGCAGATTCTGTGGTGCTGATCGCTACAAGGCCACTGTTAGAGGAAAGTCTGTCGGTGCAAGGAAGCCTATCGATTCGATGCACTACTTGCCTTTGACGTCGCGGTTGCAGCGGTTGTTTATGGTTAAGGAGACTGCAGAAAACATGAGTTGGCACAGGCGAAAATAGATGGAAGAAGTATTGGATCATCCATCCGATGGAGAAGCATGGAAGCACTTTGATCGAGAGTATCCACATTTTGTCGAGGAAGCGCGTAATGTCAGATTGGGGCTCTGCTCTGACGGTTTTACCCCATTCGGACTTTCGGGCTCCCAGTATTCGTGTTGGCCTGTGATCGTCACTCCGTACAATCTACCGCCTTGGATGTGCATGAAGACTCCGTATATGTTCCTAACCGTTATTATCCCGGGTCCGAACAATCCGAAGAGGAACATCGATGTGTATTTACAGCCTTTGATAGATGAGTTGAATCAGCTGTGGGAAGTAGGTGCCAACACGTACGATGTTTCTAGGAAGCAGAATTTTCAGATGAGGGCAGCACTTATGTGGACCATCAACGACTTTTCGGCCTATGGAATGTTATCGGGATGGAGCACCCATGGTCGTCTGTCATGTCCATATTGCATGGACCGTTCTCAGGCTTTCCGTTTGAAACACGGAGGCAAACCGTGCTTCTTCGATTGTCAGGCTTTCTGTAGCTCGAAATTGAGACCGTGGTGGAATCTCTGAGCCTTCTCTAGATCATTGGGTATCAGGACGGCTCCAAATCTGCTAAGGCGGCTAAACTCTGCGTCATATGCGTCAACAGTCATATTCCCCTGTTCTAGATGTAGGAACTGGGAGTATAGGGCATTTCTGACTGTTGCTGGAAAATACTTCGCATTGAAGTACTCTAAGAACTGTTCCCAAGTCTGGTTCTTACCTACACTGCGCTCAATGGAATCCCACCAGTGATGGGCGTTGCCTTTTAGTTGGGCCCTTACTGCGGTCATCCAAAGGTCTGGTTGCAGTTGTGAGGCCTCTAATAGCATCTCCGTGTTGGCGATCCAATCGGAGATCTGTTCTGCAGTCTCATTGCCTGAGAAGGTATCTGGTCCCATCTGTCGGAACCATCTAACAGTGCCACCTGTCGGGGCTGGTGGAGGTGCTGGTGCTGGTGCTGGTGTCGTGACAGGTGTCCTCTCTAGTACTGCCATCAGACTCTGTCGTAATGTCTCTGTCTGCTGCCACTGTGCTTGTATCATTGCCTGGAAGAACTGAAGCACCTGTGGCTGGCCATCTAGCTGCGGCATCTGGGGCGGATAAGGTGGAGGCGGTGGTAGTGGAATCTCTGGTTGTGCAGTAGGCGTCTCCTCAGATGTCGGCCTCTCAGTCTGCGGCATCGGTGTAGCTCCTGAAGTCTGGCCCTCATAATGTTGCGTGGGGATGGTCTGGGAAGTCTGTCCTTCAGGTGGTGGTGTAGGATCGCCCTGTGGTGTCTCGTGCCAATGTATCAGTGGTGTCTGCAGCGGGTGTTGCCCTTGGGGTACCTCATCTCCTTGAGTGGTGTTATCCGGCACCGCGGCACGGGGTGCTCCTCGTCCACTGCGCAAATTCATCTTGCTGCAAGGGATAGAGCTTCATTAAAAGAGTACGAGAACAAACAAACAGGATGCATATATTTAGAAGCAGTATGAAGGAAGTTCAAAGGCGAATCAAAGTGGATGAGACCTAATAATTTCTATCCTATTGCAGGCTCGCTGGACATGTTACCATACGACAAGCGAAAAAGTAGACCTGCATGGGCCACCACTAAAACCATGTCACGCCCCAGTCCCAAAATATATGGAACCAGGCCACGTGGCAATAGCCAGCTGATACGTCTCCGAGGATATCCCAATTTAATGGATCCACGAAGAGTGCTACGCTGTCCTATGATACTAACATGTCCAATATCAGTCAATAACAGGTAAACTAATCTCATCCACCATATAAAGAGCAAGAAACACTAAATAAACTGCTGGTTAATAAATACCAGTCTCAAGATATCATAGTACAACTAATGATGTCTGGTGGGAACAAACCCACTACTCTGACGAAATAAAGTACTGAAATGAGATATAAAAGAAATGGCTATGGCATCAGCTGAGAGGATAATGATGCCCTCCATCTAGGCTAAAGGCCTACCAACTAGTCACGGAAACTCTGACGGCTGCACCTCCAACTCCTCGGCTGAAGCGAATCTCGTCTCCTGTCCTGGGCCGTATACTGTGGGGTAGTAAGTCTCGTCTAAATCTGGAAAGGTACCAGGTCCTCAGAGGGACGCAACAAGATACAAGAAAACAACATGCTATATATGAATACTGAATAAAATAAATACAGTAAGGGTGTGCTAGCCATCTAAGTGAATGCAATGTGAGGTCAACTCTGATGCGTATGAGTAGGCGTAGGCATAGCGTCCATACTCCGAAGAAAATGGCATCTGTACAGTATATCGTCCATATCGCTCCGAAGAACGTGGCATCAGTATAAAGGGAAACTCATTGGACCCGGGTTCCTCCGAACTACGGCTCCAATGTGTGTATCCCATACGCCTCCTAGTTGTCCTCCCCGCCCAATGTAGATACGCAAGTCGACTACTCGACGTACATACCATGAATCTATATGCCAAGTCACTAAATTATATCCTGACTACATGCTAGCCGTGATGTAGGATGTACGCAACGATAGCTAGTCGAGTGCGCAAGCCCGCATCCCAATATGAATGTATCTCAGTGTGCGTGTAAGGTGTCAGGTCTCAGACAATCACAGAGTATCGTCCAATGGGTTGAGTCTGCTAAGATCTAAGTCCATCTATACTAATCATCGACGTAACCGTCGAATGCAACCGAGACAACTCGGACGCGCACAGTTGTACCAACAACAAGAATACAATACAACATATGCATATTTAATTTAGACAGTAAATATAGCAAGGTATCTTGCCTGTATCCGGAAGCTGTGAATGCCAAAAGCTGGTTCCTGCGATGTCTCCTGGCTGATCCAAAGGTCCTAAACACAAAAAATATAATATAACAATCTAACATCAGACACTAACATACATAAGTAATTATGGCGTTGCTCCTAGATATTGTTACAGGTTTACTGCTGACCGATTACAGCATCACAGGTGCACGTAGCTAGGGTGTACCCATGTTCTGTCTTTGGTCAACGTTTTCCTTGTGACAATAATTATCGGTTTATGGTTGACAACTATTTCTGCTCTGCACGGAAACATGTCCTTGGTTTCATATTCAACCATACTTGGTTTATGTCCAGTGTCCGAATGAGATACTGGACCTAGATGACAGGTCTAAATTAAGTTATTCGATGGTTATTAGATGAGTTCTAACCCTGGTTAATTGTCATGCCATTTTATATAAAGATTAGGGTTAATAATGTTGTGTCCAAGAATCCAACTCTCAATTTCGACGACACAATACTCACATATGAATATGATACTAGGGGGAAGGAGTATAGGCGTTACCTAGCGGCTGGGCGAGGTTCTTCAGCGTAGTCGTCTTCCGGTGGGTGGCGGTGCTCCGGTCAGCAGCCGGCGAGCAAGGCAGCGGCGGCAGCGGCTCGCAGCAGCGACTGCGGGTGATCGCAGCAGCAGCGCAGCGCTGGGCGGCGGCAGCGGCCTGTCTGGCGGGTCGGATGGCGGGTCTGTCGGCGTCAGGCGGAGCGGGGGTGGTGTATGGCGGCAGCAGTCGGTCGGGGTAATGGCTGAGGGCAGGCGGTCGGGTAATGGCTGATGGTGGGCGGTCGGGTAATGGCTGATGGTGGGCGGTCGGGTAATGGCTGATGGTGGTGGGTTGGAGTCCGGCGTCGAGGGTGAGCAGGTGGCGGGGTGGCGGCTAGTTGTGGTCTGGCCGGAAGTAGGGGAGGGGTCGGCTAGGGTTTGTAGGGGGTGGTGATGGTTTTCTCTAGGGTTTCAAGGAAGGAACTTCATATATATATACATATGGAGAAGTTTGTGGGCTGATCTTGGCTTGGGCTTGTCTGGTCTCATTGAGATGGGCTGGTCCAATGGGAATGAGTATTGGTGGGCTGAATAAGTGTTGCTTGAGGTGAACCTAGCCTTAATTAAAAATTTAACTAACAGTTTAACTAGATAATTCATCGTGTATTTAAACATTAGAAGCTATATTATGAGTGGTACACCAGTGTCGTGGCATACAGGTTTGAGGTAGACTGATACCTAAATTTTGGGTTTGGGTTGGGGTTCTACTCAGTAAGGTAATTGATTAAATTCATATTTTTTAGACGAGGGAGTTTACAATCTACCCTCCTTAGAGCATTTCGTCCTCGAAATTAAAACATACGTAAGGTAAGAGCTAATGACTGAAAAGGAAATTCTAACGCGTACCTAGTCCTTCGAAGAGATGGGGATAACGTTGACGAATATCTTCCTCGCGTTCCCAAGTCGACTCGCCTGGTGCATGATACCTCCATGCGACACGAACTAGGGAAATGGTCTGCCCTCGTAATACCTTCTCACTTCTGTCTAGAATCTCCACAGGCTCCTCTTGGTATGATAAGCTTGGCCCGACTGTGATCTCGGAATGGTCAAGCACGTGACTAGGATCCGATATGTACCTCCTTAATTGAGATACATGGAAGACGTCGTGGACTCCTTCCAAGGTCTGCGGTAATGCTAATCTGTAAGCAACCTCTCCGACGCGTTCTAAGATGTCGAATGGTCCGATGTACCTCGGACTCAGCTTCCCTCTGCCTCCAAATCTAATAGTCCCTCGAGTAGGTGAGATTCGTAAGAATACGTGATCTCCTACCTGAAACTCTAAGGGTCGACGATGTGCATTCGCCCAATGCTTCTGTCGGTCTTGTGCTGCTCGAAGGTGTCCTTGGATCTTCTTTACCTTCTCTACCGTCCGAACAACCATCTCTGGTCCGAGAATCTGTCGCTCGCCTATATCACTCCAGCATACTGGAGAACGACACTTCCTGCCATACAACGCTTCATAGGGAGCCATCTGAATGCTCGCTTGATAGCTGTTGTTGTAGGAAAACTCGACCAAATGTAGGTGGTCCTCCCATGATCCTCCGAAGTCAAGCATGCACGCTCTCAACATGTCTTCTAACGTCTGAATGGTGCGCTCCGACTGGCCATCTGTTTGGGGGTGATACGCTGTGCTAAACTTTAGGCGAGTACCAAGGCTCTCCTGCATACTCCGCCAAAAGTAAGACGTAAATCTCGTATCCCTGTCAGACACAATGCTAACTGGCACTCCATGTAGGCGCACAATCTCCCTCATGTACATATCTGCTAAAGCCTCCGTCGATTGTCCCACTCTAAAGGGTAAAAAGTGTGCGGACTTGGTGAGTCTATCCACGATTACCCATACTGCATTGCGCCCACTAGGACTCCTCGGAAAGCCTGTAACAAAGTCCATAGTGATATGCTCCCATTTCCACTCCGGTATAGGAAGCGGTTGAAGCAATCCTGCAGATCTCTGGTGCTCGGCCTTGACTTGCTGACACACCAGGCACTTGGCCACAAAACGTGCTATCTCTCTCTTTATTCCGTGCCACCAGTAGTACTGTCTTAGATCTCTGTACATCTTCGTGCCTCCTGGATGAATGGAATAGGTGGAGCTGTGTGCCTCTGACATCAATTCTTGCCGAAGTTCTCCATTTGGAACATAGAGACGATCTCCGCATCTCAGTGTTCCGTCTTCATGTATCCGCAGTCCTGTCTGTAATCCAGCCTCTGTCCTCTGTCTGAGCCTCTGAAGTCTGGCATCTGTCGGCAAGGCAGCCTTGATTCTCTCTACCAGTGTCGATTGCAATTGGAAACTCGACAACTGTCCGTCTACTCCGGGTATGACAACCTCTATCCCCATCTGTTCTAGATCTCTTAACAGATGTTGTTGGGTAGTCAAGAAGAATGCCATAGGTCTTCTGCTCAATGCGTCTGCTACTACATTGGCCTTTCCCGGGTGGTACTGTAGCTCAATTTCGAAGTCTGTCATCACCTCGAGCCAACGTCTCTGTCTCTGATTAAGATTCTTCTGAGTGTAGACATATTTCAGGCTCTTATGATCCGTAAATATCTCCACTCTTTCTCCATATAGGTAATGCCTCCAAAGCTTTAAAGCAAAGATCACCGTGGCAAGTTCCAAGTCATGGGTGGGATAGTTCTTCTCATGTGTCCTCAACTGCCTAGAAGCATAAGCTACAACCTTTCCATGCTGCATCAAGATGCACCCTAATCCTTTCCCGGATGCATCGCTGTAGATTACAAATCCTCCGGGTCCAGAAGGTATGGTCAAGATAGGTGCTGTAGTCAAGCGTTTCTTCAGCTCATCGAACGCCTTTTGACACTCCTCTGTCCAAGTGAACTCTTGCTCCTTACGGGTCAAGCGGGTCATTGGCTCTGCAATCTTCGCGAAGTTCTCTACGAACCTCCGGTAATATCCGGCAAGTCCTAGGAAACTCCTCACTTTTGAGACATTGGTAGGGGTTGGCCATGTCTCTACAGATGAAATCTTCGCCGGGTCTACTGAGATACCGTCTCCTGAGATGACGTGTCCAAGGAAAGCGACACGATCTAGGAGAAACTCACACTTGCTCAGCTTGGCATAAAGTCTCTCTTCCCTCAGTGTCTCTAACACTAGTCTCAAGTGCTCTTCGTGCTCCTCGTGGCTCTTCGAATACACCAAAATGTCGTCGATGAAAACTACCACGAACCGGTCTAAGTATTGGTGGAATACTCTGTTCATCAAGTTCATAAATACAGCTGGCGCATTCGTCAGTCCAAAAGGCATCACTAAGAACTCGTAGTGACCATAACGAGTCCTGAATGCTGTCTTCTGAATGTCTTCTCTTCGCACCTTCACTTGATGATAACCCGATCTTAAGTCGATCTTTGTGAACACTACTGCTCCTGTCAACTGGTCGAATAAATCGTCAATCCGTGGCAGGGGATACTTGTTCTTGATAGTCAAAGCATTAAGGGCTCTGTAATCAATACACATACGTACTGTTCCATCCTTCTTAGGCACAAACAATACTGGTGCTCCCCATGGTGATGCACTAGGACGGATAAATCCCTTGCTCTGAAACTCCTCCAATTGTAGCTTCAACTCGTCTAACTCCTTCTTCGCCAATCGGTACACATTAGAAGATACCGGTGCTGCTCCTGGTACTAGCTCAATGGTGAACTCCACGTCTCTATCTGGGGGTAAGCCTGGCAATTCGTCGGGAAAAACATCCTCGAATTCTGCAACTATAGGTGGGGGCGAAATCTCCATAGCCATGCAAGTCCCAGCTGTCTGTCCTACTCCTTGTTCGACGGTCCCTCGCATGTACTCGAACTCCGGTTGATCTGGTGGTCTAAAAGTGACGCTACCCTTCCGGCAGTTCAGTATGGCGTTATACTGGCTTAACCAATCCATACCTAACACAACATCAAAGTACGGCATAGGCAATACCAAGAATCGCGCTCTCATCTCTCTACCACATACGACTACCGAGCACGTTCTAATGGTGCTGGTAACCGGCACGATACCTCCTCCGGTAAGAATCTTCCAACTCCTAGGTAAGGGGGAAGTCGCTACTCTATGCATTGCTACAAATCTACTAGATATAAATGACAATGTAGCACCAGAATCAAACAATGCTGTCGCAGGTAGAGATGCGACTAAAATGGTACCTGTGATTGCCTCTCCTTCTGTTTCCTCTTCGGTGGTTGCTAAGGCAAAGGCCTGTCCCTGTCTCTGTCCTCCTGCCTGCTGTCGGGCACGATCAAACTGTGCCTGCTGTGGGGGCAAGGGTGGTCCCCTCTGGAATCCTCCGGGTGCTGGTGGACGTTGGCCTCCTGGTGGGGGTAGTATCCTCGGGGCTGGTGCTGCTGGTCTCTGTCCGGCCTGTGGGGCTGTCTCCCTGCGCTGTGGGCAGTCTCTGGCAAGGTGCTGGCTGGCTCCACAAATCATGCATGTCCCAAGTCTCTTTCGGCAGTCCTTCTTGAAGTGACCTCTCTTACCACAGAAGTGGCAAGTCGGGAGTTCCTGGTGTGGATATGGTGATGCTCTCTGCTGTGTCTGCGCTCCAGGACGACGGATGGGTCCTCCTGCTCCGGGCTGGACTCTAGCTGGCGTGGTCGTGCTGGAACGTCTAGATCTTCTGACAATGGCCTCCTGGATCCTTGCCTCTGCTAGGACCTCCTCATAAGAAACCCTTGCCTGTGCGGTGGTGTATCTCTGTAGCTCGAAATTGAGACCGTGGTGGAATCTCTGAGCCTTCTCTAGATCATTGGGTATCAGGACGGCTCCAAATCTGCTAAGGCGGCTAAACTCTGCGTCATATGCGTCAACAGTCATATTCCCCTGTTCTAGATGTAGGAACTGGGAGTATAGGGCATTTCTGACTGTTGCTGGAAAATACTTCGCATTGAAGTACTCTAAGAACTGTTCCCAAGTCTGGTTCTTACCTACACTGCGCTCAATGGAATCCCACCAGTGATGGGCGTTGCCTTTTAGTTGGGCCCTTACTGCGGTCATCCAAAGGTCTGGTTGCAGTTGTGAGGCCTCTAATAGCATCTCCGTGTTGGCGATCCAATCGGAGATCTGTTCTGCAGTCTCATTGCCTGAGAAGGTATCTGGTCCCATCTGTCGGAACCATCTAACAGTGCCACCTGTCGGGGCTGGTGGAGGTGCTGGTGCTGGTGCTGGTGTCGTGACAGGTGTCCTCTCTAGTACTGCCATCAGACTCTGTCGTAATGTCTCTGTCTGCTGCCACTGTGCTTGTATCATTGCCTGGAAGAACTGAAGCACCTGTGGCTGGCCATCTAGCTGCGGCATCTGGGGCGGATAAGGTGGAGGCGGTGGTAGTGGAATCTCTGGTTGTGCAGTAGGCGTCTCCTCAGATGTCGGCCTCTCAGTCTGCGGCATCGGTGTAGCTCCTGAAGTCTGGCCCTCATAATGTTGCGTGGGGATGGTCTGGGAAGTCTGTCCTTCAGGTGGTGGTGTAGGATCGCCCTGTGGTGTCTCGTGCCAATGTATCAGTGGTGTCTGCAGCGGGTGTTGCCCTTGGGGTACCTCATCTCCTTGAGTGGTGTTATCCGGCACCGCGGCATGGGGTGCTCCTCGTCCACTGCGCAAATTCATCTTGCTGCAAGGGATAGAGCTTCATTAAAAGAGTACGAGAACAAACAAACAGGATGTATATATTTAGAAGCAGTATGAAGGAAGTTCAAAGGCGAATCAAAGTGGATGAGACCTAATAATTTCTATCCTATTGCAGGCTCGCTGGGCATGTTACCATACCACAAGCGAAAAAGTAGACCTGCATGGGCCACCACTAAAACCATGTCACGCCCCAGTCCCAAAATATATGGAACCAGGCCACGTGGCAATAGCCAGCTGACACGTCTCCGAGGATATCCCAATTTAATGGATCCACGAAGAGTGC
Source organism: Iris macrosiphon (assembly GCA_036927795.1). Taxonomy (NCBI): domain Eukaryota; kingdom Viridiplantae; phylum Streptophyta; class Magnoliopsida; order Asparagales; family Iridaceae; genus Iris; species Iris macrosiphon. The sequence goes on along the minus strand of JAYESA010000020.1, from coordinate 10,318,041 downwards.
TACGCTGTCCTATGATACTAACATGTCCAATATCAGTCAATAACAGGTAAACTAATCTCATCCACCATATAAAGAGCAAGAAACACTAAATAAACTGCTGGTTAATAAATACCAGTCTCAAGATATCATAGTACAACTAATGATGTCTGGTGGGAACAAACCCACTACTCTGACGAAATAAAGTACTGAAATGAGATATAAAAGAAATGGCTATGGCATCAGCTGAGAGGATAATGATGCCCTCCATCTAGGCTAAAGGCCTACCAACTAGTCACGGAAACTCTGACGGCTGCACCTCCAACTCCTCGGCTGAAGCGAATCTCGTCTCCTGTCCTGGGCCGTATACTGTGGGGTAGTAAGCCTCGTCTAAATCTGGAAAGGTACCAGGTCCTCAGAGGGACGCAACAAGATACAAGAAAACAACATGCTATATATGAATACTGAATAAAATAAATACAGTAAGGGTGTGCTAGCCATCTAAGTGAATGCAATGTGAGGTCAACTCTGATGCGTATGAGTAGGCGTAGGCATAGCGTCCATACTCCGAAGAAAATGGCATCTGTACAGTATATCGTCCATATCGCTCCGAAGAACGTGGCATCAGTATAAAGGGAAACTCATTGGACCCGGGTTCCTCCGAACTACGGCTCCAATGTGTGTATCCCATACGCCTCCTAGTTGTCCTCCCCGCCCAATGTAGATACGCAAGTCGACTACTCGACGTACATACCATGAATCTATATGCCAAGTCACTAAATTATATCCTGACTACATGCTAGCCGTGATGTAGGATGTACGCAACGATAGCTAGTCGAGTGCGCAAGCCCGCATCCCAATATGAATGTATCTCAGTGTGCGTGTAAGGTGTCAGGTCTCAGACAATCACAGAGTATCGTCCAATGGGTTGAGTCTGCTAAGATCTAAGTCCATCTATACTAATCATCGACGTAACCGTCGAATGCAACCGAGACAACTCGGACGCGCACAGTTGTACCAACAACAAGAATACAATACAACATATGCATATTTAATTTAGACAGTAAATATAGCAAGGTATCTTGCCTGTATCCGGAAGCTGTGAATGCCAAAAGCTGGTTCCTGCGATGTCTCCTGGCTGATCCAAAGGTCCTAAACACAAAAAATATAATATAACAATCTAACATCAGACACTAACATACATAAGTAATTATGGCGTTGCTCCTAGATATTGTTACAGGTTTACTGCTGACCGATTACAGCATCACAGGTGCACGTAGCTAGGGTGTACCCATGTTCTGTCTTTGGTCAACGTTTTCCTTGTGACAATAATTATCGGTTTATGGTTGACAACTATTTCTGCTCTGCACGGAAACATGTCCTTGGTTTCATATTCAACCATACTTGGTTTATGTCCAGTGTCCGAATGAGATACTGGACCTAGATGACAGGTCTAAATTAAGTTATTCGATGGTTATTAGATGAGTTCTAACCCTGGTTAATTGTCATGCCATTTTATATAAAGATTAGGGTTAATAATGTTGTGTCCAAGAATCCAACTCTCAATTTCGACGACACAATACTCACATATGAATATGATACTAGGGGGAAGGAGTATAGGCGTTACCTAGCGGCTGGGCGAGGTTCTTCAGCGTAGTCGTCTTCCGGTGGGTGGCGGTGCTCCGGTCAGCAGCCGGCGAGCGGCGGCAGCGGCTCGCAGCAGCGACTGCGGGTGATCACAGCAGCAGCGCAGCGCTGGGCGGCGGCAGCGGCCTGTCTGGCGGGTCGGTTGGCGGGTCTGTCGGCGTCAGGCGGAGCGGGGGTGGTGTATGGCGGCAGCAGTCGGTCGGGGTAATGGCTGAGGGCAGGCGGTCGGGTAATGGCTGATGGTGGGCGGTCGGGTAATGGCTGATGGTGGGCGGTCGGGTAATGGCTGATGGTGGTGGGTTGGAGTCCGGCGTCGAGGGTGAGCAGGTGGCGGGGTGGCGGCTAGTTGTGGTCTGGCCGGAAGTAGGGGAGGGGTCGGCTAGGGTTTGTAGGGGGTGGTGATGGTTTTCTCTAGGGTTTCAAGGAAGGAACTTCATATATATATACATATGGAGAAGTTTGTGGGCTGATCTTGGCTTGGGCTTGTCTGGTCTCATTGAGATGGGCTGGTCCAATGGGAATGAGTATTGGTGGGCTGAATAAGTGTTGCTTGAGGTGAACCTAGCCTTAATTAAAAATTTAACTAACAGTTTAACTAGATAATTCATCGTGTATTTAAACATTAGAAGCTATATTATGAGTGGTACACCAGTGTCGTGGCATACAGGTTTGAGGTAGACTGATACCTAAATTTTGGGTTTGGGTTGGGGTTCTACTCAGTAAGGTAATTGATTAAATTCATATTTTTTAGACGAGGGGGTTTACAGTCGACCTCAAGGAGAACAAACTAGTAGGTATGAAGAGTCCAGGAGGCCGTTAACCGTCAGATTGCGTCTCTCCGTGACGACTTATTGCGAAGTATGGAGGAGCAGCCCCGGTCCCAGCCGCAGGCGGACGATCCGATGCTCATCGCACGATTGGATATGCTCGACCGCAGCATGACGGAGCTACGGGACCTGACAAATGATATTAGAGCCTCCAATGACCGCAACATCATGGAGCTGCAGGCGTCACAGCTATCGATGGGCGAGAAGCTTACGAGGATGCAGGATTCAATGGGTGATAGCAGTACGAGGCTGTTATCTACCCTGGATTCTTACAACCAGCGACTCGCAGACTTGGAGCGGGCACGGCCTCCACCGACGTCACTGCCTTATCCATCGACATCGGTGTCGATTCCACGGGACGAGTATGAGGAGTTCTTATCCTTCAAGCGCGCCGCTGGTCAGCGTCCTGCAGATCCGCAGTACTATAGTTATTTTTATTATTATTTATGATGCGATTGTATATTATGAATTATTGATACTTCAACAGTAGGCTAGATGTTTGATGCTTCTTGTGGTATTTAATTTTTTACTTAATTTAATTTGATTGATACTTCAACAATGCTTCTTGTGGTCTTTAATTTAATTGGATTATATAGTGGAGATGGAGGAGTCGAAGAAGGGTGGTTCTTGTGGTGTCAAGAAGAGGAGATGGAGGAGGAGGAGGATTAGAACTGCAGGGAATCACCAATCTGGATAATATTTTTTTTAATTTTTTTTAAAATTAGCGACGGTTTTAGCGACGTTTAGCGACGTTTAGCGACGTTATATTAAGTCGCTAATTAGCGATGCTGTAACACGTCGCTAAATACATCGCTAATAACGTCGCTAATGACGTCGCTATACGTCGCCAAATGCTGACATGGCAGTATAGCCAGGTCATTATAGACGTCGGTGTAACGTCGCTATTGACGTCGCTAATGACGTCGCTAATGACGTCGCCAATTGCTGACACGGCAGTATTGCCAGGTCATTAAAGACGTCGGTGTAACGTCGCTAGATACGTCGCTAATTAGCGACGTTTAGCGACTTTATTGACGTCGCTAAGTAGTAACTCGGCGTCGCTAAACGTCGCAAAAATTTGCGACACTTTAAAGTTGTTAAAAAATGTCGGTATAGCGACGTTTAGCGACGTTTCTTTTTTTGACGACTTGATTTTTTCCGACATCTTTCTTATGTCGCTAATTACGTCGCTAAACTCAGTTAGCGACGTTTTTTGGTTATTTAGCGACGTTTTAAGACGTCACTAATTTGACTTATTCTGGTAGTGATTTCTAGCTCACCGTCGTGTGGAGCATACTATATTAACTTACTCAGGTTCACCATTGTGTGACTTGGATTAGGTGCACATATCTCCTGGGGGTGGTGTATCTACTATTATTTACTTTTTTGTCGTCCGATATTTAGGTAGCTTGGACAGTCTACAGGACATACAACCGTACGAAAATTCTAAATTCTATTTGTTAGTAATTAGAACTTGTGATCACCCTAGCTAGCTAACGTAGCAAGGCGTACTTCTTTCTTGGTCGTGATTGATGGATGTAGTTCATTTATTGCCTTATCTTATATTGCATTATTTGCCTGATAATGACTCGGCGTGGTACACTCCTGTCTATTGTCTAATATGCCATTTTACTTTATATGCACTATTCTTACATACTTCCCTTGCCATGATCTTGACACTGTACTAGCTCTTTTCTTGTTACTTTTTTTTCCAGTTTATTTATATGCATATGTTCACCTTGCATAATCTCGTATATGTTCACCCGATCCCGTACATGTTCACCCGTCCAATTTTTTTTACATTTTTTTTGTTCCTATTTTTCTGTTTCCTGGTGCACTTTATATTTTTCTGGTAGTTACATGTTGCTTAGGTTCTTGTAGCTCTATGTTGTATTACTGGTTTTAGTTCATAGTTTGGCCTCCTTTGTGGTACTTGCTATTTGGGATTTAATCCCACTGGTTTTGCTTGGCCAGATCCGGTAGCGGTGCTATAGGATCTTCCGTACATTCCAGAGGATGATGACCACACGGAGCACCAGACCGATTGAGTGTGTTTCTATATTGTTCTCCCACTTATTGTACATATTCTTTTGTGGCGTTTAGTCCCGAGCACCTGTTGGCTCGTATTTTGGACTTGATACATCGCCTACTGGGCATGTCATGATTAGCATATTCTAGACTATAGCTAGAGTTGATCATGTATGACTTATACTCTTGCTAGTTCTTCATTTTGTATTACTATCTTCATGGTCAGCTATGCATATATGGTTTGTGACGTTTTACTATTTTTCTTCAGATGATCATATTTCTTTGTATATTGTGGATTCATGCTTGTGATTGAAACACTAGGATTGCTTGACTTAGGTTGCCTGATGGCTTGTAGTATTAATTCTCCTGTCTATTCACAGCCGTGACCGTATCTCAGGGTACTGGAGTACTCTGGTATACGTAGTTGGCTTTGTCGGCCCCCGCTCTCCAGTATTTTGGTTCTGGAGCCTGACAGCTAACCATTTGATGCAGATATAAACTTGTGATATTTAGCCAAATGTATTCTAACAGTTGTTGTGATGCAGAGGCAAAAAAAATAAGATTCTTATATGTTTCTAACCCTTATTTTGTAGGAAATGATAGTCGGTCGTAGGTAAGAATCACTGTAAAGTAATGTGTTTATGCTTTTATGTCATTGTTAGAAATTGTTAACAAGTCTCCTAGGAAAAAGTAGAAATATTTAATAATAATTGCATTCTTTCACATAATTACTGTATTGATTTGGACGAGTCGGGTTGATACTGCTCACCAGCGCATTTCTCAATGTACTGAACCTCATACTACAAGTGTCGGGAATTAACTGGACGTTCTAAGGCATTATAAGCTCGTTCAACTCAATCAACCTCTTTCAGCGTTCTTGGAGTTTTTCATTTCCAGTTTTTGAATATTTTAGTTGAAGGTCTTACTTTTATTTTTAATAAAGGAATATGATGTATGAAAAAAAAATCGTTTAAAAATATGTAAGCCAAGTTCGGCATTTCAAGTTTGTTATTAAGAGACTTTTTGTATCTCCACTACAAATTATCAATAAAAAAGTTATTTTGCATTCCTCTATCAGTTCTCTTCTTTAAATTTTGTTGTATGAAAATTATATTTTTTTTTAGACATTCATTGTGCTCGTTCATGTCTTATACAAGTGTGAGCTAAACTTGTACCGCATCATGTCCATTGCCAATTTTTCGATCCTACGGGACCTGGATGTTACATTATATGTTATTAGTAATTTCATTAGGGTTTTCGTTTCAAATAAAGTTGATTTTTTATACCAAATTTTTAATTAGGGTTTCTAAAAAAGCGAATCCTTTGGAAGGATCAACAGTAACAATAGTGAACTTTGAGTGGCTAGAGCTCATCCAGAATGTGGAACAAAATAGACTGCCTAAAACAGGAGAAAGAAGCATGGTGTACGTAGGTATGGTCTCGTCTCTTTTACGTTAGAGCTGAGTCCTAGAGTTACCAAAGGGGTTAATAAGTATTTGCTTAGTTAACTTGTAAGGTAGTGGGATAAGTGTAGGGGGGGGATAGTTGGAGAGGTAATGGATAAAAAAAAATCCACACTTGTACTTTTTATTTAGTTTATATATAAATACTAGTTTCTTTCACGTATGTTGCACATAAAAAAAAAATTAAAAATATTATTAAAAAAATAGATAAAAATTTAAATTATATTAGAATATTTTACAAATAATTTGAATATATTTTAATTACAAGTAATTATAAATATGTTCTTAGAATTTTGGATATGAGTTTAGTTAGATAATATCATTTAGTTTATTTAAATATAATTTAAATATTATACTATTTATATATATCCAGGTAGTTAGGAGGATTTTAGGTTTTTTAAAAAAATCTAACTACGTAAGAAGAGAACTACAGTAGTTAATTTTTTTAAAATTTTTAATTAAATAGTGATAATATACATACGACTTAGAGGGCTCATTTTTGAGCCGTTTCTAAGCCGCATTATAATAGTAGTATAATGTGTGTGTAGTGGGTGGGGTGGGGGGTGGTCAAGGAAGGGTGGACGTATAGCCCTTAAGTCGGACGGGTTCGATCTCGGAAGGAGCACTACTAATTGTAGGATGGTATGACAACTCTAGAAGGGGGGGGGGACGGGGTGAATATAGTTTAGCAAAAATAATCACCAAATAAAAGTTAAGTCTAATGCAAACTTATAAACTGCAGTAATAAGTAATAATCAGAGTGTAAACAGAGTATAAATAATTTTAGAAGAGCAAATGCAAACAACGTGATATATACTGATTTTTCTCTGAGAGGACTAGTCCAGTCCCGAGAACTCTTGCTCGGAGTTTTATCTACTATAATCACCAATAGTGAATCGCAAGCTTTAATCCGGAGGCTTGCAGACTTCTTACAACATCGAGCTTTGATCCGAAGGCTCGAAAGACTTCACACGTGTGTTTGATGTGAAAGACACGACGACTTCAAACTTGTATGGAAGACAAACTTATAAACCAAGCTTGACAACTCGATCAAACTTCTAAATCGGAACCGCGTTGGCACTAGAAGGTTGGGAGTTGATCTAGGAAATATAAAAAATTTATAGAATAGAATAGGAAAGTGAAATGTTTTGAATGAATGACTTGATGGAAATGGTATGGAATCCTACTATATTTATAGGGTTTTTGGGAACCGAATTCGGACAGAGTTCGGATGCCCAACGTTCATAAATTCGAACATTAGAGCCTAGTCATCCAGAAGAGGAGTCTGACTAGGGATTCAGTTTTGAGTAACCGGGTTCGATCCGAGTTCGATCCGAGTTCGGGCAAAACTCGCACCGAGTTCGGTTAGTCATAAACCATACTATTTTAGATCCAATTGACTTGGCTTTTGAGTGATTTTGGGTTTAGGCTCGAACACAAGAGTGATTCTGGTTTGGGTATGCTTATGTTAGAGTGGACTAGGTTCATGTTTAGATTGGTTTAAGCTTTCTAGTGCCAACATGACTCAATATACATTTGTTCTAAAAATAAAATATAAAATATATAACAAATACGAAAACCAAGAGAACTATGATGACGTCAATCTTCTGAAACGTCCGCTGATTGAAGACGTATTTTTCTTTGATGGCAATTATCCAAAGATAGCCATATCTGAAAATCTGAATACCTTTCAGGAATTTCGCCCCCGAACCCCCATGAGGGGTGCTGTCCCTCGACTCTCGTCCGTTGATCGGACAGCGGAACCCCCGAGTGCGAAGCTCCTGATAAGTCGTAGGCGGTTCAAAAAAATCTTCTAGGTTGATTTCGTCTTTGGCTCATCAACATTTCTTCGTTGCATATGTCCATTACTTTTTTGCAAATATATGTTAGACGAACAAAATAATATACATAAACAAATATATATGATAACATTTAACATCATATATGGATAATGCTAAGTTTAAGTATAAGTTACAAGTTACTATAGTGATTGCACGATTATCATAATGTTCAACTTAATCGATTAGCCATATTCAAAAAATATAACTTAAACATTGGACTAACACTAATTTTACTAACCAAATTTTCTTAGACTTTGAACAAGATTGTAGTGTTATATATGTTGCCAATCTCAAATTTTTATTGAATAAAATATTTTTTTTTGTTGTTGCACCATAGCCAGGACGGACCACAGGTACCCCGGATAAAAATCAAAATAGTGCCCCTAATATATATATATATATATATATATATATATATATATATATATATATATATAAAAACAGGGTCATTAGATTTTGAACCCATGTTCTTTTACATAGAAAGTGTAATTAGTGACAACCAACTTTACTAAGTAAAACTATGTTATATTGTATGAGTTGGGCCGGCCCCTGGCAACCAGGACGACCATCAAGGAACCAGGACTAGACGGGCAAAAAAATAAGTTTAAACAAAATTATATTAATAATCTTGTATTGAATGAAAACTTGTAGTCTAGTAGTCGCCTGGAATTTAAACATAATCTTCATTTTACAAGTTAGAAATATAGAATTTTTTTTTTCTTGTTGAATTGAATATAATGTTTTGGACATGGAGTACTCTTTTTTCTTTGTTTGGGGTTTTGTCCCAATAAATTTTTTCTAGCAACATTTTTACGAGGTCTTAAAGTATACAAATAAAATAATTAGTTTATAAAAATTTATATTTTTTAATGATTAGATGTGCGAATTGAGAACACATTTTAGATTCTTGTTCTGGACGTTCACATGACTTGGACCGACCCTGTGTATGAGCACTAATATTTAAAATGCTACCAAAAGTTTTATATATATATATATATATATATATATATATATATATATATATATATATATATATATATATATATATATTTTCTGATGTCCTCAAAATAAATTTTGGGCCCTTGCGGTTGTCGGTCGGGGTCGCCATGAGCATAGCCTAACTATCATTGATTTGACAGAAATTTTGTTGTACAGAAAATATTTTTAAATAAACTAACTAAAACGAAAGTAATTTAAAAAAAATTGAAGTTACGAAAGCTTTCGCTATCCCAGATGGAAAAAATATGAAAAGAAAAAAAAATTATTTTTCAACATTTTTGCCAACTCAGTTGGCAAAAATTTGGTTTTGTCAAAATTTTCGCCAACTCAGTTGGCGAAAATATGACTATCGATTTTTTTTGGTTTTTTATGTTATTTTTTTTGTTTGTTTTGGGTTCTTTTTTTTGTTGTTTTTAAATAATATTTTTAAATAAATTAGAAAATAAAATAAAATTTAACATCCAAAATAAAATATGCAGCATTGAACATCCAAAAATTTAAATTTTTTTTTGCCGTAATAAAATTACGTCTGCCATCGAGCAGACTTCGTTTTTTGTTTTTATGTTTGTTATGTGCTTTATTTGGTTTTTTTTTTTTTTTTTTTTTGCTTTTATTTTGTTTGGGTTTTCTTGTCTAGGTTTGGTTTTAGTTTTATTTGGTTTATTTGTTTTTTTTATTTGATTTATTTTTGCAGAAAATTTTCTATATATATAATTTTTTTAAATAAATTAGGAAAAACGAAAAAAGTTTGAAACAGTGACGAATTAGTTCGCCAACTGAGTTGGCGAAATTCTCAAATTTTTTTTTTGTTGGTAACGATGTTTTCACCGATTTTGGAATATTTTTGAACCGATTGTTTATTTCTGAAACAGTAACGGACCCTCATAACCGTTCATAACCGGTTTCGTTCATAACCAGTACACTTAAACACCTCATAACCGCTATACTCCCACAATTGTCAATCAGACCCTTAAAGTTTCTACCGTAATCGAAAGTTAAATCGATCTTATTATGATTAGTAAATTATTTATAAATAGATAATTTTATTGTTAAAAAAAATAAATATATATATTCTTGTCCTATTTTTAATCATCTTCACACTGATATATTATATGATAACGTTTAAGGGTCCGGAGACACCAAATTTTACTCGTTAACATCGAAATACCAAAAAAATTCCGAAAATAAAATTATCGAAAGTAAAATTTGGAGATCGAAACATAATTTTTTGGCGGTTCTAAAATTTTTCAAAGTCCGTCAAACGGTGAAACAGTTTATCCCTTAGTACTTTTCGTTACGGTTATTTTGACACAAGCTGGATCTCGTTTCGATCTCTCAGTCAAAAGTTATGATACTTTAAAGTTTTAAATATTATACTTTTGTCTGTAATATGTGCGTCTTGTTTCGGATGAAAAATCTTTTTACACGAATTGTGTTACTCTCGTCGAAAATATACAAATCGACATATTGTTTGATGAAAATTAATTTCTGAATAAATAGTTATGGCCGCTCGAAATCTGCTCGACGACAGACGTAATTTTCTTACAGCAGAAATTTTTAAAATTTTTTGATGTTCAATGCTGCATATTTTATTTTTTATGTTAAATTTTGGTTTTTCCTAATTTATTTAAAAACAACACATCAAAAAACCAAAAAAATTAAACCAAAACAAAAACAAAAAAAATACCGATTTTCGCCAACTGAGTTGGCAAAAATGTTAAAAAAAAAAAAATTCATATTTTCACCATCTGGAATGGCAAAAATTTTCGTAACTTCAGACTTTTTAAAATTACTTTCCTTTTAGATAATTTCTTTAAAAATATTTTCTGTACAATCAAATTTTTTTTTATTTGATAAACAATATTTAGTATGCATAATATGTAAGACAGAGACTCACCCATAGGTTGGAAGCAGCTAGCTAGCTAGCTTCACTGTTGCTGAACAGTGTCAGCCTGAGAGCGAGATGCAAAAGGGATGTAGTGTAAGCAAACCATTTGCAGCCACAGCTTGTCCTTCCAATTTCCATGGCATGGGCTGGCTGTGTCTATATTGATGGTGGGAGGGGGCCACCATTAAGGACTAAAGTCCTGCCTGCTACTTACAAAAGCATGTCTATCATATATAATGTATGGATCCAGCCAGCAAGCAAGCCAGCCAGCTAGCTGCATGCATATCCGTTTCCATCGATCGCCATCGCGTCCATAAATCAGGTGATGTCGATCGATCGATCCATTCTTAGTAGTGATATGCGACTGAGTCGATCGATTGATTCAGGAGTGAGTGCGAAGAACCCAGAGGAAGAAAATAAATCGGTAACTGTTGGTTGGTTTGTTTGCTTATTAGGTCGAAGAACAGTGCATGGAACCACGTCAGCTTCTGTACGTCTTCACGTGAGAGAGAGAGAGAGAGCGCTCTGCTGCTGTTGGAATGATGGAATGTTTTCCAAATTGGTTGCATACTTGACTGCAGCTAGGTGTGTGCATGTTCGGAAGATTTTGCTCATGTTTCTCGATCGGTCCTGCTACACACTCATGGATGGAAAATATGAGAAATCTTCCTAATTCAAATGGGAAACTACGTTTTACTCTAATTTTATTATTTTTCTAACAGTAAAGAGTATACTTATATAAAGATAATTAAGTGAAAAAATTTTAAAAAATAACCATATATGAATTAGATATGATGCTCCTACAATAGAGTTGAATTGAATTCAACACATAGTATCATTTGTTGAAACGTTGAAGGGCAGATACGTCTAATTACAATGGGTTTCATAATGCTTAACCTACGAAGAAAAGTGGGTAAATAATACGAAAATTGACTTGATGAGAAGCTACGAAAATTAAATAAATGGGTTTCATGGCGAGTTAGGCACATCGTCGAGGAGGCTAGAACATTCTCTTCTGGAAGCAACAATATATCAATCAATTTTACTTTCGAACAGCAAACGGTGTTGCTCATTCCTTAGTAAATCAATTTATGATTCATGATTCCGCTGGTTCTACAAAACTTTTTGATGAACCTCCTTTATGTATAATGGTCCATCTCTTTGATGACATGGTCAATCTGAACTCTACTACATTATGAATAAATTTGTTTTCCCAAGAAAAAAACTAAACTAAACTAAACTAAACTTTATGTGTGGAAGTTAGTTAATTTGCCTTCAAAAAATCTATTACTTCTCTTACCAAATGCACCACCATGTTGTAATAAGTAGCATTTCCGACAATTTGATAGTATATATATTGGTAGTATTTGAATACTAATGTTAATTTGTAGCATCTAAAATTGACTTAGGGATATGAGAGGAAAAAATTAGTATAAATATATTTAAGGCTTATACACATATAAATATCTTGAACTATCACAATTTTTTAAGCAATGCATTTGAACTTAAGCAGCTTCAAGTTAACTTCGGTCAGTTTACTGGCATTTTTTTTGCCAGTGAGATGACAAATGTCCTTGTGATGACCTTTTCCCCCTCAGTTAGTCTTCTTGTTAACTTCTATTTTCTTGAGCTGTTGATTTTAAAATTGCGGTACCAACTAAACGTTAGATTTTTCTCTTCATTTTTTCTTTATATTTTGTTCAACGATCTATCTAATAATTAAACCAAAAATTTATAGAAACTGATCATCAGAAAAGCATAATTTCAATTTTTACAATGCCTAATTGAAACATTAAAAGAACCATAGTTTTACATTGTAAACCGAACAAACAAATTGTTAGTCCCGAAGTCAGATTAAAGAAGAAGAGGTAGCCACAAAGTAGAGACTCACACATGAGTTTGTCTCTACAAACTCCATAAGAGAAGTTGGTGCACTTAGATTCACATAAGAGTTCCTCTTCAGTGACACAACTCCACAGAAGCACTAAACAAGGAATATGTTACAAACTGACAACCCAAAGAAAATGCAAATAAAACAAGAATCAAAAAAATCGTTCTTCTCTTTACGTTCGCAAACGCTACACCGAGAAGAACGGGAACAAGAACAAAAATATAAAGAAGGGAACTCTTGCTGGGTGATCAAAACAACCAGAGCTCAAGGCAAGATTCGCGCTATACTACAATCTGCCTCCAGGATCCAGCAAGTTCACACGAGAACTTCTGGAACGCTCTTGGTCACCTTCGGATCACTCGGAAGATTCATTTGGAAGGATGCTAAAAATTATTGAAGGTCCTGCTAGTGCTCTCGGTTTTGTCTCTCTCTCTCTCTCAATTTTTTCAACAACCTAAATGAAAGAGGAGAGCCTATATATAAAGAGGATTTCAGCTTCCATGCGGCCTGAGAAAAAATCAGGCCGCATGAGCCGTTGTACTATATAGAGTAGACAACGTCATTAGGCGCTGAAAGCTGCAGCCGCGTGGAATAGAGAACCACGAGCCGCCTGCACTGCCTGAGTGTTGTACAGAACAGAGCAGACAGCGTCGCACCGAACCGCCAACAGCAGTCCATGTCCCCTCCACACTTGACTCGCTCAAACATACTTGCTGGCCGCATAGCTCCAGGCTGCATGCGCCCTTGACCGCATGGCCCCTGTCCGCATGCGTACCTGACCGCATGGCCCCTGTCTGCATGCGTACCTGACCGCATTGGTACCTGATCGCATGTGCACCTGTCCGCATGGGCACCTGACCGCATGGACTCTGGCCGCATGTGCTCCAGGCCGCATGGCTCCACGAAGCATGCGTCCGAGCAAGCAACCATGCATGTAACTCGCGCACGAGCTCCATGCGACGATGCTGACGTGCTAAGTGCGCTAATGAAGCGCTACTTTGCGCCCTTGAGTCTGAATCCGAGTCCGAGTCCGAGTCCTAAGAATTTTTTTTCCAAATGTGATGACAAAATAAAGATTGTCATAATGGGGTTCACACTTAATCCCTCTAGGAAAGTCAACCAACATGGACCACCATCCTATGTGTATATACCAATACTAAGTAAAGTTATATATTGAGATATATACATTGGTGGTTTTTCAATGTGGGACTAAAACTCCCAAAACAAAGTGAAAATCACCAACAATAATTAAATGAAACCGACGTACATATCTTTGTTCAAATCTAGATGAGATGGGGGATGAAGAGAGGACTAATCGGCTAATGAAAATAACTTATTCATATCTTTCTTCGTTTGGTGATTCTGGACAGTAGGTTTGTTTTGTTTTGTTTTGTTTTATTTTAGGGTTTTTAGTGTTCAAAAGTAATAAGTTTTTGTAGTATTAATTTATTGTAGGGTAATTATTGTCACATGGTACATATATATAAGTTAACATTCCAAAAGCTCAAGGTACGTATTTAGTTGCTAATAAAATAATTGTAGGATATTTAGTTATAAAATGTGATACTTCATGGTATTTAGTTAATGTATTCTATCATTGTATCACAAAACAAACAAGTGGAACTAATTTTGAACCACTTCTTTTTAATAAATTGATTTTAGTAAGAATTTTGTCAAATGTAAGTAATTCCACATGAAAGTTTTAATATTGAGAGTAAAATTAGAGTTCTCAATAAAGCTATATAGTATGAGTAGAAATGTTAGCAAAACAAGCAATATCATATTCTCATTTTACACTAAGGTAATGTTTGGCTCAGCAACGTACGTTGAAGTAAAAAAAAATTTAAATCCGCATTTTGCATAGACATGTCATGTATCATTTGGGTGCTTTGAAAAAATATATGTTAAGAATTAAAAGTCCAAAAATTTGGTGTTTTGATAGTTATTTAAGTGATTTGAAAAAAATAACTTCATGTACTTTATATGTTTTGTTTGTAAAAAAGTGGTAGTAGAGAAGTGATATACTTTCACTTTTCATAGTATGTGAGGTTCTCGGTAGTAGGATTTTTCACTTCAACGCAAAATGAACAAAGGATTTTCCATTTCAGAGAAGTCCAGTTCACTCTTGAAAATAAGGATGCCAAATTTAGAAAGAAGGAGGAGACAAGATTTATTATTCATGTCATTTAAGATATTTTTCTCATTCTCCGTCAAACCAACCAAATACGTGAAGTAACCTCATTTTGGCCCAAATCCTAAAATTTACCCAATTCACTGCTTGAATCATCAAACCAAACAAAACAGCCTCTAAACGTATCTTTGCTCCTGACACAATCTTTAGCAGTATACATGGCAATACAATAATCTCACATATCACCAATAAAATAATATTTAGCAGTAACTGTTTCTTTTTAAAAAACAAGGCTTAATTGCAATTGATACACTCAACTATTCAATTTTTTAACTTGATATCCTAAAATTTATAGGTATTAACTTAATACCATCAACTACTGGAAATTTTTATCTTGATGTCCTCTGTCTGTCAGAATTAAGTATACCGATAAAAATAAAAAAATTATCCCATCCCAACCCTCCCTGCCCACTTGCTCCACCTACCCACCCACCCTCCGCCTCACACCGCCACCACAGAACCCCCCCCCCCCCCCCCTCGGCCTCCTGCCTCCTACTGTCGCACACGACCCTGCAGTGGCTTCCCGCACTCGCCCTGCCACTGTCCGCACGCGCTCCTGTCCCGCCGCTGCCCATACGTGCCCCTAACCTGCTTCTGTAGCCGTTGCAGCGCGCTTCCGCTTGCGCCGGAGAAAGAGGGAAGGGTTGCCGGAGAGAGAGGAAGGAGAGTGAATATGGTGTGTTTTTGTTATTTTTAATCTTCAATTAACATCAGTAGAATGAGAATGGGGAAGGGTATTAAGTTGATAACTATCAAAATTTAAGATATCACGTTAAAAAATGTGAATAGTTGAGGGTATCAATTGTAATTTAGTCCCAAAAAACAAAGTAGATCTAAAATCTAAATGCGCTCTTCCGAAACCAAATATTAGAATTAAACTCTACCTTATAAGGCTTTTCAATTCACTCCATGCCTGGCAAGCAAAGAAGATTAATATTATGTAAAGTATCTATGTTAGAAATCCATCTAACGTAAATGAATGTGTTTACCTTTGTTAGACTCCCTTGAGATTTTTTTTTAACATAAAAGATTCTTAGAAGACATCATTCTTATCAAGAAAAGATTTAGGATTACATAGACATTTACGTCTCCACACATTAATCACTTTTACCTGTTGCAGTATTATGCTACAAAACCTGTAAAAAAAATGTCACAGATATTTCATTACTAGTAGTAGTTGTAGAAGAAACAAACCCTAGTTGCGTTGTAGGTACAATCCTCAATGTAGATTATGTTAAAGTTCTCCATTCTACTAAAAAATTTAACTTATTGGTGAAGATTGGTGGTTAATATTTATAATATTCTAACAATGTCTTCTCAAGTTGAAGATCTATTTTATGGTCCGAGACTAGAATTTACTCAGCGGTGTACATATTAATTTCGTAAATTCACTTAAAATATAAATACGAGGAGATTTCAAATTTTGATACCATGTTAAAGTCTTCGTCATTCTACTAAAATTGTAGAGTGTTGATGGGTGTATTAGACAGATCATGAATAGTATTTATTATGATAAGAATCAATAACTATTAATCAATAAATTGATATTCAAGGTGAAAGTAGAATCACACTCAATGAGTAGAAGAAGTGAGGAGTAACTCTTTCTCAAATTTTCCACATTTCTCAGAACCACACAGTTGACTATTAAATTGGACTACAGGAGAGTGATGGTGCGAACAGTTGGGAGTAGATAGATGTTGCATGCTTACAAACTGCAAAAAAAGGGTGGAGCAGGAAGCAAAGGGAAGACAGAAGCAATGTAGAGGGAGGACTGAGGAGGGGGAATCATGTACACGCAAAATAGTAAAAGTTCAAAAAATAAAAAATAAAAAACAATACATAACATAACATAACATACATTCATGCATGAGTACAAAATATACATCCTTCTCATTCAACCCATGAGTGGTGGGAGACAACATCCAACCCTAGTCTCTGACCTTGTCTGTGGGTTATTTCTCCTCTTTCTAAACTTCCTTTTATATTCCTCCCCCCACCCCCTCATTGTTGGTTGGTGTGGCTGTGTTAATATATAGTTCCCCCTCTCCTTTATTCGTATAGTGAAATCTTTACTCACTTTCCCCTACACTTTTGGCCTCCCTTTAGTTCTTGGTTGGTGTTCTTCCTCAAGCTACGACCATGGCAGATCCATACACCAATTTCTTCAAGGGCTTGTTCAATTGCTACCCAAACCTCGCTCCCAACGCGCACCCACCTCCCCTCGCCATCCCCTCCTACAGCTATAACTATAACTACAACTATAGCTATAACAACCGCCATCACTTCGAGCCGTCGCCGCCTTCCCCTCCTCTGAGGGAGGCCCTCCCCCTCCTCAGCTCAAGCCCGTCTCGGCGCGACCGAGAAGCCGGCGGCGCCGAGAGGGACAAGGGCGTATTTGGTGGCGGTGGCGGCGACGATGTCTCGGTGACGGTCGCGCTGCACATAGGGCTGCCAAACCCTAGTGCAGCGGCGGCAGCTGATCTCATCTCTAGAGTGGCAGCCGATCCCTCCGCCGCCACCGCAGAGCCCGAAGGACTCGATCACGAGGAGAAGGATGAAGATGTAGCCGACGCAGCCATGACGTCCGTGGGGTACCCCACGCCCGCGGTAGGGCGGCTGAACAAGGGCCAGTACTGGATCCCCACCCCGTCGCAGATCCTCATCGGCCCGACCCAGTTCTCCTGCCCTGTCTGCTGCAAGACCTTCAATAGATACAACAACATGCAGGTGGGCGTATGTATATATAATTTTAATTTTTGATTGATTAGCTGCTCTCAGTATTATTTCTGCATGCTCTATAATTAATGGTGGGGTGGTCTGATCCAAACTGAGGGTGTTCCTAATTATGCTTTTTGGGAGTTTGGGGTTTTCTCACTGCTGATCATGCCATTGCATATATTGCATTGGCTGCTGTGGAGATACTGGAAAGTATTCTCCAGTTCTTTCAAGGGATCGATCATGGTGTGTGCTCAGAACGAGTCTTTAAAGAAAAAGACTTCTGCAGTCCTTACTGCACTACTCTCCAGTCCACATGAAGGCTTTCTTTCATGTGGGTCTGCTTCTTCCAAAAACAAAGAAATATCTGCTTCTGCTTCCTCTTTACTTTCTATGACCTCTCGAGTCTCACTCTCCCGGTCATGAACTTTTAACTATTTTCCAAACTTTCCTTGACCCACATGTGAACCCTTTCAAGCCTATTACTGTGATGGCTCAATTGGTTCAAAAACATAAAATCTTGTCACACTAGAAGAATTATTATCCTTCTTGTTATATAACATAAATATAATTAATCAAGCTGCTCAACTAGAAGATCGTTCCTCATTTGTTCTTATTAATGGAAGCAGCGCCTCTAGCAAGCAAAACATATAAAATCGCAACACATATAGAGATTGTTAACAAAAATCTGTCTTCTTAGTATATAACCCTAATTTTTGTAATGTAGTACTTTCTCACTCTCCGATTCTTACGAGATCGATCTTCCTTCGATTGTTAGTTGTAACCCTAAGCATGTCATACTCTACTCAGTACTAATTGACTACTTGGAAGTATGATATAACCGTTGTCTCAAAGATTCTGCTCCTTTCTTTTTGGTGAATGTAAGTCTTCTTCTTTTGGCTGCTTTCTTTAGTTTCCTTCTTTAGGTGAACACCACACCTCTCTCAGGAAATTCTTTAGCTGAGTATACACTGAATGGTGTTGATTATATATGTGATGTGATCAACAGATGCACATGTGGGGACACGGATCACAATACAGGAAAGGCCCCGAATCTCTCCGCGGCATCCAGCCGACAGCCATGCTCCGGCTCCCTTGCTACTGCTGCGCCCCCGGGTGCCGGAACAACATCGACCACCCGAGGTCGAAGCCGCTCAAGGACTTCAGGACCCTGCAGACCCACTACAAGCGGAAGCACGGGATCAAGCCCTTCATGTGCCGCAAGTGCGGGAAGGCGTTCGCGGTGAGGGGCGACTGGAGGACCCACGAGAAGAACTGCGGCAAGCTCTGGTACTGCATCTGCGGCTCCGACTTCAAGCACAAGAGGTCGCTCAAGGACCACATCAAGGCCTTCGGGCAGGGACACGCCGCGTACGGCATCGACTGCTTCGAGGAGGAGGACGACCACGAGCCCGAGCCCTCGTCGGAGATCGAGCAGGACTGTGAAACGTCGCAGTGAGAAGAAATTGGGGTGGTCCTTTCTTTTCTCTCTTTTCATCTTTAATTTGTTTCCTAACTAGTAGTAGAGGAACACAGAAAGTGTAGGCCAGTTTCTGTAAGCTGTAATTAATGGAATGTATGGTTTAAGAACATGGTAATAGAAGATTAGGGTGGGTGTGGGAGCACTTGAGCTGCACGAGTTACTGGCTGCATTTTGTTTGGTCTACAATCTTTCTTTATGTCATATGTAAGAAAAAGAAAAAAGGAAAAAAAAACCTTCTTTTTTGCAACATGCAACTTCCTTGGCAATATTGCTCTCTCTATATCTCATGTTTCCATGTCAGAAGTGTTGGAATTAAGCCTTTTTCTCTCTTCACGGATTCTTGCTTTTAATGTCTAATATAAATATGGGAACTGCATGAGATGATCTTGTTAACAATTTCTCGTTGGTAATGCTAAATTCTTCTAACTGAGATTGCATCTTGTTTATATTCATATATAGCTGGTTTATAGGCCAATTACTTTATAGCTAAAAATTGTTTCTTTCATCAATTTTTTTTTTCTTTATCAAAATGCACTTCCTTTTTGGCTCATGTGAATAAATATCAAGATGTCCTTTTTCACTTTTTTCAGCGAAATGCCTTAGATTTTTTTTGGTATTCTTACTTATGACTCCTTGTTTTAGAACTATGCTTGGCTTCTTCTCTAGCTAGAGATATATACTTTTGTTTCATCAGATCTAACACTCTAGCCATTACTCTTTCTGAGGATCTTAGAATGACTATAGAGAATCATCTCCTTGCTTGCTTAAGGAAGGAGACATTTTGTATCTCCCCTCTTTGAATGACATACAAGATTTTTCACCTACTATACTACCCATTTGGTAACTACATACTTACATAATGTAAGGATATATATAATGAGTATAACTCCTCAACAAATGTAGTTAGGAAGGCTTTTCAAAGCCCCTTCTGCAACTGAATCAGCTTTTTAGATTCTTTGTGATAGTGGATATGTGTGTTTGCTGATAGATGGAACATATACCCATGAGATATTCAAATCAAATGATTAACTTTGCTGTCTCTCTCTCATATAATATTTACTCGTGTACAAGTACATAAACATGGAGGACGAGATGGAATGGATCCTTGTGGCAGTTTAGATCAGTCAAACTAAAGTGTTTTTGATAGGTCACTTCAGCAACACTGCATAGTGCAGCAGTATATGTGCTGAAACAACTGTAGAGGGAGGCTTTGCAGTCAATTTGTTTGCAGCCTGGGTTTAGGCTCCAAACTTGCTGAGCTTACTTGCTTCATACTTCATGCCATCTTGCGTCTCTTTCAAACCCTTTTGTTTTGGATATCCCCTGACACACATATAGGCTTGAATGGGGATAGTGGTAGTGGTAGTGGTAGTGGTAGTGGTAGTGTTTAATTCCTTGACACTGTGACACTCCACAGTGCTAGCTTTGCCAGCATTCTGAAGATATTAATATTGGAAAGTAATATACATGGTTAACGCTTAGGGGCGGATCTAAAAACATAAATTAGGGTAGAATAGTCTGAAATAAGGTAGGTTATTGTAGACTAATTTTTTTTTTTTTTTTAAATATACATGGTATTTTATTTTATTTTTGTGGGCTGGAGCCGACCCCAGTTGAAGCTTGGATCCGCTCTTGGTCGCACTGATTAGTCCCTAACCACAACATAGGAGATGTTTGAAAGCTTACAAGTTAGATTGCAAATGAACATTTTTTGCAACTGTGTTGAAAGTGCCATCTTGTATGTTTGGTAGCTTGTAATAGTATTGTAAGTGCACTTTCAATGCATCTGCACTTGCATTACAATAGTTATGGTGTTTGGATAGCCGTTGCAAGTGCATTTAAAGTGTATAATTTTGTTGAAAGTTGAGAGTTTCTGAGTGACAGCAGAAAATCAACGAAACTCGATGAAAGTGGAGAGTTTTGTGACTAATTTTTTCTTATTAATTCAATTGAATTACTTTATTTATTAATTAATAGATTTTTGTTAATTTAGCTTTAACTGAATATATAGAAAAACACTTTTAGAATATGTTACCAATTAATTTTTCTTTAATTGATATATTTCAATAATTATATTTTTGTTAATCAAAAAGTTAATTACAGTTATTTTTACGATAATTAATTTTTTTCATTAATTTATTTTGTTTTAGTTAGTGTTTCGTTGATTATGATTTCTTGGTTATTTTAATTAAAATTTCCTTGGTTACTATTGTTTAATTAAATTTTTAATAATTATAGTTTTTCGTTAATTTATTTTTTGGTAATTTTTATTATTAAAATTTTTTAATTTATGTTTTATTAATTAAATTTTTAATAATTTTAATTTTAATTCTCACTTCTACTTATTAGAACTCCAAACTGTTAATTCTCACTTCCACTTTTGTTTCGTCATCCAAATAAAAATGATATAAAATTCGGACAAAAAATTATCCATCCAAACATTTTTTTTTTGAAAATTACACGACTTGCATTACAATATGTTAAAAGTTTTACTTTCGTACTTTCAAGAAGTTTCAAGTATCCAAGCAATCCCTGTGTGAAAGTACATACTTGGAACTTTAAATCAAAAGATTTAGCAATACATGTAATTAGTTAGTAGTATATTTATCTAAACTATATTTAAGTCTTCTTTTCTGCCATTTAGCTTTCTCTCTTCACTCAGTATTGGCAGATATAAAGTTGACTTTGCCTATGTTTAAGAATAAAAAGTCCTTGTGGCCTAGTCTAAGAAGAAAGTTCCGAAGCATAAGGTGGAATTGGGAATTTATAGAATTTGGAATTTTGAAACTAATTTCAAGTAGAAAACTCAAAAGTTTTTTTAACATGGTGCAACCGCCTATTTCTTTACCAGTTTTAGTAGAGAAAATTAAAATACAACTAAAATCCTAGTGACAATGTCACTACCACATTTTTAGATAGAAATAATTTTATCATTATACATTATTTTTATTTAGTGTTTATATTTGATATATTGTGTTATTTATTTATTGGTTAGTGGACTAGCCTATTTATTGGACTTGATACTAGTGGACCTAACTAGACTTGACATGACCCATGAACTTGGACTAGACCCATTAAACTCAATTAAGTCATTCCCCTTGCTTTAATTAGAAATTAGATTAAACCTCCATTAAGAATAGAAGCTTCATTAATTAACCTTCCTAATTAAATGCCATTCATGACTAATTAGTGGGGATAAATATGTCATTGTGTGTTGCTTGGGAGAGGGGTGGCATGGCCGGCCCTAATAGGGGGAGTCTTTCTCTCTCCTCTTCATTTCTCATTCCAAAATTAGATCATCAATTATCTTCTTCTCCAAATTGATTCATCCCTCCACCAATTCCTCTCAAACCACTCTTATTTTCTTCCATTCTCATCATCTAAAGAGCCTAGAAGCTTGGATTGCAAGTAGGTAATAGGGGGATCGAGTACGCTCAAGTGTGTGTGGTGTGTGGCACTGTGTGTGCATTGTGTGTGAGAGTAAGTTGATGACTGTGTGAGAGAGAGAGACCGAGTTGTGGGTGTTGCACAAATGCAAGTGTTTGTGAGGGAGAGGGAACCAAGTATCAGCAGCAGCAGTCACATACCTTACTTGTTTTGTTGAAGGTTGTAGTGCATTATATGCACTACATTGGCTTTACAGTGATGAATTGGAGCACTGCAGATGTAGTGTTTAAGTGTAAGGATTAGTTGTGTATCGCATATTGTGTTCAGGTTATGTTTCATGTTTGCACATGTGGATTGGTGAAGTCGGATAGTGAAGAGGTGTGTCTCATTGTGTGAGGGGTGAGCTTGTATCAGTAGGCAGTGAGCAAGGGGGAGCTCGAGCACAGTTGGAAACCAACTGTGCAGGAAGTGCAATGCACTGATCTAAGTGCAGTAATGCACTAGACAGTGCATTGGTGTTCAGGTAATTTCCTTCAGTAGCATTTGGCAAAGGGGGAGGATGATTACCAGGTGCTTAGACTAACAATCTCAGGCAGTGCACATCAGTGCACTGCTGAGTACAAGTGCAAGGTCTTGGTAAGGCTGGGTTCAGGTTCACCAGGGGTATCATTCGAGTGTAATGAACACAGTACACCTCTGTGCCAGACAGATTTGGATTGCATGTAGGTGTAAGGATATAAGGTAGGGAGTATCTTAGATACCAAGGTAATATGTATTGGATACCAAGTTGATGAGTATCAGGTGGGGGGTAATGCATTGTGTACCAGTATAAGGAGAGACTGTGTGTTTAGTGAGAGTGTTAACATGGGGTAAGTGTATCAGTGAAGACTAAGTATCTAGGTATTAAGTGTAAGTATCTAGGTATTAAGTGTTAAGATAATTGTAGGTATTAAAAATACTAAGTTAATAAGTATGTAGCTAAGTTACATTAGTTAAACTATGATATTGAGGTATGTTAAGTAATAGGTTAGAACTACGTTTAGTATTGTGTAATGACTCAGGTATTACATTATATATATATATATATATATATATATATATATATATATATATATATATATACACGTGATGTCTAACTAGTATACATAAGTTATATAAGATACTTAGCGATAATAGCAAGTATGACCTAGTAACACCTAGTAATTACTAGTTAGACTTCCAATCTACATATCCTAAGTATCGTTCGTCACTTCTGATGTAACTCTAGTTCAAAGTTAGATCCACATAAATATCATTCGAATGTGGGGGGTTTAGGCGTATGAGTAATTTCTGGAGGACCTTATCAGCTAGAGTTGTTGGCACTTCTATAGAAGAAGACGTAGTCCAAGAAGGAGTTGTCTTTTAAGAGACAAAATTTGAACCATAACTCAAAGAGCAGTCAGCAAGAAGAGTCAGGAGGTCGAAGGACCAAAGATGATCTTATCACTTATCATATGGAGGTCGTGCCACTTACCAATGATGAGGCGATAAAGACCAGAGACTTAGTCTGCTAAGAGGAGGCAGTCCATGAAGAGTTGACCCCATAACAATACTTGGATGTTGATCAATCTTTCTGAAGGAGCTAAACCTATCAGATGCTTACATATCTTCAGTAGAAGAAATTGGAAGCAGACTGAACAGTTGAGTTCAAGACTAGACTTATAGCCTAGGAGTTTTCTCATATACAGGGGATTGAGTTCTTTGGCACCTCGTTGAAGGTGCTATATATCAAGATGATGATTGTCGTAGCTGCTATTCATAAGCTGATTGTTTATCAAATAAAGGAAAGACCGCAAGTCTTGGAGGAAGAAAATCATATGAGATTTACGGACAACAGTCAGAATTATTGTCAATCAGGTTTGAAGACAGTCTATGGGTTGGTGATATCTCAATAAGGCCTGAAGCAAACTTCAGGATGTGGCAGCAGAAGTTTGACAAGTCATCTAGTCAAAGTTGTCGCAGGATCAGCGGGACAGATAAGAGTGTATACACAAAGTTCGCTAATAATAAAGGAGTCAACTTTTTGTATCTATGTAGACGACTTGCTAATCCCAACTGCGAATATAGAAGTGTCACTAGAACAAAGATGTCCTTTTTTCAGACTCGGGACATGGGATTACGGATGTCACCCTAAGGATATAAGATAATCCGGATGCCAGGTGGGCTTACTCAGTCACAAGCTCTCTGCATAAGAAGATTGGTCACACGCTTTGGGTATCAGGGTCGATACTCCTCAGGTGTAACATGAAGATGGAGAAGCCTAATCCAAGGGAAAATATTAGGCAGTTGGTGTACTCGAGCATCATCAGGTGTATAATTCAAGATGCAAGTACCATCAGGCCTGATATAGCTCTCGCTGTAGGGATGCTGAGTCAGTTCACGAGCAGTATGTGTGTTGTTAAACACAGAAAGCTGTGAAGAGAGTCGCCAGTATTCTCAAGTGGACTCAGTGGTATATCATGTACTACAACAGTTATCCAAATATGTAACCTCCGTATCCTAAAATTCTAGCCTAAATGTTATTTTTATGTTAATTTGGGGCTAGTAGGATTTTTCCATAATTTTTAGTTAATTAAAAACTAGTAACCCTAATTTCCTAGGAATTTCAAGAATTTATTTTAGATTCAAACTTAATTAAAAATATCCCAAACTTTTATTTTAGGTTCTAAATAATACAATATATTTTCTTGATTTTTTTGGGAATTTTTGGATTATTTTTAACATTTATTTTGAGTTAATTAGGGAAAACTGAATTAAAAATTAATTTCTGAAAAAGAAAACCCAAAAAGTAATTATTTCTGCCCAGTCAGCCAACTGGGGCCCACCTGTCAGTCTCCAGCAGCGAACTGGGCTGGGCCCGCCTGTCAGTGACCGTGGGTTGGGTGTGGGTGAAGCCGAGCCGACCTCGAGCCGAGCCTAGTCAGAGTTCGACTCGGACTCAGCTGAACCGAGTCGCGTCAATGCCTGACCGTTCGATCTGAGCGGGCAGCGTCGGATGGCTGCCATGTGGCGCTCTCCGAGCCGCGGCTGCTCTCTCTCTCCTCTATATATATATATATATATATAATAGTTTAGTTATTTATTTCTAGGGTTTTCTTTGAGCCGAATTTTGGAGAATTGCCATTTAGGGTTCATTCATCTTCCAGAAGCCATTGCGCATAGCTCCGGACTCCAAATGAGGCCCAGTTTCTTGCGTTAGAATGATATTGAGGTTAGTTTTCTGAATATATAAATTGTTTTACGAAATTATGAGTATTAAATTCTGAAAAATTCGTAGAGCACAGCATGTCCAAAAATAGACGTGTTTTAATATTTTTGCGATTCCGAGAGAACCAGGAATCAGAATCATGAACCGTTTAAAGTTTCAGAAAGATAATGTCGAGATAATTGACATATGTTTTTCCCAGAATTTAATTCAAAGTATTTATATACTGTTAATTCTGTAGGACTTCTATGTTAGAATTTACCATCGGTGCACGATACAAAATTTGTATGTGCCATAATTCCCAAACGAATTTGAATTCGGATGAGCCATAAATTCTAGCATATTTTTTATGATAAAACCTATGGGAAATCATGCATGAAAGTCGAGTTTGTGTTGGTTGACTTTTCGGTCAACATATCGCCTCGATTTGCGTGACATGAGTCTCGAGTCGATAAAAATTTAGTTTATTTGGACAAAATTTAGGAATTAACCTAAAAATCAGAATAATAAGATTAAAATAAGATTTTAGAGTAATTATTCCAAAATTAAATAAATTAAAATAAATTATATTTTGACATGGTAAAATTGTAATACATAGGCTATTTGGACTGTGACTTGGACTCTGATTCATACCAGCAAAGGACCACAGGCGAGTACATTCTCTGATAGTTTCTTATCTATGATATCCTCTATGTTCATTGTATTTAGTGTAAATATCCATATTTCTTGACACGATGGTTACACGGATTGGTATATCCGGATCTCGTCATGAGATGTTATTCCTTATATATGGTGTATCGTTTACAAGTCTTGTTTTATTGTTTATCTTGTGCATGTATAAACACTGATTCTCGGGGAGACTTGCTACCTTCCTAGAGAATCCCGTGCTATAGCGTACCATGGTTGGATCTACTATACTAGTCGGGGTGGGGAGTATTTTAGTGTAGATATGTGATCATACCCTTCATGTACAAGTCTTGTTCTCATGTTAGTGTTGGTCATACACCGCACGTATGACTAGCCAGGCCCATACTCGTGTACAAGTTTCCAAGCCGATCACATGTTAAAGCTAGTACTCACATACTTAGTCATAGTATTCTTCTTCATTGACATATTGTTCCTTCCCGCATTTATTTACAGTATTTTCAGTATTTCCTTTATTGTATATCTCTCGTACATGTATATGCATCTTGTATATTTCCATCTATTTACTGCTACATAGTTTATATCATTGGTGTAGAACTGCTGTTAGAGATGTACTTTGCTCCATCCTGACTGAAAATATTTTTCCAGACTATGCCTTAGAGGACGGGTATCCGACATTTTATGGACCACAGGAAGAGTAGTTGTTGACTTGGACCTTGTAGCCAGGTGTGATTCCGGGAGGTCTAGCCGGGATCAATAGTTATTTAGTTAGTTTTTATTAGCAGTTTATGGTACCGGATTTGTCTCCGACATACTTTGTTGAGACTTGGATATTATTATTGAGTTAGATTATTCTATTTAGACTTGTGTTACAATTTGGTTTATTTATTTCTTTGATATCTTATCGTGCTTTAGCTATGTGATTGACTATTGTTCATATGATATTGTGCTATCTGTGACTCCTTATGGAGTTAGATGCTCATGTGAGAATGATTAGATAGCATTGTGACCTAGACAGCGTTCTACCGCCGATGCTGCGGCGTAGGCTGGACGTACCCACGCACTCGTGCCCCTATACCGGGTGCGGGTCGTGACAAGATATGATGGAAGGCTTCAGTGATGTCAGTTGGTGCTCAGGAAAGAAGAGTAAAAATCCACAGGAGGACGTGACTTCTCCATGAGTGGTGCTTCTATATCGTAGAAGTCGAAGAAGCAGTATTTACTCTCATAGTTTTATGCACTATCAGCTGCAGCATATAAAGAAGGATAGCTCTGGAAGCTCTCAGATGATCTTCTTATGGTTATGCACAGATTCGAGTGATACCGACATACTGTGAAAACCAGAAAGCTGCAGCGGTGGCATCTATTCATCTCTTGAAGGATTTGAAAAGAACTGTGTCGATAAAACACATAACACTGAATGAGCACAGCTAGCGTGGATCATTACAGTGGTTAATATTCGGAGCCAGGTGGTTCTGGCGGATCTGTTTATTATAGGCCTCAAGGGATAGTACAAAACACTGAATGAATGCAGCTAGCATGGATTATTACAGTGGCTAAAAGATTGGAGTCAGGTAAATCTGGCAAATCCGTTCATAATAGGCCTCAAGCGCCAGCTGATCGTAAGAACTATAAAGGAGCGTAGTACTCCATGCTACTGTGGGGTGATACCACCATGAGGTACCTCAGCAGGGTAAAGCCTCGACTTTGGGCTATGTCACAGAGGCAGTAGCACCACAAATAGTCAGAATTCAAGTACTATAAAGGAGTGTAGTACTCTATGTCACGCCCCAATCTCCCGCATGCTCAATAGTCCCTGCTGAACGTGAATCACCACGTTGCAGCTCTCCCGCAGGACGATCGTTCTCATCGGAACGTGATGCCGTACGAGCCTGGAGTTGCGCTCGTACAAGGCGATGTTGTTAAACACCAAAGTTATCATTGAAACAACCAAGTTGCAGCGAAAGTCAAGTACTGTGTACCAAACACACATCAGAGTAAAATGCAACGAAGCTCACGATAGGGTCCAAATGAAATGCCCCGAAGGCAATGCCACGAAGGCGATGAAATAACTCTTGCTCTTTTCTCTAGCCCACAAAGGTACTTACAGTTCATACATCATGTCTCGTATATCCAAGCAGCGCCACTACGCCTGCGTACCTGAAATAATGCCCACAAACGTGGGTCAGTACACAATCGTACTGGTGAGCGGGGTAACCCACTCGCCTAAGCCGACACTAAGTAAAATAGTGAATGCAAACAGTTAAATGGTGATCTTTCTAGTTGAATCCTAGATTCATTTCATGGCATATGGATGACATGTTAAGGAAAGCTGTAAAGCAGTTTAAGCATGCAAGCATTCAACTCAAACCAATCAACAAGCAAATATATAACCAACTCGAGGGAAACTAGCATGCAACCCGCCTTGCTCAAGTCCAAGCAACACGATAACATGTCGAACCATCAACCAAGCCTCAATATCCTTCCTCAACCAATTTGATACAATCCAATCCCAAAGTGCACACTCTTGCCGAGGCAAGGTGTCACGACCCGCACCCGGTTTAGGGGCACGAGTGCGTGGGTACATCCAGCCTACGCCGCAGCATCGGCGGTAGAACGCTGTCAAGGTCTTGATACTATCTAACTAATGTCACGCAAGCATCCAATCTCCATTAGGAGGCACGGATGACACAAATAAGATGAACACATACCCAATCACAGGATTACAACACGATAAGATTTCGAATAGTAAAACTAAAATTAAACACAACACAAGTCCACAAGTAATATTCTAACTCAACAATATCCAAGAATCATCAAAATGTCGGAGACAAATCCGGTACCAAATAGTCTACTTAAAGAACTAACAATAAATAATAATTCCGGCTAGACCTTCCAGAATCACAACTAAACTACCAAGTCTGCAGCTACTCACCATATGGTCCATAAAGTGTCGGACAGCGGTCCTCTAAGGCATAGTCTGGAAAAATATTTTCAGTCAGGAAGGAGCAAAGCAACACTCTCAAATAACAGTTCCATTAATTGATAATGTCTATAATACAATAAAACATGTCATGCTAGCTACTGAGAAGACAGTGAAATAAATGCAATGGCAATTTAAGAGAGACAGGCAATATAAAGAGACAGGCAATAGGCAATATGATACAGTCAGTGCATGTATGGAAATAAAAGAACAAGGAACAGTATCATATACGGGTGATGTAGTATATGATTTAAAATAGGGAACTGTAATCTATTCTACGTGTTTGAAATAGTAGTTTCAAAATGTGATCAGCTTGGGAACATGTACGATAGCTACAGGGCCTGGCTAATCATGGGTGAAGAGCATGATTAACACTTACAATTTCTATACTACAATAAGAGGTTATGATCACATTTCTTACTAACTACTTCCCCGCCCCCAACTAGTACTGTGGATCCAACCATGACACGTCACGATACACGAGCAAGTCAAGTCTATCATGTACGATGTCTAATATACATGTCGTGTACAATATCAATACGATAATCAAGATAACATCTCATGACTGCAGATCCAAGCTATACTAGTCCGTGTAGCACAGTGTCAAGGATTCAGTTGTAACATTTCAAGATTATTGAATTTATAGAAATTATCAAGAAATTGGAAATTATCAGAGAATGTACTTGCCTTGGGTCCTTAGCTGGTAATTATGGATGTCCTGTTCCAAAGTATCCCCTGGGTAAACCAACAGTCCTAGAAACACAACACAATATAACTTTTGCATCAGAAGCTACGCTAACACACAGTCAAAACACTGGCCTCAGGGCCATGCCAGGCAGGGCACTAGTCAGCTAGGGTCACCTAGTAGGGATACATATTTAAAACACATCTCATTAACTAATATATATAATTTCCATCAATCACAATAATAGATATTGTATAAATATATACTTTAAAATAAATAATTCTTGTATGTATATATAAACATAATAATTTATACTTACAATATATATCAAATTAAATACATATACAAAATATATGTATATATATATATATTAAAAATATGCTAAGGGTTTATACAAAAATATAAATATACCAATACGAAAATATAACTCTACATGTATATATTGATACCAAAATACGGTTATATATATGTACCAATTATTATACAACACATAAATTTTAAATACTAAAACATACATTAACATGTATATACTGAGAAATATTTATACTAGAATTCATACATGTTAAATATTAATAATTATACATATACTAATTTAAATTACATTAGTATACTTTTATTAAATAGATGTCATAAAATAAACCTATGTATATATACATATATATATACAAATTTAATTAAATACATATACTAATTTTCACATTAATTAAATATATAAAAAATCATATATATATATATATACATTAGATATATATATATACATACGTATATATATATATACATACACTATACTATACATTTAATATATACAAAACACATACTAGTATATACATTAATTAATTTAATGCTATACATATACATGCTAATATTTACATATACTTATACATTGATTAACAATATACAATTATATTCACATTAATTAAATACCTACTATACATATACATATTATATATATACACTCATGTATATACATATGTATATATACATATATATATATATATATATATATATATATATATATATATATATAAAGAGAAGGAAGAGGGTGAAGAAGAAAAACTTACTGTGTAAAGTTGGGTGGCCGGAATACGGCCGGAGAACAGCCGGAGCGGGGTACACGGGGAGAAGCAGCAGCGGAAGGGGAGCCGGACGGGAGGACGGGCGGTCGCCGGGCTGACGGGACTGATGGGGTGGTGGTGTTTGGATGATGGAGGTGATGGTGAATGGAGTTGATGGTGGTGGTGAATGGAGGGAGGAGCGGCCGGATCGGAGTTCAGAGGGGGCGCCGGAGTTGGCTAGCTGGCCGGCCGGATGTAGGGAGGAGGCCAGCGGGAAGTCCACCGGAGGGATCAGCAGAGGGAGGAGCAGCGGCAGCAGGTCGGGTTGGCCGCTCGCCGGAGGTGAACGCAGAGGGAGAGGAACAGCCGGAGAGAGTCGCCTGGACGGAGACAGGCCGCCGGTCGCGCGAGACAGCGCCGGACTGAGGGGGGGTCGGCCTGGGTGGCCGGAGCACGGGTTGAAGGCCGACGGGAACTGCTACGGCCGGAGCACGGGGTGTCAAGGGTTCTGAATGAAGTGAACAGTAATGGTTTTCCCCCCTTATGAAATTTGAATTTCAACTAAAAAATAAAAGAAGGAGAAGAAGAAAGGAAGAAGAAGAAGAAGAAGGAAAGAAAAGAGAAGAAGAAAAGAGAAAGTTTTCCAACGTAGGAGAGAGGGAGGAGGCTTGTGAGGAGGGGGAAAACCTAGGTTGTCTAGGGATTAGGGTTTGAGGGTACAAGATATTAAATAGGGAGAGAGAGGGTGTGATGGAGGGTTGTGGATGCACCCAATTAATTGAGTGGTCCAGATTAAACATGAGGGAAATAATTCATGGGGGATTTAGGGTGAGGTTTAATTAAAAT
Source organism: Iris macrosiphon (assembly GCA_036927795.1). Lineage (NCBI taxonomy): Eukaryota > Viridiplantae > Streptophyta > Magnoliopsida > Asparagales > Iridaceae > Iris > Iris macrosiphon. The sequence goes on along the minus strand of JAYESA010000020.1, from coordinate 10,286,247 downwards.
ATTAAGGATTCCTTATTGGTTAAAATAATTGGGTGTTGGCACAAAATGCCAATTTGCAATTTAACCCCCTTAAATTTGGGAAATTGCACAAAAACATAAAATGACAAAAATTTGGCGGGCGATTCGGGGTCCGGTGTTTTGTAGGGTCAGGGGGCGCTGTAAGGTTTGTGTGGGCTCAAATAACAGGGCACTGGAATTTAAATTGGGATTTCAGAATCAGTTAAACTAGTATCCTCAATTTAAATAGAAATAAATGCAAGTTGTGTTCAACAATTAATTAGGAGTACATGGAGCCAAAATCAGGTCAGGTCATCAATACCAATAATGAAGAAGACTCAGAACAGAATATTACCCTAATTTGGGCCGCACGAAAAATAGGTCAAGATTGCCTCCAATTTTCGATTGGAACGCACAACGATACAAAATAGGAATTTATTCAAATAACGTCCGCGACGATTTTTGTGCGGCCAGAATTAATGTACAGAGGACATAATTATGAGTTGCAAAAATAGCAGAATAGAAGGCGGGCATGTCTAGGACAAGATTGTGAAATTTGTTGGGAGACAAGAGTCAGGGTAGTGCTCCAAATATCGAAGCAAAGGCAATGCGCAATAATTAATTATAATACAGTAATTAGTTACAATCCAATAAATTAATTCTAAAATAAAATAATTAACTTCAAAATTCCATAATTTCGACAGGTGCTCATCTACTGGCTTCTAGGTCAAGTCTACCATCACAAACACAAACGAACACTGTCAATAATATAATATATTAAAGTACACATCACACAGTTATTTAATTTAAATATATACTATTCATGCAATTAATTAATTATAACTACAATAATATTAAATATTGCAAAAAGTCGAAAATACCCCTGTTTTCAGAATGTGGTAGTGACAAGTCTACCCACCTTAAAAGAATTTTGTCCTCGAAATTTAAAATCCTCATACTAGTGTTTAATCATACACATTATTATTTCCCTCAAAATTTAAATCCATTAACCATGAAATCAGGTTATAATCCGCAATGTCTTTTCACAAATAAAATTTCTGTAATTGTTTGTATTCCTGAAAAAAAATCCTCAAAATAGAATCAAAGTCCCTTTTTATTAAAATTTCCTTGAAAGTTTTGAGTTGATAATTCAATACCCGGAATTTAATATCCACTCCTCAAGAACTCAACAATATGATATTTAAGGATTCTCCAAATGTCACATCCAAATATAAAGTTCTAAAATTCATAACTTGCAATTTAATAAATATATTGATAAATCTCCCAAAATTTGCAAATTTAATAACCAATTTAAACATGTCATAATCTTCCTGAAATAAATAAACCACCAATTATGCCATGTTAATTTCTTAACCATTTATTTAAATCAATAATTATCCTCAAATTTTAATCATCTTGTTCCTCTTGTCAAGTAATAACCTCTTCATAAGTCTACTATGGTCAAACCCCAATAATCATGGTTTGAAAAATCTTTCCTATACTCATACAACATGCAATCTAAGGAGAATATGTATGGTCATGGTGTCTTTTGTCATGGTATTGCAGTCTCTGTATCAGGGTGTGCTACTAACTACATTATAACAATAAAATCATGCATACAAGCTACGGTACTAAGCAATCAATCAATCAAATAGATAGGAACAAAAGGAAGGAAAGAACAGAGCCTGCTAACACATTACCTGCAGTATCGGTCTCCCCGACCGTCATCGCAAATGCCCGCCCTGCTGGGGTGGTTCCCTTTGCGGGTGCTGAGCAATATACGGTTCCATAGGTAGCCTAACTGGATCTCTATAGTCTGAAGCTGCGCGCTGGCCGGGAAGATAAGGAACTCGAAGACAATCCCTTACTCGATGTCCCGCAGCGCCGCAGTGCAAACAGAGTCCTAATCTCGTTCTACAGCTCTCCCAAAGGTGACCTGGCTTCTTACAGAAATGGCAAGTCTGTTGTGTCTCTCTCGGAGGCTGTTGCTGATTCTGTTGAACACGGACTGGTGCCTGGTACTGTTGTTGATACTGATACTCCCATGGATGTTGCTGGATAGGAACTGGTGCTAGGTACTGCGGTGGATGCTGAAATGTCCATGGTTGTTGCTGAATATGAAATGGTACTTGGTACTGCTGTTGGTGCTGAATACGGGGATGCTTGGCTGGTCCTGGGCTACCATTCGTATCTCCAAACGTGTCGTGACTCCTCTTAGGCCTGAGATCCAGATCCTCTTCTGCGATCTGAGCATCCATTAAGATAGCCTCATAGGTAGCGGTACGACGACCAGAAGTGCACGACTTAATCTCTCTTGTCAGTCCCTTTCTAAATTTCCGGGCTCGATCTCCTGGGTCCCGAATCATAGACGATGCAAAACGGCTCAATCTACAAAATTCTGCAGCGTACTCGTCGACCGACATGTTTTCTTGAACTAAGTCATGAAACTGACTTTCCAAGGTTCCCAATGCCACATCGGGAAAGAATTTCTCTTTGAAGAGTTCCTTGAAGGTCTCCCAAGTAAGTCCTTGTGCAGTAATTCTCGGTTCCGTGCGATACCACGTGAGTGCGATATCGAACATCTGACTGCCAGCGGCTTCTATCTGCAAGTTCTCCGGAATCTGGGTCAATCGCAGGCTTCTCTCTATATCCTCTAGCCAGTCGTCAGCGTAGAGTATCCCTTCGTTACCTTTAAACTCCCGAGGCATCATTCTTTTGAAATCCACTATAGTGCCTGATCTCTGCTGTTGCTGGCCAGGAAACTGCTGGTACTGTGCTACTTTCTCCAAAGCTTGGAGAGTCACTTGATGAGCATTCTCCATGTTTTCTTTCATCAGCTCGGTTTGTGCCTGGTACGCTTCTGCTTGCACCCTCTGAGCCTCAGCTTGAACTCGTTGAGCGTCTGCCGTCACTCTCTGGGCATCTACCATGCCCTGGATCAAGGTAAACATCTGCGTTCCGTCAATGGGCAAACCTCCGGGAATCGGAGTTGGTGGAGGAGGAAGGTTGTCCGTCACAGCTGCGGCAATCTTCTGGACAGGTGGAGGAGGAAGGTCCCCGATAGGTGCAGACACACCTACGTGCATCGGAGATGTAGGAGGAACTACTGTTGTCTGTCCCTCAGGTGGAGAGGTGGCAGACCCCTCTAAAGCTGATGTTCCCGCTCTCATAGACCTTGTCTGCGGCGACATCCTGAAGACAGATCCCAAAGAATCAATTTAGGCAAAATGCGATATCATCAAGGAAGGACAGTACAGTTCTAAGGAAGCAACATTCAAGATAAATAGATTGGAAAGAAAATCCTAGTTGTGATTGCACAGGTCAAGGTGCATCTAAGGTCTGATACCTCTATCCCCTAGGTATCACAGTTCTATCACAAACACACTCACTGCTAGCTTCCTTACCTACTGCAATCGCTGATACTAGTTATTCTTATCACTCAAGTGCATATCAATTGCAATACACCATACTAACTACTGCTCTCTCTCTCTCTAATACAATCCTAGTTTGACACCCAAGTCAGTTGACAGTGAGATCTCAATCATGCTCAAGTTATCAGATCCTTACACATGCATATCATCTACTCATATATTAATATTCATCTCTTATCTACCATAAAATTAATCCTCAAAATAATCGTCAAGGTTTAACTTCTCGATCGACTTAAAAATGAATTATATATACCTCCTCAAAATTAGATACTCAACATCGAAACAGAATTTAATCACTTCTAAAATCCTTGTAGCCTTAACCATGTTTATTGAATTCATATTTGAAATCCTCAAAAATTTAATGACAAAATCTCAACTCCTCAATTATTCTAAAAATACAATCTTATTTCCACCTTTTAATTTATAACTCCACAATGTACATATCAGTGTTTTCTTTCATGATTTCAATTTATGTCAACTGGTATATCATCTTATTATCATCACACCGAGTGCTTACTGTTACTAGCACCATTTTTATTACCAATTCCGGTATTTCTCTACCCATGACACCTCATTAACTCTTTATGCATATATATTTTCTTACCTTTAACACTTCCGATATCAATCATCAAATTGAACATCATGCTCCATAAATCCTTAACACAATTCCTGGATACTTATTTGTTCACGTAGATCATCCAATTGCATAATCATGATTATCCAGGACGGTTATGTTGGCTCTGATACTAACTCTTGAACTATCACTGATACTCTATACTCTCCTTCTACTCACAGTCTCTAATGACCTTATCCCAGAACCATTGTTACAAGGTACTATGCTATGGGTATCTCTAGATTAATGCCTAATGCTCCCATGTCCAACTAAGAAACACTTAAAACTCACAAGTCACACTCAGTCAACTAATACAAGACACAACCAAAATTGCAAGTTACTAATTATCATACTTAACAAGGAATTCTCAGAGAATAGGAGCTCAAAAGAACTGGATTGAGGACTGAAGGTATTTCTACTGCTAGTAAAGAAAAGAGGCGATGGAACAAAGTCCTGGAATAACAGAAATAGATAAGTGTTGAGATGATAATTTAAGAACCAATTTAAGATACAACCTGATAATCATACACGTCTGTCAGAAATCATGACACACAGAATCCTCGCCACGCCAGTAAGCATAGATGCGATAAACGACAGGTTCCGTAACTAAGGTATGCAACCCTATAATCATGTCATCTAGAATCCTTGCCACGCCAACCGGTATGGCTGCGAGAACTCTAAATCTCATAACTAAAGTATGTACATCCAAGTTAGGTTCCTACGTTCTCGTCACGACAGCTAATATGGCTGCGATAAACTCTAGGTTCCATAACCAAAGTAGACGTTTTACCTTTCTCACTGTCCTCATCAATATATGTCATCAGATGATACCGTAAATTTTAGCCCGTAAAATTCATCTCGATATGAAATCAACTCAACAACGATACCTACACGAAAGCCAAACCAACAAAAGAAAAGCAAGCCAACACTAATCTATATAAAGTCACTGGCCAAGCCATAAAGGACTTTGATTGGACTGATCAAATGCGGTTCTATTCGAAACAGCGCTAAGTAGCTAACCTACCTGGATCGCATCCAACCGCTGGCACCGCACCCAAGACGCGTTACCCAATTGTCTCCTCCATGGCCGAACGGTCCCGGTGCCCCGGAGCCTTCCCGTTCGAGGAGACCAAACCCTGTGCAATACAGGTTGTCCGTGACATGCAGACACCAAGTAGGTATGACGAGAGGATCGAACATTCTCGCCCCACCAAGCGATCCTAGACTCGTTCAACTGAATATCCAACCAAAACATCCAACCAAAGAATCCATAACCATTCTTCCTACATATTGCCCAAGGCACCAAATCCAAGTATTTCCATAGGCACAATGCCTCTTCTCAACACAGTGTTTCCAATGGTGCAACACCCATGCTCAAAGCAAACCCATGGCATAATGCCGTTTCAGTGGCACAATGTCCCATTCGTGGCACGATGCTCCATCAAGCGGCACAACACCCTCGCCAATGCAGTTATTCGGTTTTGAACCACAACTGCTCGTTTTGCAAGACAAAGCGACCAAGTGATACTCGTGCACGGATGCACGCTCGCTCGCCCAAATTTTCGATATTCCCAATGCATATTCGATGTATCATTCCAACTTCCCAAGCATAATCCCAATTATCCAACCGACTGCCTCAAATGCAATATCCAACTCTAGCTCCAACTATCCAACGCGAAAACCAATTCAAGCCACAATCCTACCAAGCAAACGACGTACACTCTATGTACGCCTCAGTGTAGTAATTTTCAATGTTTCAGTCCAAGTGTTCAAGCCTTTACGTATTTTCTATATTATTAGGCATGAAGGAGTAGAGGAGAAGGGAAAGAGCCCACTCACAATGTTTGATCCCGTTAGGCATCCTGTCCTGCCGATACGACCAATCCCTTGAACCCGTGGTTCGATGCAAGCGCGATCTACTCAATTGGTATGACCGTGCGAGCAGGCCGTACTCTCCAAATCATCTGACCGATCGGACTAAGGAAGATGGCATTATCATTCCAACTCAGCTATCTCAGTACTGCTCTGAACGAACACCTGGTTTCCATCGAACCCGCTAGCCATCTACACATGAAACAACTCAATCAATACTTCTTCCCAAAATCCAACAAATCAAATGGAACCAGCATTTGTTTCATTCAATCCGACTCAGCGTAACGCACTGAGCGGTTGCGGGCGTTACATAATATACCACTTAGAATCAGGTTCGTCCACGAACCGTGCTGGTACTCATTCCTATCACATGCCGCTAGTCCAATTCCATTGATCTGCTCTATGCAACTCACATATTCACTATTTCTGACTCAGCATCTCGCTCTGCTGAATGCTCGTACAAATTCCATATTCCCACATCCTCCTTGCAGCTCAATATGAATTCCTCATATCGCTTAGTTTTGGATCGTACACATATTTAAGGCGTCCCTAAAATACATGCATTTCAGCCGAGCTTTGCGATAGCAAATTTGAACAAGTTACAAGGGTATCTTTATGTCCGAGGCATCCATTCGCTTTACTCCCAATTGAACCAATCCTGATTTTCATTCCAACATATTCGCTTAAGCACTATTCTCAAATATGATGATTTCCCACCGACTCAATCAGTTCGTGTTCCAACTCAATCCATCCAACTATTTCTGAATCCGCACTAGCAACATCTCCAAATATATCTCATGCACCGAACGATCAACTCAACTTATACTACCCCAACTAGGCGACTTACCCAAATATCAAACTTGCTTTTAGATCATCTCAGCCAAACAACTTTTCCTCAATCTCAATACCTTGCTGGGTGAACATCTATATTGAGGTTCGTATGATCCACGAAGATCTCGCCGCCACGCCAAAAGGATAGTGTCGCCACAATTTTAACATGGACACACTCGCCACAATTCCTAGGTTGCGCATGGAATAGTTCTTCGCGCTGCTTCCACTGCCTCGAAGCATAGGACATCACCTTTGCCTTCCGAACGAGCACGCTTCCCAGACTAAGTTCCGAGACATCTTATAAATCTGAGGCAAATCTGTCCCTTCCAGTATTCGCAAGGATTTGATCTGAACGAGCCGCTGCTTTAACTTCACGAGCTAGTTTTACAGTCGTCAATTCATATGAATGCTATTCCCTTCCTGGGCACGATAAGTCAGAGGCGATGCCATCGATAAAAAATCTGCGACTCTGAATCTCATCAGTTGACTTAGGCCAATCCCACTATCGCTTCGATCTTCCGGCTGCTAGCTGAAGGCTATCCCAAGGATCTCTTAAATCCAACACTCAATAAGCCAAATCTCATTGCTCACATCTGCCCTCAACGCATTCTCAAATACGCCACCTCAAGGGTCGCTCTATGGGTCTACCATATTCATATCCGATCTGGCGGACAAGTCGCTAGGGTCAGCTGTCCCGAAGCTACGCTCGATAATTGTAATCATCAAGATGGACAATTACTATGAACCATGCTATATCTCATCTGCAAATTCGAATCAAAATTCTAACCATTCCATCCGAGCGAACTTTCGAATACGAGCAATTCATGCACTGGCTTTGATGATCTGTCAACCAATGCCGCTTAGCCACCTAAAGTCTTGCTATCTATCGGAGCCACAGTTTGAGAACTGCGCTCGTTGAAACCGTCTTCCATCAATCCGTCGTTCTGCCCTGAATCCATCAAATTTCCGAATTGCCATGTTCGACTTCTCGCACTACCACTGCAATAATTTTCGAAACCCGAGACTTGCTCAAATTCTTATTCGTTTGTCGCGTTCCACAATGCACGTCCAACTTGCTTAAACAGCACAGTGATTTGTTCCGACGTTGCTCCCACATTTAGTTATCTTCAAAAGTCTGTCCGCCATAATTCTTAGCCTTTAGTTGTTGCCTCAATCCGTTTACGTCTTCCGAAGAATCCGTCTACCATCGTTGCACCATCTTGCCCAAATTTTATATCCGCTAAACCTGAGTCGACTTCTCGAGTAGCAATATTCAAAATCCTTCAAGCCCGTTCAAATTTATCACATTGTCCCTCTAAGTCAGATCGTGTTTTATTGCTCAACCAACAGCTCAAATGTGTTGCCCAAAATCGTAGTCCGTGCTTGATATGTTCAACTCAATATTCACTTGCTCCATTTTTCATTCTTTCTAACTCAACCGATGCACCAACCAACTTGCATTCCCGTTACTCGAGTCCGTTCAGGCAATTCCCATTGATGTCCAACCAAAAATATTTTCAATGCCTTGCTCAATATGTGGTATCCCATATACCACTCCGAATCAAGTCGCTACTCGCATTACGATTCCTTGCACTGATCCAAGATCCGTTCGAACCATCCCTCATGCGTGATCCTGCCATTCCCAACTTAAGTCTGACACAAAACTCAGGCAAAAATTAAACTTTCATCCAACACGTTCGCTACACGAGCAACTCGTGCAACGATCTCTCTTCCAAGTAATCCAATCCAACACTCAACTGTTCCACACATTTGTTGTACGAGCAACTCGTGCAACACTGTCCTAATATTCCCAAGCCAAACTCAAATCTGCTCAACCGATGCGCCACAGCCAAAATTCTAACTTCTATCCAACACAGTCGCTACACGAGCAATTCGTGCAATGATCAATTCTCATCAAATGCTTCTACTCACAACATGCCGCATAATCAAATTTCGTATTCCAACCAACTGATCAACTGATGCAATCAGAACTCCCAAAACGACAAGCAAAGCCAACCCAACAACAGCTCTCAACTTGTTGCACAATTGCAACAACGCCACCCAACTTGCTGCACGAATGCAACAACGCCAAATGAGGATAAGCGATCTAACGAAAACCAACCAAGGCAACACAACCAAGAACAACATGCAGCTACAACCAGCAATATATAGACTTATTGCATGAAACATCCAATGTGGCACCGAGTAGAGTCAAGAGCTAGACGACACGCGGAAGCTATTTAGAGTTTGTGATGAAGCGAAGGACCAAGTCCGAGAAAATGAACCAGGCGCTCTGATACCAATTTGTCACGTCCCAATCTCCCGCAAGCTCAATAGTCCCTGCTGAACGTGAATCACCACGTTGCAGCTCTCCCGCAGGGCGATCGTTCTCATCGGGACGTGATGCCATACGAGCCTGGAGTTGCGCTCGTACAAGACGATGTTGTTAAACACCAAAGTTATCATTGAAACAACCAAGTTGCAGCGGAAGTCAAGTATTGTGTACCAAGCACATATCAGAGTAAAATGCAACGAAGCTCACGATAGGGTCCAAATAAAATGCCCCGAAGGCAATGCCACGAAGGCGATGCCACGAAGGCGATGAAATAACTCTTGCTCTTTTCTCTAGCCCACAAAGGTACTTACAGTTCATACATCATGTCTCGTATATCCAAGCAGCGCCACTACGCCTGCGTACCTGAAATAATTTCCACAAACGTGGGTCAGTACACAATCGTACTGGTGAGCGGGATAACCCACTCGCCTAAGCCGACACTAAGTAAAATAGTGAATGCAAACAGTTAAATGGTGATCTTTCTAGTTGAATCATAGATTTATTTCATGGCATATGGATGACATGTTAAGAAAAGTTATAAAGCAGTTTAAGCATGCAAGCATTCAACTCAAACCAATCGACAAGCAAATATATAACCAACTCGAGGGAAACTAGCATGCAAACCGTCTTGCTCAAGTCCAAGCAACACGATAACATGTTGAACCATCAACCAAGCCTCAATATCCTTCCTCAACCAACTTGATACAATCCAATCCCAAAGTGCACACTCTTGCCGAGGCAAGGTGGCCGCGCCTACACGAAAGCCAAACCAACAAAAGAAAAGCAAGCCAACACTAATCTATATGAAGTCACTGGCCAAGCCATAAAGGACTTTGATCGGACTGATCAAATGCGGTTCTATTCGAAACAGCGCTAAGTAGCTAACCCACCTGGATCGCATCCAACCGCTGGCACCGTGCCCAAGACGCGTTACCCAATTGTCTCCTCCATGGTCGAACGGTCCCGGTGCCCCGGAGCCTTCCCGTTCGAGGAGACCAAACCCTGTGCAATACAGGTTGTCCGTGACATGCAGACACCAAGTAGGTATGACGAGAGGATCGAACATTCTCGCCCCACCAAGCGATCCTAGACTCGTTCAACCGAATATCCAACCAAAACATCTAACCAAAGAATTCATAATCATTCTTCCTACATATTGCCCAATGCACCAAATCCAAGTATTTCCATAGGCACAATGCCTCTTCTCAACACAGTGTTTCCAATGGTGCAACACCCATGCCCAAAGCAAACCCATGGCATAATGCCGTTTCAGTGGCACAATGTCCCATTCGTGGCACGATGCCCCATCAAGCGACACAACACCCTCGCCGATGCAGTTGTTCAATTTTGAACCACAACTGCTTGCTTTGCAAGACAAAGCGACCAAGTGATACTCGTGCACGGATGCACGCTCGCTCGCCCAAATTCCCGATATTCCCAATGCATATTCGATGTATCATTCCAACTTTCCAAGCATAATCCCAATTATCCAACCGACTGCCTCAAATGCAATATCCAACTCTAGCTCCAACTATCCAACGCGAAAACCAATACAAGCCACAATCCTACCAAGCAAACGACGTACACTCTATGCACGTCTCAGTGTAGTGATTCCCAATGTTTCAGTCCAAGTGTTCAAGTCTTTTACGTGTTTTTCATATTATTAGGCATGAAGGAGTAGAGGAGAAGGGAAAGAGCCCACTCACAATGTTTGATCCCGTTAGGCATCCTGTCCTGCCGATACGGCCAATTCCTTGAACCCGTGGTCAGATGCAAGCGCGATCTACTCAACTGGTATGACCGTGCGAGCAGGCCGTGCTCTCCAAATCATCCGACCGATCGGACTAAGGAAGATAGCATTATCATTCCAACTCAGCTATCTCAGTACTGCTCTGAACGAACACCTGATTTTCATCGAACCCGCTAGCCATCTGCACATGAAACAACTCAATCAATACTTTTTCCCAAAATCCAACAAATCAAATGGAACCAGCATTTGTTTCATTCAATCCGACTTAGCGTAACGCACCGAGCGGTTGCGGACGTTACACTCTATGCTACCGTGGGGTGACACCACCATGAGGTACCTCGATAAGGTAAAGCCTCAGCTTTGGGCTATGTCACAGCGGCAGTAGCACCGCAAATAGTCAAGGACACAACAGATATAGGCTTGGAGGACCTCTGATATTGCGTCTCTGCAATCCTACCATTTAGTTTTATGCTATTGGTTCAAAGAAAAATCTACCAGGCATCTAGTTATTGGTTCAATGGAGGACCATTGACCAGGAGAATATCAGGTACAGTGGGTAGTCCTCAGGGACATTATGGGATACGTACCCGGAACCACTGTGCTCTACTATTTGTTCTTGATCAAAATATTTTCTGTGGGAGGATGGATTTGACGCCTTAATGAGTTCTCAGGCAGAGTGAATGTGTGGCATGCGTTGCAGGAAGCACGAGTAGTTTCAGCACTACAAGGGACTTGTATCCCATGCTATAGTGGCGTGATACCACACGAGGGAGTGAACCTCGGCTTTGGGCCATGTCACATCGGTGGTAGCATCACACATAGGTAGGTAGCCTAATGCTGAAAGGAGATAGAGAGTGGTTGCACAGCACTACAAAGAGGCATGTGTCCTCATGCTACAGTGGTATGACACCACATGAGGGAGTGAACCTCTACTTCGAGCCATTTCACAGCGGCGTAGCACCGCACAGCAGCACAATGCTCCATGTTGTGTGTAGTAACGACACTACTAAGAGGCATGTGTCCTCATGCTACAGTGGTATGATACCACAAGAAGGGATCCTCGGCCTTGGACGGTCATGTCATTGCAGCGTAGCACCGCACAGAAGCGCAATGCTTCATGCTGAATAATAAACTCTCTATAGTGGAAGAACTCACCTAAGTGTATGGATAGAGATGTAGACCGTCTCTTGAGGAAAATCTTGTATACGCCCAAGATACATACACTGAGACCAGGTCAGCACAGGACTTTTAACGTGCGACTGGATAGCATAGCTGAGGTCATTGTGTGAGTGGAAAGAATAGCAGCTATGGTGCAGAATTCAAGGCGTAGTCCATTCTTGTATCGTACTGTTGTTTGACCCATGCAGGAAGATTCAAGTGATTGATGACATCTATCCTAATGCATGATGGCAGTCATTGTGAGGAATGCTCGACCATATATTGTGATATATGTGGGGGATTGTTAGTATTTTCCACTTAGCTCTGGGAGTTTTAGTCCCACATTGAAAAACCACTAATGTGTATATCTCATTATATAGCTATGCTTAGTATTAGTATATTCACATGGGGTGGTGGCCCATGTGGGTTAACTTTTCCAGAGGGATTAAGTATGAACTCCATTATGACAATCTTTATTTTGTCACCACCTCTGAAAAGTTTTTCTTAGGAGCTAAGCCCCGAAGGGGCTTAGCGACTCGGGCTCGGGCTCCAGTGCGCAAAGTGGCGCTTTGTTTGCACACTTTGCACTTAGCACGTTAGCATCGTCGCATGGCGCTCGTGCGTTCCTTTTATGCGCGAGTTGCATGCACGGTTGCTAGCTCGGGCCATGCTTCGTGGCGCATACGGCCAAGGCACTTTGCGTCCCGGCGCTATGCGACCAGGGTTATGTGGCCTGGCACTATACGACCAGGAGCTATGCGATCAGGCACTATGCGGCCAGGGTCTATGTGGACAGGCAATATGCGACCAGGGGCTACGCGGCCTGGTGCTATGCGGCCAGGTTTTGATGGACGAGTTGCATGTGGAGGGGACAGGGTCTTCTATTGACAGCGCATGGTTTTCTGTGCCTTCAGAAAAATGCGACGCATGCTGTGCGAGCGGCTGCTTTCTGCGTTTGGCGACGTTGTCTGCCTCGTGCAGTACAACGTGACCGACGGGGGAGACGGCGCATGATGCTCTAACACATAGATTTTGGGGATCTGTTCGGTCAGCGCATATGCGGCCTGGAGTTTCCTCATGCCGCATAGGTACTGAAATCCTCTTTTTACAGAAGACCTCCTCTTTCATTTTGATATGTGAGAAAAAACAGAAGGAAAAACCGAGAACACCAGATCGCATATGCGACATAGAGTGTCCCCTCCCACATGGGATTTTCGAGTGTTTTCAAATGTGACATTGAGCGTTCCAGTAGTTCATTTGTGAACTTGTTGGTTCCTGTGGACAGATCGTCTGTACAGCGCATCTTGTTTTGAGCAACGGTGGTTTTGACCACCCCAGCAAGGAACTTTTTTTCTGTTTTTTCTTTGCTTCGTTCTTTCTCATTGTAGCGTCTGCGAACGTAAAGAGAAGAACGTTTTACTTGTTGCTTGTTGTAATCTTCATTTTCTTCGGAGCTTGTTTGTAACCTGTTCTTGGTTCGTGCTTCGTTGGAATCGGAAATATCATATGAGGAACTCTTGAGTAAAACTCTGGTCTCGACGACAACATGAATTTCTGTAGAGAGCGAACTTTCGGATCTCGCTAGTAGCTTTGCACATGGTCCATGTTCTACCATCTTTAATCCGTTTCGGAACTAACACATAATTCAACACAATTGTTGTATAACCTTGCCTATATTATATACCATGTTCATAATTCAACACAATTGTTGTAACCTTGTCAAGGTGAGACCAGGCATTCTTGAGAATATAATTGGAACTCAATCCCTCCCTGCTGTTCACATTCCAACACGTAGGGGGACAGCATTGTCTCCCTTGACTGGAATCACGAGGACTCGTGGAGGGAAGCTCAAAGGAGCCAATGCCATTCACAGTCTCTGAAGCAATGGATTCACTTATCCCTCTAAATTTATTATTCCTGTCTTCATGCACTTTCTCAAGCAAACTGCCAACTACCCATATAGAGAGAGACCCAAAAATGTTTGCTCATACTATATTGGTGATGTAGCTAATTGCTATGCATACCATCATGATTAGGGACAATTAGATTGAAGAAATCATATATTAAGTTAATTATTCGCTGGTCCTATGTAACCATTGTGATTTAAAGATCCTAGCTAGCTGCATAGGTGACAGACAACTACATTCCTTTAGGAACATTAGCCTTAATGCTCTCCACAGGATGATTTAACTAATGGATCTTGTTAGTGTATATGCACATTAATAAAATAGGAGCCACCCACATAGTTATTAAATTCCTTCATTTGACATATAAAAGAGGTTAAAGGGGGTGTTTTGTTGCATGTAAGTATTTGCAGTCAATACTTACTTGTAGGCTCGTGGCAAGTACTAAGTAGTGTTGTATTGCATTGTTCGATACAAACTCAATTAATTGCAAATACAGATAGTTAGGTTGCTCTCATAGATCTTATTTGGTTCGTAGAATTATAATATTAGAAAAAAAAAGTTATTTATTTTCTATATTTGGATGTCAATGAAATGAAGAAGAAAGAAAAATAATTTCCATGAAAATATAATTAAGGAAGAAAAATGTTTCCTCCATTTACTCAAAAAAATTTGCCACTTTTTTTTTCAATTTTTTTGCCATTTTTAAATATCAAAAAAAATTCGATAAAAATTATAAACTTTTATAGAAAACAAAATATGAAATTGATTTTCTTTCCTTTCGAATCCAATCCTTTCCTTTCCTTTCCTTTCCTTTCCATGAGTCAAACGAGTCCTAAAGGAGGGTTTACTTTTATTCATAGTACACTGGTTAAGTTAAATTGAATGGAGTGTGGTGTTATTTAAGTAAAGCTGCGTATTATCGAGCAACTATAAAACATCAGAAGAACTTTTAGCTTTGCTCTCACTCGACAATGTTTGAATAAATGGAGTCCAAACTCTTTTAAGTACTGCATTTCCTTTTAAACTAACAGAAAATTTGTTGTACAGAAAATATTTTTAAATAAATTAACTATAACGAAATAAGTTATTAAAAATTTAAAAACATTCGATCTCTGATGGCGAAAATATGAAATAGTAATTACTTTTTTATATATTTGTCAAATTTTTGCCAAGTAGGTTGACGAAAATTTGGGTTTGCCAAATTTTTGCCTACTAGGTTGGCTAAAATTTGGGTTTGCCAAATTTTCGTCAACCAAGTTGACGAAAATCTGACAATGATTTCTTTTTTGTTTTATTTTTTTCGTTTGTTTTTTAGGTTTTTTTGTGTTGGTTTTTTTAAAACAAACAAACGGGGGAGCCAACTCGAATTTTTTCTGGTTTGTTTGTTTTTCTTATTTTTAAAAAAAATCCTTTTGTTTAGTTTTATTTAGGTTTAGTTCTTTTTTAAGAAAGTTGTTGTAGCAATAATTTTTTTAAATAAATTAGAAATGAATAAAATTTAACATCCAAAATAAAATATGCTATCATTGAACAACCAAAAATAAAAATAAAAATATTACGTCCGCCGTCGAGCAGACTTCGAGCGGCCATAACGATTTGTTTTGAAATCATTTTTCGTCAAACAATAGGTCGATTTGTATGTTATCGACGAGAGTAACACAATTCGTGTAGAAAGAATTTTCGTCTGAAGCAAGACACACATGTTACAGACAAAAAAGTAAAATTTAAAACTTTAAAGTATCATAACTTTTGACTGAGAGATCGAAACAAGGTCCAGTTTATGCCAAAATGACCGTATCGAAAAGTTCTACGGGATAAACTGTTTCATCGTTTGACAGACTTCAAAAAAATTTAGAATCGCAAAAAAATAATGTTTCCACCTCCAAATTTTACTTTCGGTAATTTTATTTTCGAATTTTTTTATTATCTATACTAATTTGTTATTATCTATACTAATATGAATGATAATTAGTTTAATATTTGTTTTAGTTATCTATACTATTTTTTGGAGGTCAAAAATTAAAAAAAACCAAATTAGTATTGTGATTTCAAATTTTGACAAATTGTTTCGTTTTAGTTAATTTGTTTAAAAATATTTTCTGTACAACAATTTTTCTGATTAGTATTGTACTACAAATTTTCTGACAAAATATTTTTGTACAGAAAATTTAAAAAAACCAAATTAGGTTTGTCAAAAAATTAAAAAAAAAAAAAAAAAAAACCAACACAAAAAAATCTTAAAAATAAACCAAAAAAAATCAAAAAAAAAATCATTGTCAGATTTTTGCCAACTCGGTTGGCGACCAACCGAGTTGACGAAAATTGACAAATATAAAAAAAAAATTTATTTTATATTTTTGCCATCAGAGATGACGAAAGCTTTCGTGATTTCAATTTTTTGACAAATTATATAATTTTACTTAATTTATTTAAAAATATTTTATGTACAGTAAATTTTCTATTAAACTAATTAAGATTGGGTTGTAGTACTTGGCAACCTGTTACTGAAGTTAATTACTTCAATAAACAGTTTAAACATGTCCACTCAATTTCAAGCCATCCTCCGTGCATGTACCAGAAAGTACTTTGAGTAGATGGATGTAATTCCTTATGTATATTAAGACTTGGTAGATCTACTTAAACCCCTGTCAAAAGTAGGGAAAGAAGGTGGCGCATGCATATCAGTACTTGAGCACGAGATAGAAAATGAAGAATATTTTATTTGGAAGAAAATGCTAGCATACGATGTAGTTTAAGTTCTATGTAGCGCATTTTCTTGCTTTCCTAGCATAGTCGGTTCTTTTTTATTTGGATAGGTAAAAAGTGGTGGAGCTACCTTCTAAAATAAGTTTGAATGATACGAGGACACTAGCATCTCAACACCTAAAATATCAAATTTTTGAGAATTTATTTTTCACTTGATTGTTGTATACTTCAAATTCAAACAAAAATAAATAAAACATAACCAACAAAACATTAAAATAAACTATTTTTTTATAAAAAAAATTGGAACAGACTACAGTTCAACTGTGTCGACGGATAGCTACGCTGGATAAAAGGGACCAAGTTAATATCGAAAACACATTAAGCCACAAGAAATTGTAAAGAAAGAAGTGTGCCAATGAAAGAGGTTAGGAAGAACGGACCGAGTTGGTCTATGGTATTAATCCTCCCCTAAGCTTGTTTCCATCCCTATACTCCTAGTATAGATTTGTATTGATGCTTTTATGCAGGTAGTGTAAGTACAAGCAGTGGATTTTACTGCACTGAAGAGTGATACCGACATGAAAACTCATGAAAAGAGAATTCCATCTTTTGGACCTCAACTACTAAAGCGAGAAAGGATTTGATGTTTATGGAGAACCTCTTTTGTTAGGAAAAACTAAGTGGAGTTTTGAGACAGAAGAAAGGGACAACATATGATCAAAGGACAAAGGAGAGAGAGAGAGAAGAGTCTCGGGCCATGACAAAGTAGTATTTCTTGAGCATTTTTCTTTCTTTTCTCTTTTCTCTTTTCCTTTTCTAGGCCATGCATGGTGAAGGACAATAATATTTGATGTCCACATCCCTCAACCATGGCATGATACTATAACTACAAGAACATCAAATCAAGGGAGGATGCTAGATTCTTATCTATGGTAAAGCAGTGGGGGAGTCCTTTTAAGTGGCCTCCCATCTTTAAAACCTTTAGGCGAAAGTCATAGAACTACTTGAAATAAACAGTGTAAAAATAAAGGTATGTACGTGTAAGTGAATGCATAGAAATAATTAGGATGTGTGAAACTATTGCATGTTTTATGTACTTGGAAGGTGTTGAAAGTTCAAAGATGCAAAGTTAACAAACTCATTAGCTACAGAACCACAATACATGTCTCCTGTGAAGCCATGCCAATGTGACTAATATTGATCCTCAGGAATATTAAGAACATAAAAGAAAAAAAAAATACACACACACACACACACACATATATATATATATATATATATATATATATATATATATATATATATATATATATATATATATATATATATATATATATATATATGATTGATGAAGACAACATGCCATCTACTGAGCTAGTAATTAATATATAATATACAAACAAACAGACAATTTAGGTACAAGGAATGGTACCGTTTCTTCTTGTTAATATGCACCACTATTCTTCTCCATGAGTCCAAAACTCATGTGTTGTATGTATGCAATAATTTGCCTCTTAAGTTTCTCGGGTGAGAGATTAATTCAAGCCACTAGCTAGGTATAGTAAGATTTAAAGTCGTGTCGATCTGCTTGACATCTGATCTAACGAAATTGACCACTTGCATGCTACGGATTTTTGATGCCTACGATCAGGCATCATTCGTAGGCATTGAATTTTTATTTTTTTCAGAAAAGATAAATTTTATTATGGCCCTCCGAGAGACTATAATTCAGTCCGAAGACTTACAACCAATCAAATCCGAAGACATATATATACAATTCCTAGTCCGAATGTCCTATCTCAACCCGAAGTCAGCATCCCGGCCCGAAGGCCTCACGTAACGTAGTTGTACCGCACCTGCACCCGCATCACATCCGCGCAACACCCTGATCGCACCACACCACTCCCCTCCCGGCTCCTACGGACCTAGGGCTACAAATGAGCCAAGCAGTTTGCAAGCTGCTCGAAGCTCGGCTCGATAAAAGCTCGTTTGAGCTCGGTTTGTTTAGTAAATAAGCTGAACTCAAGCTTCATTTTCGAGCTCGTTTAATAAACGAGCCAAGCTCAAGCTTTAAAGTACTCGACTCATTTGAGCTCGCGAGCTGACTTTTTTATGAGCTTGCGATCTGGCTCGTAAACTGGCTCGTTTAGGAGCTCGTTAAGGAGCAGTCTAGCAATTTATTATTTAAATTTTAATTTGTTCTTTATTGAATTCTAATTTTATGTATGTCTGTTAACAATATGGTTGTGTGTTATATAGTTATATGTCCTTAATAATTAATATTAAGAAATTTTTTTAATTAAATTTTTATAAATAAATTGGTAATATTACATGTACTTGAATTCAAGTCTAACTAGTTTGAAATCGAGCTCGTTAAGCTTGAAATAAAGCTGAACGAGCTTTAAATCTAACTTAATGAGCTTAATTTTGAGCTTATCAAGATTGAACTAAGCTTGCTTAATATAAACAAGTTCGAGCCAAGCTCGAGCTCTAAAATAAAAATTATCAAGCTCGAGCTCGATTAATTCTAGTCAAGACAAACTCAAGCTTTAAAAAACTTAGCTCGGTTTGGCTCATTTGCAGTCCTGTACGAACCGCATCTTCACTGCACCCACCTCCACCCCCACTTAATTTTTTTTTTTTAAAATAAATGGCTATCCCGTTGCCCTAACTAGCAACCTCCCGTAACTGATACCTTCATCTTAATCGTTAGACTATGACCTCATTGATGGTATATATATATATATAAAGCCACAATTCCATATAAGCTAGCTAATAGCATTCTAGTTATTGCATGCCAAGATAAAGCACATAATAAGTCAATTTCAAAAAGAGATACAACATCCTTTAATCATCATATATTCTTCATGTGAATTTGGGGTTTGTTACTAAGCACAAGGGGGCCGAGATCGAGTGACCATTATGATTACCGGATAGAGACATAAGATTCTGGTTGGATGGCAGAAGATCAGTAGATCGAACCACAGGGACGTATTATTCCTTCCATTTATAAATGATGAAAGTTGAAAACAGTGAGACCAAAAGACATATAACGCAACGTACGTAAAATCTCAAACGTTATGTCGGACATCTTCAAAAAAATTAAAATAAAAACAAACAAACAAACAAACAAACAAACAAGCAAGCAGAAACTTGTTGTGGGGATGTTGCTTTAAGAAACTTAACAAGAACACCGAATGATGTAGACTGTAGTGTGTATAGCAATGTCACATTAATATCCCGTGGTCGATCTTTTTTTTGTGATCGAGGTGATGTTTTTATATATACTTCAATTTTTGTTTCGTTAATTACCATTAATCTGAATATCGTTTGTTATGAGAAAATGGAATTTGCCATTCACGAAAATTAGATCGAGATTACTGTATGTAACCACGCTTCTAAGCAAAGCATGTTGTCATGGTGGAGACTGAGGCTTTTGGCCATTCTGAAGCGAAGGGTGAGCTGAGCTGCATGTGTGTCTCTGATATAGCAACAAAAGCCAAACTTTTCTTTCCCTGGATTTCCTGTACTAATCAAATCTAGTGCAGAAAAAGAGACTTAAAGAATCTGACATACATATCTAAGGAAGAAAATTAAAATAAAATAAAATAAAATAAATAAAGCCAAGCTCTCGCCTTTCTAATGGAAAGTTGATATATCAGTCCCCTAACAAGCAAACAGCCCCTTCTTTCTTCTTATAGTATAAAAGTAATATATATAATAATAATAAATGGGTCCTCTAGAAATTATTCACACCTGGGACCCATTGTGTGAACACCAATCACCAGTTCTCTCAAACCAATCACCAATTCGGATTCCAGTAATAAAAACATTTTCAATGTTTGGTTACAGATTGCAACAGAAGTTGCAAGACTACCACCTACAAATATTGTAGCTTTTGTTACAGAAGAAAGGTCTCTCACACCATATACGACATCGCTCTCTCTCTCTTCATATTTAGATCATCTTGAACCCTATTATCTTATTTTATGTTATGATTCCTACGTGGCATAAGATACAAAACAATTTTTTTTATGTGATAAAATTATATCTACACAAGACAATGAGAGAGAAAGTATTCTCCAATACAAAAGTATTGAGAAAACAATAAAAATATTTGTTTTCAACTTCTAAGATTTTTTTTTCACTTATTCCTTGTTTATAAATATTTTTATTCATAATTGATGATGTGGAAGTAAAATATTGTGAAGTCCATTGTCTAGATCTAGACAACCAATTTCACATTGTCTTTGACATGTCATTGTCGTGTCAACTTCACAATTTATTTCACATTTGCATTGGAGAATGAATTCTGAAATAAAAAATTATAATTTCTATGTGGCAACCATTTTTTTTCCAAACTCACAACAGGGTTGGAGATGCTCTTTAGCAACAAAAGCTACAACCAGCATCCTAGTTGTATTATTCCAAATGCTAGGTTTATAAATCTCGCAATGCTTAAATAACATTTACAAAAACAAATTTTATATGGTATTTGTTGAGTTAGGGGAGACTTATTTAGTCCCACAACGGATAGAAAATAAGGAGGGTAGCCTCCTCCTATATATATGTACCCCCTCTCTTGGAAGTAAAACAATCAATTATTTTCTCTCTACATGGTATCAGAGCCAAAGCTCTGAAACCTTTTTCCCAAAAAAAAAAATCCAAAAAAAACAAAGAAAATTTTATTTTCCCATGTCTCTCACTCGATCCACCCCCCCCCCCCCCCCCCCCCCCGCCTTCCTCTGTGCGTGGAAGCCTGTCACGCCCCAGTCCCAAAATACGTAGGACTAGGAATACGTAACATGCCCAGCCGTATGTATACGAACTCCAATATATGGAAATCATATACACACGTACGCTGTATATGAATATGCAATCCACCAGTGGTAATATACTGTCACAACAAGTCACACACAATCTATATCTCATCCACAGCACAAATAATAAGTAGGAATAAATAGCTGAATAATAACAAGATATCCAAAATGAGTATCAAGTCTGATAGTCGGGTGGAAACAAATCCACTACAAAACGATTATACTGAAGTAGTAACAAAATCTCTAAACAATGGAAATAAATCACAGATACTCTGAGGGTAAGTCCTCCTCAGTCTGGTAAGTAGAGTCAGGTCCAGGTCCGTACTCCTGTGGGTACTTCTGCTCGTCCATATCTGGAAAGGGACCAGGTCCTCAGAGGGACGTAACAAGATACATAATAACATGCCAATAAGTACTGAAAATAAACATCCCATGGGTCACCTAACCGTCTAAGTGAATGCGGTTTGAGAACAACTTTTCAACACGTGGGCTATCTGGCCATAAATGGGATTGACATGATTCTCTCAGAGAATCAGGGGCCTACCAGCGTACCGCCTTTTGAACGGCAGAGGCCTCCTGCAATATATATAGTGGTCATCAAACCGCGTATCTCCAGTGGAGCGTACGGTGACAGAAAAGTGCAAAGGAGCCCAAACGCCTTACTTGTTGTTCTCCCCACCCCATGCTCTAAGCATGCCATATCCATGACACAATAAAACCTCTAAATAACTGACAGGTCTACTAGCATACAAAGATTCTATCAGCAGTCATCCCTAACACACGGCTCATACGTACAGGAGGCCAGACCTGTCACGCAGTCCGTGATCTATATGAGACTCACAACTCGTGTGACAACTGTGTCCAGGCTAATGAATCTAATGATGCTCCATAATACTGATGTGGTCTCATAAAATAGGTCAAAAATCTACATAAATAAAATATCTATATAAGCAGAATTAAACATGCATGCATCAGCTGGAATGTAAATAATAGTACAATGGCAAGGTATACTTGCCGAGCAAAAAGTTCTGTAGAGTGCAACGTCCAATATATATTGTGTTTAAGTTGGTGTAAGAAGAGAATTGTGGTTAGGTTTTGGAAAGTTGTAATATATATATAGAGATGAGAGGCAGTGGGGATTATTTAGTGGTCCCAAAGAGCCACTGCTGCTGCTGTTTCTTTCTTTCTTTAGCTTGGTTTCGGTTGGGGAGAATTTAGTAATACTAATGTTTAGAGGCGCTGGAATGAGGCGGTGGTGTTGCTGCTGATATTTTACGCGCGGAGAAAGAAAAAGCAAAGTAGGTTTTCCTACTGCTTGTTGCTGATATTTTCTATGCGGGTTCGGGTACAAGCGGGAAGTGGGTTTAGGAGTTTGGGTTTCGGGTAGAGATCCAATAGGAAATTCTTTCTAATTTAAGTATATATATATACACATATATACATAGAAAAATTCTAAAAAAAATTATATTGGTGCATACGGTTAAGCTAGCAACTGTCCAAAGGATCTCCTACATGGAATGAATTAGGAAAAATTTATAATGGCTCCATAAGTCCCCTAGATGCACAAACACCTCAAATAAAATAAAATAAAATCTATTCCCTCTATTTAAGTCATAAATACTATAAATAAATTAAAATTAATAATAGATAAATACGATTTTCAGAATTAGGGTTCTTACAAAGCCCCCCCCCCTCCGCCCCCCTCAGGTGTCGTCGACGTTCCTTGCGGGTTTGCCTGCGGGTGTCGTCAAATCCATCGTTGGATTGTGGATAATCAGAGCGAAACTCTTGTGTGATCCTCTGATTTTGATCTTAACGTGGGTTCTGAGATTAGAGAGCATATTTTCTGAGAAGATTTGCACAAATCTCTATTTTCAGTCCTTGTTTCGGCAAGTTCTATCCATCATGCATTTTTCATGCTGCATGAGTTTGGGGGTGTCCAGATAGATAGAGAAAGTTGTGATCGCATGTAGGCGCATGACATGTGTTTGAGTTGTATATGATCTCGTCCCTGTGTGCAACTGTGGAGATGGAAACACCTGTGACTAGTCAGGAGTTGAAATAGATACTGGAGGGGGTGGCCAGGATATTTCAGGCCAAATTAGAGGAGACCTCATCCAATAGGGCAGTCGTGCCCGCACCAGAACCGTCGTAGGTGATAAAGAAGATAGATTTGCTGCCCAATGACATCAAACTTGAGGGGACTAGAAACTACATAAGTTAGTCTAGGAGGGCGTTGCTGAACCTTCGGACCAATGGGCTTAAAAAATATGTGAAGGCTTAAAAAATATGTGAAGGAAGAGTGCACTAAGCCAAAGGATAAGACGAGTGCTGAGTTGAGCATATGGAGTCACCTTAATTCTCTGGTGGTTTCTTGGCTGCTGACTTCTGTGTTTCCATCCATAGCTGGGATGGTGGAGTCGATCTACAGTGCAGTTGATGTCTGGACGACATTGGCTAGGATGTACTCTGGAGATGGCAGTGTCATGATGATGATGAAAGATGAGGGAAAGATTGATGCTACCACACAGGGGGGAGAAGACAGTACTCCAGTATGCAGCAGAGCTACGTCGCTTATGGGCGGACTTGGACTACTATGATTCGCTATCATTGCAAAATCTGACATATGTTCTCCTTGGAAAATAGTACCTTGAGCGTAGGCGTGTGACTCATTTTCTCAAGGGTCTGAACCTGCAGTTTGAGGCTAGGAGGGTAGCAATGTGTCATCTTCCATCTTTTCCGTCCCTGGATGAGGCTGTTGTATCGATGGAGCAAGAGGAGGTCCGGCAGAAGATGATGAAAGGCGAGGCCTCACCAGCTGTCCGTTCTGTATCGGTGGTTCATAGTGCTCCCAACAGCGATGACAGGGAGTGCTACAATTGTGGAAAGAAAGGGCACCTCAGCTACAACTTCCCTCAACCCCGTAATTCTGGTCGTGGCCGAGGAGGCAGAGGACAGAGAGGTGGACGTGCAGGTCAATGAGGCAGGGGACGCGGAGGCAGGGGAGTTGCTCACCTAGCTGTGACAGAGAAGACCACTACCAAAATGATTGGAGCTGAGATGATAAAGATGGAGGAACTACGTTAGTTCAAGCTTCAGGTTGAGAGTTCTAAGGGCAAGGGTCTGGCCACTCAGAATCTGGATAACACTACCTACCTTGGTAACTTTACTGGTTACGCTGCTCATATGGGCAAAGATATTCCGGTTCAGGCACTTGCATCCACTAAATCTCATACTGGTTGAATCATAGACTTAGGTGCATCTAGGCATATCACGGGTGCATCAAATGAGTTTGCATTATATTATCCGAGCAAGCATATGCATCCCGAGACAGTTCAGACTGCTGATGGGACATCCCAACCCGTCAGGGGTACTAGCTCGGTCCATTGTACTTTATTTGTTACCCTATCATCTGTATTGTATGTTCCTTCATTTTCGATCAACTTACTTTCTGTTAGCTCTCTCATTGATCAATTGAATTGTACTGTTCTTTTTTATCGGGATATGTATTCTTTCCAGGAGAAGGCCACGAGAAAGAGGCTTGGGACTAGCATCAGGCGTAATGATCTTTGGTACATGGACCGGGAGGTTGCAATGCTTGCTGCTACTACTAGTGGAGGTCCATAGACAGAAGCAATGCTCCAACACTGTAGATTGGGGCATTTATCTTTTGATAGTTTGAATAAGTTAGAACCTGAGATAATGAATAAAGTAGACAAAAAATATTATTTTGTAATGCTTGTGAACTTGGAAAACATACACGTTCTACTTATAAAATGGTTGGTCTTCAAAGTTTTGAGCCATTTGCACTTGTTCATTCTGATATTTGGGGACCATGTCTTACTACTTCTATCAGTAGATTCAGATGGTTTGATACCTTCATTGATTGCTACTCACGTATGACCTGGATCTACATGATGAAGCAGAAATCTGAGGTGTACAAATATTTTCAAGAGTTCTCGACATATGTGAAGACCCAGTTTGAAGTACATGTGAAGATTCTTCGAACAGATGATGGGACCGGGTACACCAACAAGGAGTTTGCTAATTTTATCTCTAGTCAGGGAGTTCTTCATCAAATCACTTGTACAGACACTCCTGCTCAGAATTAATGGGGTGGCTGAACGCAAGAATAGGCATCTACTAGAAGTGGCACGTTCTTTGATGCTGACAATGAATGTGCCAAAATTCTTATGGAGTGAGGTTGTTATGACAGTAGCTTATCTAATCAACATGATGCGGTCAAGAGTATTAGGGATGAAGAGAACATTTGATATGCTCTTGGGCTCTAATGTTTTTATTGTTCCTTCCAGAGTGTTTGGCTGTACATATTTTGTACGAAATCATAGAATGATGGTGAGCAAGCTGGATTCACAAGCAGTTAAATATATCTTTGTGGGCTACTCACCAAGTCAGAAAGGATACAAATGTTGGTGTCACACTGAAAGAAGATTGTTTGTCAGTATGGACGTGACCTTCCGGGAGTTTGAACCATTTTATGGGGAGAAGACGGAGTTAAATTCCTTGTTCGATGATGGCTCTACTGATGTTAGTAGAGAGAGGGAGAATGAGAGTGGAATCGTGGTTAGTATGATTCTATGTCCTTTTGAGTCACCGAGGAGTGATGGTATCTCAAATGGAGCCGATAGTCAAGGGGAGCTGAGAGTATATAGGGAGCAGGAGCAGCATGAGCTTCCTCCTGATGTCCCTATGATAGTACCCACAAATGTTGATGTCCCAAGTCCCTCTTCTCCAGGACCTTCTTCGGTCATTCTATCTGAGTCACCTGGTAACAATTCCTCCCCTGATACTTCTAATCCTCTTATCTTGCTTCGTAGAACTTCTAGAGTCAATGTTGGAAAACCTCCAAGCTAAGTTTGGCAGTTAGAATACTGACATTGCACATTATATTTCATATGCATCCACTCCACCTACATATAAAGGATTCAGTGCTTGTACCTAACAACTGGCAGGTAGCTAAGCAAGATCCTAGGTGGTTGAGTGCCATGCAGGAGGAACTTCAGGCCTTGAAGAAGAACGACACATGGGAGCTGGTACCACTGCCAACTGGGAAGCGTGCTGTTGGATGTAAATGGGTTTATATTGTTAAGCAGACTCCAGAGGGCAAGATTGACGGTACAATGCCAGATTGATTGCTAAAGAC
The DNA here is from genome assembly GCA_036927795.1 of Iris macrosiphon. Lineage (NCBI taxonomy): Eukaryota > Viridiplantae > Streptophyta > Magnoliopsida > Asparagales > Iridaceae > Iris > Iris macrosiphon. The sequence goes on along the minus strand of JAYESA010000020.1, from coordinate 10,259,663 downwards.
TATAGCCAAACTTATGGTATCGACTATGATGAGACATTTACTTAAGTCGCAAAGATGAGCACTGTGCGAGTGTTGGTGTCATGTGCTGCCAACTTCAATTGGCAACTACATCAGCTAGATGTCAAGAACGCATTTTTGCACGGAAATCTCCATGAGGAGGTGTATATGGAGATTCCACCATGCTTTGCTAATTCACAAGCAACGGGAAAGGTATACAAATTGAAGAAATCTTTGTATGGGCTAAAGCAGTCTCTGAGAGCATGGTTTGATAGATTCAGGCTTGCAGTCTGTGGTATGAGGTATAGGCAGTGCAATAGAGATCATAATGTGTTTCATATGCACTACAGGACTCGTATCACTATTCTTACAGTCTATGTTGATGATATTGTAATTACTGGAGACGATACTGAGGAGATCCTACGGCTGAAGAAAATGCTTGGAGAGGAATTTGAAGTTAAGGATCTGGGGTAGTTGAAGTACTTCCTCGGAATTAAAATTGCAAGGTCACAAAAGGGTATAGTACTTTCTCAGCGAAAGTACGCTCTGGATCTTCTTTCAGAGACAGGAATGCTGGGTTGCAGGGTTGCTTCTACTCTTATCGAGCAGAATCACAAGTTTGTGTGCTGAGGGGTGATCCGGTGAGTAAGGAGCAATATCAAAGATTAGTTGGTCGGCTCATATATCTATGTCATACGAGACCTGATATTACTTATGTCGTGAGTGTGGTGAGTAGATATATGCATGATCCCAAATAGAAGCATATGGAGGCAGTTCGCAGAATTCTCAGGTATATTAAAAAAAGTCCAGGAAAAGGGTTATGGTGCAGAAGTTCTGGACATCTGAGAGTTGAAGGCTACTGTGATACCGATTAGGCGGGTTGTATGGACGATCGCAGGTCCACTACAGGTTACTGTATTTTTGTTGGAGGCAATCTTATATCTTGGCGCAACAATAAGCAAGATGTAGTGGCTAGGTCTACTGCTGAGGCCAAGTACAGGGCTATGACAGTTAGCCTGTGCGAGATGATGTGGGTGAAGAGCTTGTTGGTTGAGATGCGTTTGTATAAAGGAGACTCCCTGCAACTTTGGTGTGATAACAAATCAGCAATTGATATTGCAAACAATCCAATTTAGCATGATCGCACCAAACATGTAAAGATTGATCGGTTCTTCATCAAGGAGCAGTTGAATAGAAAAGATTTGACTTTGAGCTATGTGAAATCAGCGGAGCAATTAGCTGACTGTTTAACTAAATGTTTAGGTCCTAGAGAGTTTGATACCTTTTGTAACAAGATGGGGATGATTGATATCTATCGTCCATCTTGAATTATGGGAAACTTATTTAGTCATCGGATATAAAGCCTCCTCCTATATATATATATATATATATATACCCTCTCTTGAGAGTTTGATACCTTTTGTAAATGTTTAGGTCCTAGAGAGTTTGATACATTTTGTAACAAGATGGGGATGATTGATATCTATCGTCCATCTTGAATTATGGAAAACTTATTTAGTCATCGGATATAAAGCCTCCTCATATATATATATATATATATATATATATATATATATATATATATATATATATATATATATATATATATATACCCTCTCTTGAAAGTAAAACAATCAATTATTTTCTCTCTACAGTATTTACATTTACTGACAAGCAAGCACATGTTTGATGCATGATAAGTCATCAATTGTCAATGGATATTTGTTTGATAAGGCTAACCATCCCATACATGGAATTGCTAATGAGAGCAGGCCCAAATATCAAGCAACAATGTGGTATATGGGCCAAATGTTTTTTTTTTCTTCCATATGAGTCAGCTCATATTCTACCCCATTCCCAACCATTATGGTCCATCCAGCTCGAATTTTGTATTCCGCTCTTGCCGGTACACAATATTTACAAATTTAAGAATAGTGCCAAGATCAGCATAATTTTTTTTCTTACTTCCATGACATTAAAAGTGAAGAACAGTATGGAAGAATTTAATTACAGTAGGATAAAAGGATAAAAAGCAAGATGGAACCAAAAATTCGACATCGGATAGACTGGAATGGACTGGAATAGGCTAGGTGTGCTGACTTATATTAAAAAAAAAAAAAAAAAAAAAAACCAAATATATACCCCAGCCACCAGTAGTTTCGCCTATGAAAAAAAGAGTCGAAGGAAAGAAACAAGTTCATGGTGTACTCCATTACTGGACCTAGGTCCACCATAAGGCAATGCATGCAACAATCGTCCCTATAACCCGTTGTAGTACTAGAAGCTATTCACTCTTGCGATGTGCACTGTCTTCAGTCATCTTTTCCTGCAAAGCCAACAGAAATGGTATTAAGCCCTTTATAGCCCAGAAGCCCCCACTCCTACGAATATATTGTTGGTCCAACAATGATCTTAATTTTGATAAGGACAATTATATATTAATTATGTAATATACCCCCGATATACTGGGCTCTGTTTCTAGCACATTAATTGCTCATAGCAATTATTTGTCTATCTATACTTGTTCAAATCTGTAACAGTCAGATATTTGACCTTTGGCTTGGGTCATATAAATAAGAGTTTTACGTCTTCTTCCAAAACTATTTCCTGAGCCATAAATTTGCTATCTATCATTCCAAATATCATTTAAACCAAGCGCTTTCAAATTGCTTTTATTCTCTTAAGATAGATTATTAAGTTGTAAAAGAGATCTTCGCCCATTGTAAGAAGATAACCACTTCTCTTGAAAAAGATGTTAAAGTCGGTCAGCATTCATTCGTATGAAAGCTCGTGCTTGAAGTTAACGAACCTTTTGGATCGAAGCACTTGTGTAGAAGTTAGCGGGTTCTTCATATAAAAACTCGCGTTGTAACAATTTTTGATTAGTTGATTAAAGCCGGAGAGAGTTTTGGGACTAAAGTGCTCGCGAAGACGCATATATGTTCTAAAATTCGTACTAGGTCAATAACTTCAGCAATACAAAAAAATATAAGAACCATATAGTAACTAGATGCAAAACGTCATAGAACCCGGACAGGAGTCAAGGATCAACAGATGAGAATGAAGAGGATTTTATTTTCCATATGTGCTACCAGTTTAAACATGAATCACCGATCAAGATAGACAATTGAACACCATAAAAAACATCCACGGACATATTTTGCTCTACAGTATCAGTTCATCGTACACAAAATTTCACTGTACAAATTTCCATCATGTTCATTTATTCAGCAATAGCACATAAATTGAGTATTTAGTAAATATTCCTTAGAAAATACGAATAAAGATTTTATTTTCCATAAGTACTACCAGTTTCAACATGAATATCACCATCTTGACTTTCAGCGAGAAATTGGCTAATGAGTCAAAACTAGCACAACAGCAGAGGGGGGGAGGTGGTGAACGCCTATATGAAACCTCTCGTTTTCCTTTATCACACATTTCAGTAACATGCTTTCAGTTCAAAAAGACTGGATCACAGGGACACCATTTGTTTTGTGATCAAAATGTACTGGCACCACCATTCTTTTAGCGTGCCTAGTTCCTTTTGTATATATTGAATCTTAGTTTATGTTTAAGAACTCCCAAGCAAATAAAGAACATAAATCCAGGTCCATATAAGAATTGAACAAACAATAGAGGTTGTTGCCTACTGCTATACATAATTGAATTTCATTGAGACTGGTAAATATTTATTCAAGTAAAAAAGGACAATCATCAAGAACATAAAGTTAAAGAGATACCTGCTACTCCCTGTGTGAAAATGCTCCACTAGTTAAGAAAGCAAAATAATCATTGCATCTGATAATTCTTGTAGATTGATGGAACAACTGGAGCAGCATATATGAGAGCTGTAATTAGAATCAGTGTATCTAAACATATCTGAGTGAACAATGAGCCCAAGATCCTAAAGTTTCATACCAAAATGATCCATCCCATTTGGAGCAAGAGAGCTTTGCAGTATCTTAAACGATCGCCACTTGAAGGCTTAGCTGTCTCAATTGCCCATAACTAGTTGTTGGGAAATACGAAGTTAGAGTAACCTTTCCCTTAAGGTCCATATTCCAAAGTAGTTTTGGTGTGTATGGTAACAGAGGGCCTTCCTCTTCCCAATAAAGCTTTGACAAAAATTTAGTGGTGCTTCTCCTTTATTTGATAAAATTCTCCTTTATTTGATAAAAGACTTGCTATGCTTTACTTTAAGTCATTCCATATTTGTCTCCATCAAGATCCATTACCTTCAATAGAAGGAGTGAGTGTCATGGAATAGTTAGCTCCATGCCTTGACTGTCATTGAACTTGTGAGAATCAGATGACAAGAGCTCATTTTTTCCTGAAGAGAGCAAAGGGAGGAACCATGCGCACTTTTGAGATGATTGATGTCTAGTTTGAATAACATACAATGTGACATGTTTACAATCTGCATTCATTAACATACAAGGGGTTTGTGAGTCCTTGTCATGAATATGGATCCCTATGTCAATAACTACTTTAAGTAATGCTGAGAGTGAGTAATGGACACGAGTGGAATCCCTTTGGAGAGGTGATAGAAGTAAGACTGAAGATAGTTAAGTGCACCACTTGCAGGAGACATGTGCCATCAAAGATGGCTGCTAAATTCTCCATGACCAGTTTAGGAGTGATTGAATCTGAATAATTAGTATCTAGAAAGTTTTTACCTCTGCAGACAATGAAGAAAGCAGTGAGTTTTAGTGACTGAAGCTAGAGCTACAAGAGCTACAAATTCAAGTGGCAGATACAGAAGGTTCATTTAGATACACAATGGATTCCAGCGCCTTTTTGCTGATCGTGATGGAAGATGATATAGATTGTAATATAGCTTATAAACTTTTAACCATGATTATAAGCTATATTACAATCTATATCATCTTCCATCACGATGAAAGTTAATGAACTTTTTGCTGATCGTGATGGAAGATGATATAGATTGTATCTCATGCTTCAATCTCTCTTCCTCCTAAAGACACATGGTTAAAAGTTCATTAACTGACCAACTTTCCTTGTGTGTGTTTTAGAATCTTAGTAGACTTTGAATACTCCATATTTGAAAGGAAGAGAATTGAGAATGAAATGCACCAAGAACAACTCGAAAATCTCCATTTTCATGGACTTGAGTTGAGCAACTACATCTCGCATTTCTATAATGTGCTCACACGTCTCTACAATTGTCGAACTTCATGATTGAAAACTTCTTCATTAGGATGTCAGCCAAATATTTTCAGACTTGAGATATTGTTCTTCAACGATTTTCATGTAATCACTGACTTTATCGGTATCAAAAATTGAAACCCTATACTCTTATTGATATGAGACTTGATGAGCATCAAACGCAAGAAATTAGCTCGTTCCCATTTTTCATAAACAGCCTTTTGAGAACAGCTGGAGCTTTCTCACGAAGCGTCAATGAACCCCAAAGTCAACAACACGTTTTTTTTTTTCATTCAATTGTCACCACATAACATAAGAATATGAGAATCGTCAAGAATCAAAGAAAATATGTAACCAAAAATAAACATACAATTAACACTATGAAAACATCAATCCAATAATTTGAATCAACCAAAGTTAAATCTAGATATAGGTGTAAATCCAAACCTTCTTGTGGACAAAGGAATTCATAAAATTTACATATTAACAAGACTAATGAACACCGTAAGAAATTCCATACCTATGGGCCTAGGAAAAAAAACTCATTTTGCTACTTAATTCATTATCTTATTCCAATTAACTTGGATAAAACAATTACTTCCCTGTGGGGTCGGGTAATTGTCTTCATAATATAATTGCCAAATATGTTGTAATTTTTTATACAGTCATTAAAACTATTGAACATAATGCGTTCACATGTACAAATTCACATGTCAAACGATTTAGGATGCTAGGGCTAATCCAAAGTTAATGTTGTTACATGTCACACACACACATATGATTTAGGATGATGTGAGTACTCCAAAACCATACAAGTGTCCAATTCTTTATAAATGACATCATGCAACTCTTAATATTTGATTATGCATAATGATTATATTTTATAACCCATAATAAGCATTCCCGTGATGTGCCAATTAAATATGTCAAAATTTGATTGGCACAAAAAGATTAAACATTAAAGAATGACACATATATAGTGACTAAACAACATAAACGGGTAAATCTATCAAGTTTAGGAATTATTTCTTTTAACCCAAATCGAAGAGAAATACTCAAGTCAAGTCACTATATTATGAACAAACATAAAGGACCCAAAACATCAACATGTCAGATGTGCTAATACACAAATCCATAAATCATGAATAAATCGTACACCAATCACTATGCTACATGAAACAAAACCCATAAAGTAGGATTTTTGTTTCATTCATAATGAGAGAGAATGACATTGATAACTATCTCGGCGCTGACACAATAGAAAAACTTTAAACTTTTTTTGTTACATCTCTCGTTATACAATGAATTAAATTAAACAGAATTATATGTTGACCATGGAGATGCGAGCAACAAAACCCATAGACTAGAATTTAATTGATTGCATAAAGAGATGATATTACATTAAAAATTAGGTCAGTGCTATTAAAAATAAACATCCAAATGTTTATCATGCTAATAATATCATTATCATTTGTAATAAAAGTATCAACACATGGACTAAACTACATGCTCAATTTTTCAGTAAAACAACAAATCCAAAAATTTAAATGTATATACAGAACATCCAAAGTGCAACTAATATACTGAGCATATGGCTAAAGGGGATGCTCTGATACCGCATGAAATGTGTTTTAGACTCCACTTATCATTGCCTAAGAAAGCGGAGGGATGTTACCTCCTCCAGCCATAGTGCCCAAGTATCCTAAGCTTAGATTTCTAGGTGTTGTCTCTCTAATAAGGATTGTTTTGGCCTATGCCTATTTTCTCATATCCATCAAATGTTGGAGTCATGGACTCATTTATAGGCTAGGCTAAGGACCCCTATTAATTGCAATATACCTTTATGATTTCCCTCCATCAAGTAAATCAATTACAAAAATTAAATGATTTCTCAATGGTTTTCTATATATATATATATATATATATATATATATATATATATGAGCCAAATCAATTATCAGAAAATTAAACCCACGATAATATAGTTTGGTGATATTAGAGGAGGGGTAATAAGTTTTGTACAATGCAGACGGAGATACAAATCGCCAAACCTAATGGCGAGATGGCATCCAGACTGCCATTAATAAAGGTGAGATGGCCACCATAATGTAATTGCATGATAGCTATTATACCGCCATTAGTAATGGCGGCTTGGGTGTTTTTCTCTAATTTAGTTATGAAGAGCTTCTTGTTATCATTTTGTTTTTGCATTAGTAATAGCATATCGTGCTAATTTGCTAGCCTCGATAATGCTTGAAGAATCCAATTTCCAATTCAAAGACGGCATCAAGGTCTTTAGGAATTTCAATAGCTTTGTGACCAAATTTTGCTCTACTTTGAATAAATTTAAGGTCTTTTTGTCCCGTTTGAACCTATGATTAAAGTAAATTATCCAACTCACTTTGCGGACCTACTATTTGGTTGAATTTTCTAGTTGAGACCTATATCCTTCTTCTAATCATGCTTACGTTCTGCGTCCATATCGCCAAAAGAAATGGCGATTTTTTTAATGTTGTACACCAAGGTTCAAAGTATCGGTATCGGAATTGGTATCGGACCATTCCTATGAGTATCGGGATCGGCGGTATCGGTAGTATCGGCGGTTTCGGATCGGAGTATCGGATTTTTTTGTATCGGAAAGCAAACAACTATTAGTAAATTATTAACATTTTAGATAATATATTTTATACAATTATGCATAATTTAAAGTATTTTCAGTATTGTTTCTTAGTATTTTTGATATTGAATGAAATAGTAGTCATCCTTGTCGATTGATTTATATGCGATAGATAAGTTTTCCTCTTTTATATGTTTTTACAACCTTATTATACTTTTACATCCTTTCTAATTGGTCTTTTTAATTCAAATTTTTTTGCCGAATTGACTGGAAAAGAGACCTCTAATGTCGGTATCGGTCAGTATCGGGTATCGGTCGGTATCGGATCGGGACATGCCAAACTGTATCGGTATCGGCCGTATCGGATCGGTATCGGCCGATACTTTAAACTATGGTACATACAAAACGCCATAAGTATGGCGGTTTGGAGTCTCTGTCGCCAGAACTAATGGCAATGTGTGTGTGCATTTTTTTTCTTAATATTTTTACTTGACAAAGAAGAGATTTTTTAATACTTTTAGTTCAATTAAACTCCAATATATACTATATTGTCTCGTCTCGATACCACCGAAACTATTGACAGTCTCGTCATCAAAGCGCCAAACCTATTGGCGGTCTCATCTCCAAAGCGTCAAACCTATTGGCGGTATGGGAACAGCATTCATACTACCATTATTATGTATATGTTCTTAAAAGTTCTGAAAGTTGGTGTCCCTCTTATAATATCTCCAAACTTTAGAATCATGACCTTAATTATTTGATCAATTATTCTTAATGGCTTACCAAATATATATATATATATATATATATATATATATATGCTCAAGAACCATCTGGTGGTTTCATATTATAAAACCAACATATGTTACATGTGTTGGATTTGTATTTGGTGGTTGAGATTAAAAGGTGTAGACCCCACCACATTTTAATCTCAACCATCCAATCTCAGTCCAACCTATGTAACATAGGGTGGTTCCATAATATGAAACCACCCGGATGGTTCTATAGCACTCATATATATATATATATATATATATATATATATATATATATATATATATATATATACAGCCATTGCACATGTGGACCCAAAAAAATGAAATGTACTAGTGCACATGGGATGTAGGAGTTCATTCATATTGGTCTATATGTGCATGGCTCATGTAGAAATATGAGCATATGGCTCATATCCCGTTTACCATATATATATATATATATATATATATATATATATATATATATATATATATATATATGTGTGTGTGTGTGTGTGTGTGTGTGTGTGTGTGTGTGTGTTAGCTAATTAGAATAAATTATGCTTAATAAGATTCCATGTATATAGCCACATATACACATTTACATGTGAATGAATGCATCCTAACATTTACACATATAGAAGCTAGCTGGCTTTTGCAACCTAACCTGCTGATCAGGTAGGATTGCATTTTCTACAAAATTTGGCTGGGTTCAGGTTGAAAACCCCAAACAACCACAAACTGGTGTGGGCTGAACCCAGAGTCCAACCTGACTTGACTTGGAGAGAAGGCAAAATGTGATTTGTAAGGAAATGACATCTAGATTTTATCTTCTCACTCATGAAAACTAATCTACACACATGCTTCATCCAGTATATTATGTGTTAGTCCCGAAGCCAAATCACAGTAGAGAAGGTTCACAAAGTAGAGACTCACACAAGAGTTCGTCTCTACAAAAGTTGGTGCACTGAGATTCACACAAGAGTTTCTCTACAGTGACATACAACTCCACAGAAGAACAAAACCAGGAACAGGTTACAAACTGACGACCCAAAGAAAATGCAAATACAACAAGAATTAGAAAACCGTTCTTCTCTTTACGTTCGCAGACGGTACAACGAGAAGGAACGGGAACAAGAAAAAAAATACAAAGAAGGAAACTCCTTGCTGGGGTGATCAAAACTACCGGAGCTCAAGGCAAGATTAGCGCTATAAAACGAACTGCCCCCATGATCCAGCAAGTCCACACGAAAACTTCTGGAACGCCCTTGGTCACCTTCGGATCACACGAAAACACTTTGTGGAAGGGTGCTCACTGCGGCCGCATAACGCTCTGGTGCTCTCGATTTTTTCTTCCTTTGAAAGAAAGAGAAGCTCATCTATATATAGAGGAGAACAGCACCTATGCGGCCTGAGAAAGCTCAAGGCCGCATATGCGCTATCCGACACCATGCCGCATGCGTCGCCGCCGCCAGTCACGCAGCACAGTACAGTGCCGTCAAACGTCGCCAAGCACCGAAAGCAGCAGCCATTGTGCGCAGACACCCTCACGCCGCATACGCGACATAATCCGGATGGCACGGATAACCATGTCCCCTCCACATGCGACTCGCTCATACAAGCTCGTTGGCCGCATGGCGCCTCGACACATGGCGCATGGCCGCATAGCTCCATGCCACAAAGCACCTGGACGCATAGCTTCTGGCCGCATAGCACCTGGATGCATAGCTCCTGGCCGCAAAGCACCTGGACGCATAGCTCCAAGCTGCAAAGCACCTGGACGCATAGCTCATGGCTGCATAGCGCCTGGCCTCATAGCGCCTCGAAGCATGCGCCCGAGCAAGCAACCGTGCATGCAACTTGCGCATAAAAAGAGCGTACAAACGCCATGCGACGATGCTGACGTGCAAAGTGCGCCAACAAAGCGCCACTTTGCGCCCTTGAGCCCGAGTCCGAGTCTGAGTCTCTAAGCCCCTTCAGGGCTTAGCTCCTAAGAAAAACTTTCCAAAGGTGGTGACAAAATAAAGATTGTCATAATGGGATTCACACTTAATCCCACTAGGAAAATCAACCCACATGGGCCACTACCCCATGTGCATATACCAATACTAAGCAAAGCTATATTTTGAGATAAACACATTGGTGGTTTTCTAATGTGGGACTAAAACTCCCAAAGCAAAGTAGAAAACACCAACAATCCCCCACATATATCACAATATATGGTCGAGAGTTCCTCATAGTGACTGCCCATTATGCATTAGAATAGATGTCGCCCACGACTTGAATCTTTCCGTATGGGTCAAACAACAGTACGATACAAAAATGGACTAAGCCTTGAATTTTGAACCATAGTTGTTGTTCCCACTCGCACAATGACATCAGTTGTGCCTCCGGTCGCACATTAAAGGCCATGTGCTGACCTGGTTTCGGTGTATGTATCTTGCATGTCTACAAATTTACCCTAAAGAGACGGCCTATATCTCTGTTCATACACTTAGGTGAGTTCTTTTAAGAGAGTTTAACATTTTCCAGCATGAAGCCTTGCGCTTCTGTGCGGTGCTACGCCGTTGTGACATGGCTCGCAGTGAGGTTAACTACCTCTTGTGGTGTCACCCACTGTAGCATGAGGTCACTAGTCTCTTGGTAGCGTTGTCCTACATCCCAACATGAAGCCTTGAGCTTCCGTGCGGTGCTACGCCGCTGTGACATGGCTCACAGCCGAGGTTAACTACCTCTTATGGTGTCACTCACTGTAGCATGAGGTCACTAGCCTCTTAGTAGTGTTGTACTACCCAGCATAAAGCCTTGCGCTTCCGTGCGGTGCTACGCCACTGTGACATGGCTCGATGTCACGACTCACACCCGGTGTTAGGGCACGAGTACGTGGGTACGTCCAGCCTACGCCGCAGCATCAGCGGTAGAACGCTGTCTAGGTCAACAATACTATCTAAAATCTCACACAATATATGCATGAACCTGTCAATGATATCTCAACTCCAAAATGGAGGACAAGATAATGATGATAAACAATACAATACTCAATCACATATCTAAAGCACGATAAGATATCAAAAAAGTCTAACACAAACACATAGTCTAAACATCAACAATATCCAAAATCAACACCAACAAAGTCTCAATATATAAGCCGAAAAAAATCTGGTACCAGAATGCTAATGAAAACTAACTAGGATAACTAGTAATTCCGGCTAGACCTCCCGGCAATCACTCCTGAGCTACTGGGTGTCCAAGTCTGCACCATCAACCTCATGTGGTCCGTAATACGTGGGACACAAGTCCTCTAGGAAGTCATCTGAAAAATGTTATCCAGTCAAGATTGGAGCGAAGTACAACCCAATAGCAGTTCCAATTAATTGATAAAGACTATAAAACAGTTATAGTAAGTAATACATGATGAGCAAGAAAAAGAAATGAATCAGAGAATAAAATAAGGCAACAACTAACTAAAGAGCAATGAAAATAAGCATGGTGAAACAGGTGAGTACGGTAATAAAGACTGTAAAATAAGTGAGAACTAAACTAAGATAGATATGGTGTGTCCGGCAAGTATAATATAGAACCAGCAAAAATGTAACTAAATTAGTGTGTTTTGAAATACCGCTTTCGACATGTAAAGAGCTAGGGGTAATACGGCTCATCGCACGTGAGGTGTGCGACTGCTATCATTCCAGATTAGACCAGAAGGGGGTAATTCCAGATTTTGGGGATGTTTACATGTCTACTAAGATATTTCTCCGTCCGACTAGTACAATGAATCCAAGTCCCGACACGTAAATCAAATACGAGGCCAGTCCGACAATGTAAGTGATGCCGGTAGGTGAGTCTTGATGTGATGCCAGTAAAAGAGTCCTGAAGTAGAGGCCAGACAAGTATGATGCACGTGACGCAAGAGAGTAAATCCATATAATACTAATTTGTGTATCCATAGTGTCGAGGAATCAGGTAAAACAATGCTATAAACCAAAATCATAGTAGATATCAAATAATGAAAACTATCAGAGAATGTACTCGCCTGTGGTCCAGAGCAATGAATACAAAATCAATGTCCGTCTTGGTATTTCAAAGACCTAAATATGAAATATTACATTAACACATGGTTTTGAAATGATAATTAAGTTAAACTAGTCAATTTCTAGGTCTTTAGACAAAATCTAAGTCGAAACAGTCAAATTAGGTCAACTCTAGGTCAAATTAGTCAAACTTGATCAAACTAGCTATTTCTAGGTTGTAAGAGTATATATCTAGGTTATTGGGTCCATACCTTACTTATCTAGGCTATACTAGCTATATTAGGATACTAGAGTGTCATAGTTATATAATATCAAAAGATACACAATATATATACAACACTAGTTATCCCTTAGCTAATATAAGATAATATTGATTACCTGGACTTTGAGCCATCCTGGTATCAATACCTAGCTACCCTCTTGGTATCCACTACCAATACCAATGATATGGCCAATATCCAATATTACTTTGGTGTATCTCAAGGTAATTCTAACTAGTATCAACCCAACCAATACTTTATGTACACTAGCTAGTATATAACTACCTAAACTATTTGATATCATATACATTAACTTATCTCATACTAACTTACATCAAACCAACTAAATGTTAGATAATACACCAACATACTAACTCATAACACCCCACTCCAAATATGACCTAACTACCTATTTATACACTAGGATACTACTATATATTGATACTAGATACTTATTGACACTCAAAATAGTGCATACTTGCACCCATTTCTTCACTCATCTGTTACCAGTATACACACACACATGTAGCTCACTTTACTTAGAACACTCACCCCATATTAGTCATCCAATAGCACACTCAACTTTAACACTCTAACAATATCTTGCACCAAGTTCTCAATCTCTGAGCACAGAGCTCAATATTGAACACAGAGCTCCAACTTCCTACCTGAACTCATAACCCACACACATTGCAGTTCCAACCCAATACCTAAGCTTGAGATATAGCCTACACCAAGGACAGACCTCTCCTAACTTGTACAATGTCTGCCCTCTGAATTTGCAGTGCACCAATGTGCACTGCACTGCTGCTCACACCCCAGACTTCTCACAAAGTAGCAGTTGCTGCATTCGGTCCAACACCCTCCTACACTCAAGCTCCTCCACACCTTGCACCTGAGCCTAACATCTGGAACAACAATGCACACTAACTCCATCTACTCCCTGCTGAACCAATGTGTACCCTGTCTTGCACAGAATTGCACTTCCTCTTGCAACAGACCCGAGTAGCTACTGCAGTCTCTATTACACAATACAACAATGCCCATTCCTCGAGTTCCCTCACACTCCCTACTCGTGCACAGCAAAACAGTGCACTTGAGGTACATGTACACATGAGTACATGCCTCGAAGCACTACACAAACCCCTCATCTACACACTCAGATACTCAACAGAACCAAATGATACCATATACCTGATACTCACTCACACTACCCCACTTAACTAATACACAACTCCTCATCTCTTGTTGTGCACTGCCTGCGCATACTTCCACCCACCAACCCCTCTAAGTATCTAAAATACTGATTCACACCAATTACTCCTATAAGTCACTCACTGCACACGTTAGCAGTGCATCTAACCTGCCGTAATGGAACCCTACTACTTGCTCAATTGAGCACTACCTACTAACCTCCTCTGCCTACCTCACTGCAGGATGTTACTGCAGTTGGCACCCGGACCAAATGGTGCTGCTAACCTTGCTCCTATACTCCCCATGAATCTGTGATACACCCATACACACGATACCCTCACATCATACTTGCTATTGAAAAACTAACTACACTAGCAGTCACTAATACAACTTTACATAAGTCACTCCATACCTCTCAACTAAGCATACAAACACACAATCAAAATATAATACATTAACCCCACTTTTCACGGGATGCACATCCAGTTCTCTCACCTCACTGCTACCCCTAACACACAAGAACACTTACACACCACAACTATATATATATATATATATCATTCAATACTAAAATAGGTACAAACAATACTAAATAGAGTATGAACAAATCATCAAACATGTGGGGTGCATCGCACCCGTATCACACTAAATCTATGATACGCTTGCGATACGGTCCCAACACATCACCCAATGCATCACAAATGATATGAGCAAGTCTAGAATCATAATTACAAGCAATATAAAGTGCTAACTACTCAACTACATGTCCGTGTCAAAATATGACATGTGCAAACCTCCATGTCGAAGGAAAAATCTCCAAATCAACTTGTATCACTAAATTGTCATGATACGGCCTAAACGTATCCAATTGTGGACATGACACTAGTCTCACACAACCAACACATGTCAATTTGGTCCAATTGACCTATTGACAAACACATGGTGCACAAATCTCGATTTTTTTTTCAAATTGTACACAAAACACACAATAACATTCACAATAGGGGTCCCTAGAGGTCAATTCTTCCTCTTATAGGTAGCCATAGTCCATAGATGGGTTCCTAATGGTTAAACTACAGATTTAGAGTCTAATTAGAAGGAGAAAACTGAATTGTACCTATTGGGAGATGGATTTCCGATGCAAGTCTCCAAATGGATGCAAAGAGTCCTCAACTTGTGCACTCTTCACCTCCTCGTAGATCCTTGCCTCCTCCTTGCTCTTAGAGTCTCCAATTGTGAAGTATAGATGAATTTGGAAAGAATTTGGTAGAGATTTGGTGGAAGGAAGAGGGAATTTGGGGAAGAACAATTGGGGTTCTAAAATGGAGTGAAATGAAGTATATAGAGAGAGAAAATCCCTCTTCAAGCGGCCGACCCCCCTCTCTTGGTGTCCAAGAAATGTGTATAGTCCAAAATAACCCTTGGGGCTTGTCATGAAGAAAGCAATTAAGGAGGAAGCTTCTACTCATAATGGTCGGGTTAATTAAATCAAAATGACTAATTATTGGCTCAAGTGTCTCTAACTTAAAGTTGGTCCATGACAAGTCTAGTTAGGTCCAATTAGATTCAATAACAACTAATCTAACTAATGGCTAACATCTAACCATTAACTATATACAACATATAAACATATATAGCAATACTAATTATTGAAAATAAAAATATACCATTCAATATAATAATTATGAAATATCATTATTCACAATATTACCAATAATAGAAAAAGAAAAAAATATCCCTCTCCGAAAAAGTGGTAGTGACACTCGCAGCCGAGGTTAACTATCTCATGTGGTGTCACCCACTGTAGCATGAGGTCACCGGCCTCTTAGTAGTGCTGTGCTACAACTCTCTATCTTTTCAGCATTAGACTACCTGCCTATTTGTGGTGCACTGCAGCTGTGACATGGCTCGCAGCCAAGACTTTACATCTTTTACCTCATCGTGGTGTCACACCACTGTAGCATGGAATACAAGTCTCTTGTAGTGATGAACTACACGTGCTTCCTGCAGTGCACGTCGGACATTCACTCTGTCCGAGAACTCATTAAGACGTCGAAGCCACCCTTACACAGGATTTGTTCTATATATAAATATAAAGAACAAGTAGTAGACCACAATGGTTCTGGGTACGTATCACATCCTGTCCCAAAAGACTACCCACTGTACCTGATATTTTTTCAGTCAATGATCCTCCCTTGAACCAAAAGCTAGATGTCTAGTAGATTTTTCTTTGAACTAATGGCATAAAACTTAATGGTAGGATTACAAAAACACAATATCAGAGATCCTTCAAGCCCATTTTACTTGATGTGTCTTCGACTAGCTGGCGCTTGAGACCTTTAGTGAACAGATCCGTCAGGTTTTCCTGACTCTGAATATCTACCACTGTAATGACACCAGTCTTGATGAGATTGTTCAGTGCTCTGTGTCGAAGCCGCACAGTTCTCTTCTTTCCATTAAAAAGATTATTAGATGCCACTGCTGCAGCTGCCTGGTTGTTGCAGTATATCTGTACAGCCGAAATCTGCGCACCAACCATTGGAAGATCATACATGAGCTCCCGAAGCCACTCTGCTTCATCTGCTGCTGCCGCAAGTGCATAGAACTCAGACTCCATTGATGAGTGTAAGAGCATAGTCTGCTTCTTCGACTTCCAGGATATAGTAGCTCCACCCATTGAGAAAATATATCCTCATGTGGATCTCTCGCTCTCTTCTTCTGAGCACCAACTAGCATCACTGAAGCCTTCTACCACTATTGGATATCCGTTGTAGTAAAGTGCAAACTTCTGAGTCTTCTTGAGGTATCTCATCATCCTCTTCACAGCTTTCCAGTGTTCAACACCTGGATTACTCGTGAATCTACTCAGCATCCCCACAGCAAAAGCAATGTCAGGTCTAGTGGCATTTGTAGCATACATTAAGCTCCCGATGAAGCTAGAATACTCCAATTGTCTGACGTTTTTTCTGGGTTAGGCTTCAGTTTCTTGTCACACCTATATGGAGTATCAATCCCTGGAAGATCCCGATATCCATAGCGTGTGAGCATCTTCTCCACGTAGTGAGCTTGTGAAAGAGCAAGTCCATCTTCCATCCGGATTATCTTAATCCCAAGGATGACATATGCATCTCCCATGTCCTTCATACTGAATTTAGATGAGAGAAACATCTTTGTTACAGTGACACATTCTCCATCCATGCCTAGGATTAGCATGTAGTCCACATAGAGACAAACGATGACACATCTATCACCAGCAAACTTCGTGTACACACACTTATCAGTTTCGCTGACCTTGTAGCCATTTGATCTGATAACTTTGTCAAACTTCTCGTGCCACAATTTGGGAGCTTGCTTCAGACCATACAGAGATTTTACCAGTTTGCATACTTTGTCTTCAAGACCTTTGACGACAAACCCTTTTGGCTGCTGCATGTAAATCTCCTCAGTCAGTTTACCATTCAGAAATGTTGTCTTGACGTCCATCTGATGAATCACCATCCTGTGAATAGCACCTAGAGCAATCAGCATCCTGATAGTAGTCATCCGTGCAACGGGAGCATAGGTGTCAAAGTAATCAATCCCCTGCATCTGAGAAAATCCCTTGGCAACTAGCATGGCCTTAAACTTGTCAACAGTTTCATCTTCTTCTTAAAGATCCACCTGCATCCGATGGGTTTAGCTCTTTTAGGCAGATTGACTAAGTTCCATGTATTATTAGAAGTTATCGAGTCAAACTCGTCATTGGCAGCCTCCTTCTAGAAAATAGCATCTCTGGTCTTCATTGCCTCATCATAGGTAAGCGGATCAGCTTCTACATGATAGGTAACAAAGTCTTCTCAGAAGTCCTTCGGCCTCCTCACTAGCTTTGTCCTCGGCTCAGTGGGTTCTGATTCAAATATAGTCTCATCAATGACAATTTTTTCTTTGACTACTTCTCTCTGAGAGGTACTTGCCTCGTCTGTGCTAGCAGAATTCTCCGGGACATCCGCGAGAACAATATTCTTATGCCTAGCAAACTTCTCTTCAAAGAATTTCGTATCGCGAGATTCTATGATATGATTAGATTCGATATCAAGAAACCTCCGAGCATCACTCTTATCAGCATAACCCAGGAATATAGTCTTCGTAGTCCTCGTTTCCAGCTTCTGTATCTTGAGGTCTGAAAGCTTCATATATGCCAGACACCCCCACACTCGAATGACATTCAAGTTGGGTCTGACCTTGAACCAGAGTTCATAAGGAGTAATATCAGATGTCGCGAACGGCACTCTATTTAGAATAAACGTAGTCGTAAGCGTTACTTCTCCCCAGAAGTACGTTGGAAGTCCTGTTGTCAGCAACATGGAGTTCATCATCTCTGTTAGCGTCATGTTCTTCCTTTCTGCTATACCATTAGATTGGAGAGAATATGGAGCAGTCGTTTCGTTGATAATTCCATGTTCTTTGCAGAACGATGCGAATTCCAAGGAACAATACTCACTGCCTCGATCACTTCTGAGTCATTTGAGTTGTTGACCAGTTTGACATTCTGCTTCAGCCCAAGGTTTAAAAACTCGATATCGGTATCGGTATCGGACAGTTTGTATAAGTATCCGTATCGGTAGTATCGGCAGTATCGACGGTACCGGATCGGAGTATCGGATTTTTTGGTATCGGCTGTATCGGCAATATTTAAATAATTAGTACATAAATAGAAAAATAATTTACATATTTATGCATTATTTAAGTGTTTTTTATTTTATTTTTATTATAATTGAATAAAACAATAGTCATCATGTGTATGTCTGTAGAAGAATTTGCCTCTATTTATAGTTTTTTTTGTCTACTATTTTGGTTCTTTATTATTGTTCTCTGTTGGATTTGATATGTCTGGAATCAATTTCTACTCTTTTTCTAGCTTTTTGTAGAACATCTACTTTGTTAAAGTTCCTGTGATGATCTGATTTGATCTGATTTTTTCTCGTATCGGCAAGTATCGGCCAGTATCGGCCTGTATCGGCCCTCGGCCCGTATCGGTCTCGTATCGGTCCCGTATCGGCCGATACAGACCGATACGAAATTTTATGTCCCTGTTTCGGCCGATACCGATTTTTTTGGCCGGTATCGGATCGGCCAAGGCCAGATCCGATCCGATACGGCCGATACGTATCGGTATCGGCCGATACTTTAAACCTTGCTTCAGCCTTGAAGTCCTTGAACTTCTCGAACGCTTTGCTTTCGACTTGAGAAGATATACGAACGCGTACTTCGAGAAATCGCCAATGAAAGTGATAAAATACTTCATTCCGTCCTTTGTGGAGAATTCCTTGAAGTCACAGATATCTGAGTGTACCAACTCCAGAAGATCTGTGCTTCGGTCCACCCATCTGAACGGCTTCCTGACAATCTTCGTCTGTGCACAGACTTCACATTTCTCTACCTCTTTACCCCCACATTTGGAGATAAGGCCTAGACTAGACATCTTGTTAATGCGTTTACAATGCACATCTTATACTCTATTATGCCACAACTCAAGAGAATAACCAGAAGTAGAGACTACATTGATACAAACAGAAGGAGTTACAAGCTGCAGTTTAAACATCCCTTTGGTACAGAAAGATTTTTCGAAGTATGTTTCCTTGTAGAACATCACCATCTGACCAGCATTGATATCCATCCTCAGGCCCGCCTTACACAGCAGACTTCCAGAAACCATATTATTGGCGATCATAGGTACGTGCTTCACATTCTCCAGTGTAAGTGACTTTCCAGAGGTCAGCTTCAGCACTACCGTCCCGATCTCCAGTACTGCAACTTGAGACTTATCCGCCATCGAGACTTTCTCAGAGATAGGCTTGTACTTGGCGAACAGCTCCTTCTTAGAGCACACGTAGCAAGATGCACCAGTGTCCACTCACGAGTCAGTGTCTACGCCATGTGACTCAACCTGCGCAATCGTAGCAACTAGGTTAAGCTCACCTTGCTCTTTCGATTTAGGCTTTGACCTGCAGTCGCTCTTGTAGTGACCCTTCTTGCCACAGTTGTAGCACGTCACATCAGTCTTAGGCTTTGGCTTGAATGGAGCCGACTTCACCTTTAGCTGGTTGAAGTCATTCTTCTTCTTGTAGGAAAATTTTTGCTTCCCTTTAGAATTGCTTGCATGTACCATGTTGGCCTTGGCCAACTGCTTGGACAAGGAGTCCAACTTTAGTTGTCCTCTGGCTTCATCTTCAATGTGAATCCAGTGAAGATCTTCGAACTGGATCTCCATTTTCTTGCGGTACATGTCAGTCTTGAACTTGATCCAGCCTGGAGGAAGTTTGGTGACGATAGCCCCCACTATAAATTTGTCTTCCTACTTGATGCCCTCTTCCTCCAATTTCTGGTGCATCTTCAGAAGTTCCTTGACTTATGGTAACATCACCTTCTCGTCCTCAAATTGTAGAGTGAAGAATTTCTCGACGAGATAGAATTTAGACATTTTTTCGTCAATTTTGTAGTGATTCTCAAGAGATTCTCAGACATCTCTTGCCTTCTCCTTCTTACTGTAGGACTCTGTCATCGAGTCGTCCATAGCATTGAGAACCAACAACTTGCAGAGATCGTTGTCTTTCTTCCACTTGGATTGCGCATCTTGCGCCATGCCAACGGCAATCTCTCCTCCATCTTCGGAAATGGTAGGTTCGAGATCAACCAACACATAAGCAACATTGACAAGTTGAAGTTCAAGGAGATCTTCATCTTCCAAATATTGTAGTGTTCGCCATCAAACTTCTCAAGCTTGTGAAAGCTAGTATCGAGAAGGTTTGAGCGGTTGTCCATTCTAACTCGGATCTTGTCTTGAGATTGTTAGTCCCGAAGCCAAATCACAGTAGAGGAGGTCCACAAAGTAGAGACTCACACAAGAGTTCGTCTTTACAAAAGTTGGTGCACTGAGATCCACACAAGAGTTTCTCTACAGTGACACACAACTCCACAGAAGCACAAAACCAGGAACAGGTTACAAACTGACGACACAAAGAAAATGCAAATACAACAAGAATCAAAAAATCGTTCTTCTCTTTACGTTCGCAGACGCTACAACTTGAAAGAACGAAAACAAGAAAAGAAATACAAAGAAGAAAACTCCTTGCTGGGGTGATCAAAACCACCGGAGCTCAAGGCAAGATTCGCGCTATATAACAAACTGCCCCCAGGATCCAGCAAGTCTATACGAGAACTTCTGGAACGTCTTTTGTCACCTTCTTCGGATCACTCGAAAATACTTTGTGGAAGGGTGCTCACTGCGGCCGCATAACGCAATTGTGCTCTCAGTTTTTTCTCCCTTTGAAAGAAAGAGAAGCTCCTCTATATAGAGAGGAGAACAGCACATATGCGGCCTGAGAAAGCTCAAGGCCGCATATGCGTTATCCGACACCATGCCGCATGCGTAGCCGTAGCCGCATGCGTTGCCGGAGCCATATGCATCGCCGCCGTCGGTCACGCAGCACAGCGCCGTCAAAGGCCGCCAAGCGCCGAAAGCAGCAGCCACTGTGCGCAGACACCCTCGCGCCGCATACGCCGCATAATCCGGATGGCACGGATAACTATGCGCCGCATGCGCCGCCAACAGCTGACCATGTCCCCTCCATATGCAACTCGCTCATACAAGCTCGCTGGCTGCATGGCGCCTGGCCGTATAGCTCCAGGCCGCATAGCCCCTGGCCGCATAGCTCCTGGCCGCAAAGCACCAGGCTGCATAGCTCCTGGACGCATAGCACCTCGAAGCATGCACCCGAGCAAGCAACCGTGCATGCAACTCGCGCATAAAAAGACCGCACGAGCGCAATGCGACGATGCTGACGTACTAAGTGTAAAGTGCGCCAACAAAGCGCCACTTTGCGCCCTTGAGTCCGAGTCGCTAAGCCCCTTCGGGACTTAGCTCCTAAGAAAAACTTCCCAAAGGTGGTGACAAAATAAAGATTGTCATAATGGGATTTACACTTAATCCCTCTAGAAAAATCAACCCACATGGGCCACCACCCCATGTGCATATATCAATACTAAACAAAGCTATATATTGAGATATACACATTGGTGGTTTCCCAGTATGGGACTAAAACTCCCAAAGCAAAGTGGAAAACACCAACATTATGTGCATACACAAACTTGAACCTACCTTCTGAAATTAGAACCACCCTGACCAGTGGACAATAAGGTGTAAAGTTATCCATGCTATAAAAGTAATATCGATGCAACCAATTTAAGGGTTCCATGCTATCCATGATTAATAATTTTCATCAATATAGACATCATCACGAAAATATAAATTAGTTAATTAACCTATCAGTAGATCTTCAATATTATTGTTCACTTGCACAACCTCATACTCAACACCATACTAGCAATAGAGGACAATTGCACACATTTTGCTCCCTCGTTCATTGGCAATATAACAAACTATGGAATTCAAGAACTAACAACTGGGCACAAAATTAACAAGAAGATAAAAATGGACATGTTTACAATATGGTCAGATTTGTAGAATTCTAACAGATAAATTGTGATATACATGCTGATAAGCAAGATGCTTGGTTGAAATTGAATAGGTAGAAAACACACCATCACTTCCCCTGCAAATTGGCTGATTGTTTGACATACCTCAGCCGCATCCCAAAGCTAAACAGTATCTCCAAAACTTCAGCAGCTACTCTGTGCTTTTGTTAAGAGCTTAAATAAATGCAAGCAACTACCCCTTCCCATGGCAACCTCATGCCCCATGAGCCTCGAGTGTTCAACAAAATCTAATGAGAGATGAAGTCCTGTTGATGATACATTTCACAAAAGAAACAACGTGAGATATCAGAGTAGATGTATACGCTCAGATATAAAAATAAAAAATAAAAAAAGGGACACAGAAAAGACTGTAAGTTCATGAACAGCAAGACCGTCATCAAAAATAAAAGAATCTGTATGATGTAATAGAAGTTTGGGCTTGAATTATGTTCTAAATACAAGCAAATAGCCATGCTATTAATGGCTGAAAGGATCAATATAATATCCAAGCTGAGAGTCTTGAGGGATAACAATTAACCAAAAGCCAGAAAACATGATGTAAAAAAATCTTCTTCTAATTCTAGTATAACTCCCGCTATTCTTATCAATTTATTGAGGCTTTCCACCTTTAGTTGGTTAAATAACAGGCCTTTTGTCAGGAATTACCACTAGTAAATAAAGAACATAAAGTGATTCAAAGATTATGTCTTCAAGTTTTCTTCCTATGCATCTGCAATGCTTGTCCCATTAATAGATTCTTGTCAATTCAATGCTTCGCAACGACAGTTGAAGGGCAAGTAATCAAGCAAACTGTCATGGCTTTGGTGAGGCTCAATGGCGTTAGTTAGCTCCGGTAGCTTTGTCACGGCTAAGAAGACTAGACAACTGAACTCACCAAAGATCATTATGTATTTTGAGTTGACATTATGTATTGGACACCTAGATCATTATCATAAAACTCAAATCATTTTTCACAAAACTGATTTTAAAAGTCTTTACTTAAAACTGTCCAAAACCGGATCTCTCGTAACCGCTCATAACCAGTACTCTACAAACACCTCGTAACCGTTACCCCTACAATTGCCAAGTGTTGTTGAATATTACTATTTTTTCTACTCCATAACAGAATAAATTATACGAAAAATTTCATACAGAGCATCGAAAATTTAATAAATCCCACGTAAAGCACAAAAGTTTGTAATTTACAAATAAAGCATCGTAACGCATATCCAAAGGACGTGTCACAACTTCCAAAAAAAAAAATTTACGTGCCGTTTGGTTCCGTCTCTTTCCGTTTACATTAAAAATATATATATATATAATAGAAAACGTCCTTCCTAAGGACGTTTTCTATTATTATATTTTTTTCTCTCACTAACTCTCTGCGCTCTCTCTCACTCTCTGCGTTCTCTCTCTCTCTCTCACTCTCTGCTCTCCTCTCTCACTCACTCTCTGTGCTCTCTCTCTCTCTCTCTCTCTCTCTCTCTCTCTCTCTCCCACTCACTCTGCTCTTTCTCTCTACCCCTCTCTCTTCCTCTCATCGCTATCTCTCTTGCTGTCATTCTCTCTCTCACTCTCTCGTTTTCGCTCGTCTCTCTCTCCCTCTCTCGTCTCTCTCACTATCCCTCTCTGTCTCACTCTCTCGTCTCTCTCATTGTCTATCTCTCCTATCTCACTCTCCTCTTCTCTCTGTCCTCCGTCTCTCTCTCTGTCTCTTTGTCCTCCCTCTTTTTCTCGTTCGTCTGTTTCTTTCTTCTCTCTCTCTCTCTCTTTGGCCCTCTCCTCTTCTCTCTCTCTCTCTCTCTCTCTCTCTCTCTCTTCCTGACACTCTTCTCTCACTTTTTTTCTTTTTTCACAATTACATGCATGCACTTGGGAGCCCGTAAGCATGCTTTGTTTGAATGCATTGTGAAATGACATAAGGTTCTCGGGAAGAGAGAAAAAGTATGGTCCATGCCATGGCATGATACAGCCTTTGACCGGAAAAAAAAAGAAAAGAGTAGGAAGTAGAAGGGAGTGTTTAAGAATGAGGGTTTCGGTTATAAATTTACAGAAGGAGAAGAAGACAGCATTTGTGAGAGTTTCTCCAGGAAGATAGTTCAATAGGAGAAGGTGGAGGCTGCAAGAGTTTGAAAAGAGTTCAAGAGGAAGAAGATACAAAAAAAAAAAACAGGTAAAATTTATTTATTATAAAATAGCAATTTAATTACGTATATTTTTTGTGACGTCATAATCATAAATACAGATGGATTTTCAAAATGACGGATGCATACCCGGTGGACCTACAAATCCGGCCATTGAACGTGAGCGAGAGTCTCACATTTATAGTCTGGTTTTCGCAGGACCGGTAATGTAAATTTTAGATAATTGATATTATTGTTGTTAAGCGTATTATATTGTACTAACGATATTTATACATATATTATATAGCGCTATGATTATCCAGATGTAAAATTACGAAAGCATGGTGAGTGGCGGTCATCATGGGAGTTGACTGAAGGCCAAAAGGCCTTGGTAGAGGCTTTTGGTTTTTACTTTGTTGACGCTATACAAATTAAGCGTCACGATAGATACCTGATATTAAGTATCATTGAGCGATGGTGGCCAATACGCAACACATTTTAGCTACCCTTCGGGGAAATGACGATCACATTAGCGGATGTGGCACAGATTCTGGGATTACCTATCGAGGGTAATCCTATATATCTTGACGAGAAATTGGAAGCAAAAGATCTCGTTAGAGAATACCTCGGTGTGGAGCCCCCATCTCACATGGAAGAAACCAGCACTGTCAAACTCACTTGGCTCCGGTCTACTTTCATGCATGTTGATCATATCGGCTCTACAACAGTTCCTGTCAATTCTTCGCGGGTATTTATTTACATGTATTAATTATTGTTAATGTAGATGGTATCAATATTCAATTATGTTTTCAGGTGATATGTTGCACTAGAGCTTACTTACCGTGTCTATGCGGTGCATTTTTATTTTCCGACGCTACGAAAAATATGATCAACGTGCGACTGCTACCCAAAGTAGTCAAAGGCGCAAGACGCACTCGAGGCGCAAATGGTCCAAATTGCCCGAGGAGCAAGGTGCACTTAAGGCGCGCGCCCGAGCGACGTGAGGCGCAAAAATAATATATATATATATATATATATATATATATATATATATATTCACATCGAATTTCTACATTGATAAACATGTGTGCTTCAAATTCCTCCATGTCTGGATTGCAATCACTTTGAATTGAGTGAGAGAGAAAACAGTAAAAAAAAAAGTACAGCAGTTCAAAAAATAACCTAAAAACAGTACAGCGATTCAAAAAATAATCTAAACATGTTATTTTTTTCACAAGATTTTCAAGGCGCGCCTTAGCTATTCCAAGGCACTCAGAAAAGGCGCGCCTTAAAAATTGCGTCCCGCTTGGAGTGCCGTGAGGCGCTGCCCCTGCGCCTAGAAGTAAGGTGCCTCTTAGGTGCGCCTTAAAAATTGTGTCCCGCCTGGAATGCCGTGAGACGCTTCCCCTGCGCCTAGAAGTAAGGCGCGTCTTAGGCGCGCCTGAGGCTCGCCTTTGACTACACTGTTGCTGTCATTTCTTGCGGACATCCATTCCAACACAAAACACGCATGGAGTGAAGCAGTGTTAGCATATTTATATCGCTCTATGACGTCTTTTGTGAGTAAGGTATCAAAGGGTAGAACAGCAAAAAATATAAGTGGATGTCTAACACTGATACAGGTATGAATAAAAATGAATAATAGCTGCTATATTTATTTGGATCTTATTTGTGCTCTTCTTTGTAGTTCTGGTGTTACGAGCACTTCGAGATTGGTAGACCAGTTAGTAAATATAGAGCTGAACAAACAGCATAGCCAGCAGGCATTCGCTGGATTACTGAAAATACAGATTATGTGCATTGTATGACAAAAGTGGTATCTCTTTACCGGCATCGATTTGACACATTAACCGCCTATGAGGTAAGTATGTAATTATTAAATTAAATTTTAAGATGTTATTTTTGTGCCTATCATTTATTACTTGCTGAATATCAAATAGGTTGTTTGGCAACCACTTAGTGTGCCACAAGAAGTGAGAGATGGTGAACGTGTCCGCAGTTTCCATAGGTATTATATCATGTACAATGGATCTATCATGTTTCATCCAGCTGATCGTGTTATGCGACAGTTCGGACTGAAACAGATGATACCCCTGGAGTCTTTGGCTTCTAGCAGTACCAAATCTAATATGGAAGAGCGGGTTCGAACTTATATGCTTGGTTGGCATTCCAGATTTATCACGCATGGCATGGAACACATGTCTGAATTGATGACATCGGCGACAGATTGTAAGTTAAGGGGTATTTCAAACAAATTATATGTTATTAGATCTTACATATCCTTTTGTGTTAAAATTTTACAGTGGAGGGTAGTGCTGATTTTCTACGTTGGTATGGATGTCCACTAGTGCAAAATAGGATGTATAAATTTGAAGAACCTCGGTTCCAGCCACGAGCTTTAGACGATCTGAGCTTGCGTGACAGGATAGCACGCAATGCGCTAGTGGTATGTGTTCTTTTTTACATAAACTATCATCTATATATATGTTACTTTTATATTCATTTAGTGTGGATTTAAATACAGGCGGAGACACTGGCTGATATAGCTGAGGACCCCGAAAGAGATCCAGAAGGGATTTTGGGGACGACTGTACAATATCTACGCGCACCACTGAGTCCCCGTTTTACTCCACTCGATATACCAGACAGTCATCCTGTAGGCATCGTTAGACAGAGGCAGGCACGTCCTTGTAGGACACGTGATCGAGGAGCTAGTTCGAGCAATGCAGAGGCACGTACCCGACAGGTTGGTGAGGTAACATCCCAAGCTTACGAGGGCATACCACAGCATTATGAGGGCACTTCGTAGCCTTACGCTGGCATATCACCGCCTTATGTTGGCATGCCACAGCATTACGAGGGATATTCCCAGCCTTACGCTGGCACGTCACAGTTTTACGTTGGCATGCCACAACATTACGAAGGATATTCCCAGCCTTACGCTAGCATGTCACAAACTTACGAGGGCAGGCTACAGCATGACAATGACACATCCCGAAGTTACGAGAGCACATCCCAGAGCAACGAGGGCACATACAAGAGTTACGATACTGTCACGCCCCGATCTCCCGCAGGCAATCGGTCGTTCCCGCTCGGCGGGAATCACCCTCGCCAGCGCTCCCGCGGAACGATCGCTTAACCTATCCGGGCGTGATGCCGCACGAGCGTGAGCCACGCCCGTGCAAGGCCATGGTTCATTGGCTGGCGGTTAGAGTTCTAAGCCACAGAGTCGCACAGATTGTCCGAGTGCAGCGGAGTCATGAACGCATAGGCGATCGGTAACAGGTTCACTGAGTCGGCAAATATATAGGAAGCATAGAAACAAGTAATCTCTTTATTGATATGAACAAGTGTTACAGGCGGCGTATAGCCGAGATTACAAGTCGCTCAAGCCTCTCTCTGAAACAGTAAAAGCGTGCCAAGTGGCTACAACTGTGGAATGATTGTACAGGCGATGGTCAGGCGATGTTCACAACTTATGTCTTGTATAAGCGCTTCAGTCCCGGACGCACCGTTGCAAGGCTTCAGAGGGAACTCCTGGCCTTAGCACGCACGAAGGAGGCGTCCGCACCGCACGAGGTTCTCCCGCACCCTGCATATCAAACTGGTGGATTATCAGTACATTGAATGCACTGGTGGGGAAGCTACTCGCCCGCTCGACAAATCCAAACACGTAATACAGGTTCCGTGCACAACTATTAAGTTGTCTTTCTAGTTGCCTTAGGATCAGTTTCATACAAACATTGAATAGCTTAACGTGTCGGGCAGTGCGCCGTGCGATGTTTGGAGAAACACGGCGAGACTTACCAACTTACCATTTCTCCTTCCCTGTCCAAGGCAAACATGATTAATTCAAGCACGGTAAGTATAAACATTCAGGAAGCATAGCATATGCAAACATGAGGGTCGTTATGTTCAGATCGTTCAGGTGTTCAGTTCATTGATGCTATGCAATGACTCGCACGCGGATAGCCGCTAAGCGAGGATGACTTATCTATATGAACATGATGTCGCTGGCATAGCCATAAAGGACCGTTTAGTCTCAGGGCGAAGTGACGTACGACGCGGGTGGCGAGCCCCGTCGCGTAACACTTGCCGGGTAACATACGACTAACATACGTTCCGTCCGGATCGGATCGGTCCCAGTGCCCCGGTGACCGTCCGCGGAACTCAACATAACATAATTGTGCACACAGGTGGTCCGCGACAATGCAGGTCAGGGTCTGTCATTTTTTCATAGCTTGACATGATAATCATGAAACTTAAACTTAGTCTGAACGAGGCATGTTGCTCCACAAGCTGTGATTCCATCAGTACATAACACGATCCTCGTTCAGATGCACACATAGCATGATTATCATTCAAGTGAGATTTACGTTCAGTATTTATTCTTGCTTAGTGCATTCCCCTGGTTCGGGGATTGCCTTAGATGATCTGACGGTCCCGGATACTTGCAGGGTCAATCATACACGGAACGACTACTGAGTAGTCTCCCGAAGTAAGGATGAAAACAATGCACATTCAAGCAGACAAGCATGCGTTTCTAAGGAACATAAGCAGGGACGTTGCTCGGACCCGAAGGTAAGCCGAGAGTTGAAACCGTTAAGGGACTTAGCATGCGAGTGTCTGAATATAAGCAGTATTTCAATTTCCATGTTCTAGCAAGCAATACAAGTTGGGATTATTCCCTTAGGTAGGTGCGTTGGATTTATTAGCATGCAGGGGGTGAATCACCTAGCGACTAGCATAAATATTCCAGATTTTATATGTGCTGGCTAAGCAAAGACAAGTTCACCGTAGCCACCCACCTTAGCGATGATTCGCCTCGGTAGAGCGATACGTCTGAGCGAGCCTCTGAAAGTCCAAGCCGGATCCTGTAGGGACAAATCTGGATATCTTTGCCTCTTGATCGAGGCAAGGCGGGTCGGGACAGCTGCACGATTGCCGATTGAGACGGCAGTCCGCTTGAGCGGAACAGGGTGTTACATCCTACCCAACTTAGAAAAAGTCTCGTCCTCGAGACTTACTAAGGACAAGCAGTAATCTAGGGTTGAGGCAATCCTAGACAAGTCGTTGCACTTGTTCATTTGGATCTTCACTTGCACAAGCTTCAAAATCAGCATATCGCTTAGACTGGATCGTGCGCACTTTCGAAGTGCACTTCTAGCGTGAACACGTCAACCAGCTCAGTGATAGCGAAGTCTTAGCACTCGAGTTTCACCTTTTCTCAAGTCTTGGATGGTGCACTAGTTCAAGGCGTCCCTCGAATAGATACATTCAACCAAACTTAGGGCTAGTGAAAATCGGACAAGCTACTAGCGATACACTCGAAGGATTCGCACAGGTTGGCACAAAGGCCACTCGCAGCATACAACCAGACAAGCAATCATATCATTCAAAACGCATTTTGAATGTATTTAGACTTATTGTTGGAACATCCCATCGAGGCATTGAGAGAGAGCGTGCACATAACCCACGAACGAGCTTTCGAAACAGAGATATCGAATCGAAGTCCAAAGGCGTAGAAGCCAGGCTCTGATACCAACATGTCACGTCCCGATCTCCCGCAGGCAATCGGCCGTTCCCGCTCGGCGGGAATCACCCTCGCCAGCGCTCCCGCGGAACGATCGCTTAACCTATCCGGGCGTGATGCCGCACGAGCGTGAGCCACGCCCGTGCAAGGCCATGGTTCATTGGCTGGCGGTTAGAGTTCTAAGCCACAGAGTCGCACAGATTATCCGAGTGCAGCGGAGTCATGAACGCATAGGCGATCGGTAACAGGTTCACTGAGTCGGCAAATATATAGGAAGCATAGAAACAAGTAAAGTAATCTCTTTATTGATATGAACAAGTGTTACAGGCGGCGTATAGCCGAGATTACAAGTCGCTCAAGCCTCTCTCTGAAACAGTAAAAGCGTGCCAAGTGGCTACAACTGTGGAATGATTGTACAGGCGATGGTCAGGCGATGTTCACAACTTATGTCTTGTATAAGCGCTTCAGTCCCGGACGCACCGTTGCAAGGCTTCAGAGGGAACTCCTGGCCTTAGCACGCACGAAGGAGGCGTCCGCACCGCACGAGGTTCTCCCGCACCCTGCATATCAAACTGGTGGATTATCAGTACATTGAATGCACTGGTGGGGAAGCTACTCGCCCGCTCGACAAATCCAAACACGTAATACAGGTTCCGTGCACAACTATTAAGTTGTCTTTCTAGTTGCCTTAGGATCAGTTTCATGCAAACTTTGAATAGCTTAACGTGTCGGGCAGTGCGCCGTGCGATGTTTGGGGAAACACGGCGAGACTTACCAACTTACCATTTCTCCTTCCCTGTCCAAGGCAAACATGATTAATTCAAGCACGGTAAGTATAAACATTCAGGAAGCATAGCATATGCAAACATGAGGGTCGTTATGTTCAGATCGTTCAGGTGTTCAGTTCATTGATGCTATGCAATGACTCGCACGCGGATAGCCGCTAAGCGAGGATGACTTATCTATATGAACATGATGTCGCTGGCATAGCCATAAAGGACCGTTTAGTCTCAGGGCGAAGTGACGTACGACGATGGGTGGCGAGCCCCGTCGCGTAACACTTGCCGGGTAACATACGACTAACATACGTTCCGTCCGGATCGGATTGGTCCCAGTGCCCCGGTGACCGTCCGCGGAACTCAACATAACATAATTGTGCACACAGGTGGTCCGCGACAATGCAGGTCAGGGTCTGTCATTTTTCCATAGCTTGACATGATAATCATGAAACTTAAACTTAGTCTGAACGAGGCATGTTGCTCCACAAGCTGTGATTCCATCAGTACATAACACGATCCTCGTTCAGATGCACACATAGCATGATTATCATTCAAGTGAGATTTACGTTCAGTATTTATTCTTGCTTAGTGCATTCCCCTGGTTCGGGGATTGCCTTAGATGACCTGACGGTCCCGGATACTTGCAGGGTCAATAATACACGGAACGACTACTGAGTAGTCTCCCGGAGTAAGGATGAAAACAATGCACATTCAAGCAGACAAGCATGCGTTTCTAAGGAACATAAGCAGGGACGTTGCTCGGACCCGAAGGTAAGCCGAGAGTTGAAACCGTTAAGGGACTTAGCATGCGAGTGTCTGAATATAAGCAGTATTTCAATTTCCATGTTCTAGCAAGCAATACAAGTTGGGATTATTCCCTTAGGTAGGTGCGTTGGATTTATTAGCATGCAGGGGGTGAATCACCTAGCGACTAGCATAAATATTCCAGATTTTATATGTGCTGGCTAAGCAAAGACAAGTTCACCGTAGCCACCCACCTTAGCGATGATTCGCCTCGGTAGAGCGATACGTCTGAGCGAGCCTCTGAAAGTCCAAGCCGGATCCTGTAGGGACAAATCTGGATATCTTTGCCTCTTGATCGAGGCAAGGCGGGTCGGGACAGCTGCACGATTGCCGATTGAGACGGCAGTCCGCTTGAGCGGAACAGGGTGTTACAGATACCATGCCACAGGCTGCTTCTCATGACTGGGATTGGAATTATTACCTGCAGGAGACTGGCACTTCGTTGTTTGGCTCAGCCAGCCTTGATCCATACTACCATTTATATTTGTCACCACCGGAGGGTACAGAGGAAAGGAGAGATAGGCCAGGTCTTAGGCGAGTAGATCGTAGAGATTATAGAAGGGGTGACAGAGGGGGATAGTAATTTCTCCATAAATAAATGTATGACAATATTTTGTTGGTCTTTAAATTTCAGTAATATGATGTTTATTTTATTCGAAAGTTCAGCAACTTCAATTACAACATTATAACAACGTAAAATCAGAATCATAATTTGTCACGACCCGCACCCGGTTATTCGGGCACGAGTGCGTGGGCACGTCCAGCCTACGCCGCAGTGTCGGCGGTAGTACGCTGTCTAGGTCGTCATCACAGGTAATTTAAATCTATCTCATCCACAATAAATAGACAAGGAAAATAACAGGAAATAGGAATGCTAACTTTTATAAAACAAATTGTGACAACAGATCCATAGTTAATACAAAGCCAGAAGATAGATCGGGGACAAACCCGAGTATGTGCTGAAGGGAAATAAAATAATAACTAACTGGCTACTCCTCCTCAAAGGTAGTCTCCTGAGTGGGAACCGGCTCCTCATATGTGTCACCTGCTAACTCATAGTGGCATAATAGGTAGGGGCAAGGCCTCATCATCGCCTAAAACAACGGATCCAGTCAGGAAAGGAGCAAAGTACACAATGCACAACAAGATTAAACTAATTATTCATGACAATTAACTTGAGTATCATGTTGAGAAAGTTGCATAGAAGAACATCAATATCTCAGAGTTAATGCTATAAACAGGAATATGAGAAAACAGGAAATAAATGAGACAGAAAATAAAACTACAACAGTCAGCAAGAACTATAACAAGACCAGAAGCTATCTGTGTGAACTTGTGTTTATTTTAGAATACATAGTTGGCATGTAGGGGTTTATAAGGCTAATCCGGCCGTCATAGACGGCTATTAAACAATGAATAATCGAGATCCGGCTGAGGGTACAGTCGCGCACCAACAGCTATTAAACATGATAGGGGGAAAGGTAAACTACATGCCTTCTAGTATTCTCCCACCCGACATGAAAAGCAAGACATGAAATACAGTATCCAAGACATGAAATCCAGTATTCTAACACTACGTGTAATCATCAAGGGTACTAGTAGAGCAGGGAATTAACTATCACAATATAAAGATTTAAACTTGAAGTGCAGGTACTTGCCTGTTGTTTGGATCCAATTAATTGTCCTCGGGGAAATATCCAGAGATGAGCCCAGAAGCTGAAATAGACATTACCATCACGCTCAGAAGATGTCAAATAGCTAGAAACGCCTGTCCTTGGGTCCAATTTGGAGACAAGGGCAAAAACGGTAATTTTGGGTCAAAACGGGGTCCGCCGGTGGGCCCGCTTTGCACCAAAAAACGTGTCCGGGTCAAAGGTCTCCAAATTCACCAAACTTAGTGTCAACAGGTCAGGAACGCTGATACGAACCCAACGGAACTTCCAGATTTGGATTCCGATAAGCCGAACACAAAATCGCCCGTCGAGCGGGGCCTGTGGGGCCCACGACACGCGATTTCGTCAACGTTCTCATAATCGAACCAAACTTGACCCACAGGACCAGCGTATCGCTACGAGTCCGATGGCGCAAGTTTCGTCTCGATCCGACGTGTGTGCACGAAGTTAGGGTGAATTACAGAAAAGGCGAATACGGGGCGATGTCCGCGGATACGCGTTGATTCCGGTGTGCACGCACACCCGAATCAGCTTCCACGAAATCTCACACGTCCGTATCGACGATGCGCACGTATCTGTGAAGACCGCACGCGACCAAGTCGTTCCGTTTGGCGGGGCGCACTCAGTTCCGGGGTGAAACAGGGTCTGGTTTTTCCTGTTTTTGGATCGTGGTGTGCGATCACCACAGGACGCGATGCCCCGAGCGGTTTGTCCGGACACCGAGAGGGTCATACAGGCTTCACAACGCAATTTACGGAATTGGAATCGGAGCTACGAGGTGAAAGATATGAGTACCTGAACCGGACCGAAAAACCGAGGATTCGTCGTGTCCGACTCGACACGGACACTGTGTCCTGTGTCCACTGTGTCGTGTCCAGCCCCTAGGTTTAGGGTTAGGGCTTTTTCTGGACTCGGCGGCGCTCAGGCGGACGGCACGGCGGCGGGGAGGTCGACCGGGGCTGGGCGGCGCTGTGCTGGCCGGCGGAGGCGCTGTCGGCTCGGGCGTCCGGCGGAGCTGCCGTGGAGGGGAGGAGAGGGGAGAGGGGAGGTGCTGGAGGTAGGCGGAGGACGGCGAAGCGGCGGGGGAAACGGCGGCGGCTCTCGGCGAGGCTGGGAGGCGGAGGGCTGAGGGCTAGTTGGGTCGGCCGGCGGCGTCGAGGGTGGTCGGAGGGAGGTTCTGGCCGGGGGAGGGTTTCGAGAGGGTTTTAAAGGGGAGAGGAGGCGGTGGCGCTCCGTGCGAGGCGGAGGTCGTGGCGGGGTTGCCAAGGGGTGCGGGCGGAGCGGCCGGGGGCGGCGCCACGTGGCCGGAGGCGGCGGCCCCGGCGGAAGACGCGGGGAGCGGGTCGTCGTGCGGGGAGAGGGAGAAGGGGAGGCGGGTTAGCGGGTCGCGGTCGGGCGGGTTCGGGTGGACCCGACCCGACCCGCTAGGCGGGTGGGCCGGTTTGGGCTTGGGCCCAATGGGCTGGGCCAGGGTTTAATTTAGGAAATAAGAAATAAATAAGTAAATAAAATAAATAAATAAATAATTAATTAATTAATAACTAAATAAATAAATAGTTTTTAGGTGTTTTAAAATAGGTCCGAGGCCCAATAAATTCCAGAAAAATTACCCTAAGTCCAGTTTTCCATTTTACACCCAAAAATATTATTTTCATGATATTTTAATATTATTTATTAACAATTAAAAATCATTTAATAATTAGAAACCCTGATTTTAATTACAGAAAATTCCCAGAAAATTTCAGAAAAATTGCGAAAAAAATCACAATTTAAAATTCTTGCAAAATCTGGGGGTTTACAATCTACCCAACTTATAAAAATTTTGTCCTCGAAATTTAAAATTAAGCCATAATCCTTCACGTATCTCAATCGCAATCTCCTTGCAAAAATTTAAATCCTAATCATGTCCACTGCAACCACTTCATGATTAAGGTGACTACTTGTTCCAATCAAAATTTTAATCTATGGTCATTACTTCTTACTTCCTCAATTTTCCCACAGGCAGATTTTAGATTAAGTCCATATAGCATTTTTTTGATTTGCACCTGACTTTGCCTCTAAATTATCATAAATTCCTCTAGAAGTGATTCGAGTCCAACAGTATTCCTATTCACAATTGTATGCTACAACTCTTTAATTCCATTCACATTCTCAATGTTCTAACTAGGTAGTCCAACCCTCAAATTTTAATTCTTAAATCAAATCATCAAATTGAAAAAATAATTTAAATGTAGTCCACCGATGTTCAAGTCTGAAATTCTATAATTCTACCCTCTAAATTCAAATTGATGATTTTACCTTCATGATTCAAAATCATAAACCTAAGATATAACTATTGGGTCCTCGATATCAATTCACTAATCATCTTAGTCACTCCTTTAAATTTTCAAAATTATAATGGCTTGCATCTTCCAATTTAACCTTACTCGGTCACAATCCAAAAGACATTCCTCTCGAGTTGACAAATGCATTGCTACCCAACTTAGAGTTTACCCATTCATCACAAAAAGACTATATACCTTAAGAAAATATTCCTTAATATGTTTACCTACGTCATTCAATCCTCGAACTTCAACGCCGATCATGTCACATATGATATGTCCTCAATTACGAAAGTTTTAATCCTCAAGTATGTGATCGGCCTATGTGGCATATCTAGTACTATCTATGTACTAACTTATACCAGGCACGAGATTTCGTCTTTCCGAAATAAGGGAAGACGAAGATCAATAATAAAGAGTTCAAGGGTGGGGTGATAGAAAAGAAATATCGGGGTCAATGCGTTTTAAAGTATTCAGGTGGGAATTGTCAAGTGATTGTGGATTGAATCCTATCTCGGTAATTCCTATTCACATGCTCGTATTAATACAGTTATGTAATCGATACGATATGCTCGGACGTATTTAGGGGCAAGCATACTAGTCAACTATATATCTCAATCCACATAAAGTAGTCGTGCGAAGTGCGAATCAAAATGCACTAAGGTTGATCAGACCGTAGTACACTGATTCTGAGTAGACACTTGTATTAGTGGGGTTGATCAGGCCTCAATAATACAGGTGTCATGAACAAGCCTGATAAAGAGTAAGCTTGCAAAACTAGGCTATAAAATAGCAGCATCAGTTGAGTTCAGCAAAATTAAGTGCGCTAGATGATGATGAAAAGAGGTACAAATTTATTGAAGTTCACAAGACACAAAATAAGCACAATAGCAAAAGCCTCCAAAAATCTCTACATTTATCAAATTTAAAAGCATACTAGGATATTTAGCAAGTTCAAAAATTACTAGGTTGGGGCTGAGGTCACGAACCAACAGGCACGAAAACAATACTAGGAAAAAGGTATCTATGAATCACTTACGCGCATTAGCTGCTTCCAAAGTCTGCGCGTTCTCCACGGTCATCACGTAAGCTTGTCCGCGTCCTGGAGCAGTGGGGCAGTCCCTCACTTGATGTTCTGTTGATCCACAATATAGACAGGCACCCAGTCTCTTCCTACAAACTTGCCAGGTGTGACCTTGTTTTCGACAATAGCCACAAGTGGGAGCTTGTTGGTTCTGTCCTTGAGTTGGATTCATCCGTGGTCGCTTTGCAGCTTTTTCCTGTTGTGCTTGGTCTGGTGCTGACGCAGACGGCCGCTTCCGGCTGGACTCGATCCTTGTGGTGCACTCCACAGGTCGCGCTGCAGTAAGAACGTCCTCGTCGAAGGTAATTGCATTTGAACTGCTTGGCTTCCGTGACTCCGAGCTAATTCTGTCGATGAAGTTCTCCGCTTGGTTTTGCTGAGTTTCTTGTTGAACCTTCTGATAGGCTTGCATCATTATGTAGAACATGCGGAACATCTGCTGTTCGTCCATAGGCGGTCCCGGTGGGAAGGAAGGCATCAGTGGAATAGGCTGTGTCGAGGGTGGAACGCCATCTTGACGGATTATTGAGGCAGGCTGACTTGCTTGACTGCCTTGTGATGATTGGCCTTCACCGACTGGTATCACATCGTCTTCTTGGGTAACCACAACGGTTTGTGGTATTTCTGCATGAGCCTCGTTGCTGGCTTGTGGGTCCATTTTCCTGTATCCAAAATAACCAATAAGAGGCGCACAGGAATCAAGACAAGATGCAAGTTCATATTAGTTCGAATACGATACAGATATCAAAAACGATTCAAGCAAGTGGATGAGATCCTATAAACTTATCCTAGCTTTATTGCAGGCCTGTTCGGTCCCTGAGTTGAAACCGAACAATTTAGTCGTTGGACCTGCATGGGCCACCACAAAAACGTGTCACGACCCGCACCCGGTTATTCGGGCACGAGTGCGTGGGCACGTCCAGCCTACGCCGCAGTGTCGGCGGTAGTACGCTGTCTAGGTCGTCATCACAGGTAATTTAAATCTATCTCATCCACAATAAATAGACAAGGAAAGTAACAGGAAATAGGAATGCTAACTTTTATAAAACAAATTGTGACAACAGATCCATAGTTAATACAAAGCCAGAAGATAGATCGGGGACAAACCCGAGTATGTGCTGAAGGGAAATAAAATAATAACTGGCTACTCCTCCTCAAAGGTAGTCTCCTGAGTGGGAACCGGCTCCTCATATGTGTCACCTGCTAACTCATAGTGGCATAATAGGTAGGGGCAAGGCCTCATCATCGCCTAAAACAACGGATCCAGTCAGGAAAGGAGCAAAGTACACAATGCACAACAAGATTAAACTAAATATTCATGACAATTAACTTGAGTATCATGTTGAGAAAGTTGCATAGAAGAACATCAATATCTCAGAGTTAATGCTATAAACAGGAATATGAGAAAGCAGAAAATAAATGAGACAGGAAATAAAACTACAACAGTCAGCAAGAACTATAACAAGACCAGAAGCTATCTGTGTGAACTTGTGTTTATTTTAGAATACATAGTTGGCATGTAGGGGTTTATAAGGCTAATCCGGCCGTCATAGACGGCTATTAAACAATGAATAATCGAGATCCGACTGAGGGTACAGTCGCGCACCAACAGCTATTAAACATGATAGGGGGAAAGGTAAACTACATGCCTTCTAGTATTCTCCCACCCGACATGAAAAGCAAGACATGAAATACAGTATCCAAGACATGAAATCCAGTATTCTAACACTACGTGTAATCATCAAGGGTACTAGTAGAGCAGGGAATTAACTATCACAATATAAAGATTTAAACTTGAAGTGCAGGTACTTGCCTGTTGTTTGGATCCAATTAATTGTCCTCGGGAAAATATCCAGAGATGAGCCCAGAAGCTGAAATAGACATTACCATCACGCTCAGAAGATGTCAAATAGCTAGAAACGCCTGTCCTTGGGTCCAATTTGGAGACAAGGGCAAAAACGGTAATTTCGGATCAAAACGGGGTCCGCCGGTGGGCCCTCTTTGCACCGAAAAACGTGTCCGGGTCAAAGGTCTCCAAATTCATCAAACTTAGTGTCAACAGGTCAGGAACGCTGATACGAACCCAACGGAACTTCCAGATTTGGATTCCGATGAGCCGAACACAAAATCGCCCGTCGAGCGGGGCCTGTGGGGCCCACGACACGCGATTTCGTCAACGTTCTCATAATCGAACCAAACTTGACCCACAGGACCAGCGTATCGCTACGAGTCCGATGGCGCAAGTTTCGTCTCGATCCGACGTGTGTGCACGAAGTTAGGGTGAATTACAGAAAAGGCGGATACGGGGCGATGTCCGCGGATACGCGTTGATTCCGGTGTGCACGCACACCCGAATCAGCTTCCACGAAATCTCACACGTCCGTATCGACGATGCGCACGTATCTGTGAAGACCGCACGCGACCAAGTCGTCCCGTTTGGCGGGGCGCACTCAGTTCCGGGGTGAAACAGGGTCTGGTTTTTCCTGTTTTTGGATCGCGGTGTGCGATCACCACAGGACGCGATGCCCCGAGCGGTTTGTCCGGACACCGAGAGGGTCATACAGGCTTCACAACGCAATTTACGGAATTGGAATCGGAGCTACGAGGTGAAAGATATGAGTACCTGAACCGGACCGAAAAACCGAGGATTCGTCGTGTCCGACTCGACACGGACACTGTGTCCTGTGTCCACTGTGTCGTGTCCAGCCCCTAGGTTTAGGGTTAGGGCTTTTTCTGGACTCGGCGGCGCTCAGGCGGACGGCATGGCGGCGGGGAGGTCGACCGGGGCTGGGCGGCGCTGTGCTGGCCGGCGGAGGCGCTGTCGGCTCGGGCGTCCGGCGGAGCTGCCGTGGAGGGGAGGAGAGGGGAGAGGGGAGGTGCTGGAGGTAGGCGGAGGACGGCGAAGCGGCGGGGGAAACGGCGGCGGCTCTCGGCGAGGCTGGGAGGCGGAGGGCTGAGGGCTAGGCGGGTCGGCCGGCGGCGTCGAGGGTGGTCGGGGGGAGGTTCTGGCCGGGGGAGGGTTTCGAGAGGGTTTTAAAGGGGAGAGGAGGCGGTGGCGCTCCTGGCGAGGCGGAGGTCGTGGCGGGGTTGCCGAGGGGTGCGGGCGGAGTGGCCGGGGGCGGCGCCACGTGGCCGGAGGCGGCGGCCCCGGCGGAAGACGCGGGGAGCGGGTCGTCGTGCGGGGAGAGGGAGAAGGGGAGGCGGGTTAGCGGGTCGCGGTCGGGCGGGTTCGGGTGGACCCGACCCGACCCGCTAGGCGGGTGGGCCGGTTTGGGCTTGGGCCCAATGGGCTGGGCCAGGGTTTAATTTAGGAAATAATAAATAAATAAGTAAATAAATAAATAATTAATTAATAACTAAATAAATAAATAGTTTTTAGGTGTTTTAAAATAGGTCCGAGGCCCAATAAATTCCAGAAAAATTACCCTAAGTCCAGTTTTCCATTTTACACCCAAAAATGTTATTTTCATGATATTTTAATATTATTTATTAACAATTAAAAATTATTTAATAATTAGAAATCCTGATTTTAATTACAGACAATTCCCAGAAAATTTCAGAAAAATTGCGAAAAAATCCCAATTTAAAATTCTTGCAAAATCTGGGGGTTTACATAATTACTCTAAAAAGATACAATAATAATATTCACTGCCTCGGTTGGTTTCTACAACTCCTTTTGTTGTGTCCCAGCCCGCCACAATTACTGCAACGAAGATCTCTTGTCGACGGTTCTCTTGTCATTATACGATGAGTATTGCCCCCTTGGTAAGATAATCCATGTAGTATACCTCCATGGTAGCAAATTATTACTAAATTTTGATCCATAGTCACAAACTTTCGTCTGAATTGAGACTTACAGAGATATGTCAGGAAATAGCTTAGGTGAAAATGGTAGGAGATAATGGATGAAAGTATCTTTTGACTTGAATTTGCCTTCTGAATTCACCGATTGTAAGCTATTTCTTGTATGAGAAAAATATGATGAAGAGAGTAAGAGTGAATGAGATATACAAAACAAATGAGTCATATATATAAGCTAAATTTAACCGTTAAAATATAAACGTTACAAATTGAACGTTACCTATTGTACAGAGACTAGTATTACCTAGTATAGTATACAGAAAAAGGGGTGACAGAGGAAAGAGTGACAGAGAGAGAGTAAAGAGAGGGATGAGAGTGACAAAGAGAGTAAAGAGAGGGAGAGAGGGTGAGAGTGACAGGTTGAGAGAGAGAGAGAGGGACAGAGAGAGGAAAGAGAATGAGTGTGAGAGAGAGAGAGGGTATTAGCTAAATTTAACCGATTAAATTTAAACGTTAAAAATTGAACGTTACCTAGCGTACAGATAAACGTCACCTAGTGTGCAGGTATTAGCTAGTGTAGATAGCATACAGGAAAAGAGAGGGAAAGAGTGACAGAGGAAAGAGTGACAGGGAGAGAGAGTAGAGAGAGGGATGAGAGTGACAGAGAGGGAAAGAGGGATGAGAGTGAGAGAGGGTTAAGAGTGACAGAGAGGGATGAGAGTGAGAGAGGGTTGAGAGTAAGGGAGTTGACACACACACACACAGAGAGGGGAGGGATAGTTGAGAGAGAGTGTGAGAGATGTGAGGGAGAGTGACAGGGAGAGAGAGAGAGAGAGAGAGTGTGAACGTGAGAGAGATGTGAGAGAGAGAGCGCACATAGAAAATAATAAAAAAATGAAAATGCTCTCGAGAATGCCGTTTTCTTTTGAAAAAAACGTACTTCCAATGTACGTTTTCTTTTTTCTATTTTTTTTTAATTAACGGTGTTAAAACGTAGAAAAAGTTAACCCAAAAAATAATATTAAAACCAAACAAATGGAGGGCATGCGGAACGTTGGTTGGGTTGGGTACAATCGCTCTCACCCACTACGTTTTCCATCTCCGATTCTGCTCGTACTATGTCGTGTCGTATTACGCATTTAAACAAACAAATGGAGGGCATGCGGAACGTTGGTTGGGTACAATCGGATCCGGATACGTACCCGACCCATTTAAACCAATGGATATACAAAATATGTAGACATGGACAAAGGAAACCCACCTCTCATTTATGGTCACCGTGACATATCTTCCACTTCCTTCCATGGCTTCTTCGCCATGCTTGGGGCTTCCTCGATGCCGATTCCCGCAGTTGAGGACTTCGACGAGGCTAGTCGGATCTTCGAAGATGCAGAGCCCGAACCCGGTTGCTTTCTCTCGGGTCTCTCCAGGAGGAAACGTTAAGAGGAGGAAGTGCCTGAGATGCGGCACTCTGTATCTGGACGAGGATAATTCCCCTACTGCTTGCTCGTTCCATGGCCACAAGACGGGTATGTAACGAGTCGGATTCGGGTTAAACCCGAAACCAATTCGCCTTTTGGGTTTTGGGTTCACATATGGACTTATTAGTTTGGTTCCTGATTCAAGTTGAGAGTTGAGCTTGAAGTTGTCATTTATTCCATCTGAGATCGAACTTTTGACTTTTTTTATCGCCATGTTAGTGGAAAGTAAATGACTCCCAGTATTTACCTTTGATTATTAAAAAAAAATTTAATCAAATATAACAAATTTTGTCATCATAGATCATCGAACCATGGATAAATCTGACAAGAGTTCGGATTTGTACAACTTTTCTCCATAGGGCAACGTCCAACTTTAGAGATGCCTCCACTTGAACCAGCAGTATTTTTTGGTTATTTACACTAATATTTTCAATATTTTATGTTAATTTTTTTATTTTGAAAATAGTAGAAAAAAATTGTGTACTTCTTTTCAAAATAAAAAAGATTCGTGTAAAATATAGAGAAGGGTAGCGTAAATAATCTATTATTTTTCTTAAGGGAGCTCAATTCAAACTCAACTTAAACGTATAATTATAATAATATCTCCGGAAAGAACCAGGAACCCAACCCCACGTCACCTTGATCACAGCACAATTTGGCATTTCAAAATGGAACTTTGTCATATCTTCTTTCAAGTATATCCTAAGATCAAATAAGTTGCTGATCACTATGGGTATTAACCCTAAATATTTTTCAATTTAGAGAAAATGCACCATGCTTTAGTACATTATGCTCGATATATTAACTACCTCAACTTTATTTATTTGTAGGAGAAAAGGGATTGTTCTCATTTGCTCCACCACACCAAGGGATTGATGGTGAGTGGAGCGATGGAAGTGGAGTGATAGTTTACAAGTGGAATGAGAAAAAAAATAGACCAAACACTGGAAGTATCAACTGGAAGAAGAGATGGAGTTGTTGTGCGGAGTACGATGATGATGCTCCTCCATGTCAACAAGGATGGCATGTTTCCTATGATGATGGCTTCACACTGTACTAGAATTTGTCCATGGATTGGAAGAAGCTATCAAAAATATTTTAGATTAAAAACTCCAAAGTAGTAGTTTTCTACATATAGTGTGCGTTATTTTAATTTTTGCTTACCAATAATATATGTTATAACAAAGTAAAATAAATATTAGTAATTAGACCTTTGTTTCAATAATGATGGAATGAAATGTGGACAGAACTTTCATTACCCTTACTGTGTAAGTGTATCCTAACATCATAAATCTATACTATTATAAAATACCAAATGTTGGCTTCACCATAAAACTTTTTTTTTCAAATATACCCTTGCATATATTTACTAATTAAAATTGTTCTTTAAAGTTAAAAGGAACAACCACGTAATTACAAAAGTTGTCATTTGGTCTTCATATATTATCTTAGGTATTAAATAATATTTATATATAATAGCATAATAATAAATTTAGAATAGTTAAGATTTTGTCTTTTAAACTTCCTAAGTACTCTTAATAAATATTAGAATAATTAGCAGTTGTCTTTTAGACTTCATAATAATTATCAATAAAATATATGCAACGCACATGTATATATACTAGTTTGACTATTTATAACATATGGTCATGAATTTTGTTGGTGTTTTCAACCTTGCTTTGGGAGTTTTAGTCCCACGTTGGAAACCACCAATGTGTATATCTCAATATATAGCGTTGTTTAGTATATATATATATATATATATATATATATAT
This sequence comes from Iris macrosiphon, assembly GCA_036927795.1. Classification (NCBI taxonomy): domain Eukaryota; kingdom Viridiplantae; phylum Streptophyta; class Magnoliopsida; order Asparagales; family Iridaceae; genus Iris; species Iris macrosiphon. The sequence goes on along the minus strand of JAYESA010000020.1, from coordinate 10,215,752 downwards.
ATAGAATGAAGCTATATTTACAATAATAAATAACATAAATACAAACATATTTATAATAATAAAAATTCAGTATAAGTGCATTCTCACCTCCATTAACCTCATTTTCGCCTTCTTGTAGTTGGAGCCATTGTCAGTAATTATTTGGACGACCCTATTTTTTTCAATTTGTTCCACAACTTCATTCATCAGTCCAAATATGTATTTACTATCTTTGTATTTGTCAGAGGCATCTACAGATTTAAGGAATATCGTTCCTTGTGGAGAATACACAAGAAAGTTAATAATGCATTTTCTGTTCTGAGCCATGTCACAGCGGCGTAGCACCGCACGAAAGCGTAAGGCTTCATGTTGAAAAATATTAAACTCTCTTAAAAGGAACTCACTTAAGTGTATGGAAAAAGATATAGGCCGTCTCTTTAGGGTAAACTTGTAGACACCCAAAATACATACACCGAAACCATGTCAGCACAGGGCCTTTAATGTGCGACCAGAGGCACAACTGATGTCATTGTGCAAGTGGAAAGAACAACAGCTATGGTTCAGAATTTAAGGCATAGTCAATTCTAGTATCGTACTGTTGTTTGACCTATGCGGAAAGATTAAAGTCGTGAGCGACATCTATCATAATGCATTATGGACATTCACTGTGAGGAACACTCGACCATATATTTTAATATATGTGGGGGATTGTTGGTGTTTTTCACTTTGCTTTAGGAGTTTTAGTCCCACACTAGAAAATCACCAATGTGTATATCTTAATATATAGCTTTGAGAATTGGTACATGCATATGGGGTGGTGGCCCATGTGGGTTGACTTTCCTAGAAGGATTAAGTTTGAACTCCTTTATGAGGTGGTGGCCCATGTGGCTCGGACTTGGACTTGGGCTCAAGGGCGCAAAGTGACACTTTATTGTTGCACTTTGCACTTAGCACGTCAGCATCACCGCATGGCGCTCATACGCTTATTTTATGCACGATTGCTGGCTTGGGCGCATGTGGCTCTGCCAGGAGCTATGCTGCCAGGGGCTATGCGGCTTTGGGCTATGCGGCCAGGGGCTATACGGCCTGGAGCTATACGGCCAGGCGCTATGCGACACGGGGCTATGCGTCCAGGTGCTATGCGGCCGGCGAGTTAGCATGAGCGAGTCGAGTGTGGAGGGAAAAGAATCTGCTGTTGACGGTGCATGGTTATCCGTGCCTTTCGGAACATGCGACATATGCGCCCGGCGGGTGTCTGTGCACAGTGGCAGTTGCTTTCGGCGCTTGGCGGCGCTACTCTGTACATCATGACCGACGACGGCGACGACGCATGTGGCTCTGGCTACTCATGCGGCTCCGACGACGCATGCAGCTCCGGTGACACATGCGACTTGGTGTCTGGTTTGTCACTACCCAATTCTAGAAAATATTTTTTTGGTAAATTGTGTATTGTATATAATTAATTATATTTATATTTAATTGGTGATTGTATTATTTTTATTTGATTGTTTTAGGATTTTGGCTAGCCTGGACCCGTGTCAGACCCTAGTGGACCCATGTCCGACCCAACCCACACCCTTGTGAGGCTTATTTTTGGATTTAGAATATTTATTATATTTTATTTTAGTTAGTTGGAGAGATTGGGAGTTAGTTTGAGTGCTTTTGGAACCCCAAACCCAAAATCCAAGTTAGGGAGGGCATTTTGGTCTTTTTGAGACTTTGTAAACCCTTTTTTATGCTTGGCCGGCCTCCCCCAACCTCCCAGACCCGAGCAACAGCAGCCCTATTCTTCTTCTTCACTTCTTCTTCTTCTTCTTCTTCTTCTTCTCCATTCTCCACTCTTTCTTCTTTCTTTCTTCTTCCCACTCCAAGTAAGTACTCTATTTCTCCTCTTTCTTCTTCTATTCTTCATGGATGTGAACCCTAACCCTACATTCTTCCCCAACCTAGGTGTTTAGAGCCTAGACTTAGTGTGGAGGCTAGATTTGGAGGCTTGGAACTTGAGGGAGGTAATTTCAAGTGTATTGGAGACTTTGGCCTTGGGATTCCAACTCCCAAGAGGTAAACCCTAACTTTTCTCTTACTAATTGCTTTAATGTAGTGTAATTAGTGGTTTAGAACCTTCCTAGACCCTAAGCCTACCCGTGGGAGGAAGTTGGAACAAGTTTGGTTGTGTTTGGAGACTTTGACAATAGGTTTTGTGTCAATTTCGGGTGAAATCCGAAATTGGCCCAATTTTGGGTGATGCCCTAGGTTAGACTGTAAACCCCCTCGACCAGATTTTAGCATTTTAGGATTATTTTTATCAATTTAGGATTTATGGCAATATTTTAATTTATTTTGCTTACATATCCGATCGACTTGTGCACCTGTCCATCACCGAATTATTTGGAGCTTTACCTTGACTGTTACCCCCGAACAAAGTTCACATACCTCTCCTAGACATGCCAGACTACTATCCTGCACTTTGTGCAACTCCCAGATACTTTACTTTGAGCCTCGTTTGAGACGCACAAATATCGTCACCAACGTACGTATTTAAATTCCCAAACCTGTATCATTCTTTGTTCCAACAGACATTAGAGGTCCAACCTGCACCTGTTTTGCCCAAACAAAAATACGTTAATATTCTACACTGAGTATACTACATTTAGTATATTGACACCGTATTAAAATTATGGCCCTACCTGCCTCTAAATAATTAGAGAACACCGTGCGCGGTATTTATTAATTAATTAATACGATGGTCCGTATCACCCAAGAAAACCAGGCCCAGTCCCTGCCCAGACTCACCCCCACCCCCCCAGGACCCTCACACAGCTTTTTCCTTTAATTCTGTGAATTTTAGTATTTTCAGGAATCGAGTGTTTTTCTAGACAATTTCGTAAATTGCGCAAATTCCCAAAATATGACCTTTATGCAATTTATGAAATTATAAGGACTTTTCTGCAAATTTTCCTGTGAGGTGTCACCCCCTCATTGGCCGATGAACCTGCACCGTCCATTTGGAGGCGGGACCCACCCGAAAATATCTTGTAAATATCTCAAGATATTTTACTTAAAATATTATTACTATTTCTAATAAAAGAAAGTAAAAGAAAAATAAAAACAGAAAACCCAAAATCCCTAGCCCTAGCCGCCGGCTAACCCCCCCCATCGCCGGAGCGGCGAGCCCCCCCCCCCCCCCCTCGCCGGAGCCACTCCGCCTCTCCCCTCCCCGCGGCGAGCCAACCCCCACCCGCGACGAGCCGACCCCCCCAGCAGCTTCTCTCTCTCTTCCTCCTCCAATTCCCCCTTCCCCGACCCGACCTAGCCGGCACAGCGGTGCCCCGACCCCCGCCGGTGAGCTCCTCCTCCTCCTCCTCTTCTCCTCCCCCGAGCCCTTCCTCCTCCGCCACTCGTCGCCATCCCCAGCTCCTTCTCCTCCGGCCCCCATCCCCACCACCATCCTCCACCACTCGCCACCACCAGCTTCCCTCTCCCCCTCCCAACCTTCCTTCCTCCCCCCGTCGATTTCCCCACCACCATCCTCCACCACCAGCACCAACGCCACCACCAGCTTCCCTCTCCCAACCTTCCTTCCTCCCCCCGTCGATTTCCCCACCACCGCCAACACCACCATCTCCAGCACCCTGAGCTGACCTACACGACAACCGCAGCTCCGGCGTGCAGCCCCCCTGCCCCGTCCGGTCCGGCACAGCAGCTCCCCGACTTCAGCGAGCTGCAGCGGCCGACTCGGCTGTGCACCCGACTTCGGCAGTGGCTGCTCCGCTGTGCAGCCCTTCAACCTGCTCGACTCGAACCCCGGCCGCTCGCCGTCGACCTCCCAGCCCCGCGCAGCATCGACGAACCGCTGCCCTAGCTCCGGACACGCCAAAAATCGGACACAACAGCATTTCAGAGCCCGGACACAGCCCGGACACGATCAACGTCGTGTCGCATCTCTTCCCGGACACGGGAAATTCATTCCACGGAGCCCTGTTCAGGTAACCCGTTTTATCTCCTCGTAATTCCATTTTTAATTTTGTCAGTTGTGACACGTAAGCTATGTAACCATCTGGATGCCCGTGCAACCCGCTCGGTGCATCGCGTCCTGTGGCGATCGCGAACCGCGATCCAAAAACAGAAAAAATAACGACCCGATTCACACCGGAACTGAGTACGCCCCGCCAAACGGGACGACTTGGTCGCACGCGGTCTTTACCGAAACGTGCGCGCCGTTGATACGGACGTGCGAGATTTCACAGAAGTTGATTTGGATGTGCGTGCACACCGGAATCAACGCGTATCCGCCGACAACGTCCCGTATCCGCCTGTTCTGGAACACGCTATAACTTTGTGTACACACGTCGGATCGAAACGAAACTTGCGCCATCGGACTCGTAGCAATACGCTGGTCCTATGATCCAAGTTTGGTTCGATTCTGAGAACGTTGACAAAATCCCGTATCGTGGGCCCCACCGGCTCCACTTGACGGGCGATTTTGTGACCGGCTCATCGGAATCCAATTCTGGAAGTTCCGTTGGGTTCGTATCATCGTTTCTGACTTGATGACACTAAGTTTGGCTAATTTGGAGACCTTTGACCCTGACACGTTTTTCGGTGCAAAGCGGCCCACATGTGGACCCCGCTTTGACCGGAAACTGTCATTTTTGCCCCTGTGTCCAAATTAGACTTAAGGACAGGCATTTTTAGCTATTTGATATTTTCTGAGACTGTTAGTGATGTTTATTTCAGCATCCGGAGACTTTCCTTCTGAGGCCATAGTTTCTGACTTTTGGCATTTGACATCTGGACGTTATATTTTGCAGCTCTCTTGCCAGACAAGTATACCTTGCCTTGTTTGACATCACGACTGTCTTGACAATTCTCACTTGAATTCTTTAAACGCATTGATCCCCACACTTCTAATCTATTACCTCCCCCTTGAATTCTTGATTATTGTTTTCCGTCTTCCCTTATTTCGGAAAGGCGAAACCTCATGCTTAGTATTAATACGAGAGTGTATTGTTTTATAACCTTTTCAGTTTGTTCTTGGGTAATTACCAAACCCTATTTTTTTAGATTAGATTGCAGTATATAAATTGTGCTACCTTTAGATGACCCTTTACTACCTACCTACGATCCTGATACGTACATTCCTATGACAGCAAAATTTCATTTTTGCCTCGTAACTTGGAGCAAGATTCAGAACTCAAGTATTATGAAAAAGGATATATCATTTTGCTGACAGGAGTCTAAATGGGTTTCACCTGGATGAATAATTGATTGACTCCTGAATGGATAGCAGCGCCTATGACTAGGTTGACTTGTAAGGATTAAAGAATTCCTATGGACCGACCCACCAAGTCAGCACCTTTATTACCTATAGAGTTGGCCAGTCTGCAGAAGCTTTAGCTAACTTATTTGAGGCAAATCGTAAGATTGCACGGCATACCCGTCATCATTGTACCAGACAAGGATTCGCGTGACCAGAGTTGGTGGTCAACCGAAGAGACAGTTAAGTAAATACAAGGACACTGGCAAGCAGTACAAGACAGACAATCAGTAGGCAGACCGTCATCATCGTCCCTTGGAAATTCAAAAGGACGATCATGTCTTAGAGGATATCACCTACTAGAGGCACCATACGAATCAGAGGACGCAGCAAGTTGAGTCCAAGGTAGATTGGACCATTGACGTGCTAGAAAGAGTGGGAGTAGTGGCATATCAACTTGTGCTACCGCCTTCAATTGAGTGAGTACTTGATGTATTCCACGTGTCGCAACTCGGGCGATGTGTGACAGACAACAGTCATATTTTCAACCATCCGGAGATCACCATTAGGCCGAGCCTGTCGTATCAAGAGCAACCAGTGGGAATCCTTGAACATCGAGAAAAGATATTGAGGAATCAGCCTATTCCCTTGGGCCGCGTAGCATGGAAGCATGACGCGCCAGAAGAATCTACTTGGAAGCGTGCGGACGACTTGCGTAAACGTTTTCGAACCTATTCTTAACCCAAGATATAAATTACTTTGTTAAATCATATCTTATGCCATCCTTGACTTCTACCATGGCTTAGTTTTAATTTCGATGACGAAATTTTTATAAGTTGGGTAGATTGTAAACCCCCTCGACCAGATTCCAGTATTTTAGGAATATTTTTCACAATTTAGGATTTGTTGCAATATTTTAATTTATTTTGCTTACATATCCTATTCACTTGTGCACCTGTCCATCACCAAATTATTTGGAGCTTTACCTTGACTGTTATCTCCGAACGAAGTTCACATACCTCTCCTAGACATGCCAGTCTACTATCCTGCACTTTGTGCAACTCCCAGATACTCAGTTTTGAGCCTCGTATGAGACGCACAATTATCGTTACAAACGTACGTAATTAAATTCCTAGATCTGTACCCATCTCTGTTCCAATAGAGATTTGAGGCCCAACATGCACCTGTTTTGCCCAGACAAAAATACGTTATTTTTCTACACTGAGTATACTACATTTAGTGTATTGACACCGTAGAAAAATTATGACCCTACCTGCCTCTAAATAATTAGAGAACACCGTGCGCAGTATTTATTAATTAATAAATACGATGGTCCATATCACCCAGAAAACCAGGCCCAGTCCCTGCCCAGACTCACCCCTACCCCCTCGGGACCCTTCCCCAGCTTTCCCCCTCATTTCTGTGAATTTTAGCATTTTCAGGAATCGGATGTTTTCCCAAACAATTTCGTAATTGCATAATTTCCCAAAACTAGGACTTTACGCAATTTATGAAATTATAAGGACTTTCCTGCAAATTACAGTGCGAGGTGTCACCCCCTCACTGGCCGGTGAACCTGCACCGTCCATTTGGAGGCGGGACCAACCCGAAAATATCCCGAAAAGATCCCAAAAATATCCTATAAATATACTGTAAAATATCTCAAGATATTTTACTTAAAATACTATGATTTTTTTCTATAAAATAAAAGAAAAAAAAATAAAAGAAAAACCCAAAACCTAACTCTACCCCCCTTACCGCCGTCAGCCTTCCCCCCCCCCCCCCCCCCCGCCGGAGCGGCGAGCCTCCCTCGCCGGAGCTACTCCCCCTGCCGGCGGCGAGCCTCCCCCCCCCGATCTCCTCTTCTCCTCCACCCCGAGCCTATCTCCCCCTACTTCGCCCTTCCTCCCCACCCTGTCGGCTGCCACCACCACCCCCAATCACCGCCACCACCTCCTTCTCTTCCTCCCTCAGCCCCCTTCTCCCCCGTCCGTCCTCTTCCCTCCACCGCCACCCCATCTCAGCCCCGACCCTCTCTCCCCTCCTCTCCTTCTCCTCCGGCTCCCTCTCTCCTCCACGACTCCCCGTCCGGCCAGCCTCCGCAGCCCCTCCGGCCTCGACGAACTCCCCCGACCTCCGCCCGCCCTTCCTCTTCTCCTCCTCCTCGGCTGAGCAAGCCGCTCACCACCACCATCATCGTCATCACCACCATCTCCAGCGGCCAACTCCTCCACCTCGACTTCCCCTTCCCTGTTCTCCACCACCCTCTCCTCCCAGCTCCTCCTCCTCACCGTGAACCAACCCCCATGGTCGAGACCACAGCTCCTCCTCCTCCTCACCGTGAACCACCCCCCCCCGTGGCCAGAGACCGAATATCTCTCCCAGCCACCTCGTCGTGCCCTGCCCTGTCATTCCGTTGACCGACGAGCTCCGCCTGAGCGCCTCCGGCGAAGCCCGGCAAGTCTTCCCTGGACTCAGACCAGACACAGCAACTGGACGCATAACCCGGACACGTCCAGGACACAAATCCTGTGTCGAATCGACACACGGACACGCGCAACTCGGATCCACGGAGCCCTGTTCAGGTAGCCCGTTCTAACTCCTCGTATTTCCGTTTTCTATTCCGTCAGTTGTGACACGTAGGCTATGTGACCCTCTCGGTGCCCGTGCAACCCGCTCGGAGCATCGCGTCCTGTGGCGATCGCGGCACGCGATCCAAAAACAGAAAAAAACAACCACCCGATTCACCCCGGAACTGAGTACACCCCGCCAAACGGGACGACTTGGTCGCACGCGGTCTTTACCGAAACGTGCGCACCGTTGATACGGACGTGCGGGATTTCGCAGAAGTTGATTCGGATGTGCGTGCACACCGGAATCAACGCGTATCCGCCGACAACGCCCCGTATCCGCCTGTTCTGGAACACGCTGCAACTTTGTGTACACACGTCGGATTAAGACGAAACTTGCGTCATCGGACTCGTAGCAATACGCTGGTCCTGTGATCCAAGTTTGGTTCGATTTTGAGAACGTTGGCAAAATCCCGTATCGTGGGCCCCACAGGCTCCACTTGACGGACGATTTTGTGACCGACTCATCGGAATCCAATTCTGGAAGCTCCGTTGGGTTCGTATCATCGTTCCTGACTTGTTGACACTAAGTTGGGCGAATTTGGAGACCTTTGACCCTGACACGTTTTTCGGTGCAAAGTGGCCCACATGTGGACCCGTTTTGACCGAAAACTGTCATTTTTGCCCCTGTGTCCAAATTGGACTTAAGGACAGGCGTTTCTAGCTATTTGATATTTTCTGAGACTGTTAGTGATGTTTATTTCAGTATCCGGAGACATTTATTCTGAGGCCATAGTTCTGACTTTTGGCATTTGACATCTGGACATTATATTTGCAGCTCTCCTGCCAGGCAAGTATACCTTGCCTTGTTGTACTGTTTAAATTCAGTTATTGATAGTTACATATTTATTTATTATATAAATGTGTGCGTCCGAGAAAACTCGGGTGCAGTCAACGAAGGCGTTGACGTTAGGATTGTATCTGACCTAGTGTCTAGTAGGCCCACCTAAAATTGTGAAGTTATTGGTATGACTTCCAGGCCTTGACACGTATCATTACACGTCACAGAGTGAGTTCATGTAGGGACGCGTGCCTCATATTCGACTGGCCATCGGTGTGAGCAACAAATGTAACGGTATTTAGCTTAGTTGTTTATTCTATGGAGACTTGCATCATCATACGAGATGTCCACGTCGTTTTCACGACTTGTATATCCATTGGGCGGGGAAGATATCTAGTAGGCGTATGGGATACCCCCTTCTTGAGTCTTTTATCCTTCGTACCATGCTCCTCATGGACGATTGCAGAGCTACCCGTGTGTCCGGGGGCATATGACACATATACTAGCCAGTCATGACGATTGGTGAATTACGTCAGCATATGTCAAGCCTACACATTCCCATGCGTACTACTAGGTCTTCAAATTGCATTCACTTAGATGGTTAGCGCACCCCCATTTATTTATTCAGTATTTACATTATGGCATGTTATTTTTATGTATCTTGCTATGTCCCTCTGAGGACCTGGTTCCCTGCCAGGTGTATATATTCTGGAGTATTCGCAGGAGCACAGAGCCGGACATGTTACGTATATCCCGAGGAGGTCTCCTATTCGAGCCTCGTGATTGACAGATGTTGTTCTTATATGGTGTGTATCTGGTACCTTTTTATATTCTATTTCGACAGTAGATTTGTTTCCATCTGACTGTCATTCTTTAGATATTTGTTATTGAGATCTAGTTACTTGGTTATTGGTTATTCATGTTTATGTAATTTCTGTGGATGAGATTTAGATATTACCCTGTGACTTGTAATTAGTTTTACCACTTATGAATTATTGTTCATTATACATCGTACGCACGTATATATGGTTTCCATATATTGGAGTTGCCATATATACGGGCCAGCTGGCATGGTTACGTGACCTAGTCCTACGTATTTTGGGACTAGGGCGTGACATGTTTTTAGTGGTCGCTCATGCAGGTCTGAACATATTGTCTCGGTTACGTTACTGTACCGAGCAAGCCTGCACCTAGGATTAGAATATAGGATCTCATCCATAATTGACTATGACTTAATCTCCCTTCCAGTCTGTACTTACATAATTGCATCCTGCTTGATTCACGTGCTTCCCTGATAATTCTTTTAGTATAGCCCCTGCTAGAATATAGAAATCCCTGTTGATAGGATGATACTTAGGGTAATATTCCTACTTTGAATACCACTAGGGCATTGACATATCATTAAGTTCAGACTACTAAATAAACCCTAGCCTTCCTGATTTCCTAAATAAACCCTAGCCTTCCTGATTTCCTAAATAAACCCTAGCCTTCCTGATTTCCTAAATAAACCCTAGCCTTCCTTATTACCTAATGAACCCTAACATCACTACCTATAGATTAATTTACCCTTATCCCTTGACGTATTTATGTATGACTTGAGTGTAGTATAAACACTACTAGGATTAGTTAGAAATGACCATTGTGTTGACCTTAGTCTAGGGAAACCCATAGAAATCCAAGGTTAAATACTAGGACTGAAACCTCATCCTATGTTTGGATAAACCCAGTTTTACGCCAGAGACCCTTACCCTTGTTGGCGTAAAACCCAATTGACCGTTGTTGGCGTAAAAACCAAACAACTGCCTAGTTGGCGTAAAACACCCAATTATGCAGAAGATTGTCCCCTTTACGCCGCCCTTAGTCTTCCTTATCCTGCGTATGATGCGTCATGCAAGCCACGTAGGTAACTGCCCTGCGCAAACCTGATGATTCATAGATAACCAGCGTAGAGTAACCTGTTTTAGGCGTAACATAAGAATAGGATGTTGGCATATTTGTTATAGCCTTAGCTTTCCCCAGACACGACCAAATCCTGCGCAGAGATACGCCTCGAGCCCTGTGCAAAAAGGAACAGCTTTTGACAGGACATCTGATTTTGTCTCATCTCAAGCGTAAATGACTTGTATCCAATAAAGTCACTGAACGACAACCTGGGACTCCATGCAAAATCATCATCACAGCCGTCCACTCGATCGTTGTGCAAGAACTTTTGTCAGATGTCAGGATTCACTAATTTGACTGACAAACTCATGAGTTTCTCGTACAACTTTACGCTGCAACGAATGCTAGACTTTACGCGCAGATTTCTACGCACAGACTTTATACGCAGACAGCTCTGAAGCTTTACTTTACGATTCTCTGTTTTACGCGGATAACTCTGAAATCTATTTTACGCCGACAGTTTGAATCCCTGAGTTACGCCAAACTACTTTGGATCCCTACCTTGCGCTAGACAATTTAAAATTTTGTTTTACGCAGACAGTTTCGGATTTCTACCCTACGCCAATTTATTTTATACCTGCATTACGCAGACAACCTCGAACCCCTACTTTACGCGGACTTCCTGGAATCTCTGTTTTAGACGGACAACCTATAGTGTTTATTAAGATTATAGAACTTAGAAGGCCATACCTCTTTTGGGTCAACTAGCAACTTAGTCAAGGATTTAGAATAATAATTGTAGATTTTGTAGAGTCTTGTCTTTTTGTGAATTTGAATTGTGTTGAAATTTCTCGTATCATAATCTAACGTACTTATATTTATCGTACTACCTTGACTTATGCCGCTATTATAGACTAGTTTCGCAAGCTTATTCTTTATCAAGCTTGTTCTTGAGAGATGTATTATTGGAGTACTACACTAATACATTTCAGAATCAGTGTATTACGGTCTGATCAACCATAGTGCACTTGGTTCGACCTTCGCATAACTACTTTACGTGGATTGAGATATATAGTGATTAGTAGATAGATGTACTTGCCCGTTAGATATGCCTGAGCATATCGTATCAGCTACATAACTGTCCTGATCCAAATATATGAATAGGGATTACCAAAATAGGATTTCAATCCACGACTGCCTTGACAATTCTCACTTGAATTCTTTAAACGCATTGATCCCCACACTTCTAATCTATTACCTCCCCCTTGAATTCTTGATTATTGTTTTCCGTCTTCCCTTATTTCGGAAAGGCGAAACCTCATGCTTAGTATTAATACGAGAGTGTATTGTTTTATAACCTTTTCAGTTTGTTCTTGGGTAATTACCAAACCCTATTTTTTTAGATTAGATTGCAGTATATAAATTGTGCTACCTTTAGATGACCCTTTACTACCTACCTACGATCCTGATACGTACATTCCTATGACAGCAAAATTTCATTTTTGCCTCGTAACTTGGAGCAAGATTCAGAACTCAAGTATTATGAAAAAGGATATATCATTTTGCTGACAGGAGTCTAAATGGGTTTCACCTGGATGAATAATTGATTGACTCCTGAATGGATAGCAGCGCCTATGACTAGGTTGACTTGTAAGGATTAAAGAATTCCTATGGACCGACCCACCAAGTCAGCACCTTTATTACCTATAGAGTTGGCCAGTCTGCAGAAGCTTTAGCTAACTTATTTGAGACAAATCGTAAGATTGCACGGCATACCCGTCATCATTGTACCAGACAAGGATTCGCGTGACCAGAGTTGGTGGTCAACCGAAGAGACAGTTAAGTAAATACAAGGACACTGGCAAGCAGTACAAGACAGACAATCAGTAGGCAGACCGTCATCATCGTCCCTTGGAAATTCAAAAGGACGATCATGTCTTAGAGGATATCACCTACTAGAGGCACCATACGAATCAGAGGACGCAGCAAGTTGAGTCCAAGGTAGATTGGACCATTGACGTGCTAGAAAGAGTGGGAGTAGTGGCATATCAACTTGTGCTACCGCCTTCAATTGAGTGAGTACTTGATGTATTCCACGTGTCGCAACTCGGGCGATGTGTGACAGACAACAGTCATATTTTCAACCATCCGGAGATCACCATTAGGCCGAGCCTGTCGTATCAAGAGCAACCAGTGGGAATCCTTGAACATCGAGAAAAGATATTGAGGAATCAGCCTATTCCCTTGGGCCGCGTAGCATGGAAGCATGACGCGCCAGAAGAATCTACTTGGAAGCGTGCGGACGACTTGCGTAAACGTTTTCGAACCTATTCTTAACCCAAGATATAAATTACTTTGTTAAATCATATCTTATGCCATCCTTGACTTCTACCATGGCTTAGTTTTAATTTCGATGACGAAATTTTTATAAGTTGGGTAGATTGTAAACCCCCTCGACCAGATTCCAGTATTTTAGGAATATTTTTCATAATTTAGGATTTGTTGCAATATTTTAATTTATTTTGCTTACATATCCTATTCACTTGTGCACCTGTCCATCACCAAATTATTTGGAGCTTTACCTTGACTGTTATCTCCGAACGAAGTTCACATACCTCTCCTAGACATGCCAGTCTACTATCCTGCACTTTGTGCAACTCCCAGATACTCAGTTTTGAGCCTCGTATGAGACGCACAATTATCGTTACAAACGTACGTAATTAAATTCCTAGATCTGTACCCATCTCTGTTCCAATAGAGATTTGAGGCCCAACATGCACCTGTTTTGCCCAGACAAAAATACGTTATTTTTCTACACTGAGTATACTACATTTAGTGTATTGACACCGTAGAAAAATTATGACCCTACCTGCCTCTAAATAATTAGAGAACACCGTGCGCAGTATTTATTAATTAATAAATACGATGGTCCATATCACCCAGAAAACCAGGCCCAGTCCCTGCCCAGACTCACCCCTACCCCCTCGGGACCCTTCCCCAGCTTTCCCCCTCATTTCTGTGAATTTTAGCATTTTCAGGAATCGGATGTTTTCCCAAACAATTTCGTAATTGCATAATTTCCCAAAACTAGGACTTTATGCAATTTATGAAATTATAAGGACTTTCCTGCAAATTACAGTGCGAGGTGTCACCCCCTCACTGGCCGGTGAACCTGCACCGTCCATTTGGAGGCGGGACCAACCCGAAAATATCCCGAAAAGATCCCAAAAATATCCTATAAATATACTGTAAAATATCTCAAGATATTTTACTTAAAATACTATGATTTTTTTCTATAAAATAAAAGAAAAAAAAATAAAAGAAAAACCCAAAACCTAACTCTACCCCCCCTACCGCCGTCAGCCTTCCCCCCCCCCCCCCGCCGGAGCGGCGAGCCTCCCTCGCCGGAGCTACTCCCCGTGCCGGCGGCGAGCCTCCCCCCCCGATCTCCTCTTCTCCTCCACCCCGAGCCTATCTCCCCCTCCTTCGCCCTTCCTCCCCACCCTGTCGGCTGCCACCACCACCCCCCATCACCGCCACCACCTCCTTCTCTTCCTCCCTCAGCCCCCTTCTCCCCCGTCCGCCCTCTTCCCTCCACCGCCACCCCATCTCAGCCCCGACCCTCTCTCCCCTCCTCTCATTCTCCTCCGGCTCCCTCTCTCCTCCACGACTCCCCGTCCGGCCAGCCCCCGGAGCCCCTCCGGCCTCGACGAACTCCCCCGACCTCCGCCCGCCCTTCCTCTTCTCCTCCTCCTCGGCTGAGCAAGCCGCTCACTACCACCATCATCGTCATCACCACCATCTCCAGCGGCCAACTCCTCCACCTCGACTTCCCCTTCCCTGTTCTCCACCACCCTCTCCTCCCAGCTCCTCCTCCTCACCGTGAACCAACCCCCATGGTCGAGACCACAGCTCCTCCTCCTCCTCCTCACCGTGAACCACCCCCCCCGTGGCCAGAGACCGAATATCTCTCCCAGCCGCCTCGTCGTGCCCTGCCCGGTCATTCCGTTGACCGACGAGCTCCGCCTGAGCGCCTCCGGCGAAGCCCGGCAAGTCTTTCCTGGACTCAGACCAGACACAGCAACTGGACGCATAACCCGGACACATCCAGGACACAAATCCTGTGTCGAATCGACACACGGACACGCGCAACTCGGATCCACGGAGCCCTGTCCAGGTAGCCCGTTCTAACTCCTCGTATTTCCGTTTTCTATTCCGTCAGTTGTGACACGAAGGCTATGTGACCCTCTCGGTGCCCGTGCAACCCGCTCGGAGCATCGCGTCCTGTGGCGATCGCGGCACGCGATCCAAAAACAGGAAAAATAACGACCCGATTCACCCCGGAACTGAGTACGCCCCGCCAAACGGGACGACTTGGTCGCACGCGGTCTTTACGGAAACGTGCGCACCGTTGATACGGACGTGCAGGATTTCACAGAAGTTGATTCGGATGTGCGTGCACACCGGAATCAACGCGTATCCGCCGACAACGCCCCGTATCCGCCTGTTCTGGAACACGCTGCAACTTTGTGTACACACGTCGGATCAAGACGAAACTTGCGCCATCGGACTCGTAGCAATACGCTGGTCCTGTGATCCAAGTTTGGTTCGATTCTGAGAACGTTGGCAAAATCCCGTATCGTGGGCCCCACAGGCTCCACTTGACGGACGATTTTGTGACCGACTCATCGGAATCCAATTCTGGAAGCTCCGTTGGGTTCGTATCATCGTTCCTGACTTGTTGACACTAAGTTGGGAAAATTTGGAGACCTTTGACCCTGACACGTTTTTCGGTGCAAAGTGGCCCACATGTGGACCCGTTTTGACCGGAAACTGTCATTTTTGCCCCTGTATCCAAATTGGACTTAAGGATAGGCGTTTCTAGCTATTTGATATTTTCTGAGACTGTTAGTGATGTTTATTTCAGTATCCGGAGACATTAATTCTGAGGCCATAGTTCTGACTTTTGGCATTTGACATCTGGACATTATATTTGCAGCTCTCCTGCCAGGCAAGTATACCTTGCCTTGTTGTACTGTTTAAATTCAGTTATTGATAGTTACATGTTTATTTATTATATAAATGTGCGCGTCCGAGAAAACTCGGGTGCAGTCAACGAAGGCGTTGACGTTAGGATTGTATCTGACCTAGTGTCTAGTAGGCCCACCTAAAATTGTGAAGTTATTGGTATGACTTCCAGGCCTTGACACGTATCATTACACGTCACAGAGTGAGTTCATGTAGGGACGCGTGCCTCATATTCGACTGGCCATCGGTGTGAGTAACACGTGTAACGGTATTTAGCTTAGTTGTTTATTCTA